>CM032663.1:23333156-23479034 GCA_019095985.1 Streblospio benedicti | reverse complement strand
ATGAGCAGAAAGCATGAAAAATATGGACAAAAAGCACTATAATATATCAATAAATTCATTTTCAATCTAATATACCAGTACATGTATGCCTCTAATTAAAAAGACTTCCATCTCGGACTTCTTAAACTATATGTTTATAATTGATCAACGTCATGCTGTTAAGATACCTGATTCTTCATACTCTGTATTTTCAGATTCTCCAATAGATTCTCTATTTTTAATCTGACTGCTGTTTAAAATGTCTCCTATAATATCAGGCAACTCCTCTTTGTGATCTGGTAAAGACGTTTTGGTGATACCATTAGCATCATTTTTTGGTACTTCTTTACCCATAACTTCATTTTTATCATCTTTTGATATATTTGAGTCCACAACAGCTACTTCAGTGAAAAATGTATCTACAAAACAAAAACAAGTATATTTATTGATGTTGCTGGTAATCATAGAACACATGTATCATGATTTCTCTTACATCAATGATTATTAGGCCTCTAGTTTGTACTTAGTTAATTTTTCAAACCTTCAGTGGTGACATCCTTTGAAAGATCTGCACTTTCTTCAGGGTTTGTTTCTTGTTCAGAATCATCTTGTGAATTATACAATAATTCTTTTTCTTCTTCATCATCTATTTCTGCTAAAATCTAATCATTGAAAAAATCAAATGTAGGTAAGTGAATGTAATAGTACAGGTACATGTTAAATTATCTCTATCCTATGTTCAGTCACACTGAAAAAATATGTGTTCTATTAAAATAATAGTACTGATCCTGTCGGAAAAACACATAAATGTAACGAAATTAGAGGAATTGGCGTACTAAAATTCGTAACAATTCAAAACAAAGTTACGGCCATCACGGTTTACTTGGAACTGCTCAATCACTGAAACTACGATACTTACGATTAACGAAATAAATAGAAAAAATGTAAAAATCAGAACATTTTCTCATATTTCCGCACATTGGCATCCATCTTTGATACTAATTTGCTCATAAATATTCAGATTTGTTCGGGCATTCTCGTAATTTCCACCACAGTGACAGCGCCAATTGGTTAAAAAGTGCGGACCTAGTACAGACACCCAATGAAACGAAAATCTGTTAAAATGTCCGGCGTGGTCATGAACTTTCAGGAATATTCTCTTTATTACCGGAACCTCCTTAAAATGCGTAATATAAAGGTAAAAAATAGAATAAACGTAACATCAGGCGAGTTCTGAAGAAAGCCGTAACTTGCTGAAGCAACAGAACCTTTTTTTGTTTGTAACAGTCACAACAATGAGAAGAAATCGCAGAAAAACATAAACAATCGTTGCGTAATTCTTAATATTTCACTTCTGTATCTTTCTGATGGGATCAATACTGTGGTATCAACTAGTCAATAATGTACTTTACAATATTATATATTATTTATCATATACTGACACATAATTGTTTGGGTTACCAAGCACTACAACTGCTGTATAACCTGGAGATGGTAATCTGATGGTTCTATAGCTTGTTTGAATTGACTTGATACTGGTTATCAGCTATGTTGTTATTCAGTTCCAGGAATTAGACAATTGTAACGTGAAGTTAATTTGAAAGGTGGCACTGTTACAGATGTGGGAACTAAAGTGATTTATGTAAACAATATAGATTTGTGGATGTATTCAATAAATAACATGCTAATAATAAATAATTTGTTGTTCAAAGACAATGTATGAAAAATAAAATACTACGTATTGAAAAATAGAACACATTGTGCTGAATATGTCCTACTTGTATATGGCTCAAGCATTTATGTTATCCGACTGGTCCTGTCTGATAATGCGTTTGGCGTATATAAGAACGACGTATTAGCATTCACATGGTATTCTATATATAGAATATGATTGCAATACTACTACTCCTACTACTTCTACTACTACAACACAAGTTAAAGTATAATAAAACCAATACTACATGTATCTTATGAAAAGTACCTTTTGTTTGAAACTATCTATATCCAACCCTTCTTTAAGAGCCAATGCTTCGAGTTCTGTGTTTTTGGATTTTCTTGCTGAAACTTTAAATGTTAACTGTTAATTAACAATTTCGTTATTTATTAACTGTTAAGAATGACGTTATGTATATACAACGTTAGAACCTTGTACGTATGACTTTACAATATGGCAGCTACAACTTGAGATGACACACCCAGGTGTATTCTGACATAAACATATGTACTTTTATAGATCTTTATAAGTTTACCCTATTGCCTTTAACAGTATTTTTGAGTGAAATAAAATAAGCAAATTCTTGTTCTTAGGTGAATGAAAAACCGCAAATGGAAAAATCAAATTTTCAGTTTATGTTCAGTATTTCATCTTATATTATGTTGTTTATCACCAAAGTTAGATAAATGAGACTTAAACAAATTGACAATACTTACTTGTCTCTGTTTGATTCAAAATTTCATCACATTGTTTCAGTTCTTGTTCTAAATTACTGGACTGCTCTTGCATTCGTAAAAAATAATCTTTTAAACTTGGTATTATAGCATCGTCTGCATTCTACAATTGATAAGGTCATAGATCATCATGAATGGACACTTTTCATACATCTGCCATATTAAATATAAAGCATGGCTTGTTACCATATGACATCTAAAATGAAAACAAACACAGCATTTTACATAAATTTCTAAATGGGTATACCAAATGGTGATTCTTCATTGTTTCCTATATGTTATATGCTTAAAACATGAAAGTGATACTCTACAGAAGTACTTCACACATTAAGAAGAAAGCATGTACATGAAAATGGTCTACCCTCAAGGTCTACCAGTATCTCAACATTATTATGCAACTTCAATTTACTTATTGATGACAAAATTTGAATACATACATTATCATATTCATCATAATTATTTTCATCACTAGAATCCTCTTCTAACTCATCAGAATCATTAACATTACTCAAACTATTTAGCTGATTTTGAATTTCTGTCTCTATCCACAACTCATCCTCAGCATCATCCATTTTTATAGCGGTCTTTAAATATTGTCTGAAAATAAATGATAATTATGCTTATAAATTAGTTCACAAACTTTTCCTTCATACCTAGTAGCTTATACTTGTGGGGACAAAAAATCAATAACGGGCAATGACATCTTATGCTCCATTTCTGAGGTAAACACCAACCCATTATGGCATACCCCAGTCCCCCACCTCACCCACTATTTAACAACAAATACTGCTTGCATATCACAGGTCTACAGGATCCACATTGTTATAGCACCCCAATCCCAGTACCCACCACAGCACCACTGTTCTAACAGCAACCTCTGCCCCCAGCACCGACCACCGTAGTCATAGTCCGACTACCCAAACTGACACCATCCCTCATTGTCCTGATAGCACTGACCCACGTCACCAACATCCCCAACTACTATTCAACAGAATCGGATATCACAGGTATACACCAGTAAGACTGTACTGCCCTCTCAACCCCGTGTCCTGACAACACCCATTACTGTTCTAATGATGCCCACCCGTCATTCTGACGGCACTCAAACCTGCCCACGTCCTGACACCACCTACAGCAAACCAATTCCCCAAACAAGAAATTGGACACTGATTATAAATCAGCCTACACAATTAGGTGCATTGGCAGATTAACAATTGAACCCACACGACCCCTTTTGATGTGGAGCTTACACCTGTACATTTACAGTTTGTTGTTGTCAAATCCATTGGCTCCTTTTAAACAGGTTTAGGCTCCGCATCAATCAAACAAGCATAGATCACTGTCTACATGGACCTTTCCGAGAACGTACGTTTGATGTAAGATAAGGCAGCATGTGCGTTGCACAAACAAACGCACGGGTTATGGGCCTGAAATGAAGCAGTCACGTTGATGGGCTGTGATTATGAAACAGATTACACAACTATATTGACATTTGTACGGGTATAAGAAAAACATTTGCTTGATGTTGACACAAAGAATCAGTACTGTAGTCCGTACTTACAGCAGTTATAAAGTACCACGAAATCGCTTGTCATTTTTGTGAACATGATTTGAAACTGTGTACTGCGAAATGATAGAATGTCATTTTAAATGATAAGTATGTGATTGCAACTAGCAGTGTAGAAAAGAGAAGAGGTTTGCAATTATATAGGTACACAAAATGGTTGATGGTAATATTTATTTTTCATGATTTTTTCATTGGTGAATATCGTGGAAAATGTGAAATCCACTGAAAGGATATTTTAACTCAATGTAATTAACTTTCACAACAGGATTTCCTCTATGAGGAGTTAAATACTTGTTATTATGTGTATGTTTCGTATGATTTGTGGTAAAATATCAATATTCCATTTATTACTAAGTGGCATATCAAAGGCAAACTTTACCCTCTGTTTTGCTCACATTTGGGTCCCTTGGCAAACCTCGCATTTGTACGTGAGAATTATAATCTTATAACTACGTTGCACTTCCTTATCAGTATGTCTATATAACAGCACGAGCATGTAAATAACAAATCATTTGAGTTCATTTATCTGTTAACATCCTCATCTACATCTACATGATACTGCCCAACGTCAACTAGCTGACGTCTATTGGCAGGCTGAGTGCGCAGCATTAAAAATAAAGTTTTATTTTTTATTTTTATGATTTTATATAAAAGTTTGCAGGATCTAATTAGCGGAAAGGAGAGTATCGAAGCTTTCAAGGTTCTCAGCTGTTGCCACTGGGTGGGGAAGATCATTCCAATCCACTATTGTTCTTGGATAAAATGAGAACTTCCTGGCATTGGTCCTACTGCTACTTAGTACTAGCAAAAGTACTGCGGTGCTGGAACGACATTGGGTGGCTTCTTCTCGTCGGGCAGGTTGGACGTATTAACTGGTCGCCGCTATCGATGGAGATTAAACCGTTTGCGATTTTGAACATCATAGAAACATAGTTTACATATAAACGAGTCATATTTTTTAACGAACTTTTATAGTTTAGCACAAAATGCAGTAAACTTTGTTTGAGAGAACGCACCTCTGTGCACGTGGCTTTTTTACGCTAGACGTACGTTAGACGTACGAATCGGAAAGGTCCATTGCTCCTGGATCTAAACAACCTTAATTTTATTTGGTTTCTAAGGCGAATTCTTTTTAGTACTTACTTTTCAACTCAGTTTGGATTTCTTATAAGTGAGATAATGTAATATTATAATCAAATATGGTATTATGAGTCAAATTGTGTACAGCTTTGTAAATATATATACAAAATATCATAAAAAGTAGGGAAATATTTTGTTTACGTCCGCCATACTGTTTGTGTTAATATTACCAGCTGAATAGTGATTATTATAAAACGCGAAAAGTATTCATTATAGTTTTAAAGTGTACACTAAACAAGGTTTGCGAAATTAGCAATGCAGCATGTGGTCGCATTTTCCCTTGTTCTCTGTTCTACTTTTGCTGCTTTATAAATAAAAAATAAAATCAAATTTATGTTGATCCAAATTTATTCATTTAACATGTTTCAACACCTCCAGTGTCCTTTTCAACTTAAATTAAAATTTTCCAAATACCAGTTTTTTTTTTATCTGGGTCATTGAGATGCTTCTATCAAATGTTGGACGTATATCGTATATACTAGCCGGCTTTGCCAACACTGTGAATTCTCCCTCCTGTTTTATTTTTTATTTTATCCCAATTATCATGTCATCTTTTTAAAATCTTATTTTTTTTTCTCACTTTTATATATGCAGGGTTTTGGTTATAAGGTTGGAAGTAAGTAAAAAAGAGTTCATTTCACTTGTAATATCAATTTGGCCCGGCAACCGCTTTAAGCTCGTACGTTTTGTCTTTAACTTATGTAAGATGTCATGAAGAAAACTAAATGTTTTGTGACAAATTAACTAATGCCTCCAAGAATGAGCCCACGGCGATACTGGACATTTGCGCTGTTTTTACATGTTTATGTCATATCATAATTACAATTTTTTACGTTTTTATTTCACTGTTTATATTTTCAATGATGGCATATGCATGTACACCTTGGTATGGTGAACATCGGAGGTAAAGCGTATGAAATTATGTAAAAGTGTGGGAGTAGATGGGAGTAAGGAGCATTGTCTGGCATCCATGGCTATACATTTCCAAGTCGGCTCCAGCTGTTCCTCAATATAATTGGGGTCCTGTTTTAGTTTTAGTTGCTCTCTCCATCAGCTCCAGTTCATACTGTGCCAGTTTGAGTTGCTTCACCATGTTGGATGTCCATGTTCCTCTTCAGAGCTACGATCCAACCATGCTCCAACTATTTCTCTATGCGGCCGGGATCTTGTGTCAGCCCCAACTTCTCGTCCGAGGCAGGTCTTAACTTTTCCTGTGGCTCCTACTCTCAGCTTAAACCCTCTTAAAAGCTTGCTTGTCATCTTCGTGGCGTGGGGACCAATCTTGCCCTTTCTCTGGCTTTGGAGCTCAGCTGCAGCTAGTCTTCTACCATGCTTGTCCTTCTTTGGCGAGGACTCTTGCGCCAATCTCCGTATTCTCAGATTGGGGTTCATACCTGGTGCACTTCCATTACATCAGAAAAGTCTTTGGTGTGTGAGCAGGTTACCAGGTACCTGCTCTTGTAAAAATGCTGGGCACAATTACCAGGTATATTATTTTGATAGTTGTTGTATATTTCTATTATTGTATGTAATTGTAATCTATTATTGTAATTGCATTGCTTCAGCTGCTGAAGCAAATCCTTGTGTTCTGTTCGTTTGTAACTAACTACATGTATATATGTATGTATCTTTGTATGTATGTCTCCAGACAAGCTAGATATTTTACCAATGAAGTGATATTGTTCAAACTTTACATAACACCGAGGTGATTTGGTTTTGGACACTTTGCCAATTTTGCTTTCCACAGGGCTATTTATGGTCCGTTTTTGACATTGCAATATCCTTGATACTGCTAGGAAGAACACATACAAACTTGGTACAATGCTGACATGTCTAGAGGCCATCACATGTGTTCAATATTTGCCCTTTACCAATTTAAGTGTGATTTCCAGAAGGCCATTTTAGGTCATTTGTTTTCCTGTTTTCTTCAATAGTTTCAATACAGCTTGAACCATGAGCTCCAAATCTGATACACTGCTTACATACGTAGTGACCATCATTGGAGTCCAACTTTGGCACTTTGCAATTTAATGTGCTCATTCCAGAAGGCCATTTGCAGTCAATTTCAGCATTTTACGTAGTTGACTCAATACAGCTTAAAACATGACCTCTGTATTTGATGCAATACTTATGAAGTGGTGACCATCACCTACTTTGAACTTTGGCCTTTTACTAACTAAATGATACATGCATTTTATACATGCATGGCATAGTAACTGTAGGCCTACTAGATCTAGTGTCATTTTTGGATTGTAAGTGGTTTCTAACCATGGTTAAAGTAAATATCTTTATTGTCCACGAGTCAATGGTGTTCTAGCGACGCTGTGCTCTCTGAGCACGTTTGATCTAGTTGTCCTATATTTCTTTTGACGTTGATAGTTATATAAATTTACTTTCTTTTAATTCCCCACTTTAATTTAAAATTTCGCGTTTTAAATGAATTTGTTTTAGCTCTTATTAGTATTTGTGAAAAAAAGATTTTAAATATAGGGAAAAAAACAAGCATAATCTAAAATTGGCTATATATGGTGACGTCAAAGCGTGTATATACATAAAGGCAGCTGTAACACATAACTCAACACAATGTTGCCTGTAACTGATTTTCAAAGTATGTATTAATTTAAAGTTAAACCTACATTAAATCAAACACTGCTGGCGATAATATGGGAATTAACAATGGCAGCCACGTCACATTGTCATAAAAATAAATTAGCATATCATTTCGTTAAAACCGATCAGAGTGATATGCTGATAGTCGGTTCATATTCAAATATGTTTCAAAGTATCACATTTAATTCATGACATATAGGGTGCTATATGAACCAATTTAAGAGGTTTTGTCGACCAACTATGTTCCAGCAGGGGGCACAGGATCAATTTATAGAGATATCACACGTTTTACTGATATGCAATCAAACCTAAACCTCTACGGTTTAGGTTTGATATTTCACATATGTAAAACGTATAAATAACAGAAACGAAAGAGCACAGCACTGGCATTTTTACATTGCAGTAACAAAATTAAATTCAAACAGTTTGTTAATTTGACATAGAGTGATGTTCATGAACATTTTTCTATCCTACTCTTGTTAATCGTACGTCTAAAATATAATGTTTGGTATGAGGATTTTTTTATTGCTAGAACAATTGTGCTTTAGGCAATAAAATATGAAGTCAGCATGTCCATAAAATTCTTTACTTTCAGAATTAGTTGTAGGTCTGGCTTGCCCATGAATTTCTTTGTTACTTTCAGAAATAGGAGTAGGTTTGGCCGGCTTTGGCATTGCTTTCCTCTTCTTGGGTGTTATGCTGTTTTTTGACCGTGGATTATTGGCTATTGGAAATGTAAGGCACATATATTTCCATTAACATTAGATATTGGTAGTGTAGAAATTTGATATAGATATAAATATTTGAAGCCAGTGTTTCAACTTACAAATTGTATTTATAGAGAGACAGAAATCATTTAACGTTTCAAAATTTCTGCCATATTAATAGTATTTATAGATTGACATCTATCAAACATTGAGATCTACGGATATTTTTAAAGATTGTGATAAGAAGTCCTGTCCATGTGACATTGGTCATATTTTGCAACAAGTAATTAAAATCTTAGGTTGTAGGCTGTAGGCCCAGCAAGAGATAGGATGGAGGACAATTCAAAATCCAAATGAATAAAGCTACAGTCAACTTTTGACCCTCTAAATTATTTTCAAAGAAATAATTATAAATATTTATTAATATAAAATATTGTTTTATCTTTTTAGATTCTTTTCATCAGTGGACTAGCATTTGTGATAGGCTTAGAAAGAACATTTCGTTTCTTTTTTCAACCACATAAACTCAAGGCAACAGGTTTTTTTCTGGGAGGAATTGCGATTGTTCTTCTAGGCTGGCCGGTGGTTGGAATGATTGTTGAAATATATGGATTTGTGCTATTATTTGGGTAAGTTAGTGCCTATCATTCTGTGAATTAAAAGAACAAATGGTTGCATTAAAATGTTGTTTTTTATTGATATTAGAAATCATAATTTCACTCTGAATTTTTGTAATCTTATCATTGTTATTACAAAAAGATATTATTTTGTAGTGGATTTTTACCTGTTGCTGTGAATTTTCTAAGACGAGTACCTGTTATCGGCACCCTGTTGAATTTGCCAGGAATTAGTAAAGTGAGTATGATGAAATATTTCCAACTGGGTTTTATACATTGTTTCAGGCGGATTCCTGGTATTACAAAGCTTTTTTACATACAAAATAGAATATATTAAGAAAGTAGTATTATTTAAACATCTAATTTTAAAAAGAAGTGGAAAATAACCTTAATAAATAAGACCATGGTATCTAGTGTCTATACCAGTTGACAGAATCATGCATTTTATTTTCAGCTTGTTAATAAAGTTGGAGAGCCACAAGGGATGGTGTAAGTGTTTTGGCCTCATGGTGAATGTGTGATGTGATTTCATGATCAAGTACATCTGTGTATGTTTTATAAATGCTTCACCAATGTGTTAGTGAATATTGTAATGTTGGATGCATAATAAGAATATAAGTTATTTGAACAATTTTGTTCAGTAATAGTTATTAATGATATGAGAAGATTATGGGTTTATTTAATCCACCAAATTACTAATGGTGACTAATACTGACTATATTTGTTATATTTGGAAGTCAAAGTAATCCTATATACTGTCTGTCACAAAAATACTAATGTTATATCTTATGGCCAGTTTTATGAAATCAAGAAAGGATTTTTTCTTGCCATGCAATGTTCTATTCCCTGCTTCAGTATTACAATATTATTTTAAGTGTCCGTTTGAACAACAATGTGTGGTAATAGAATACCTATCACAATAAGGAGCAAACTTGTATTTTAGATGAAGATACAAATTTTTGAAATACCTTTGATGCAGGAGGTAAATTTATTGTTCATCATAAACGCTATTTTCAAAGTATGATTTAATGGTTTAATAGCTCACAGGGTTCAACCATTACGTAGTGTACTATTTATATTTAGCTGTTATTATTTTCTAAATAATGTTCACTTATGAATTATGCATCAATCATTATTTGGTTTTTACCATTGTCAGGCTCCTTTTCAAAGCACTGAATTGTAATAAAAATATCTGAAATAAAAAAATAGTCAAAAAGAAATAATGATTTGCAATTTCCTTTTTTTAAGATAGAAGATTTTGCACTTATTATAGATTAAATAAGTGCAGAGTATGCACGCTACAGCGATACTTTGGTATTATATTAATGATGCCTCATTTATTTTTGGTGACCATGTTGCCAAAGTGTGCTAACATTTTAATGATGTACTGTTCATTAAACAAGATCTTCATGAAGATTTTTTTGTTTAGTTGTTTTAAGAAAGTAATAATTGTATGTTGGGATTTGTTTTCACTGTACTAATGTATTTATTGTTTATTCATAATGCAGGTCATAATACAGCAACATTGTCCTTTTCCTGCCATCATCCATGTTAGAAAGAAAATCATTGTATGACTGTGTAAGAGTTGTGGATTTTAATAAAGTTCTATTAATGTGAATAATGAGCGTGTTATAATTTTATGTCACAGATAATTTTATACATCAGAAAAACATATATACAGCATCTTTATTCACCTAGCGGTGACACACTGGGTGGAATCAACAATATAGCTTTTTATACTATATTTCATGATGTAATCACTCAATACCTCATTAAAATTATTCGCTGCAGGGGAATATGACAAAAACAATTTCTTGCGGCCCGTAATCTTTTACCTTTGCCAAGTCAGGTGTTGTAATATGTAGTTGTTATGTTACAATTTAATAAGTTATTTATAAGGTGAACAGCATTGTGGCTCATAATCTTATGTCTCTGTTGCTGTTGCTGTGTTTCAAAAGTTTTCCAAACATGATTCTACTTTTATTTTAATTATTTATTTACTTAATAGTTTTGATAATATTTTCGATTCTCAAGAATCCCTTTCATTAAAAAATAAAACCAAATGTCAATACAATAATCTACAGCTAATCTAGTATATTAGGCCATACAAGTTTTCAACAATATATTATTATTAGAGATTACTGTAAAACTAGAAATGTTTGCGCACGATTTAATTTGCAAATTTCATGGGTAGGTGCAAAAATGCAAACTTAATAGTCAGCAAACATTGATAGCATATGTAAAGTAGGTCTAAGATTGACCAAAATCGCAAAATTAAATAGGCAAATAATTTATAGGTGAAAATTGCAAAATTTGATAGCCACGAAATATTCTAGTTTTACAGTAATTTGTGGTTAAGGGTTAGGTGAATAATGTTTTACAGTGTCTGATGACTAATGTAGTCATGAAAAATGAAATCAGTATTTTTTACATTTTAAGTGATAAAGTCACCTAGGTTCCTCAAAGTACTACATACCCTATATTACATGGTCTAAGACTGGTCAAGACTACCCTGAGAGCTCACTTTCATGAATTAGGATATTCATAATTTATAGTGTACACCAAGATGAAAATATCGATCCAGAAACAGTTTAAACTGTCTAGTTATAAGAGACTTTGACACTTATGATCACATGGGTAGGCCTATTAACAATTTAGTTTTCAAATGAAGTTGTAATACATACATTTTATTGTAAAAACACTGTACACTAAAAATGAGCTGAAAACATATCTCAACTTATTCTTAATACTTTATGATTAGCTTCTTGTTATAAAGATATTCTATCAACAATTTAATAATAATAAGAGAGAAATTAATTATACTCATGTCATATAAACGCGACGCGCATCACGACACAAGTCGCGAATGTTGAGCTGCTTTGCGCCTCACGGTGCAATTTGTGCATACCTTTTTAAAAAGTCTGGCTACCCTCCTGCCGCTGTGTTCAATCAATCCCCAGTTAAATCAACAGCTGTTGTGCAGTAATTGGTTACTTTTGAAGTAAGAGGTTTAGATTTTTTACTGTAGGTACATGTAGTATGAATATCTGTCTTTGGCACAATTTATTGGGTCCATGCACAATGGGAATATCTGTAGTGACCATGACCAGTTAGTATGTCCACCTGCATGGTCTGGCTTTTGCTGCTAAGTCTGCAATAGTTGAAGACCATCCGTCCACATGGCTGTTTACTGTCAGAAAATAAGCGATATTTTGCCTTATATTGTTTTGCCAAGCCCTAATATGGGTCAGCTGTGTACCGTATACTTGACTGAAAACTACCTTATGCATTGCATCTAGACTGTCAACTTATATAGTGTGTTAAGACTCCATATCCACAGGAACTGGTTTGCTCCTCTCACGAAATCTGTTGATCACAGCTTACCACGATTTTAGTATTTTTTGTGCAATTATATGTTTTTTAAAAAGCATGAGATTAGTGTAATCTGTTTCTATTAACTTTGAGACATATTCCTGTTCATATGTTGCCTCAATTAAGCATTTACAGCCACAACATCCGTCATATTCTATGAGATGACAGCAAGAAAATTGGAGGATACCATGTCAAAAGCTATAGTGTGCCACTGCAACGCGTGGCCCGGGAAAGCTAGTATATTCATATAATTGTTTAGATATGATATCCACGATGTTCGTGGCTTTAAAATAATATATGAACTGTCAAAATCGGATTGGGATTAACAAAGTTACATGCAAAATAGCACAGGTATAATAGAAACATATCATCAACTTGCCGCCGGCGGTATTCTCTGATAAGCGCTGGGCTTGAATAGGCGTTAATCACTGTACGAAAGCGACCTACGTAACTCCGAAAACGACTACCGTAACTCAACAAAAATGGCGACGTCAACAGCCCGGGTCAACAGTCCCTGGTTCATGTTAGAAACCCGACTATTGTGCTTTTTCTGTGTACTTATGTCATAATATAACATGGTGCAGGTGTAGATTTTAGCATATTCATTCTAGAGAGCATGTCGTTTTAATGTATAACAAATGTATTATGACATGTTTTGATTGAAATAGCCAGCAAGTGTCTACTGTAACTCAAAACGTATGACTACCGTAACTCACATACGTGACTACCGTAACTCTGACCCTATACATGAAGATGACAATCTCGTACCCAGAGATTTCTCGACATTGGTGCGCACACCGGCTCTCATTCAACAGGTACAAAGCTGTATGGAGAGTGTGAAGATGAGTTATAAATATGTAGACATCCACACTCAACCAGTGTCTGCTTTGTTTTTATGATAAATAAGTTATATCATAACGTTCTCATGTATGATCAATCTCCCAGATTGACACTCACAAAAAATAATTCATATCCTTCCGTGACGTCATCAACTGTGATCGAGGTCGTTCCCACATGAAATATTTGGAAAGCAAGTAATGTTTCAGCGTCGTGTTTGGTGTTGTTGAATTCAATGGGTCATAAAGCATCTGTGGAACTGATGAAATACATTTTTAACAAGTTTGTACCATATTATCACGAAAATAAAAGTTGACATGAGAACGTTGTGTTTTGATCTGTTCTAAAGATAAATATGACCACTTTGCTGTAAAAATTGTTTCAGAATAATCGTATATATAATGTCCTAAAGATTGCATGTTTATAATGTAAATTTGTAAATTATATTATTGAAACCAACATGCATCAATAAACATCCTTTTTTTTTTTAATTGAAAGAGGATTGCTGTTATATCTTTATGTGACACACTTTTTTGTTATCCGTGAACTAGAAAAAGCTAAACGTTACCGAAGTACACTGGAGGCCTACTTCAATAGTGATGCTGGATCTGTACCGTGGCAAAGGGAGCGTGTATATCAACGGGTCGGCATAGTATGAACTTTTTAGTGTAACAATTAGCACCGCGGTACTTAAATTTCTCGCTGTCTGAGTCCGTTGAAGTGGAGGTCCCGGGGGGCGGGTGTGTGTGCCTGAGGGGTATTATTCCGCCTGCGGCGTCACTTCTACTCCGCTTGGATTGGAAAATTTTTCTCGATTTTTAAATTTGAGCCCTTTGACGGTGTCAGGACCGCGTACTCCGTCCAACGACGTGTCACTCTAACAGGGGGTTTACCACGTTCTACAGTATGAAATATTATTACGGTAAATTACGGTATCGTTTGTAAACGAATTAACTGATAGATCTATATGTACGTGTTCCCTAAAAAAAATGTGCTATGCAATAACAAGTTTTATTTCATTTTGTTTATTATTGTGGCAATGTCCAAATAATAACATGTATACGTACAATAATAACAAGTATACATGTACATGCACATGAACAACAATAAGTTGACTTTCTTAAAATCAACACAACAACTAGAAAATTACTATTAATTAAGCAATATAAATTACAAATATGAGTGTGTATGCTCTATCTATTAACATGATTGATGAATTTTACATAGAGTCTATATGCTAGTTTACCTATACATGTATGCTGTATAACTTTTACATGTGTGCTAGTTGACCTCTACTTGTATGCTTAGTTGACCTCAACTTGTATGCTAATTGACTCAAAATTTCATATGCTAATTTACCTTGTATGCTAGTTGACCCGAATTCCGCACGCACGCACGCACGCACGCACGCACGCACGCACGCACGCACGCACGCACGCACGCACGCACGAACGAACACACACACACACACACACACACACACACACACACACACACACACACACACACACACACACACACACACACACACACACACACACACACACACACACACACACACACACACACACACACACACACACACACGCACACCAAAAACCTGGCAGATCCAGGTTTTTGGAAAAGGGGTGTGTGTGTGTGTGCTGAAATGATGCAATAACTTATTTCCATTGTGGACCCTAATACGGAATTGTAGTGGAATTGAAGTCCGTGGAATTGGAATTGTAATTAGAATTGAAACTTGAGGGGAAAATGAAATTAGAATTGGAATTTACAAAACGGAAATAACCGCATTGCAGGCCAATAAATCCAATAGTATACACATTGTCTAGTTCTTACATCATTATTACAGATGGATGTCTAATCTTCATAACTTATGATTTAGGTAGAGCAGTTTGGGTATCATAAGTCAGTAAAAACTGCGTTTTAGCCAAAGAACATTTCCCCAAGTACAGTCACTACACTACGCTGCGCACAGCTGCTTGCACTTTTTAAAGTATTCGGTTGAGTATTGTTGTGTTAGACCTCATTTTCCAACATACAATCGACCGCACACCGAAACAAACCATATACAGGTGGCATAAACACGAGATGCATATACGTGATCGTAATGATTGGAATAATGACGGTCATTTACCAAGACAATGAGGGATGGCCACGCCCAAACATGCTGCACCGTGTCGCCGTACTGTGCGCGTGGTCCCCGCCCTGCAGTGCGCAGACGACACGTCATCGTAGGCACGCACACCGCTAAACGCTGGAGGCCAGGCAGTGTTTTGACACATAAGCTGGAATATACAAGACGAGTGTCTTGTAACCTGTCACTATGTCACGCAAATATGCGGTAATCAAACATCCATTGTGGAATTGTATGCCTTAAGTCCTCCTGCAGAACATGAAATTTAGGAAGAATGCCGCTTTGTAAACACATCATATTAATTTTAGCAGATGGTGAGATGTTTTACGATTGATTGAGTGGGGTAGCACAACTTGCTACTAGGCCTATAGTCCGCAATTATGATGGACGATTCCAATATCAATACAACGCTGACTAGCTTTGATCATTGACAATAAAAATGCTTTCTGAAAGTTCGACTGTCGTGCTTTAATATTACATTGAAAATATCTTTACACAAATGCTCAGAATTAGACACAAACTTATTCTAAAAATTTGAATGTTTTGTTGAATTGAACTATAAGAAAAGACACTGGAAATCGTCATGAAATGAGATATATCTGGTCCTGTTTGCTACCTACGATCAAGTTTTCAACAGTAAAGCACACAAACTAATCAAATTTTAGATATATTTTGTCATTTTATATTATGAATATGGGGTTTTGGCAATATGATTTGTTTCTAATCTATTGACATCAGAAATAATCAAATGTAGCGTCTTAATGATTTGAATCGATGTTTTAAAATGACGGATTCTGTTGTCAATAAAAAGTACCGGATTAAAAGGTGTGCGTATATGGAAAAATATTTTCCGTCGGTTTCCAACTCTCAACCAATCGGAGTACGCCATTTGGTAGCGTGTCACATTCGAGGGTATAATGATGTTTCTGTTAATGTAATGTAATTTCCCCACGCCCAGTTGTTGCGTATTTAGAGATTATGCAATGCGTATCATAATGCTATTATGTATTGTTATTAATAAATTAAGCTAGTGTACCTTTGTCATGCTGGTGGTACTCTCACCAGACAGTATAGGCATAAAATATCACCATGGAAATCAAACGTAAATGATCCACTAAAATGCATGTCAGGAAACTACCACATTGAAAAAGCATGGGAACAATCACACACCAGTTTGTTCGCAACAAAACACTTGATCAGGAAAAAAAGGAGCTTAAACCCATAGTGCAAACATCGAGTGATTTTTTTATTTACTTAATTTAAAAGTGTAAAAATGCATAAAGATACATCAGTGGGCTTAAACGACCAAAAATATTCTAAATGTCCATTTTTATATCTTCATTGTTCTTTCTTTTTTTACTTTAGTTTTTATCCTTAAAATAGCACAAAATAATTAAAATTGCTTCTTTCACATCTCGCATTAAAAGTGAAAATCCCATATCCCCCATCTCCCTTGTTCTTTTCAGCTGCTTTTCCCACAGCCCATTTTCTTATATCCCCCTTGCCCATGAAAAAAGCACCTCGGCACAGATGAGTCTAGCCGTTACCGCTGAGGGAGCCACTGGTGCGCTCACAATCTACATTTAAATCCAGCTGCATCATCTGGAGTAACATGATTATTCTCAACACCTAATAATGGATAGTAATACCAAAGGTAACACGCATGTATTTCATAGTATTCTATTGTGATAAAATACTCTGCCATCGTCTATGCTCTACATAAAATTTATAAAGAAACATGCGGAGCAGTTTTAAAATGTGTTGATTAATGACCTTATAAATTGGTGCGTGTTTTTTCAAGCCAGAGAGACGGGTGACGTTTTAATCAAGTTGCATTAGTGAAATAGGAGCAAAGTCACCAAATAAATGAATGAATTCAAATGAAAGATCCCTTTCACACTTTTGTTGATAAAGAAATGGAATGCATTCGAATGCACCAAGCAAAACAATATTATTATTGTAAAGAACACAAAACAAATGTTGGTTGTGCCGTATAAACTTAAATCTCTCGCGTATCAAGCAAGATGGAGCGTATGACGCAGGCTCCATTGATTGTTATGTTTGTGAATTCTCTTCTGCAAATGTTTTCCATAAATAGCTACGGCTACAGAGTCAGCATGAACATTGTCTAAGATAACGAATTTCTGAACTATCAAATTAAAAGTTGTATTTATGGCTTAGCTCAATCGAATGCAACTTTATTATTTCTTTAAAGTCACACGGTGCACAACCGACATACTATATACGTTCATCTAAAATAACAACAGTATAAGTCCGTATACATTGTAACACTTTAGAACCGATGAGTAGTCGTTCTGAGAAAATATCACTCATCGCCAAAATGATGATCCACCCACACCGACAGTTGTTAAATTCACATGGCATACACGCTTGCTGTCTAAGTTTGTAAATCTACTACTCTTGCTGATGGAAAGGTCATCAATCAACAGTTGTGGATGTCTTCTCTCTCGCATATTTGTGTATGTTCTATAGTAAGTTAGTTGTTGCCAGACAGGGTTGCTAGTGTTGGCTACTATATATGGATAGTACATCACACACATAGTCAAAATTGAAAATTCTAGTGAAATGTGGCTTTATTCTAGCATGGCACAGGTACCTCAAGACATCAACAGTGATTAACGTACAATTATAGATGTTCTGTGAAAAGTGCCATTTTTCTGTAAAATTTCTCTCAATCGTATACTGCACAGTGCTATTTAGGACTAGGCATTTATTATCCAAAATACTCATTTAGTGGGAATGCATGCTTAAGCAGAGCTATTAGCAGTTTTAAAATCTTCACACGCAAAATGCAAATTTGTGCAAAAATGTACATTGTCATCAAATTATGCACCATTAAGATAATGCACAGAGTTCATTAACTGTTTCCACGGAAAGTCCAGAATTAAGATCCTTTTCACGTGCTGGTTGTTACTCATGTACTTAGTGCGCAGGCGGCGAACTAAAACATTGATTACTTGTTGACAAATATATAATTTGTGGTAGCAGTCTATCACACGGCTGTTAACCAAGTTGATCATTTCCTATTTTTTAAGAACACACATAATTATAAGTGACTCAGCTCTCAATATCCGTCGCATAGACAAAACAGCGGTAAGAAGCAATAAATACATAATGAACTTATTTTAACACCAACATCAAAGATGATTTATTCGGACTTCGTTGAGGGCCCATGAGTTGACCGAAGCGGGAACCATGTGACCTAACCGTACTGGAATCAGCCAAATCAGTGATAACTAGGTCCCTCACTTTCGATGACCCCGTTTGACATATTAGAATATTTATTGGCGAAGTTTTGAATTTAGCTTCTGGTAGAATATATGTAGCAGGCTATGTCTTGATCTCACAATTCCACATTTGTTTTTGCTGATTGGGTCAATCAAAGTCCACATTTTCCAAACAAAATCCATCGATAACATTTAACGTGTCTAGTTGGCGGTAGATATCATAAGAAAGTCGCCTCGGGTAGAATTTGATTCAAAGTGGCGTATGCGAATCCAGTGTTTCACATCACCTGGATCACGTCACATATAAGCAAAATACTACATCAGTAAAGATGAATACATCATAGGCGTAGGACTTTTTTTAAATACACACACTAGCCTATACTGTTTGGTCTGTACAGTTGTTTTTATTGCGAGATTAAGCCACATAGAACTGGCGGGTAATTAACTGATTTCGTAGAAACGCTGTAATGCTTGGAGGGCCACATAGACTAATAGACAAACGTCAACATCTCACAATAACTACGATTCCGGACACCATGCGCAATGTATATCATATTAATACACCTATGGTACACTGATACAGTGAAATGCAGTGAAACATAACCGTAGAAATAGAGAAAAGTATACAAAGAGAGCATCCTGGTTTACCAAGCCGATAATGCCGATAATAACATCAGATTCTGTTCACACTCACACTGATGTGATTTGCTCTAAAGATTAGAATGACAAAAGATACAGTTCAGTTAAACACACATCACACAATTTGTCAAAAAGTGTCCATACTGTGTACCACCCTCCTCCCAACACAAACACAGAGGCATACGGACATAGCCATAGACAGGCATAGGTGTAGGCTGTGGATAGTCAGCCATGCAGCCAGCCAGCCAGCCATACAGCCAGGCAAAATAACACACTCACATTGGTTTCATCTCACATAGAGTGCAGTCTGTGGTGACCATGGCTACCTGGCTCGCTGCGCCCGTGGTGGGGACGGCATGCTGGCGGGGAACAGCACGGCAGTCCTCGCAGCATTCACCAACGGCACGGAGCAGACCAACTCCAACCTGGCGTACACGGAGGCCACACTGCAGGTAGTGCGTTTGTTAAAATACAGTAGACCTTTCCAATACGAAAACTGGAGGACAGGCCTTAATATGTGGTTTTGATATGAAGGTGGTCTCGGTAGAGTTTCATTTTGGTCACCTTGTGGAGGTTTCGGATGATAAAAAAGCCGATCTTATGATTCTATAGTTTTGGTTTTGATTGGATGTTCTATGTACGATAAAGGGATGTTGAATTCAAGCTGAAATCTATTAAAAATACACGACCATTGTGTGTTACTATATGTCTATAAGCAAGCTCATATACTGAGTATAAATGAACCAACGATCTTTGTCATTTATGTATGATGCATGAATGGCCATAATTACACTGCCACCGAGTAGTGTAAAATGAGTTTAGAGGATATAGCTTTTGTTTTTAGAATGTAGGAAAATGGAATCAATTTCCCAACATTTTATTTTTCCCTTCATCCAAATCATTATTCATTGATTAAGCAACCCCTTTCTTCTGTGCAAAACATAGCCAATTAATTTCGCCCAGCAGACCTCAAATACTAATGAATTCCCATTTCCACAGATGATCTACATCAGTATCGGCATTATCGGCTTGGTCGGCAATGGCTTCGTCATTATCGTGATCTTTAACTACACAGCAATGAGGAAAAAGATCACCAACATATTCATTATTAACCAGGTAAGTGGTTAAATGACCCTTCTCCCCATTTCGTATGAAGGATGGTAGATTCAGATTGTCTAGAAAACACCAGATTTGTCTTTTCGGCTTGGATCGGCTGAAAGGATCAGTATTTGTTACGTAGCAGCCTGAAGATGAAACAGCTCGAAGCAGGCCAATTTTGATGGTACCCCACACAAGCTCCAGATACCCCTCCAGACGTTTCAGGAAAGCAAGCACATGGTCCGGGTCAGCCGATCAAAAGTAATCTGCCATAGACCGAAAAACTCAAACGATTTCCCACGAGAGGTGATCTCAGTTTTAGGTCAAATGAAAGTCGGCCAGATGAGGGCTTTGAATCCAAGAACTACCGAATCAGCCATAATTCTCCAGATCTAAGGGCTGAGTCATTATTTAAGCCGTGTGTGTGTGTGTGTGTGTGTGTGTGTGTGTGTGTGTGTGTGTGTGTGTGTGTGTGTGTGTGTGTGTGTGTGTGTGTGTGTGTGTGTGTGTGTGTGTGTGTGTGTGTGTGTGTGTGTGTGTGTGTGTGTGTGTGTGTGTGTGTGTGTGTGTGTGTGTGTGTGTGTGTGTGTGTGTGTGTGTGTGTGTGTGTGTGTGTGTGTGTGTGTGTGTGTGTGTGTGTGTGTGTGTGTGTGTGTGTGTCGGTGTGTGTGTGTGTGTGTGTGTGTGTGTGTGTGTGTGTGTGTGTGTGTGTGTGTGTGTGTGTGTGTGTGTGTGTGTGTGTGTGTGTGTGTGTGTGTGTGTGTGTGTGTCAGAAGTTTGAATTTGATTGAATGTTGTGTGTGTGTGTGGGGGGGAGGGTCAGAAGTTTCAGGGGGAGTAGTTTGAAATGGAAGAATATGGGGGGGGGGTCAACTATTCTGATTCTTGAAATTTACTGGGGGGGGGGTTCAAATGTTCAAAATTTGTAAATTTACTGAAAGGGGCCGTGGCAAGCGTTTATATTTCTTAATAAATGTTGGTAGAATGTCCTGATCTATTTTATTTGGTATGGGATCAATCATTTAGTTGTATAAAATATCTTGTAATTTTGTGCCTAGTTTCACATGTCAACACTCAACACATGCAATTGAATTGCTAATATATGCCACAATGCTTTTGACAGAGGATTTTAGCGATTGGATGGAAAGTTTTTCTCTAAGTAACAAGTGCCCCAAGAATATGTACTGCTTAAAAATATATCAACGTTAACTTGTCATGATATGAAAGCACTGGTGCTATTAATTAAATTTACAGTTTTTGATAATAGCGCATCGGCTCTTTTATTAGAGCATTTGTCTGAGGCACTGCAAGCAACTTATTAAATGGAATATGAAACCCTTTTATCAAGATTGAATTATATTATGTTTAATTGTCTTTCGATGCCACTAACTTTTATTTTCGGAAAACACAATATAAACTCTTTTATTTCTTTTCAAAATAACAGATTAAAGATTAAATCGCTTTCTCTAAATTCAATAGCATTATCCTTTCATATAATGACAAGATGATATATACAGTTTGCATTGCATTTTGTTTATTGCATTTAATAAACCGGGGAAAAACTAGTTTCATTCATTCATAGTTTCATTCATATAGCTAAATATTTTTGCAAATTTGTACAGCAAATATGACAATACAATGCTATACTAATACATACACAGGGCATGTGGAAATGCGGGTGTCATATGCTAGGTAAGTGTGTGTGTGTGTGTGTGTGTGTGTGTGTGTGTGTGTGTGTGTGTGTGTGTGTGTGTGTGTGTGTGTGTGTGTGTGTGTGTTGTGTTTGTGTGTGTGTGTCGTATGTTTGGAAGTGGGTGTTTGTTTGTGTGTGTGTGTGTGTGTGTGTGTGTGTGTGTGTGTGTGTGTGTGTGTGTGTGTGTGTGTGTGTGTGTGTGTGTGTGTGTGTGTGTGTGTGTGTGTGTGTGTCAGAAGTTAGAAACACTGATGTCTAAAAAAGCCAGATCACCCACGATCCAGTACTGAAATGATGTCATAGAAACTAAAACTCAATCAAAACTGCTCAGAGATACAGCGTCGCTAGGACAACATTGACTTTGCTCAATAAAGATGTTTACTGACATGTTATGGAAATCTTGATTAAAAGTACACGATTACAAAGTATGTAATCAGCCACAAATAATCTGTCTAATCTTATTGACTCTGTCATGCTAAATATTGACCCTCAAGCAGCAAGCAGCAAACATCAACAAGTATACTTTTGCTGTTGCTGTGATATTGATCTGCCAATTGTATTCAATAATAGTAAGAATGTTGCAATTGGACTATAAATGGCCCTGTGGAAAGCACTCTTTAATTGGCATAGTGCCCAAAATGGAATCACTTTGGTGTCTTCTCAGAATACCTCATAGTTGTGTAAAGTTTGAACAAAATTGCTTCATCGGACGTGGGGGTTGGGGTTGGCGGTGGGGGGTGGGGGTGGGGGTGAGGATCTTGTATAGGTTGAGTGGGTACGGACGTGCCACCGGAAAGGTGTACCTTTTCTCCCCATCCCCTATATTGTTGGTTTATAATTTTCTCATCCATTATACTTTTGGGTCATACATTTCCCATCTATTATATTTTTGGACCATAATTTATCAAAATGCTGTATATTTATGAGTCACATATTTGACATTTTCCAGTAAATATTGATAAATCAATGTTATTAGCTAATAAAATGTTCTTTGCTTTGATTCATATAATCATTTAGAAACATTATGACGGAGCATTATGATTGTATTGATCATATACATTATGATGCAATTAAATAATTGATTTAATACCACTTGTGGTACACACGTATCATTTTTTGAGGTAATAACCCCCCCCAAGCCAAGACCCGTAGATTGTGTTATGACCAAACGTTAATTTCAACAAGAAAATATAGTGTAACGCAACCAGTGCTGAATACTGAAATTATGCCAGACACGCCAACTACATACGAACTGGATGAAATTCCCATGCGTATATAAACTTGACACCAACACCCATATAGGATAGTTATATAGCAAATAGACAATTTCAACAATACAAGAAAATTTACTTATTGCCAAAAATCATTTTAGCCGTGATTTCAGATTTCGGCCCCCGTGTGTTAGTATTCGGCTGCTCTACTTAGAATGGAAACTCGGTGATTATGTTCGAAAACTTCTCAATAAACCAGCTCAAACTAATGCAAGGCAGAAAGAAAACAGTAGTCATATCTGTTTTGCTTTCATTGTAAAATAAATTGTATCATAACGTTTTCACATTATGTGCCGTGCAAATAACAAAACACACCGGACTCTATATATTGTGGCAGTTGTGTGTGAGAAAATGTGTGTAACGGGGGGAATAGTTGTTAAGAACATTTAAAAGTGTAAAACAAAAATAGTTCATTTTATAATGGTTTCAAATCTTGAATAAACTCCACCTGTAAACTCCATCCCAATATCCAACCACAACCCACCTCAATACAGAAAATAAAACACATAGGAAAAGAATTGATAAATAAAGTCTTCCAAATTATCCGCATCAAACCCAAACACAACGCTGATCTAGAGTACTTTGTTTTGCACGCTGATCCGCTCAAAATATGTAGAAATCATATAGATTTTAGTATATTGTAGGACAAAAACTAAAATCTCCAACGAAAATTGGAATGCATTTTTAGCATTGCATTGCAAGAACTTTATAAGATCTGCATCAAATTTATTTTATGGCATCAAGGAAAAATCAATGTGAAAATATGTTTTGATCTATGGAACTTAGGGATCGTTCACAAATGACGGAGGGGTGGTGGGTTGGTGTGTCGGAGAAAGATGACGAATGATGACGTGTTGGTGGTGGTGGTAAGGGTGTGTGTGTGTGTGTGTGTGTGTGTGTGTGTGTGTGTGTGTGTGTGTGTGTGTGTGTGTGTGTGTGTGTGTGTGTGTGTGTGTGTGTGTGTGTGTGTGTGTGTGTGTGTGTGTGTGTGTGTGTGTGTGTGTGTGTGTGTGTGTGTGTGTGTGTGTGTGTGTGTGTGTGTGTGGGGGGGGGGGGTAAGTCACAAAGCTCGGCAGTTGTTCGGCATCGGTGGAGCTCGGTGGATTTTTCAGTTGTTACCGAGCTCCCCTCATCGTGGTATAACTCGGTGACGTGAACGGGCTCCGTCCGAACACCGGGGGTGTCCGTACCGTTTTTTCGGCCGACGTGCTAGCAGCGTGTACGGCCTGGTGGTCGGTGAGACATCTGCCGGTGCCCGACAGATAACGTTATGATAGTCGGCCTGTCTCTGGTCGGGCCTCTAATTTCCGGCCGACCACCAGCAGATTGCCGGATGTATACAGGCACATAGCCTGTCACATAGTCTGTCAACACCCCGTCATTCATCGGTGAAACATAAGTTTCAGGAATTTTGTTGTTGCATGACTGTCCCCGGCCGAGGCGTATTCCGATGACCGAGCTTTGTGACTTACCTTTTAAAGCAAAAGAAATTAGATCTTATGATTATTACTATGAGGAAGTCTCATTAGATTTCAACCCATTATGACAGGAATTTCTATGCTTTAAAGCAATGAAGCATTACATTCTTTTGATTTTAACACTTCATATCTCAACAGCAATGATCATCTTAGACAGTCTGTTTCCTGGTTTTTGACAAATGTAACGTAAAAACAATGAGCCATATACATCACTCTTCATCTCTATATTTTACACCAGGCAGTTGAATTTTTAATGAAGTACTATTAGCGTAATACACATTACATCTGTTTGATATTTTATACAAAACAACAACAGCAACAAAATAATAAAAACAAGAACAACCCAACTCAATTGAGAATCACAAATATGCAATAATTGATGACTCACGAGTTTATGATGAATGGAAAGTACAGTGAAACCTATGTTACTGTTGCGACACGTCCCATATCAATAGCAAGTTCCTTCGCAAAAGTTAAAACTTGAATTTAGAATTATATCAAGCATAAAAAAGAATTAGCTTTATTTGTTACTTTGACTCCTATGAAGTCGGAATTTGGCATGGTCTACCGTTTCAGTTTAAACCTCGGAGATCATTTGAGATTTGAGTCAGTGCACTTGCCAAGGCGTCTGCAAACCCATTGTGGTGGAGCTAGAAAGACGTGTAAGTTTTGCATATACAACTGCATAAATTCATTTCTTAGAAAACACAGACAAATCATATCCAGGTTGGACGGAATGAGATTTCTTCATTGTGATAGTCTCCTCGTCCAAAACATTGCATGCTGATTTGAAGGGCAAAAGTTTATCAGGCACTTTTGATTCAAGTTATCACACTTGAGTGACTCACAAGGAATAGCCTGCTCAGATTTACAACAAAAAACCGCATGTGTAATCTGAGTATATTGTAGACGTATTCGTTCAATGCATGCTGAACTCAGTAATCTTTTATTTATAATGTCCAATGACGTCAGCACAGCATGATGAAGTAACTATTAAATGTGATGGCATAAAACATTTTTGTGCTTAGGCATGGAGGTAGCATAAGAAAACATCGTGCGCGCGTGCATACCTTTATATAAAAGAACTTGAAAAACCCAAATGCCTGAGATTGCTGCTAGTCATCCCATGCGTATTATGTGGTACACCCCAGCAGACGAGTGTCTCCAGTTATTCCATTTCCATTTATCAATAGCGACACTCTCACTTGTAATGCTTTCATAGCACTTACCGCGCTACTTACTATTGCACATGCAGAATTAAACAGATGAATATCGTGTTTTCCTAAAGCGAGAATGAGACAGGATGAGACAGGCCGTATTAATGTCGAACCGAACCAGTCTGTGAGTGTGTAGCTATTGTTAATTGACACATCTGTCTTTTCCAACTTTCCCTATTTCCTTATATAATAAGTCTCACTTGTACATGTATACATATTAACTTCCATGCACATATAAAGGTACTCTTTCGGTTGTACGTATTCAAGTAATCTTTTATGATTTTAATTCAATTTAGAAGACTAAGACTAAGGATATGTTTATTGCATATTATATTAGATATCTAGATATCAAACATCAATAAAGGTTGCATATGTTTTTCTTTCTCTTTCATGTTTTACTTCAACACATTCTTCCTAAAGTCATGGTTATACAAATAAATTGACACATTGTCTCTCCACAGACATTTAAAAACGAAGAATGATCTTGCGCTCAATGTATTTCTTCATTCTTCCATCCAATGATATATACAGTGAAATAAGGGGATCAACATTCGTGACTGTCAGATTGGGGCTGTATCCCAAGACCATGAACATGATGCCGCAGGAAGGAGAGACGATCTGTTGTGGCCTGAATGCACTCATTGCTACAGCAAGGCTTTAATTCAGTTATTGAAGTGTCCCTATTTGATTGCGTGATGTGAATGCTTTTATATATGGTTCTGTTAATCATGCTTGCCATAGAGAGAGAGAGAGAGAGAGAGAGAGAGAGAGAGAGAGAGATAAAGAGAGAGATAGAGAGAATATAATTGTTAATCATATGGACAAATGGAGTGTACACGTAGCGGCAAACTATAGCGGTTACTGTTCCAAACTCGTATTTATAACGTACAGTATGAGTTGGGTTTTGGAGAGTGTAGGGTGGGGTAGAAACTCATACCTAACATGATCTATTCACGGTGTTATATACATGTCCGACACATTTATTTAGTAAGGACGGTGCAAATTATGAATAATTTGCGAATAATTTGCAGACAATGTTGAAAATTGACCAAAATGACACTGTGGAAAGCACACATTAATTGGCAAAATGCCCAAGATGTTGCGTCATAACACATAATTGTGTAAAGTATGAACACTCACACACATTTTTAGTTACAAACAAAACAAACACAACGCTTTGCTTCAGCTGCTGAAGCACCACAACAAATAAATCAAACTAATAACAATTGATGTGTGTGCATCATAAGTGCATGTGTGCATCATGTGTGCATCATAATACGTTTTCTGCTGCAGAGTTTCACGGACGTGGCGTCGTCGCTGTGCGTGCTGTGCCAGGGCGTGTTCACGCACCCTGGCAAAGGGCTGGCGCCGGGCCTGGCGGGCGAGCTGCTGTGCTCGCTGTGGCTGACGCGTGCGCCGCTCTGGAGCCTGCTCATGTCGTCCACCTACAACCTACTGGCGCTCACTGTGGAGCGCTACCTGGAGGTCGTCCACCCCGTGTGGCACAAGAACAACTTCTCGCCGCGCCTCGCGTACTGGACTATCGCGGCCGTGTGGGTACTCGGGCCCATGTACAATTTCGCCTACTTAGTTCCAACAAGCAGGGTCATCGACGGCGAGTGCCTCCCATTTGGGGATTGGCCTAGTGAACCCATTCAGAATGTAGTGGGCATACTGACAGTTTTGCTGCAGTATATTTTGCCAATTGTGGTCATGGTGTACTGCTATACCAGAATGGCGCTTGTCGTACACAGGCGAATAGTACCTTCAGTGACTTTGAATGGGCTTAGGAATTTCGCGAACAAGAATAATAACAAGAACAAGCGCGTTTGTGTAGCGGCCAGCGACAGCAACTTAGTGTCATCTCACCAAGCTGCCATCATTCCAAAAGTGGATTCCACTCATTCGTTGCCACCACACCTAATGAAAGCCACGAGGTCCAATATTGCCAGCACTAGTGCCACCATCACCGGCTCCACACATTCCCTCTCAGTTGAAGCTCCTACAAGTGAGTCCAGCAACAGCAATAGTAACAGTAACAACAACATAGAGGAGGTCTCGACGGGTGGCGGCCCCGGGGCGAGCGACGTGCCCATGTCGCTTTCCAGCCGCGTGATGATGAAGGCGCGCACCAACATCATCAAGATGCTCGTCATCGTGTGCGTCTGCTACATCCTGTGCTGGACGTGGAACGAGATATTCTTCCTGCTCTACTGCCTCGGCCGACCTACGGACTTCAGCAGCGACTTTTACCACTTCACCGTCGTGGCCGTGTTCGCCAACTGCTGCGTCAATCCCTTCATCTACCTCGCCAAGTACCGCGAGTTCCAGGTAAGCGTGAATTACACGACACTGCTCTTAAATCACTATTATAATTCAGTGTGTAATGGCCTTGAAAATGTACATTTGCTCGTATTGCCAGTAGTTGTAGTCTTATTTCAGAATTATTTATGCAATTGCCCCATTTGTTTGTCTTTTGTGTTTAGTAAACAACGCGAACATACACATGGCCATTTGTCATCGTTTTGACACAAGTAGAGACGTGTATGGCACGAAACTTCAAGTTTACTGCCCATTAGTATTTAGGGCATACTAAAAACATATATTCTACATTATGATAGGAACTTGTGACACATAATCTAATTTTCTTTAAAACTAGTTAACAATCCTATAGTAATAGCTAGTCATGAAATCCCAACTGCCCAAGCAAAATAAATCTCGACATTGTGTCTAAATATCCCGTGCAGTATCCCGGCAACCGAGAGACCACGGAGAGAAATACGGACATAAATGTAGATATAACAGACGGACGGACGGTACAGAGAGGTGACAGTGGGCCTGTATTCGTGCGAGAGCCATATATTATTGCAAGTATAAAACTATCGATGCCTCCTCGTTGCAGATCGGGATCAAGAAGCTGTGCGGTCGACTGGGCTGTGGCGGGCGCTGGGCCGGCTCGCCGGGCGACGGGTCCCTCGCCGGCGTGTCCGTGGTGGCCGTGTCCAGGCGCCACCGCTCGGGCGCCACGGCCGCCGCCGTGGAAGCCTCGGGAAGTGAGAGAGAGGAAGCGCGAGCCGTTTAAGGAGCGCCGAGAACATAGACTTTATGACCATAATGACGACGGGGGAGAGGGCGAAGCGTCTCCAGTAATGTACTAGTGTAGGACGTGTGACCATAAGGACAGGTCCTGCTAATATTGTGTACACGTGAATGCTTAATTGGCGCGTAAATTCTCTGTTTGTTTCAAAGACACACGCTATAATAATTACTAGTTGAATAAACTGATGTCGTGCTGGAACTTCTTAAACACCCCTGTTACCCAAATATTTGTGCTTTGACTACAAGTAAGTTATGGAGCCTCCATGTGATTGTTACGAGGCTTATTGACACATGACTATCAGAACAGATCCAATACTATAAGGAGAAAGCGAACTATTTTTATGTACGTTGATGTGTTTTATCATCCCACGTGGTGTACACGGCTGTGTGCGTGCGTGGTTGTAGAAGTGCACGAACGCTTCTAATTTACAGGCAATCTTTGAAAGCGAACTATTGCATGAGAGAAACTTTATTCAACTAAGCTTTTTGGCATGTATATCTGTTGTTGTAAATATCATATGTGAAGTTGGAACTCATAAATTCTAGTCAGTTAACAACTTCAGGCACCGGTAATAGGAATGTATATACTATATAACTGGGTGTAGTTCGATTGGTATTTTAATATTGTTTCATTATACTCAAAATTTATTGTTGCTTGCTGACAGTGTTATGTGTGAACAGGGTAGGCCTACTTGCGGGTGTGGAGAGTATACAACATTCCTGTTTATACACGCACATAAGATTTTATCAATTATTTGAGTTTTCTTTAATGTGATCGTCATGAATAAACAATTTAATCAGAGATGAGCATTTTTTTAGAAATGTAAGAACTCATGTTATACAATTGCAAAGTGAAATGGCTTCATTTTAATTAACGTATTGTCCCACTGCTCTGTTCTCTGGACGACTACATAAATTGATCCTGGAGTCTTAAACGTCTAGTGTGCGTTGATGAATTTCAAGTATTTAGTCGTTGTGCTAAATAACAACTAACACACGACGTCAATGCGTTTAATAGGAGCGCAGTGGCAGTTTAGTATGAGTTAATTTTGCTTCGAGTCAGCGTTGGGTGGCAGCTGATTTTAATACATTGTAGTTGTGTTACAGCTATGTCAACGTTCAAAGGAAGTTTAAAAGTCGTTGACTTCGTTCAATGGACGGTATATGATAGTTAAATGATCGGCATGTTCACGTTCAGTGCCAGTTTCTCAAAAGTTCCCAAATCAATGTGACGGGGAATGAACCAACGCCATACGAACGTGCAACGTAAAAAAATAACATCAAACCTCCACAGAACCAACGCGAAACAATCAGGTAAGTGTAAAAACCCACAGCAACGGATGGCCGCCGTGCGGCTGCCGTACGGTGATCATAAACCCACAGTATTATATTTGCCGTACAGCTACCATACGCCTCTGGAATTAGCACACCTGATTTCGGTAGAAAATCATGAGTTGCATAAAAAGCTCTGTTTGATACCAATGCGTCAGTATGGGTTTTACCAAATAGAAAAAAAAATCACTAAACTGTTCAATACGATAGCATACGACGCCGTACGGCGCCGCACGACACCCTACAGCTCGAACGTGTCAATGCCTCCCCACCCATCCAGGCGATCGAGAAATCTGACGTACGGTAGCGGTCCGCAGTTAATGAACTGGTGTCCAACGTCAGCTTAACTAAGTTTGCGACAGAGTAACGCACTTTGTTCCCAAACGTTACTTCAGTAGTTAACCACTGTGCGGAGCGGGGGGACAGCACTTTAAATATATATTTCCGATGTTATGTTATTGAATTATGATTGATGTTGGAGAATGTGCAGACATTCTAAAGCGAGGTTCGTGGGCAGGTCAAGTCCATTGATTGAAAAATGCAGAACGATGTTTACAATGTAAATTTACATAGCATACTATATATGTGTGTGTTACTATTGTTAAAAGATCACCGACTTTCAAGTGCAATTTCGCCGGCACAACTGTGTGATACAGTACGCGAACCGCTACAATCACGATAATTGTCAATTGTATGCTCCCAATCGTTTGACAGACTATATATAGATCTAGTGTTCTTGCACACGTTTCGTGTATTATCGTCTGTGTATAGGGCCTGCATCTACTTTGGTGTAAACCCAAACCGCGCCTTGTATCAACCTGTAGTTAGTTTTCTAATTTGATTTGTTGGCGTGTTGTGTTACTGATAAAGATCGCTATTATACATACTGATTACTCAGTTGTAACTCTAATTCAGGAGCAGATTAGGTGATACTTTACTTCATGGAACTTGGCCAAATCATCTCTAGCTATTGTTTATACGTATAAATTCAGGACATATTTAACATACATTACATTTATGACACAAGACCAACGGAGAATGTCGAATACGGTAAAATAAATGTGCGATTAAGATGAGGAGGGCCAGCGGACACTTATACATTAGGTGACACGTAATGTGCACTACATAGGAAAAATTATAGTATCATAGTTGAAAGAAAACCACCAAACAAACAAACAAGCAAAAATATATAATCCTTTGCAATTTGTTTAATTTTAGACATCACAGCGGGTCTCATTGTTGGTTATTACGTCTTTTTCTGTAAATATGTGTGGTTGGAGAATTAATTCGGAAATTTGAGATTTAAAAATCTTAACTTTCAAATTAAGTCTCCAACCACAGAAAAAGACGTAATAATGATAATGAAACATATAATCAAACAAGCAAACAAATCCCCATACGACAGAGGTAATTATACACTTTTATTTCGAGGTCACCCATTGCTCTAACCAAAGGCCCAAGTTTTAACGTCTGCTAGAAGTGTGAAACGCATTACAGTATTCGAATATTAGTGAACTACACATTTGCCGTTTTGCTTCATGCTTATCAACATGCCACACTGAGAGAGAGAGGGGGAGATGTATGTGATGATCCATGAGTTCCCCACAAATGCACCCGCCTACCTGCTTGGCACATAATTGGCTCTCGTTCTTTAATCACGGCTGACAAATTTCTAAACATGAAAGTAGTGAACAAAATGACCGTGTAAAAACGTCAAGATGTGTTTAAACTCTGCTGAATGATTAGATGTCTGGATGCGTGACCCAAAATAGACATGTCAATCAAGTGGTCTGTCTGCAAAGCTTAGTTCTTGTACCAAACAAAACATCTCTGGAATTAAGTTATCTACTTTTTTTTACAGAATATAAAATCTAATTATAGAATGATCAAGGAATGACAACGTAATAAATTGCCGGTGTCTGCTCATGAAACATTCATTTTGCAACAACTCTATTGTAGTTTTTTAATAGTTTTGTAAAAAGCATACTATTCACATGAATGAATTCCGAAATAAGCACGTGATTATGCTTAAACATTTACTCTAATATTTATGAAAAATCTGTTAGGTCTACATATATTAAGCCAAGGGCACAATTACCAGTACTGTTTCTCTACTGCCTATCTACTGCCTGAAACCGCTGTGTGGATCAATGCGTATATAACAGTGAAAAATATCATTTATTTGTACACTTTCTACTGAAAATGTACACAACATCGTACTACACGCCTCCAAACAATGTTTTACAATATCCATCATAAAGAGAATTGCCCAACACCGTGAGATGGTTGAAGTTACAACGGAGCAAGGACAACTCTACCTGGTCATCCGTCTGAAGAATACTATCATTAATGTAGTCAGGTTTAGCTTTGACACAGGAACGGATGATGGATAAGGTGAATATTTCACATAGAGTATCATAGAGCATTTTGCAACAATTCCTAAGATTTACTCTAATGTAACATGATACTCACCACACGTTCGTTTCTAACCAACACTACTCAACAAAAGCATTGCTCTCGATAAATCTAGCTCAATTTATTCCATGTTTCCCATTAATTCACCTTCAGCTGTCAAATGTAACAACAGACGCCAAAAATGCGATAAGGTGGTTTGAATTCACGTCATGACGCGGGTACATGGAAATGTGGAGCGTAATTACTCGTTTAAATGGAATCAATTTTGTTGTAAAACTTGCATTTGTTTTCGATGACTATTGCCTCGGCCATGAATATGATCGCTTGTGCGAGCGAGCTAGCGAACGTGCGCGCGCGCGCGTGTGTGTGCGTGCGTGCATGTGTGTGTGTTGTATTGATGTATTGATTGTGTGTTGATGGCATATATAGTTGTAGTTAGATCATCCATGTCCACTGAACGCAAACTTTGTCATCGTGACCAATGAGAATGTATTGAGCGCCCCCTACCCCGAACAATTTCACTCCAACCGCAAATCGTGTAGGACGGAGTAGTGTAGGTGATGGGCAACGTAGATGTGTTGATATTCAATAAATTCCACTGGAATGCTACATATTGCTTGTAAGAGCGTAAATCTTGTGCGTAAATTGAATCACTATTGCACGTCATCACTTTGCGAATGTTAGTGTAGGAGGATAGGGTTGATTTCTTATTACGGAAGTAATATATCATATGGGTTTTACATGTAAATTGCGAACATCAATCATCAACACTACGTTGTTTCTGCAGGTCTGCCTGACACCCATTTAACACGTCGGCACCTAATGTTTGTTATTATACTTCGAAGATATGTTTGCATATTACAGCGAGAATGAATAATTCAGCAGTGCATCATGATACACGAGTTGCCCCCACGTCTTATAGTAGTTAACAAGCCAAGTTCATGATTCTGGTATGAATAACCATTCACGAAACCAACCATTTTCACGATTAAAAAGAATAGAGATGTCCACGATTAGAATATTGGCAGAAAATACAGTGATCGGTTTTTAGGTTGAAAATGGTGCGCGTATAACGTAACCACAATATTTCAAGCACAAAACTTTTGTAACAGCCCGTAACTGGCAGAGCTGTTGTCAAGAGCCTGGGATTCACAGAAAGCGTCGTGTCGTGGTACGACCGTCACCTAAACCGCACTCCATTTATGCCTGTTAAAATTGATAATGATGTTTTCTTGGACGATGAAGCGTTATTCTTTGGTAAAACTATTAAAGCTACGTATGACATACACTCACGAGATAAGATAAAGTTGACCCGTCATTGTGTATTGAAGTGTTGACTTCGTACTATAGAATCTCTGATACCGCCACGTGGTAGCTGCTAGCAAGCTCAACTGAACAAAGAAAACAAGAACAGCTAAACCACAATGACGAAAATAAAACATTCCATATAAAAATATGTTGACATCTAAAAATGGTCTCTTACAAAGAGCTAGTCAGTGCAAACTCTGTTTATATAGAAAACGAAAACAGTTTTTGTAAACATGTTCTAAATCTAGTTAAATACCGGTGGATTTATTTAGTATGTCTGTATTATAAAATGTAGTGTGTATTAAGCATTTTTGTATATCAAATATCATGCTCCGGAATCGCCCGATAAAAATAAGTTGTATCGGTCAAGACAGTACACATTATGTACAGTTAGTTGTGAGCCAGACTACTTTCAACCCACCTTCAATTATTGCAATTGTTGTGAAAAGAATGATACCGAAACCTGGCTCATTTTGCAACATATTTTTTTTTTTATCAGGACTCGTTCCCATGTTTACATCACAACTCGCCATTCGGTTTCACCCTAATACAACACAAGACCTCACCCGATAAAAAATATGTTAACAACTCACCTGGTCTTGTGTATATGTATGATAATGTCATGAATGGAATGATGTAACAAGTTTTCAGCAGTGGTTGCTGGAATTCTTATTTGTAGGTAAGTCCACAAGCAATGCAATTTGCATCATAGTATTAACAATCTTCATATCCATCAAATATTAGAAATTTCAATACGGAAAAATTTAATCAGGCAAGGAATGCAGCTAGATCCATAACACTCGTTTATCTTATTTCATGTTACAGTGGAGAAGTACTAAATATGTATATACATGATTGTACTGACTGACTGTCCAGATTTTACGATTGCATTGTGTGATGCATATGTCTCTTGCACAGTACAATTCATGAAGTGACAGCTATGGGTAATGTGAAAAAGATTCCCAGAAACCACGAGCACATATCGAGACAGAAGTGTGATTTTCATTGATTTCCATTTAACAATGCAGAAACAGATTTTCAATGTGTAGTGTATACCTATTTCTCAAGACACCAAAGACATTTTTTTTGTATATTATATTGTGGTCATAAAAGTCTACACAGGATTGGCAACCATTTCATTTTCCTTAGCAAAGTATCGCAAATTGTTAATAAGTCAGAAGATAATTCCTTTGTCATGACGTCAGTTAGTGCACGTGTAGCAGCAGAGTCGTCTGTAGTGTGAGCCGCGGCACTGGAGCGGCGTGACGAGGCCACACACTTCCGGGTCGGCGTCCCCATACTGACACCCTGCAAAACGTAATGTGCAAAACGTAATTGTATATTGTATGCATATGATTGGCGAGTCCATATGTCTAATTTGTTTTAATTTATGAGACAGGAATAACATTATGTTGTTTCACATCAGTGTTCAGGTATCTAGCTGAAACCTGAAGCATCGACACGGTTAAATTCCCGTCACCAGAAACCTCGTGGATCCGACACTTGTTCAAGATAATGTCCAAATAAGCCTCATTAGGATAAAGGGAGTGATCGAGTTAGACTCTGCCACTGAAAAAAACTCTCACCCAGTTGCAGTCCAGTGCCGAGGAGTGCTGAGTACACCCGACAGGTGCGACAGCAGGTCCGCGCGACATGTGCGTCGTAGCAGCGAGCAGGCGACAGGCGCGTGCACGCGTCCGCGTCACGGTCGCCGCAGCCTGCAGGCAATTGTCAGAGGTCGAACCCATCTAGAGCACCAAATCCACGCAATACCTTCCTCAAAAAATAAAAGACTAAAATGGCTCTGCACAGGTACCTACGAGGGACAGAAATTTGTTACCGTGTCAGAAATTCTCACACTTCAACAGCGTGACAGGTTTTGTTTTCACTCATATATAATGTCCAATTTTAAGAATTGTCAGACTTTATATCCAGTAGATTTTTTCAGGTTTTATATGGTTTCAGGTCTCTGACATATCCATGATTATTGTATACAAAATGCCATATTGTTTATTTTTACAATACCATAACGCCTTTCATAGATTTTATCACTTTTGTAAAAAAGGCCATGGGGCCTTCATACCACATTTGACCCGCCTATGGGTACTGATATATTATGCTGTGTCGAACACTCCTACCAATCATCCCTTATACGAGAGCAAAGGCTGGGACAATCAGTATCACTGTAATTTAATTAGAATATGGAATCTAAGTTTAATGTCAACTGTGCACGACCCATTCACAAAATGGCCTCAGTAACCATGACCAGTTAATAATTAAACTAAGGCGACATCATTAACATGTACAAAAATGATGATCGACCCCGTTGTGTATTCAACATGATATAGATTAACTTTTGAATAGAGATTTTATGCCGAATAAATGTTTAATGCCTATTTTTGTACAATGCTGCTCATAATTATAGAACGGGCTGGTGTATGGACATCTTACCTTACATAAACTATATCGATTATCGTCCATTTATTTGTTGAGCATTCAATAAAAAGTAACTCATGCTCTGACAAGACTATACAATCCGATGTCTAAATGTATACAAACGGCCACATATTTAGCTTGAGTGAAGACTGAGTGAAGACTTTATGCATACACATAGAAACTTATACACGAGTAAATCAGTATAAAAAGGTTTGGCATGAAATAAAATATTTTACTAGCACGTTACCTTGAAGTATAAATCCATTTGTTGATCCCAACAACAACTCCACAAATAACAAAACCACGGCGATTTTAACAAACATGGCGAGTCCTTCTTGTCTCTGCAACAGCAGCCACCAGACTATTATTGCAATGTTGTCCGCGGGATCGAACGGGACACCGTTATGAGATTTGTGCGTCTGTAGGCAATAATGAATGACGCGCAGCTATAGAGAGGAAGTGGAACCTCATTAGAAATAGAGCTGTCAGCGGGGGCTGCATGGAGGGCAGCTGATGTTGACGTCTTAATTAATTAGTTGACTTTTCTAGTTCGCATACATAATTGGAAATCACAATTTTCTAACCTGGAAATATTTAATATGAAGTCTATATCAATGCAAATAATTGAGAACTTCAAAATTGAAATTGACTGTAAGTGACTGTCGGATACTACGTGACGCCAAACAGAAGAGCACCACACCAATGTGCACGAGTTACACAGTCACAATGACTGACAACCGTGTTGAGAATATGGTAGAAACAATGTAAATGGGTTAGGGCTGATAAGGATTATCTCATGATCCGCGAGCCGGAAATTGTCTCAGCGACATGCATGTTCAATGTGACAGGGGCTTCACGCACACCCCCATAGCTGCATCTCTTATTGTGTACTAACATTTTGTTTTATATTTTTGTAAATACACATGACATGTTAACACTTACTTATCAGAGATGCTGGATCTCGATCTTCAGGCAATATAGGGGAGTTCACGTCCTATAGAAAGGTAGAGGTACACATACTGATGAAAAAGGGATTATTGGTCAAGCGACTGTCTGCCTAGCCACTCAGCTTCACAAGGACGCCAGTCTCTATGTACTGGTCAATCTTTTCAGGATAGATAACTTAGAGGGAGTGATACACATCTCAAAGATGCTTATCTGAGTGTCCCAATCAGCTAACCAGACCAGGTCTTCCAGACCTTCAGGCAGAGCAGTGATATTTACCAGTACATAGCACTTCCTTTCGGCCTGGTGTCAGTACCAAGGATCTTTACAAAAATACTAAAGACTGCCATGAGCTTCCTCAGACGTCTAGTGATTCGAATGGTCGTCTATCTTGACGACATTACGACAGACGACTTACTCTTAAAAAATACACACAAAAACACAAAAACAAAACAAAAAACAAAGCGCGAGAGACTGGTAAAAGTAAACACATTTAGTGAAGTTTATGATGGAAAGTCAAGTGTTCGTGATCAACACACGAAAGTCAGTGATGAATCCGTGACAACAAGAGCTAGAATACCTGGGTTTCAGGTTATACTATAAGGAGAGGATATTCAGCCTCACAGAGAGTACGTTGGCATCCATACACCAAATGTGCCAACAGACACTTAGAAAGGGATCAAACACGCCGAAGACGGACACTACCACTGACGTGGCAAAGAAGGGACGGACCGTAGGACCTTAGGACTTAAGGACGTTAGGACCTATGATGGCTGCTGCTGAGCGCCAGCCGCCGTAAGCCTGGATGGCTCCCTGTGTAGCTCGACCACGTATGCGTCAGTCGGTGTGGCAGGTGTAGCAGCGTCCGCCCCAGGGTGCGGGCCAGCGCCTGCAGTGAAGAGGGTGAAGCTTAGATGCTGGTGGTCAGTGGTCAGTGAAGAAGCAGGTGGTGATTGGAGGCCACTTGCTATAACGCGGTTATGGAAGGAAGTTGAGTGACACATGCGCACTGAAATGCCTTTGAATTAACGTTAAAATTCAATCAACATGGACACGGGTCCATATCTCGGGTCGCCATGGAATGCTGCAAGAGCAACATGATTTTTCATGAACTCGACTGTACGACGATATGTTTTTTTATGTGTTGCAATGTGCTACCTCTAAGAGGGGTCTTCGAGCGTGTTCTCATCTCAGCTTTATTTTTATGTGGACTGGATGAAACATTCCTACATCGTTTAGAAGTGAGCCTCATTTCACACAAACGTAACACAACACTCAAACGTAACAAAATACTACCGACATAAGTTGGAAATGAACAGGAAGATGTAGAATGATCAATATGACCAACCTAATGAATAGCGAAACAAATAATTAAAACGTATTTATCTCATGCACAACCGCTGCAAGTAATTTCAGGTCACCGTATAGGGGTTGTAGATCTCGGGGATTAAGAGGATTAATATCACAGAAAGCCAGGGCTACCGACCCGTGGTCTTTTATTTGTAATCCGATGTGACAATAGTTTATGTACAACGTCGTTTACTCACCAAATGATCAGGGTAAACAACGTTTAATAAATCATCTGTACTTTAGTGGAGAATATATTCAAACTGAAAATCAAAGACATCATAACACAGGAACCAATATGGCTACGGATACTTACTTTTGTTCACCTTTATTATCTAACGTATATCCAGTCGTCGATGTTCTCTCCAATGTACAGATTGCGTAGAGAGGCCCTAAATGGTCCCGTTGTCGTGAAATGGTCCTGGGCACATTTTGAGGTGACACGAAATGTTCCCACTATGCCGTTGTTGCCACGAAATGTTCCCACACTACGAAATTGCCCGGTATATCAAGGTGCATTCTGCTGTAAATTGTATTGGAGCTTTCACGTTGTACTTTTCAATGTGACAAATTAGAGTGGTGAAAAACCATTTGCATGTCACATTTCACTCATAATGTTCACAGAGACATTATTTTCATTGGCAAAAAATAAGGAGGTAAAAAAACTATATGTTTTTGCCAAACCAAATCTCATTCTTTTAGTGTCTCACTATTTTTACATTTCTAAATTCCCAAGAACTATACATGGATATGAAATTGGCACAATAGGAGATATATATAGAGCGGTGAAAACCATATGCATCTATCTCACTTTTCTTCAAATGTTCACTTTTATACCCTGACACTATTTTCATCAGCAAACCGTTCAATGACCAAAACTAAATATAAGCAAGTATTTTGAGTTGTGAAAAACATATAGGTGTCAAGTTTCATTCTTTGAGTTTCTCATTTCATTTTGTAACTCAGCACAATCTTTTTTTTGTTTTGGAATTGATATTTTGAGCCGCAAAAGTTTTTCAGCAGAGGTTGAACATCCCATCATATAATTCATGACTTGATTTTGAATTATGATTTTGTCTTTGATGGAGATTGTTTAGTAGATATTCACCTTTTTACTCTCTCGATTTCATCTGTTGCATTTCTTTACAATCCCTTTATATGCAAGACGCATACCTGATTTAACATATCATACTTAGTACATTTAAATAGTCAAATCCAATTGCTTTGCCGTGGTGCAAATGGAGTCAGTCAATGAACCACTCTCGGGAGAGAGCGCTAGGATAGTCAGTTCCGGAATAAACGCTAAAGAGACAATACGCGTTGTTCTCGATACCTCAAAGGAGGAGATGCCAAAGATTGAAACGACCTTTCAATAACAACTTCTCCTATTTTCCAGATAGAGGACTCCACCACATCTACACGGGCAACATCACTCGTCGACAACGCTCCGGGCTCATCCACATCCGCGCCAACTACAGTGACTTACGGATTCGCTGCCATCAACACATCAGCTGTGCCAACTCCCACGGGACCAACGCCATCTACCACAACTCAGCGCTCCACTTTCCAGCGTGCGATCGGAATTGACGCCACTACCGCGCTGATCACGCGTATTCCCGAGGAACAACGCACCTGTGCCGGGTGAACAACCCGGTAACACATGGACAGCACAGGTAAGTCAGACTCACCTGCCATAAAGTTTCCAGGATCGTGTAGAATCTGCAAAGAACTGATATTCTTCCCAACTAAACGGGCACTGGACGCCTGTAACGCGCAGCCCCTCTCCTCAGACAAGTGCGTCTTTCTCGATTGGGAAGACTTATCGTGCATCCCATCCCGTACAACAGAATCCCGCATGATCGAAAATGCACCCAACTCCCTGGCCACGAAGTTCCCGGGCTCATGCATCACATGCCAAACACTTATATTCTTCGACTCACAACAGGGGCTTGACCAATTCCTCTGCTCAACCGAGTGCTCCTTCCTCGATTGGAAAGACTTGCCATGCGGATCATCCAACACTACCGACAAAAACTAGAATGCAGTCCGAACCGGAAATTCATAAAAACACATCCAGCCTCCAAGGAGACCTGGACGACACCATCCCCAAAGCCAAAACAGAAGATTACATAAACCTAAAAGGACACAGTGACATTGACGCCCAGACCAACAGAGACGTAGACCATAAAAACCTACACAGCACGCCCAACCAGTGAACATCGTCTGCATCTCAAACGACGATCAACCCAGACCCTCCAATCACAACAGCAGCGTCAACATCACCTCACAGCTCACACTAAAAATCGCCGGGCCCCGCGACATCACCAGCGTCGGCACCCGCGGCAACACCGGACCACCCGACCATCGGCCCGAGGACGGATCTCACCGCAACATCACCAGCCCCGACACCCCCGGCAACACCGGACCACCCGACCATCGGTCCAAGGACCGATCTCACCGTACGGCCCCACCACCAGCTGGACACATGCCCACTACACCACGCATGCCGAGCACATTACGGTGACCCGGTGGCGTATACATCAAAGCCTGCTGCACCACTTCTCTCCCACCACCGACAAAGACGCCGACTCAGTCACCGACACTAATGACCATCAACCTGCTGACACGTCAACGGACTGGCGTTTGATTGATTAACCAGACGCCCCCACACCTGGCAGCGCTCACATACCACACTCATCGACCATGCATCGCCCCGGCCGGCAGGTGCATCATGGTCTAAACACAGACACGCCACCACCACCACCACCAAGCATTGATCTCAGTACAATGTTTGAAGGAGCCACCTAAGATGATGGCGACGGAATTCGCGACCTGTACGCACCTGGAGTGTCAGCTGCACCTTCCCCCTTCCGCCAGTACCCCTTCTACGATCGCTGCCGACCAACTCCGGACTACACACTAAGGACGGATCGCGAAATGGCAATGTTGGAAGCAATAGGACCCCTGCAAAACAAGTGCGCGCATACACACGCACCACTCATCCCCCACGACCCGCACCAGACACTCGTCTCCATCATCCACGCCACTAAGACCTAAGGCCTTCTCCTGGATGCGACACTCTGCCGCTCACAGCCCACAACATCTCCGACATGGTACAGGACATGCTGGACACCTTCACGGACAGCCAACGACAACTCCGCAACAACTTACACACCGACTTCAAACATCCGCTCACAAGCACAACGTCACAAGTGACCTCAGATTTTCACAGCCACATGGACCACCTACGTGAAAGATTAGACGACCACGGCCACGTCCTGGCCACTCAACAACAGAAGCAATCGGCCAACGACGCTCACATCCATAAGCTGAACACTAATCATCAGTCCATGCAGACCATACCATTCAGTTGAAATCGCTATACGAATACAACAAGAGCAAAACTTTGCCCTCCTGCGACAAGCCATCACAAGGTACCACCAACCAGACCATCGATTACAGTCACCACCAAACCCACGCCGCGCTCAACAGCCGCACGGCACAGTAATCGACGGCGTCTACAAGCCCAACAGGCCGAGGGACCAGCATGCACACGCACCCCAATAGCAAGAACCGTCACTACATCATTATCCAGCCACAAATGACGGCCACGAACAACTGTCACACCAAATGTCGCTGACACACCGTCAACAACAGACCAACACCGACCCCTGCTGCGTACTGGTTGGACGACTAGCAGACCTACTTGACAAAATATCCACAAAACCTACTAGTACCCGCCGGGACGCACCCAAAATCTCTGCACCCGCGTTCAATGGCTCTCAGGACTCCAGCTTCGAGACGTGGAAGTCAAGCCTAGCAGATATGTTCACAAATCTTCAATGGCCACAAGACGACCCACAAAGACTGGCCCTACTGCCAACCGTCCTCCAAGAGTATGGCAAGGCTCACTACAACAGCATGCCGGCCCACGACAAAACCACATATGACCTGACATTCAACAACTTAGCCAAAGCTTTCTCCATGACACACCAGCCCCCGACCACCAGAGCCGTGTGCCTCCAACGCAAACAAAGCGCTACGGAGCCTGTCAGAGACTACAACCTAGAGATCACACGTCGCCTGCAAGAATGTAACATCACAGACACAGATAGCCAACTTGACATCTATATCCAAAATATTCGTGCGACATTGCACAACGGGTCCTTGCTCATGCTACCCACGAGCCTCCACCAGGCCGGAATATGTGCAGAAACCGTCGAGCACTGCATGGCGATCACCAACAACGGCCCAGTGATGGTCATTGACCACCAACGCCAACAAAGACGCCCAGATGCCGACGACAACAGGTCAACAACAACCCACGCCGATACCGTGATCAATCCCGCACCAGGCGACCTGACTCGCGACAGTCACGAGATAGGAGGCCACGAAGCATGTTTTTCATAACTCTACTATTATGCTTATTTTCATGTTCATGTGTACCACCAACCATCGATTATAGTCACCACCAAACCCAAACCCACACCGCGCTCAACATGAATTAAAAAAAAAAAAAAAAAAAAAACAAAACAAAAAAACAAAAAACGATAACTAAAGAATGCAATTGACATTGCATGCATATGGGTTTTCACCACTCTGCAATCTCCTATTGTGCTTTTTTGTACATATGTATATATTTGTATATATGTAGTTTTCTAAGTCTGAAAAGGTAAAGAATTGAGCGGGAAACGAAAATAATGAAATTTGGCATTCTCGTTTTGGGTCATTCAAGTCATTAAACAGTTTGCAGATGAAAACACGGGGTGCTCGGAAGTGAACAAATGTCAAATTTACATTATACCACTCCAATTTACCACAGACTCCAATGTTTTACATTTGAAATTATACTGTGAAAGCTCCAGTATCATTGACAATGCAGCTTGATGCTGGCAACATTTTCAATGAATGGAAATATTTCGTGACGCAAAAGTGCTTGTTCACTAGCCTGATACTGACCTAAATGTAAATGTAAATGTATTGGTTTATAGTCTCAATGAACAGCTCATGGCGTTTTCTAGCGACTTTACATCTAAACCAAGTCAGTGGCATCATTCTCACACTATATATATCTTTCTCAACTCTCTGGGGAGCATACCATACTGGCTGCATACGGCATTGCGGCTAATTTGCGCACGCTTATCACCGACCAGTACCTATTTAACGTGTAGGTACCATGGAGCAGTGTGCAACCTGTTAGAGGTAAGTTTGCTCAACACTTACCATCAGACTCGACCGGGAATCGAACCCACGACCTTCTGGTCACGAGTCCAACTCCCTATCCATTCGGCCACGGAAGCACACGGAGCATTGTGCAACACATTAGAGATTAGTTTGTTCAACGCCCAGCACCAGACCCGACCGAGAGTCGAACACGAGACTTTCTGATCACGAGTCCAACTCCCTAGCTACGGCTGCTGTCTTCATGGTCTTGGATGACAGTAATATACTGGGTCTTGTACCAGCCACTGTAAATAGGGTGATGCGCAGTATGTAACGATGGAGTGATGTAATTCTAGTGAATGATCGAGTAAAAATTAAGTTGTGTCTGAGAGAAAAATGGTGATAGCGTCACAGAGTGAAACTAAAAGTGAGGAAGTCAATGGAAAGATGTTTATATGTTGGCGGTCTGACAAATAGTGAAAACCTTGCGAGAGTGAAAATCTTCATTGATAAAAACGGAGTGAAAGTTTTTGTAAAGTAAGGGTTGTGCATCCGGTCTATGGAGACTTAAATGCAAGGGGGAAAAGCAAAGTGCTGGCGATTTCCATACTGAATGTAAAATCTAATTTCAACTTGAATTCCATCCACTGCAAATCCTTTAATGATGTTTGCTCAGAGAGCGCCTACCTGTACATGACACATGCCGTTTGAACAGGCTATCATAGAAAGTCTGTACTGCACTGTTACACACATACATGTACATATGTCACGCTTTCTGTCAGAGTGCAACGCTTGATTTGAATGGTACCTTTAACCCCCAGCCCCCATATCATATTGCCGATACTAGCTCCAGATGCTCAAGTGACCTGGCTGGTTCGGTTGGGAATGGCGCACTTCTGGCTAGTTCTGGGTCTTGTGGCCTCGCCTGCTGCTTTGGGAAGAGATATAGTTGAAAGATGAAACCGTAAGTCCCGCCACTACAGTCACAATCTGTAGTAACGGAAGCATGAAACAGAGGCATTTGTACCAACAGTTGGGTTGTTCATGATGCTCAATACTGTCTTTCCGGACGAAATGTCACACTTCTGTCTGGTTCTTGCATAAAAATTGTTATCACTTCATTGGAGAAGGGATTTTGACTTTTTCGGCTTATATGGGCTCCCGGTTTGGATCATTGAGATGTTGATTTTGACCATCTTTTTGCTTTTCTGGGTCGTCTGAAGGGCTAAATTGTTCATCGTAAGGTCTTTCTGCTTCATGTGGCATTTTCTCCACATATCTTAAGCATTAGCTTGATCAGAGCAGTAGTGTCACGTTGACACTGAGTGATGGTGATACTAAGTAGAGTTTATTTAAACAATTCTCGCACATTCTCGGTGAGTGCGAATTTGATGTAACATAACTTTCAGAAACGTTATGTATGATACTCTGTCCTGCTATTTTACATTTGTATTGTCCACAATCGAGCTTTTTAAAATAGTAAATAAACACCATGTTCATTTGATGTGGTGTAAAAAAGTTTTCATTTTTACTAGTCCCTTAGTACCCTTGTACATTTATAGTGTGAATCTTATAAGACGTGTATTGTAACATATGAGTATTTTCAATATCATACCAAAAATATACATGAAACTGTGGATTTTCTTGTGGTGTCCACGGTCCATATCTGAATGGTGTATTAAGTATTAAGTTTAAGATTTCATAGATAAAGATGGAATGATGACTTTGCCCACAAGAGTGAGTCCCAGAGAACATACAAACATTGAGGGGGCATGACCTAATCTGAGGGTTTCATTGTATGCGTTACGCCCTTTCATCCAAATACTCACTTTTATAACAATTTGGTATGTTGCTCAACCAGAGAACCGCGAGGACACTGACTTGAGGTGGCACGAAATGCCGCCTGCTGCATAACACTGGCCAATCTGATTGGAACACGCAATGTTTACCCATTCAAGTCAAAGCACTAACGCAGACATAATTAGACTGAACTAAGAAGATAATTTCTTGAGTTCAACTCGCAAGCTTATAATTTGCACAAGTGGTACAATGTGAGTAAAGATAGCCCTAACAGCTAAGTTGTAAAATAGTTAATGGGGCTGCTATTGCAGCGACGGCAGCCTGGAATAACGCCTAAAATGAGCTCAAATGTACCAAAATGTCTGTTTGCAACTTACAGCTTACTGGTAAACCAGATATCTGCGTAGATTAGAGCGTATTTGGGGCTTTATTGAAGGCTCAAACAGCAGTGATTCACGACTGATCTATATGCTGAGGGTTAACCATTGTCATATGTCACAGTAAAACGTGACAGACAAGTGAAAGCCAGTAACCTGTTTAAAAGTCTTAAAGCCGCCATTTATCACAGCTATATACGCCAGATACGATACGTAGACTTGGAAAGGCCGTGTAAAGTATATACGTGAAACCGACGATGTGAGTTGACGCAGATATGTTAATCTGCATTTATACAGATAGACTAGTGTAATCGGCGTGGAGTGTTGTCGTAATGAGTGATCTGCGTCGCCGTCGTGTCATTAGGTAAAACACGTGTCTGCCAGTGACAAACAGTGCTCAAATGCTGCAAAAGCGTGGATAACAAATAAAAGGATGACAAATCTTGATGGCAGTGGAAAGATTCGACAAAGTAAAATGGATTATAAACAGGTAATTGAATTGCTGTTGATATCTTATTGAAACAAAAGTGATAACTACCAAAATCACCAAACCACTGTAAATAACAATGAGAAATTTTTTATTTCATGAGCGATGTCATAGGAATACATGCATTGGCCATCTCGGTCATTTATACATTCTGATTAACGAGTTTCTACTGTAGTCCAAAGCGCATTGGCATCATCGTAAATAAAATATTTTTTATAACAAATGAAAAAAAATATTAAAACTAAAAACTATCGAAATACAAGATATATATATGGACCCTAATCCTTTTCAAACACGTGCTGCTGTGTAACGTTACCATCTTGCGAGTGAATGGTAATTAAAAGCAGGGACAACTATACTAAATCAAAGAGGAAAAAAAAACTGGGTCTAGTATTACCAAATACCGAGATGGTTATTTTTTGCATGCTATACCAGTTTTAACAGGACGTGTCATTCTGTGTGCTCCTAAAGTTCTCGGAGTAAATTTCTAATTGAGAGATGATAAGAAAAAAGACCGAAGAAATAATCACACGACTGTAAAGGGAGACAGCAAAATGGTAAAAAATCCTTGAAAATCAGCCACTCAAATTGAACGCTTACCCGCGATAACAATAGCGGTGCACTTGAAATTCCGTGGCTTGACTGGGGGACATGTTCAGCAAGCTCTCCACGTCTCACAATGAGCAGCTTTCAAAAAAATACTCATTTACACAATGAGCTTAATTTTGCAGGCCCCAACGAGTAGTTATTGGGGTTGTAGACCTCTTACTTGCGGTGTCCTTGATGTATTGAAATATTAAAAGTGTTTAATTCTTTCTCCTTGAAACGCGGGTTTGGGATGTCAGTGGGGGTAGGTGGGCAAGGAACTCAAGCACCCCCTCCCCTACAATCTTAATAGGTGCGAATTCACCTGAGTGTCCCATCAATTATTAGAATTGTAATAAACTAGAAAAATACCGCACTACACAAAATTGATATATATTACTTGGCCAAGCTGTACTTGTGCGAATGAAGTGGGCCATTTGGCTGCAGTCAGACAGTCCCAAATGTTCATATCCGAATCGTATTGTGCGGTGGATGAGAAATACATGGGGCGATGGATGAGCCTGTCATTCAACAGCACACCTGCGATTATAGACATCGGCACCCTTATGGACGTAAGACTTGCACCCGTTCCCTCCATATCGTCCGTTATACATTACGTACAAATGTGAAAGGTGCCGTGTTCTCAGACTCAGGCAGGAACTTTTATCTGGACACGCTGCACTCTCCCAAGTTCTAGACGCCCAGGGGGGTTAATACGCCCAATGCTACTGTACTGCACTTTTCACACTAACAGCAAACGAACTAGTGCAAATCTAATTTTGACTACAGTTAACCGGTGTGGCCGAGTAGCTCAAAAGTTACCAGAGGTATTTTTTCCCGTTTCTTCCTGTTGTTGATGTGAACCCGATTACTTGTACGTCCATTTGCATTGACGTCAATTAATAGAGAAATATCTTTTTCCTCTGCACGAATTCGTCAACACCGACAAAGGTTCAATCATGTTTACAAAACGTAGACCACGATGGATATCACCATATGTGAATTTCTATTAGCACACTTTCTCCTGCAAGACTTGTGTCAATAAATCTCTAATAAATGTATCATATCATATTCATAAGACCTTGAGCCACTTGGGTGTCATCGTGTCTCCGATTGTATAATAGGCAGTGCTTCACACTTGACATTTAAAATGACACCAATGAAGACACATAACATTAATATGTGGGTCTGTTCGGTAGTAGTGTAGCCATTGTAATACGTCCACTGTCTAATCACAGGAGTGTTGTTGATTGACATACCCGCGGGGAAAAGAATTCAGTTACAGGAAATATAGTCACATATCCTATTTCTGAAGTAAACACCACCCGTTCTTCACCCCTACAACTGCATAGCAGTGATCTACACCATCCACACTGTCCTGTCCACCCACGCCTCGTTCTTCTGCACCACTACCGTCCTAACTATGCCTACTCCATCATTTCGAAACCACCCACCCCTGTCCTCATAGTACCCACCCACATCACCCCCATCACTAATTAACAACAACAAATATTGCATAGCAAGGGTCCACACCATTCACACTGACCTGGCACCCTCAGACATCGTCTACTGACAGCACCCGCCATTGTCCATGACGCAAACATTGACGCCCGGCGGGGCTCCAAGATGTCAGCAACATTGACACCAATACGGCTGACATCGTCTAGAATTTTTGTTATTAAATCGCCAATAGGCGGCTAACAGGTCGACTTTGACCATCAGAAACACGGGGATTGGTGCTACCATGCAAAATTGTCTATGGTTACTTTTATTTGGTGAGTACAAACAAATGAATAGTATTCACAATTTATTGCACTGAAAACTTTACCAACATCTAAGTATCAAGTATGATAGAGATGGTGTTTTTATAGAGGTGGTCTAATTTACACATAGCCAAAGTGGCGAAGTGGCCTTAATCCCTTTCTATTAAGTGCAGTTTCAGATTAATATTTGAACCCATGTGACGCCTTTGGAAGTTTTTCATTAAATGTCTCCTAGATGGCTGATTTTGTCCGCTATTTTTGTTACAAAGTCGCCAATAAACAGCCAACAGGACCATTTTGATGATGAAAAACATAAACTTGCAAAACTACCCTGTACCATGAACAATCTCCTGTAGTCAGATGGCGTCCGGCTGACCAGGCTAAAGAACAGTTAGCCGAACAAAGCACTAAAATTAGCCGTCTCAAACATTGGTGACATATGCCGGCCAGTGACCATGAATGCTCCACCGGCATATTAGAAATCACATTAGAAATCCACATATCCACATTTGTAAAGTTTGTTGATTATGTATAATAAGTTTATGAAGTTCTTCAAATTGAAAGTACTGGATATTTGACAGCAGGTCATTGGGATACAGCACAAAGGCGAACATTTACATGATTTCATTGATGTTCACAGTGTCCGGGGACAAATTTTTCATGCTCATATTTACAACCTTCCAGTTACACTGTAACCGTAATGAAGTGCTATCTTGAGCAAATCAAGGTTTTCACAGTGCAAGATGGGTGCTTGAGTGTATAGATTATATTGGGTTGAGCTCAATCAAGAGCGTGAATCAGACTTCAGAGATCCATGTGCACAAAGCACTGCAAATCCCCAACCTCTGTGTATTGGTTTGCTGAAAATGTGAGCTTCAAACACGTCTTACCAATCCAATGTCCATGGGATAACTTAAGAAAACATATATTATATGACTGAAAAGATGCTAAGCATATTGGTTTACAAACTGGGGACCCTAACAATAAGGCCACGGCCGGCCATATCAATGACTACAGACCTGTTGATATTATGACCTTGGTTGTTCTCTGTGTGCTGTGCCAATTATCCATGTAATGATGGACATGTGCTCCATGCAACTGATTGACCATCACAAAACTGCTGTTACAGATGTGAGAGCTCGCTCATTTGCCAATGAGAATTACATGTTGTAAAATGTTCAACTGAATCAGTGATCTAAGCAATGGTATGTTGTAATATTCAAATACAATATATATCCTCACAATATACATCCTAAAACCAACATTTCCCCCGGACTTTAACTCTTGCATATAACTGTCCTATTGAACAATCACCTATTTTGTATTGCAATTTTCCATGTGCTTTTATATTTCATGATATTTTGAATATTTTGTTCCAATTCCCTCACTTTATTTCCTGTCTTAAAATGTATGTATCAGGTAGATTTTAAAGTTTTGACTTTCACCGAGTTTTGTCTATATAAACTCTCTGCCAATTTTGAATATTGTGGGCAACTCTTGCTGATGAAAAAGACTTTTCCTCTAATCATGACTTGTATGAGGATATAGCCTTGATGAAAATCCATTCACCAACATTTTGTTCTTAAATCACCGGTCTCCAATACATGTCATTGTCTTTCACAAATCCCCAGGAATTGCAATCGAATAAATTGCACATTTTCATCACATTTCACACACTTAATTACAGACAAATGCAGACAAATGACAATTCACGCTCAAGATTTAGGGCAAATCACCAATCACATTTTTGCTATATGACCCCCTCTTGTATAGGAATAAGCACCTTCTCGTGAAGTCATTACCCATCAGTTGTATCTCTATCTGAATAATTGTAAAATTAAACTATCATCATTTATTTAGACTTTATTCATTTAACACATTATTAAAAATAAGCCCTAAATTCAAAGCGTCGAAACTTTGCAGAACACTTTTTACGACACCAACCAATCACAAAATCACAAAATTTTGTCACCCTAGTCTGTGCCATTCATCAATGACCAATGTACAAACTGACGCGACTGCCTACCATGGTCACTTTTCATTGGGTGCTCAAGTGTGCGATCTTACTATGGACCAAGTAAGAAAAACAGGTTATTGATTTTGTTTTAACGCCAGTTAACCCAGCTTCTCCCACTTCCGACTGTCTTTATGAATGAGTAGGCCGTAGGATATTTTTTAATATCTCTGAGAATTAATGTGCCACTATTTGCATAATCTTACTACAAGGGGACTACTTTTACTATAAGCTTCATTGATAAAGTTGTAAAGTTATTGTTTTTAAACACAAGATGGCAGTACTGATAATAATTGTCATGAAAAATTGTGACTTCTGCATTTAAAACCAGGACATCGGTTCACTTTACTAAATAACCTTAAACTTGTGTTGATTGTCTCATATAATTATTAACTGGCCCATGAGTGCAAATCAATAGATTGATTAATTTTGGTTAGCCTTTGTCGCCTGCTCTTTGTTGGTTTGTCAGTGTGTGCAGCAATGTAGCACCTTAGTTGATAACGGCTATCTAATTGTACCTTGACCTTTGTGGTCTACAAATAACAGCATAACCTAATTGTCCTAGTGTATATATTTTGTTCTTGGATAGAAATTGGATAGTTTTATGTGGTTTCTATGCCTTGTTGCCCAGTATATTCATTGGGTAGATATCAGACATTATACCACTCTAATGTAAGACCCCCCCCCCTAAATGGTGTATTCTGATTGGTTGAGGGCCTCAAACAGATGGGAGCATTTACACGATATACCACACCTAATCCGGGTACTTTTTTCAATATACCACACCTCATACGGGTACTTTTTAATGACATTCCCCGTTTGATTCGAATCTTCCCTACCTGAAAACATCCATTGGATTGCATATTCAGGTGATTTGAATGATCTAATGACTTTCTTATTACAATCTATTTTGTTAGACACATTATATACATACTAACACTACACGCATATACTAAAATGCCAAGAATTAAGACCATCAATAAAATGTCTGGCTTGTTCACAATAATGTTAATGGCTGCAGGTTTCCAAGAAAACCGAGCGATCAATATCAATAACACATTTCTATGAACGTCCCAGCGTAGTTTAATATGTTAATGAGCATTGGAAAGTCTTTCACAAAGTGGGAAGATAAACTAAATCAAGGCGCATTTCAGTTTTAAATGATATATTTTATGGTTTGTCGTGGTATGATAATATACCATGTTTGGTAGTGGTATATCGGTTAATTCACGGCCCTCATTTGGGCAATATTCCCCTCGCAAGCTTGGGGAATATTGCACAAATTCGGGCCGTGAATTAACTGATATACCACTACCAAACATGGTATATTTCTTCAATATCTCACTGAATGTGGCTTGTTAACGGGACTCGTTCGCTGCGTGTACTTGGCCTGTTAACAAACTCCATTCAGTGAGATATTGTCTGATATTTCCACCCCACAAATAACCTATAAAAAATTTTACAATTAAAACGCGAAATTCATCCCACGGCAAGATATTGAAGTACTGAATATATGTGTCGTGTGAAAGAAATTCCCATAAACCAAAGATGAAAGTTAACATGAAATAGCAAATATTTTAATCATAATCAATAAACATTTCATACAAATATAAAAGCAAAATTAAAATTCAATCACAGACATGAGATAATGAAGTAATAAATATGGTGAAAACAATACAAATATTGACATAATTGCAAGTAACATTGGACACTGATGTACATCAATGAAAAGAAATTCTACCCTTAGTCAGTTTTATAGTTGATGCTACATTGTATACATGTTCATATACCTAGAATTGTATTGCTTTGGAAAAATAATCACTGATTCATATTTCACAACATATAAAAGTTAGAAGTTTATTTGGAATAAAGATTGTCTTTGGAAAATTCTAACCTTTTTGTGACAATATGAAATCAACAAAGCAAAAGAATTGTTGGTCCTTTGAACTTAAATAACAACACGCCATGGTTGCATAGCATAATATTTAAATACAACATATTACATAAAAGTCCTCCCCCAAATTATACCAATCATTAAATATGCACTCACACAAACTTTGCACACCCAGCAAAAGAAACTTTTTATCATAATCAGACTTCCGACAATGCAACAAAGGATACTTCATAGCTATGTTTCAATTTATTTACCTTGTTGACATATTATCTGTAATTCACATCTTTAATAAAAGAGAATATCTCTTTTAATAAATGTCTTTTGAAAACATCACTTCAACTATGAGGTATCAAACACATGTCAAATATAGATTCTTTCGTCACCACATGCACTTAGTACAAAACACAAACTAACAATATAATAATGTATGATAATATTTGACAATAACTTTTCTGATTTATATCATGACTAGCTAACAATATACTTATTCCAACTTTGGAGGTATAATAAGAGTATTATTATACACTATAATAGATCTTTGCGTACACCTAAAATGGTCATCGGATTTGTTAAAACATTTGGATACTCTAGTACTATATATAAAACACACTTGTTGGAAAGAGATACATACTGTAGACATGAACCCACCCTAATCTGTTATTTTCTAAAACATTTTCAATTACTTACTTTTCTTTGACATAATTCAAACCCAGGCTATTTTTATGAACTGAGATTATTTGTATAATTCATTTATCCATTCATTGTCAGTCTGAAATAAATAAATAAATAAAAAAATACTGAATACATGTGCATTTGAATACTGATGATGCAAATTTAACAGTAGCTGAAACAAAACCTTACATTTCACAATAGCACCAATCACAAACCATACACACAACAACCACACATCCCCCTTCCCACCACAAAAAATATATTACAAAAAAAAGTTTTAAATAAAGTGAGTACATAATTCATAAGTTCATCTCATATTTCTTCACAAGATTATCTATCAGCTTCAACATGTTCTGCTCCATTGTCAACAATTCCGGCAATAGTTCCTGCACAAATCATGCAACAGCAAGCGGTAGCAATCAAAATGTATGTTGCTGTGGTCATCCAGAATGAAAAATAGTACAGTGTTGCATTACAGTACATGTTGCCATCATTAGGATCGGTCGAAAAATCATTAAAAATCCTATAGATCCATACATTACCAGCAATGAACCAGATCATCAAGAAACAGCTTATAGTAGAGTCCAGAGGATTTGTTTTTGCATTTTCTTCATTGTTGTCATCTTTTCTCGCTTTCAATCTCTGTATGAGATTTGACAAGTTTTTTACGACACCAAAAGTTCCAGCGACAATTAGATAGATTGGAATAAAACGTTCTCGAGGACAATCATGAAGATATAATGCGCCGATAGTAATCATGGCTATGGGAACAGCCAATACGAGTGATACACATATGGTGCAACCTAATGTACCCAGAACAATAATTGCAAATTTCTTTAAAAAGTCCAGGACGCCATTAGATTCCTGCTTGGCTCTTCGCACTTCACCATAGATGGAGTCGTAAGAAGGGGGCAGGTCACCGCTCTGAGCTTGTTCGTATGATGGTGGGACAGCATCAGCTGCTCCATAAGATGGCTGATATGGAGGTGGAGGTGCTTCAGCTGATCCAGGACGTTGCACTGTCATGGCATCTTGTTCTTTAGCTGTAGCAGATTCAGCCATGGTTTGAAATGTAGTTTCGGGTCCACTCACTAGTCTGGCATAGGTGATTGGTAGTATACTTGTTCACTGCAATGTACACAATAAATATTTTCTTACTATTTCAAAATACATAGGATTAATTGTCTCATCTCTATAGTCGGAGCCTGCATCTACTATAAAACTATCAATTTGAGCTTGTTTGCTAACAGTGATAATACCACATATAGATCTAGAGATCTAGAATAGATATTTCACATTTAGATCTGATTACTAACAGTAATAATACCACATATAGATCTAGAATAGATATTTCACATTTAGATCTACTTAATCACATTCAGCAGACGGTTAATGAATGACGATTTTATGAGAAATTAAGCCAATAGTCTGTTAATCTGTCCAGAAAAATAAATATACTAGTACTTAACGTTACAATTTAAATGTTTGCAACAAACACACACTGAAACGTTGTATCTAGTTTTTATAAAATAGACCTAGAATCTACCTGTTCCTCCCTAGATCTACTTCCGTATTTACGAAATGTTTACCAAAGTTTAGGACAACACAAATACTGAACTTACAAAACAATCTCGCGCTTATTTTACTAACATATAATATATTCATAAATATATATGTTTATTATTGACTTTTATCTTTATGAAAAATATATTAAAATATAATCGTTTTATATTATGCTATTTGTAACATACTAGTAGAGATATTTACGTGCATATGCGTAAATTTGATTTTAAGCACAACGCACACCACACCGTTTGTTCCCATGTTAACCGAGATCAATCTAGACACTGCCACTTTATAAACTTACACTCACCAGAGATAGTTTAATGCTCTTTGCACTCACTTAGAAAGTTCATATCATTAACGTATGAAAAGAGAAGATCACATAACATTTAAAGTTAGATTTAGTGCAGTCACGGTGTTTATGCTATGTCGTGTGATATTATGTACCGTCATTTTATTATATATGATAATAACAAAATTGAAATTGACTTTATTTGGGGTCAAAGAAAAACATATATATAGGCCGACACACTTCACAAGATGATATAGGCCGAAGGCACATTATCAGCGTATCACACTCAACTCTAATGAAACTAACGGTGATATAAGGGTGACTGATTAAACATCATATAAAATGATAACAAGCAAAACTAGATCAAAAGTGTTCAAAGAACACTGCGTCGTTAGAACGACTTGACTTATGGGCAATTAAGATATATACTGAAATAATGTATACTTTATGAATATTTGAAGAGAAAACATAAGAATGAATTAGAATCAATATATCCAGCAAAAAGATATTTGTGTTGCCACACAATAGTACTGAATAACAAGATGATAATAAATATAAGTTTCAAATCCAATAATCAATTTTGCTGCTTGGTTGGAATATTGATTTTTCTTGCTGGCTAAGTGAAGAATAGAATATCATTAAAAATATCATAAAAGCGCTTCTAGAAAGCAAAATTTAATTGGCAGAGCGCCCAAAATCGGCAACAATTAAAGAGAAGATTAAATAGTATACTGACAGCAAAATTAATATTATATGTAATGGTAATGATATTATATTATAAACAAACTGATGACAAGAAAATGTTTAAAACAAAATGTAACTCTTTTTTTTTAATGAACATGCTAGATCGAGAATTGCATGATATTTAATTATTTGTTATATGTATGTAATTATTTAATCCTGCTGCAGTCACTTATAATTATTTGATGTCATTTTGTTATACCAAGGGCTAATGTAGAAATAAGTAATTGGGGCTTTTTAGTTCCAACACTTTTATTGTTACCCTTTTGGTAATTTTTCATGTGTTAGCACAATTGTTAGTATCAGTATTTCCCCAATATTTTTGTTCACCTGTGATTAGTATTATTCAAGTGTTATTTTCATGTTTTGCTTCTCTTTTTGTATCATATTTATTTCAAATTTGTTGTAATGTGCATTTTAACATGTCAGATATCAAATCGATGTATGATGAAGCAAGTTGTGATTGTATTGTGGTTGTAGTTTGTAGACATATGCAGTGACCGGCTGACCCCTGAGCGGGCTGCAGCCATGTGCCTCAAATAGATTAAGTTTTACTCTATCTCGGTAATTCTCTTTTTGACAAATACCAAAAATAGCTCTAAGTAGCCCTTATAAGCCTATACGTTTTCAGGGGCCCCAAGCTAGGTTAAATTTGGTAAACACGCCAGAGCCCTAAATAACAAGGGGCCTTAGATGGGCCACAGATTTTGCCCACATGTTTACTTGTAATATCTTTATGCAAAAATTTCAAAGCATTTTATATACATTTGTTTAATTAATGATGATAAACTTGCAATCAAGACCTCGTTACGCTTTATTCTCTTGGCAAATTTACCTGTACACTGATGACAATTTTGCGAATCATGACAAAAAGTCGCAATTCACAACAAATGTCGCCACTCATGTCAAAAGACACCACATTGACTCACAGCCCAGGGCCCCACTAAACCTTAATCGGGCACTGAGCATACGAATGGAATCCAGTCACCACCACTTTTTCCTAAATTTAAATAGGGGCCATTCACACTTCACACTAAAGATTTAGGGCAAATAACCAATCACAGCCTTTGTAATGAGCAGATCACCAGTTACCAATAAAAGGCATCACATTTAAGCACTTAATTACACTCAAGATTAAGCAAATCACAAATATCATTTTTGCTATATGACGCCCTCAGATCACTCTGAGAATCAGATGTCAAGATATACACCAGCTATAGTCAGGATGCATCAGATAAGAATATAGACTAGAATAGCCAATTTCTTCATACATGGTAATTTTTTAGAAATGCAGTGGGAAATGAACTAAAAATCAAGTGTGACGTGGTAAATGATCTAGTATTTGAGTATGACGTGGGAATAAGCTTAAAACCCGCTTTACACTAGAGCGATCATGGGCGAACCCGTGCAGCGCATCTGTACGTATTATGTCACGTCGTCAACTTGGGCGTATTGTGGCGGCATTGAACGTAGTAAAAATGCATGGTACGACAAGTTGCTGAGGCAAACGATGTGTTACTTGTACGTGCGAATGTTCTGCGATCCCTAGACGCAGCATAACTATTTTTAACGAACCTAAACCAACCAGTAAATTCGTCAACGAATTTTGAACATGTTCAAAATTTCCTGACGAATTTGCCTGTTCGCCATTGCACGTAGAGCTACGTAGGTGAAATTCGCTATAGTGTAAAGCGGCTTTCAGATCCCCATTTGGACCCTAACGTGCGATCCATGTATGATCGTCGTACCGTCCACACAGATAAAACATACCAGCACATTTTCTCGTTCCATACTCATAGATCTCGATTTGCAATAACATGCCCACCCTCACATACACATAGCCTATTTCTATCAGCTTATTGGAGATGGCCATTTTTGGAATCGACCACGAGATTGAGTGTCAATAGGAAAATTGAGCATACTGACGTCTGATTTACCCGAACGAAGTGAGGGTAAATCAGACGTCAGCATGCTCAATTTTCCCATTGACACGACAATCGAGTGGTCAAATACCATTCTATCATGACTAAAATCCACACTAAACGAGTGTCTGATTCGTTTTTATTTTGAAATAAATCATATCATAACGTTCTCATTGCAAGTCAATTTGTCAACCAGCGTGCTCAATTATACGATTGACTGCACGTGCGGAGACCACTACTACGGCACTAGTCTAAACTTTTGACCATGCGACGTCAGCGGCTGTATTGAAAATGTGACGAGTTTAGACTATAGTAGTGCCACTAGTAGTGGTCTCGGAGCGGTCAGGCAATCGTATAATTGAGCACGCTGATTGACCAACCAGCGTGGGTTATTGGCGGTGATATTTGCACAGAATGATAGAATGGACAATAATCTGTGAGTCTCAGTCAAAATGAGTGGACCCTCAAATTGAGAAATTGAGTTCACGTGTAGTGCAACGAGTATAGCCTAATAAACACTATATGCGATGATGTCGGCAGGAACCAGTAGACCTAGATCTGCTACTAACCTAATACGCAATTAGCCTACTTTTGAATAAACCAATAGTCAATTTAGATGGATGCATAACTTAATTTACAAGTCATTGTGTCGCTGTGCCAATTGCAGAAATGCAACTTGCCTAGATTCACAACCTGGATGTGGCCATACTCTGAGTGGCCATGGTTGACGCAAATGTGCAGATAATGAGCGAACATTATTACTTGCCCTCTCTGTGTCAATCATGATGTGACAATTATCATCAAATATGGATATGGGGTGATGTCCTAGACAAATAGTGATGAGTTTTCTTTTGTGGAGAGTTCTCGCTTTCATGTTGATAGCGACCTGTTGTGTAAAAAGGGGGTGTTGTATGATGTACTATACACTAACCTCACATAGGTTTGAGACGTCGATTGAATATTTTAATAGATAGTATATGCTTTGAGGTCAATATCGCGTGAGTCAATGTAAAGAATTAGTCGATTGTTGTCCGAGCTTCTGAGTTGTTACAAGGTTTCTGTCAACTAAAGAAGTACGTCTCGTTGTCCCTGAGTATTTCCTTCACTTCTCCAAAAGCAACTCTTAGGTATGGGTTCAAAGCGAAGTCTTCCAGTTGTCATCTTTATCTTTCCGTTTCTTCTCATGGCTGGGGTGAGGGGACCGCGTGTCTGTCAATTGCTCATTGATTGATTGATATTGACACTTAAAAGGAGCGGGTTCACCTCTCTGTAATCTTCCGCCTCCATCTTTAGCCATGACTTGCGCCATCGTACAGCAAGTATCTCATATTCTTTAGTTCTGGTTTTTATAATCAGGCATTATATCTTATTATTTATCTTATCATTTATCTTATCATCAGCTTTGCATTTCTGTCTATGCTACTTACTGATTAAAACAGAAACAGGTTCAAACGTTGTATAATTGATCATTTTTGAGCTCTAAAAAGCCCTAATCCCAACCGCTAAAATACAAATAGGTACATGATATCATAAAAATGATGGCATAAAAAAACCCCACAAATTAAGCGCTATACACTCATTTCCCATAGATTAACCAACACAGAGTACCCATTCTTTTCATTGGCGATATGCTCGATTAGGCCTGTTGACATAAAACATAAAAAAGATCCTTTGAACAGCAATTACTCTGCCGTTCTCATGCCACATGCAGTAATCAATGGGCCTTTCGTGTGCTCCATGAATTCCTCTCCGTGTCTTAAGCGGAATCAAAGCATCTGTTTGAAGCTGGGTGTACACTATGCCGATCACGATGTGACTTTAACTCCTCCCAAACCATTTCACATAGACGACGATGGCTCCAGATGCTCCAGAAGATCACCGCCTTGCAAGCCGTCAGAGAGAATGAAGCAGACGATACCAACGACCGACATCTGTGCCACAGTGTCCCGTAAAAATATAGTAGGTGTCGGGAAATGGCTAGTGACAGACGAAGCATGATACAGATTCTAATGATCGGCTGGCGTCATCCTCATTTAGGCCATTATGTTGGTAAAATGACCATTCAGGAGCGTCTTTGGTGGCCAGTATCAATTTGAACCACTGAAGGACTCTCCAGAAAAGTGAGCATTTTTTTTGGACCAGAACTAGGCAGAAATGGGCCGTTTCCTCACAGGAAAAATATCATCAATAGTGCAGCATCGTGCAGTATTGCCCACAACCATGACTGCCGATTGTAACGGTAGTGGCGGCATTTACGATTTGATATGCAGCAGACGAGGCCAGAGCCAAGTAAAAAGTCCTAGAGTGGTGTAAATGACCTCCATATGCTCGAACCAGTCTCCTAAAGCACACAGATGGTACCGATGAGCAGGCGAATAATCTATAAAGAAAGCAGATAAGCCAAAAAGCACAAACTTGTTCTCAAGAGAGATTTGGCATTTTTAAGAAAACCAGAACGAGCCAAAATTGCCTATTCCCTGACCGAATTAGCCACGTACATAACTCCAAATTTGATGTCAGATCATCGACATTTCGCCCCGAAATGAAAAATCCGGCATCTTAATTCTGGAGCATCTGGAGTTACCATCTATATGAAATGGAGGGGCTGGTGCTGTGTGGCCGGTTTTAAAGCAGGCTGCACTTTTCGTAATGAGCATTGACACGGAGACATTGCATTTCCAGTTGTGAATCATCATCTGTCATTTTCGTTCAATTTAATAGCCTGGTCATCTTAATGATGTCAAAATGGCGTTTTTCTCTCGCTTGCAACCCCGCGGCCGTGACTGAGCATTATTGGCCTGGGAGCTCACGAATAATGAGGCGCCCCATCGCCGCCGGTTGCATTATGAAACTGCCTGTGGGTCATGATGCAGGTGGTGGATAGTCATGATGCAACTGCGTGTTTCATTCACATTGCAATGTAGATAAGATATTGTGGTACGCGATATACAGCTTTTCGGCCAAAGCATCCATACACACGTATAGCTGTTTCTGGTTTAGCTGCTAACACCTGCTAAGTGGCCGGGGCTGCTTGTTGTAGCATGTTGCTGACATCTGCTGAAATGCAAAAGCAGACGTTAGCAAAGCTCTATACGTTGTAAAAATCACGAGCACAGGCCATGAACAACAGTTAGCCAAAATAAGCTGCAACCGACTTACATGTACGTATGTATCAGTCGGCGCGTATCCGTTTGTTTGGTAATAGTTTGGCGTTTGTTAGTAGATCAGTAGATTCTACGTATTTACCTACATGTAGCGGACGTTCTCGGTCCAACTATCTATGTAGATCAATTTCCCCTGCAGGCAGTTCTTCACCACCATACCAGTTACGATGACCATCTATTAATGTAGGTGAGTGTCCAAACAGACGCTTGTCATCGCGCCAATCACACTTACAATTGGCAAGATTCTCCGCGGTGCTCAGTAAAACAGTGAAAAGAAGGACTGGTTTGTGGTGAAAGCACTAAACGTGTGAATGAATAGCTACTTTACATTCTGGCATTAAGAATAGTCTACCTTTGCTATAGATATTCATGATGACATATTGTAAGGTTATTTTATGAGTGGCTGTAAGATATCAGAGAATATCTCACTGAATGTGGGTTGTTAACAGGATGAGTGAGCGAAGCGAACAGGTCTCCCATTTATATGGTGTCATTAAAGTTTAATACATCACATTCATCATGATTTAAGCGTATCTTTGACCAACAGTGGCGTGTGTCTACATGATAATTCACAATGACAATTAGGTTATGCTGCTATTTTTAGACCACAAAGGTCAAGTATGTGTAGAAAAGTACGCTGATGTACAAAGTAGAACTATAGCCTTTATCAACTAGAGTGCAAATTGCTTCACGCAATGAAGAACCAACAAAGTGTGGGCGACAAAGGCTATTCAAAATTAACCAAACTATTGATGGCAGTCATGGTTCAGTTATATGAGACAATCAACACAAGTTCAAGGTAATGTAGAAAAGTGGACTGATGTTCCGGTCCACTTAAGTTCAGAAGTCACAATTTTTTACGGCAGTTTTATTATTGGTGCTTCCCTCTGGTGTTTAAAACAATAACTTTACAACTTTATCAATCAGTTTATAGTAAGAGTAGTTCCCTTGTAGTAAAACTATGCATATAGTAGCCCATTAATTCTCAATTGCTCGGCTCTGATTGGCTGAAAAGTGCGGCTTACAGGTGGCTTAAAACAAGATATCAGAAAACATCCTCTCTCTCTCCATCTCTCCATCCATCTCACTGTCCATCTCTTTCCATCTCACACTCTCTCACGTTCTCTCTCTCCATCTCACTCTCCCACGTCTATTTAGCAAGCATATTTGTACCAACTATAGATATAGCTGAAGACAGGTTTTACAACCCTAAGCTTCCATTTAAATATATCAAATGGCCCTGGCGGTACTGGAACTCATGACCCCAAGGTTATGAGACTAGAATGATACCACCATCCCAAGCAGCGAGCTGTTAAAGGTTACACGGCTCAACGGTTGTCTCTGTAACCCCCAGCTTACATATTTGGTTTGTTATCATCTCAACCCAGAGGTCGTGGGTTCGAATCCCACATGCCGACGAAATTTAATACAAACCATTTTTTTGTATTGCATCTGAAAACCCCACCAAAATACTTTATTTTTGTAGGATTTTTGGCATGTCCGCTATCGATTGCGCACACGAAACCCATGAAATCCTAAAAAGTGCGCCCACCCGTTTGCAAAAACCTGGATCTGCCATTGAATGTAAATGTACTATAGGTAGGCTGATGCATTATATACGCTAATACAAAGATAGCATGATCCTAATGAATTAATGAATATCTTGATTGTGTCAACAAGAAACGAAATCCACTTAACGCACCATCCAAAAGGAACAGTGACATTGTGAGAACCAATACACCGCAATTAGCGGCGTCATTTTAGAGAATTCCTTGGAGTTTGACAAACCACAACTCGAGCAATTTCTTCAAGGTTGTGAAAGGAGAACTTTAAAGGGCAAACAAGATTTTGTACGATAACTCACCAAGCTAAGGCTTACAAGAAAAACCTAGCCAGTCAGAGTTTTGGAAAGGTGCTTAAATGTTTTTGAAAACAAATGAGTTGCGTTCTAAGGCAAATTAGTCTTAACATTTCGCCCATATGTGTTGTCTATGTGATAAACTACATAGATAGAGTTAAGTTTTTTCCCCTGTAAAATACTGAATTCATTTCAGGGATATTCAACAGCATCGTTTGGAAGTATAAACAGCGCTTTTAATTTTCAAACGTCGTCGTGGTCGTTGTCGTAATCATCTTGTTGCGACAGAAAACTTATCCTTTTCGTGAGAAGGCATGCGTTTTACTTGCTTTTCCTTCACAATGATGGTCTTTTAATCCATCTATCTTTCTTCTATAATCCATATTAGTATTTTTTATATTTTCCTATTCAGCCTAGTGTTTAGCAACTGTAGCAATTGTATTGCATCATTGCGATACTAGTATGTGAATAGTGCACACAAACAATTAGTGTCAGACACGCCTCAGAATTCAAGAATCTACATGATCTACATCACGGCGTTCAATCGATGTGCAGTGCTCGTGCGGTTTACCCAGTGCTCGTGCAAAGATAACCAGAATTCGTGTGTGATTTGTTTACTTTTGAACTGACAACTTTTTGTTTTTGGCTCCTGGTTACTTAACTGTATATCTTGCCCAATTTCTTTAGTGCATGGAAAATGGGAATATCTCTACTGTCTAAGGAAAGTTTCAATGCGCATCTGCATTGGCTGGTTTTTGCCGCTAACTCCGCAATACATGACCACCCCCCCTCCATATGCCATTCATCCAGTAGAAAATGGAGAATATTATGGCTTTAAACACTGCATTTGGACAATGTGCACATGAGAATATGTATAGATCTTGATAGGCAACAGATCAATGCATTCTCATGCTAGTTGAAAGCATATACTGAACAAAAATGTAAAAAGAAGTGGTAAGCTGAAATCACCAGTGCTCTTCTGAGGGTGAAACCATCAAAATTTACATACACTAATGGACTTGTCAATACAAAGACATTTACGTATTTATAATTCCATATGGATTGGTATGCTTCATTCCAATTAAATATGCCATCAATTTTTAATCAGGCCCAATGTTCAGGTTAATGTTTTTGTAACGTTTGTTTGCTAGCTGGAATATTTCAGTACTCTGATTTTTGAATACTGCACAGCATTCACGTGATTGAAACCAAAAGTGAAAGTGACAAATTGGTTTAACCTATGAGGTGAGATATAATTCCATTTAAATATAATTCCTATTTAAAGTTTTGAAGGCCATTTAAGCCTGCTAGTTGTTAATCACTTGATATACCGTAATGTTCATCATTGGAAGCATTTTTGTTGAATTGTTGATGATCAAGTGGAAATAACAGCAATAAGTAATTGAGCCATAAATGATCATATCTCTAATTGACAATGCACATTGCTTTCTTTATTTGAGTGCTTGACTGTTTTAGGCTCACTCCTACACTATTACACAGTTGTTCTTACATTTTCCTTATTTTATACGTAATATGACGTCAGGTGTATTATACAATGTTCAACTTATTTTAGATCATGAGTTTCCCGGAAGATTTGGGGGTGGCACCCCTGACCCCTGACCCAGGTACAATGTTTTAAGATATTTCATGTAAATACATAACATCAATGAAATACACACCATCACTGGTTTGCAGCTCGCACGAGCACTGGTGATTTCAACTTACCACTTCTTTTTTACATTTTTTTGTTCAGTATATGCTTTCAACAAGCATGAGAATGCATTGATCTGTTGCCTATCAAGATCTATACATATTCTCATGCTCACATTGTCCAAATGCAGTGTTTAAAGCCATAATATTCTCCATTTTCTACTGGATGAATGGCATATGGAGGGGGGTGGTCATGTATTGCGGAGTTAGCGGCAAAAACCAGCCAATGCAGATGCGCATTGAAACTTTCCTTAGACAGTAGAGATATTCCCATTTTCCATGCACTAAAGAAATTGGGCAAAAGATATACAGTTAAGTAACCAGGAGCCAAAAACAAAAAGTTGTCAGTTCAAAAGTAAACAAATCACACACGAATTCTGGTTATCTTTGCACGAGCACTGGGTAAACCGCACGAGCACTGCACATCGATTGAACGCCGTGTACATGGTATACATAATGCACGTCTTTGTCTGTAGAAAATAGCAGTAAGCAAGTTATAATAGTCATAATAGAAATCAATTGGAAGTTACAATGTACTAACGTACAAATCATTAATTGATTTAGTTATTTACCTCATGATTTTGACATAGTATTATAACAATATACAAAAAGGAAAAGAAAACATAATTCTGTAATATTTTATACCCAGCCCTGCCAGGCGTTATAAGTCACCAAAGATAATTAACAGATGCTAATTAATATTGCTTGCATGGTATCTTTGTAACAATTTAATTTTTCTTTCACATTGAGTTACATTATAGCTAATTAATAATTGCTAGACTAGAGTTTGCAGTTACGTTTGATATCAATAATTGCAGGTATGTATGGCATGCGTGTATATTGTAGCTGTATATGTAAAAATGCATTGTTTTTATTTCTTTTTAAACTAAAGTTTTAATTAAACCTTAATGATAAGTTATATACCATTGTTTACATAGAATTATGACTTGATACTATCAATAAAAATGTGATAGATATATAGATAAACACAGTAGATACATAGTGACAAAAAATCATAATTCATCTACGTTTTTGAACATGAGTTTATAGTACAAAAGATGTTCTTTAACAATTTGTTGTATATTTTTATCTCCATAATTCTCGTCATTAAATTTACAAATAGAATTTGTTTTAAAAATTGAATATGCTATTTTTGCAATTATATAGTTTAAACATTTTAGCTTTGAACTTGAATCATAGTTAATAAATCCACATATAATTTGTTTGAAAATAAATTATATTTTAGAATATTAGATACCTTTTACCATATTAATTCTATTATTTCACATCATGTGTTCTAAATTTTCTATTTGCCCACATACCATACACTATGTCATGTTAACAACTCACATGGTTTTGTGTATAAACTCGACTTGTGAGAGGCTTCTAGGAAACCAAAAATCACTATGAAATGTTTATTCACAGTCAGATCGTGAAAATCTTAACTGGCTCCCGTAGTAATTTATGACATGACAAAATTAAATACCTGTGTGACAAATTGTATAATTAGAATACAAATATTTAAGAAGGATCATGAAGTAATATAATCACTTTCACAAGTTCATTAAATAATTTATATTAATCAGCAAATTTGAACACAGTTTAGCTCATGAGAATACAGAATATATAGATCTTAAATATGTACATAATGCCAACATTTGAAAGTGAGAATCTCCCGATTGACGTTTGCCCAAATCATTTTAAAATAATCTTTGAGAGACATTTTCGGAAACCGTTGAAAGGGGACAACTAGGGCCTCGTCATATATTGCATCTAGACATATTCAAGCATCTTTATTGAAATTACCCGCTTTCTATATTTTCTTAATTGAAAGAGTAATGCTCCTGGGCTAAAATAGACGACAACACGTAACGCCGTCTGACCGCCAGCGTTACTGTCATATTATCCAACGCAAATCTCTAGCTTTCTCACCTCTAACAATTACTAGATTCTAGTATTCCAAAAATAAGCAGCACAAATGATAACCACTCTACGACGCTTTATGGTCTATTCAACAATAAAAACATTATCTACTAGTAAAAGATTGCTGTGTAATGAAATAACCTCCAAAACAACAATCTGCGCACGTCTAGCAGCAGTCAACCCCTAATAAGTCAGCTCATGTTATCTTGTGTTGTTGTAGCGTTAAAAAGCAGCGCGTTTTTAGCACGCCGGGTATCACATGTCCTCTCGTGCTGGTGATAAACACGCCGTTTGAAAGACGTTAATGGCGTGTAATCGTCACTGGCGTGCCGCGCGTCACGTCCGCGTCCAGCACTGTCGTCTGCTGTCACCAGCTACTGCGTGAACCAGCGGCTGGTTCACGTCCGCAAAACACGGAGGAGGGACTAGCTAGGATTTCAGGGATATAATTATTTCAAATGATTAGGCTTGGTAGAAAAAGTGACGATTTAGATTGTACGCGAACAGCAAGGCAAGTGGGAAGTCCAAGTCTATAGATGTGTGAATTTTGTGTTGGTGAGAAGCCAACCGACGAGTGCTGGGAAAACGAGGGACTTACGCGTGATAACGGCCACTTGGAGACTCAATGAGGGAAGAGCTAATTTGAGTTTATAGACACTAGTTGAAAGTCGTATACACGTGGAGATAAAGACGGTAGTTTTTTAGAAGTCTGCGCGGGATAGACTGAAGGATACATAGAAAGCCAATTTTCCAAACAGGTATAACTCACGATTTTACGTTCAATGTTATTCCCTTCACTATCAATAAAGGCCAATTCTAATGTATTCCAAATACACAGTCAACTTTAAAGTAGCTATTATAAAGGCTGGCATAATTTATTTCAAACGTTCGTATGAAGCAATGGCCAACTAATTAAGATCTATGCACTGATCAATGACAACAGTTGAAACGCACATAATCGTCGTAGAAAATCGTGGTGATGAGCGGTTTTATTTGATAACAGGAATTTTGCCGTACATTATGTAAATATAAACTGCATGTGTTTTTTTTACGGTGGTCAAGGAATTGGTCTGGTAACAGAAGGTCTAGAGTTTGATTTCTGTGTTAGGGCTGATTGTGTCGATGAGTTATCTCTCCCCAGAATCATGCTCACGGTTAATTTTGTGTTCACTGCCCCATAGCACCCACAAGCTCATTATACATGACTCATGGAGTTAACCCATTAATTGGGGTTATTCATTGATGCCTACATGAGGTGAGGCTTAGTAGAATAAAGCCTACATAAGCTCGCATTTAACAAGAAGCATATATATATATATTGCTAAACTTGAGCTTATTTCAGTATTTTTTTAGGGTGCATTAGTTTCACAATTAGTGTGCTTCCGTGGCCGAGTGGATAGGGAGTTGGACTCGTGACCAGAAGGTCGCGTGTTCGATTCCCGGTCGGGTCTGATGGTAGGTGTTGAGCAAACCTTTAACAGGTTACTGCTCCTTGGTACCTACACGTTAAATAGGTACAGGTCAGGCGAGTGAACGCTAATGTGAATGATTAGCACGTCTGCGCTACGGTAGCGATGTGCTGTATGCTCCCCGGGGAGTTGAGAAGGATATAGTGTGAAAAGGATGCCAATGACCTGGTGTAAATATGTAAAGTCGCTAGAGCACGATAACAGTGAATTGCGACTATAAACAACCACATTTACATTTACATTTACAATTCACTACAGAGTAACCATCAAGTGATGATTGGATCACCTCAGTGGTAGGTCCTGGTAGCGGTTACCTAAAACTGAATTGGACATGCGAAAATGATATAAATGTAAATGTTTACTTCTTCTGTTAAGAATTTTGACGCACACTATAAAATTAGTTCAATTGCGTGGGTTAGCAACGATGTGTTCACACCAAGAATAAATGATAATAATCAAAAACAACAAAAATAAACAAAAAGCAAACACAAGAACAAAACAAAAACAAACAGCCAACACGGTGCTGAAAGCATTAAAAGTATCACACGTTAGGAGTTTAAATATCATGTGGTTACGTAACATGTAACCGCAGGATAACCGTTATGACATAGCCGATACAAAGGTAGCCCTTTATAAAGCGACCAGTAATGGTTTTGTGACCATTTTTTTTTTTTTTTTTTTTTTTTTCGGGGGCAGCATATGTATAATTTTGCCTCCGTCTTCCTCACCACCACCCAGCGCCACCCTTCTTATGCATAAGGCACATTACACCGCAAGATGGGTCTACAGCCAGTCTGCTGCCAAAAACGCATAGAAATCGTAAGGATCCGTGAGTGGCAAACGTAGGTTTTTTCGAGGCAGTACGGGGGCCGCAGAAGAAGTTTGGCTTGTCAAACTTATTCTACGGCCGATGTCAGCTGTGGTCTGACCGTAAGGAGTCAGTGCGGTGACCTTAAGCTGAATGTTGTATATATACAAGAAATGTAACTACACGTTGTCTGTACAGATACAGCACTGGCGCCGTGCGTTCCATGTACAGTGAACGTACGAGCACCGCGCTCATGACCGTGCGTAGAACGTAAGGTAAATGTGAGTGCAACGCACGTTGATGTGTGTTGATATTACACAGTCTCGATGAAATAATACCCAGTGATGATGCACTCATAACGCAGGGAGTCAGTGTGTATTTGCCCACAAGTGTACATTTGTCACTGCATGCGGAAAACGCCGTAGACGCCGCAGACCCCAAGACGCCTTGCTGCGAACTCTTCCGCAAGGTCAAATGTGCCCCACACTTAAGTTGTGTGTGTTTTGTGTAATTTTAGCATACTACTTCATTTATTATAATTTATTTTTTCTAGCTTTTCAAGTTCGTACTTAGTTGCTGTGTTTTGTATACCAACTAATTACTCAATAAAGTCGTTAGCATCTGGAATGGTAACAGTTAACAACATTCTGCTGTCTTTATTTCATAATTACAAATAGCTAGGAGTGCTCGCACATAAGTCACCAGGCAAAAAGTACATTTACTATTCTCTTCTGTTCTTGACATTGTGAAAACTCAGGCATGAGTGGTCTGTCATTATAACCATTTACTCTGTACACAATTGCTGTATTGTTGATGTACTCAGGCTATTCAATGTTTGTGCACCAACAATTGCAATGCAAGACGTAAAAGCTGAAAATAAAATTTGTTTATGCGGTAAACGGCTTTCCGCTAATGCACTCTGAATCAACACATTAACCTACATCCTAGTTTGAATTTAACAATGTGACAAGAGACATGCGCACAGCGTGAACATGTAGTCCTGATTCACATTTGCGATTCTCATTATCTGAATTTATTCAATAAATGGTTTCATGGCAAGCACCATGATTTCAACATTCACTGGAACCCTTGTAGGGAACTCACACCGTACCCTCAGACACCACCATTAGCTGTTTCTTTGACTGACCATTCATGTCCACGCACAAGATCATCCCCGTTAGTGTCTACCACACCACATTTGGGTCACTTCGGTCATCTCCAGTTAACGACTCACGCCTAGACGACCACAAACATGCCCCAACGTAGTCACGCAATCGCCACCGCCAATATCGGTGCACACTTCAGACTGTTTACATTCACCTGTATAGCTGATATTTTGAACACTTATCAGTGAGCATACATACAGGACCCTTTCGTTTGGTTGCAAAAAATCCTTTTGTTAATCTATGAGCGACGCGATGTAAAGATGTAGGCACATAATATGAAATCGGGTTGTTCCAGAGAGTACCACAGGTCAATATGATATTCAATAAGTCAATTCTAAACAACTCCACGACTCCGGCAAGAGGGTGAGAATAATCACGTTGATGTCAAAGAGTGGAAGATACTAGACAGAACCTGGCAAGAAGCCGTGTACGGTAGGCGATTGGAGGCCCCGTGTTAGCTGCACAATCCATCCATCTTAGGTCTCAAAACAATACAGTATTGTGATGAAGACGATGCGTAACGATGCTGGTAAATTAAACTCCATGTACGGTGCACGCAAACCAAGGTTAAGTATTTTAACACGGCCCGATGATTCTATTATTGCTATCAAACTTTCATCTTACTATTTTCCAATTGTTCAAAAATCCCCCCCCACGCATAAATGAGACGGGATCAGGAGGGAGTGAGGTCCTGCATTGCTGCTCTACGGCGGCTTGTTCACTTATTGAGACGGAACTTAAAACCAAAGTAAAGGCACTTAGTCATATTAAATATAACACATACCTGCAAGTAAGAAATCAAAAGAATTTGATATTCTATTCTCGGACTTGTCGGCCCTTTTCAATCCGTTGTTAATCTTCCAGAATCTTCGGCTGTTTATAGACACCAACACAGTGCACATCAGCGTTCATGTTGACATTATTATTTTCTATTGCATCTTACTTGTGACGAAGGTTTGGATTGTCAGATTTTCATGCGTGTTCAGATCACAAACGTCCTATTTTATGACATTTTGCAAGGAGGTTAGGTGTAACCGTATGGACAAGACATTTACTTGTTTAAACACTATTTTGTACTATACTCTTTTTAAAATGGCACCCTGTGAAAAGAAAATGTAATTTAAAGCACTAAGGCAATTTCAAACTAAAGATATGTTCTGTTGGCAACTTGTATTTCCGTCAAATACAAAGCACCGCTATGACAACGGGTGAAGGCCTAACTGCACTTGGCGTAGGCCCGCTTGTCTCATACCGCGGAAGTGTGGGACAGCTCAGGCTGAATGATGGAATTTCTAATGGAAATAACAATCATGCAAAACAACAGGCAATAGACTGGCGACCCCACCCACCATGATTAGTAGTAAAATATGCAGAAAGGTTCAATCTAACTTCACGAAACAATGTTTAGAAATCGGCGTTCATATTATGTTCAAGATGAAAATGACATCATTATATAGCAATGTATTAAATGATTCAGCAACTAATATTACCTTTTTATACTTAATTCTTGGTTCCTGAAAATGACAACAAGGCTACCTGGGGCGGGGACAAGTGTGCACTAATCGATATAACACAGGAATATTAGTGACTCAGTATACTTCAATCAACCGAACTCACCTTTTGTTACTTATAAGCCATAATTGGCTGGGTGATATCATTAATGTATTTAAATATAATCATACTATGTATATCACATGTCAGTATAATAAATGATTATTTGATTTACATAATTTCATTTGAACAAAACTGATTTCTCAAAAAATAACATCTGTCGTTCCAAGTGACTACTGACGAGCAGGTTGTCGCTTACACAAGTCTTTCTTCTATTTTTCGAAATAACTTTAACTTAAACGAATTGTTAAATGCTATGATATTACTAGAGCATGCTAACAGATACACCTACGAGAACACAATAACACATGCAGCTGTCAACAAGCCGTTGCATGTTGGCTCCCGGTTCACAGTTCGCAGTTATTCGAACTAGATCAAAAGTGCTCAGAGAGCACAGCGTCGCTAGAGCAACATTGACCCATGGGCAATAAAGATGTTTGCTTTGCAATCAAAGCAGAAAAAAGTCTTGATACGTGACTCATCCTCCATCTATGTTGTTGGCATTGGATTGCAGGCGCTTTCTAAACATGGCTAAAGTAAATATCTATTGCCCATGAATCGACATTTATATTGTAACACTGTGCTCTCTGAGCACTTTTATTCCAATATAACCACTATGCCAGTTCGATGGTCATGTTTCGAACAGTATTGAAACTATAGTGGAAAAATAGAAAGAAAAATAATTAAAATGGCCCTTTGAAAGGTAAACTCTAATTGTTAAAGTGCCAAAATTAAATGCAGTTGATGTTCAGTAGGCATGTAAGAATTGTACAAAGTTTGAATGCTTTCTCATAAGCATCAACAAAACTATTGCAGAAAATGTTGAAAATGGACCTAAAATGCCACTATGGAAAGCACACTTTAATTGGCAAAGTGCCCAAAATCGAATCACTTCGGTGTTGCGTCATGCCAAATAGTTGAGTAAAGTTTGAACGAAATAGGGCAAAGCGTAAAAGCTCTAGCTTGTCCGAAGACAAACATACATACATACATAGATACATACATCCATACATAGTTACAACCGAACGAAACACAAGGCTTTCGCTTCAGCTACTGAAGCGACGCAATAAAGAGCTAGATGGGATTTGACTATAGAAGATCGTTCATGGCACTGGGTAGTTTTGTAAGTTTATGTTTTTTAACATCAGAATGGTCCTGTTGGCTGTTTATTGGCGATTTCTATAAGAACAACAGCAGGCGACGGCAGCCATTAGGGAGTCATTTGACGTATTAAAGACGCCAATGGCGTCACATCGGTTCAAACATTAATCTAGAGCTGCACTTAATGATAGTATGGGATTACGGGTACTTCACCACATGGGCTATGGGTACATTAGAACCTTCACTTAAGCTCACCTCTATAAATAGACACCACCTCTATAATAAGAGGATTTATTACAGACCCAAGTCGTCATAAAAAGACCATTGCAAACCTCCAAATAGAGGCCATACCTCTACCAAGACCACTTGAAGGCAGCCCTTTGGCAGTCGTTTGGCCCTCGTTCAGATTCTAGAGGTTCCTATTTCACAGAATGCAAAATCCAACGTCATTATCTAACACCTAGTCTCTTGTAGAAGTCATTCAGTGCTGTGTCAGTACTGCCGACGCACTAAGACAGTACTGACTTTTATAGAATCTGCAGACCTAAAAAAAAAAAAAAAAGAAACCGTGCGGGCAAAATGTCCAAATTGTTGGTTGTGCTTAAACAACTAACGGGGAAAAGTTACACCACATTGAAAGGTTGGCAGCTACATGTACTGAAAAATGTGTAGAAAAAAAAAATGTAATCTTGTAGAAAATGATACGTGGGAAAAGCATCGAAGAATTCTTGTCAACCCAACTCACCTCACGTAAAGGCATTTAGCAATTACAACAAATACGTACTTTGTAAAACCAAGCTACTTAGTATGCATATTCCGAATCGAGAGTCACTTCCACGATATATTCACGGAGACTGTCGTCAATGTCACCGTCATAGTCGTCATGGGCACGCCTGTCTGTTTCAACTCCCCCAGGATACAATTACTTGCTTCAGTTTGTAGACATGGATGGACAGGTTGAGGCAGAGATCCGGGTGCTGGTTGAATAGTAATTTCCAACCCATCAACTAATTCCCGCACAAGACATTTTAGTCTCGTATATGGCACCTCTGTCCCCGTGGGAGAGGGAGTAATCCCGTGTAAATACCTGCCACTCAACACGGCACACCAGTAGCCTGTGATTCCACACACTTATCACCCAATGGCCAGTGTATATACATTTTCGTGTTAGCATTGCCATTGAAACCATAATGAATGGTGAATGCGTTCATGGTGCTCTTGTGTAACCAAACACTTACATTGTACTTCAATCTCGTCAGGTAAAGGCTCTGGTGATAAATGTCATGTGACATGAGCGAAAGTTACAGCCGAGCTTTTGCTAACAACCCGCCAAATTATTAAAAAATAGAAAGTAGTTGATTATGAGTTGAACAAATGACCATCTAATATACTCCATACTTAACTATGCATCTACTAATATACACTTCTCGTAAGTTTCAGTAATACAAGGTGGCAATTATCATTCAACAGAGTTTGTGGGTTTGAGTCCAGGTTGTCAGATATTTTAGTGCTGATTCATAATGTAATCAGCCCTCTGTCCACACTTGATATGCTAGCCTTGAAGTAATAGATTGGCCATAGAGCGGTGCCGTCATGACCAGTAGCTTGGGAGTTCTCGTGATCTTTTTGAGCGATTGACTCTACATCAGGCAGCTTTGCAGAAGCGTCTAGGTATCTCATTTTGTGAAATTGGACGATCGAGAAGCAATCATTATTGTTGTGTATTATTGTGAGGAGCAATCATCCCTAACAGTCTTCACTCACCCCACTATCAGGCCTTCTGTGTCTTAGTGCCGACTTCAGGCCCTATAGAAAACTTCAACTCGCCACATCCCGGCCGATCCCCATTCTCTTATCGTCTTTAATCCCCTTTAATCGTCTTTAATCGTCTCGCTATCAGGCATTCTCGCCGCACCTCATGTCTAATCGGCCAACATTAGGTGGGACGAGTGGGACAAGTCGAGACCAGAGGCCACCCGAGCAGGGATGATTGCGTGATGATTGAGAAATAATACAACCAGATCGTAAGCCATAATGGACCGATAATTCTATCTCGTCCCAATTGGCGCGATTAAACTCAATCTTTCAAGTCGTGTGAAAGATTGAAAACTATGGCAGATTGCCAGGACGAGTAAGGGCGAGTTGCCCTGCCGTGGCATTCGGCGTATATGTGCATGAGTTCAACCCGCGTACACAGCCTGATGTGGACTGAGTAGGAATGAGTACGGACAAGCACGGACGAGCACGGACGAGTATGGTCAAGTGCGGTCGAGTGATCGATTTTTCGCGAGAGTTAGCAATTGGCCACAATCGGGGTTGTGTTACTGAACGGTGAAATGGGGGTATAACTCAGTAGACTAAATTAATTCTCCACTTGGTGATTTTAATCCATAGCTGTTGTGCTATATATTTAGTGCCTAGTACAGTTTGATAAAACAGACACTACTCCCAGGCGTAGATTGTGTTATAGTATACTAGTTTGATATACCGCAGAAATTTTTTGTAAAGATATTTTTAGTTGCAGGCACAGTTCAAATCTTAGGTACAACCCGCAGTGCGAACACAGCAGTACATTTATTTTTCAGTTCTGAGGTGTCTATGGGGTGACCTAGTGACAATCATAAAGCTGTGGGTACAACATGTCAGGCAGTACGAAATGTAGCAGTACTTTATCCCAGTTATGCAGACTATACTCATGCAGTGTGTTATATGTATACTGCTCTGTTCATAGCCAGTACTGACGCCGCGCTGTGTGAAAGTCACTGTGAATTCTACCAGAGATTACGTCTACATACTCTAAGCTTGTATACAGCTTCGCACAGCTTCACTTACTTGTACTGTGTACGTACTGGCAAAGCATGGTGTCAGTACTGATGAAGCGAGGTTCGGAGGCATTATCAAACTTACGCTTCTGTGTTTTCACTACTGTCCCTTCGACTTTTTTGGCAGTAGATAGAGAAGAAGCAGTACTGCCTATTGTACCATAGTCTTTAGTGTCTCGATGTCAGCTTTAGGCCTAGGCCCTTTTTGGACAGTGTGCCACACACGTTCAAATTTAACCCCAACCTCTTATTCACGGGCTATCTATAAAAATAACTCATACTGGTGTCATTTGACCATACCTGATATTTTGTAGACGGGGCTAGTTACATGCGGCGTTTTATCAGCGAATTATCAATTGAGTAAGTCTGGTGGTCATCCAACTACGCGAGTGAATGATAGTACAACTCTGTAAGTAAGCCTGGTACCACACCAACTTAGCACAAGCACAGGCTGATACATTGTTGCTGGAATGTAATCATAAGTCCAAAACAAAAGCTGGGGCCTGACCACCCTAATCTCATACTATCACCGCAGATCACAACATTTACTTGAGGCATACACATGTCACGTTGTTCAGCAGAGCGGAGGCGGCACGAGCCGCCCCGAGTCTAATTCGCCTGTTTCACGTTCATCAATTTAATATGCCTAATGCCTAAACCATGATGCCAGAATGAGGGTCATAAATCTAGTGAGCTGTAAGTGTTTGGATTAAGCTAAGTGCATGCTATATAAGACAATGGATTTTTAAAGCACAAATTAAACGATGGATAGAAGCAAGCGCCGTGGTACCATGGATTTTGACTCGGATGCAGATGAGGTAAAAAATAATGGAAAATAATTACGATTCTCTGGTTTGAAATTGATGACAGTTTATATGGATTGTTACGAAAAACAGACTGTTGAGTTTATATAGCCTTTAATACTTGGAAGCGATGCAGATAATTTTGAATTTCGAAAATATTGAATAAAGGGAAAGGCATGAATGATTAGCGTATATCTCACGTGGCGCACATAAGTGAAAATGCGCACCCACACATGGTCGCAGGAATTCCCCGATGACTTCAAACCAAGGACTGAAAGAATATACAATGCTCATGTTGTGACACACGAATACACAATTAAAAACATACAAATAAAATGTCTCGTTGACATAATATTCATAAGTCGTATCAAATTCTTAAATTGCAAATGATTTGAATATATAATATATAACATTACACCTTTTTATTCGCACCTAAATATGTGACGTGCCACGGACGAGTACAACACCCAAACCATGCCTGGCATCACATTGTTTAACATAAACATTGGTGATCGTTTTCAGCACACTTCATGCAACAGTTTCTCTTGAGTTAAAGTTCACTTGGGTTATATTGTATGTAACCCCCCCCCTCCCTCCTCCAAAAGGACACATATGCAAACCCACGCACGCAAACACCCAAATAATCTTCACCTCCAGACCTACAGTGGTTTTGCATGCAAAGTGCGATCCTAATGAGAAGAATCTACTTGCATAGGGTCGCTTGGCGCACACCTTTTAAAATGCCATGTCAATTACAGTTATATACTTGTTATGAGTATTAAAACAGGTGTTTGGCTATTATTGAAATGATAACAATACTAAGGCGCAGGTTGTTTTTTGTTAAATGAAAATGGAAATTACTATGATATCTTGACGTTCTACACCTATTTGACTGGTGGTGGACACACGAAGTGTTTACAGTGATAACGCCTATTTGACTGGTGGCGGACAAGGATCATATTAATGAGAAAACATCAGGAGCGTTTACCCGTAGATTTGATAATAAAAGCACACCAAAGTCAATTGATATTAATCAACATTAGTGGAAAAGATCCAATGCTCAAGGATCATATTAAAGACAGCAACATGATTAATCGAGAACTGGTGCAATTTGGAAATCTAATGCCGTAGATTTTAAAGCATAAAAAGTAACATGAGAAAAAAAGACACTGTTGCTGTCAACAAGGGCTACTATGTGGATTCCCGTTCGCCCATTCCTGCATATGTTTGGCATTCTACATAATGTCGGCACATGAAAAACAAGTTTTGAGTAATATATTGAGCCCTTGATATTTAGGGTGGCGTTTGGAGTGCTGAGGGTTTAAACCATCTCCCTCCAAAACGATGTGAGCCGTGAAGCCGCTACCTGCCGCGCCACACGTCGCACGCTGCACTTTGTATGGCCTATCGGCACTAGGCAGGTTTTTCTAACAGCATCAATTACAAAACAGTTGTTAATGGAGAAGGCTTAAAAAGTAAACACAAGGCCGCTTCAAATAGCAATGTTAACATGCAGATGATGCGGTGTGGCTGATGCTGGAATTACAGACCTCACACCGTAACACTGACGCCGCCGCCGCCGCCGCCGCCGCACATGCTGGCGATTTGATTCTAACTCTCGGCTCACGGGTGCTTCATAGCGTTGTCCTAAATTAGTTGCACACCCACGTTTAGCCTTCTCTCTAATGTCACCCACCAAACAGATTGATATGACCTCTGTGTATTTACGAAGAATGTTTTATAACACTAATAAGGTTCATTTTTACTACACCGAGTGACGCTGGCGAGACTTGAACTCAGTATCCAACGCCGTGAGACAAAAATATTACAATCAACCGTTAAACAGTTCTATTGGTTTACTGCCAAATTATTAAACTGTGTAACCCCTTGCGTACACACCTGGCCTGCTACCACATCAATCAAAATAATGCACTAAAGAGGTCGTGGTTCGAACCCCACACGAGGAAGGTAACTTTGAGAGATTCAATATAGTTTAGAGATTTGATATAGTATATTTCTGTTATCATTATGTATATTTCCAATATTCGTGGATTCGACAAGAGAAAAGCCTGGTTGGGCAACTGTCAACAGTCTTTTTGAAATAGTGGAAGTCTTGCGACCAGCAAAGCTGAGCAATCTTTATCAGTGGAATGTTCTATCAAAAGCTCTATAGCCTGAATACGGGAAATATTATTCGCAGTAGGTGCATGACATGATCTTACAGACGTCATTACAAAGAAACTATCTATTTAATTACTCAGGGTCGTTTCCTAATTAATGCCATTTACGAGAAATCCATTTGAGTGTAAATGAAATTTCTTGGGTTTGATTGCTACCCAGATTGACTTATACAATGGCCTGCAGTATATGAATGGAATGCTTTATTAGCTTCATTGTACGTTCGAGACAGTATTCTACAGTATGAAAAAAATTAAGACCACCTTTAAAAACTGACTACTCTGCCAATGCTTGCTTTTTGTGGCAATAGGGAGGGCACACTGCAGTGGTTAATTCCACAAGCTGTTAAATGTCATATTTTTATTTTGTGTGCTCCTGGTATTAGCAAGCCGATAAAGTATCGAATAAAACGTGTACATATTTCACTCATAAAAATAGAGGCAAATAACCCTGGTAATTTCTATTTCATGATACACGTTTAAAAATGAAAAGCGTCCCCAAGGAGGACAAACCAGTGTTTAAAATCGACCAAATAATGGTCTGCAATGGACCAAAATATGGACCAGGGTCCATTTGGGTCCATGTGGAATATGCTAAAGGTAATACTTATAGAAGGGTAACAGTAAAAAATCCATATTGATCTTGCAGCAGCTAACAGCACCAGGCTAGACTAATGTTGTTGCCTTATAATATTGATTTTTCCGAGCTGGCTAAAGTGAATTGAATACTAGTAAAATGGACCAAATAATGGTCCGAAATGGACCCAAGTACGGACCGTTTGGGCCCATGTGAAAATAGGGTTTTTGTGGTTACCATTTTCAACCGACCTGCCAAATTTGAGCACCATAGCACAAACGATGCGACCTGTAGAGCGGTAACGAACTGGAGTGACGGAGTGACGGATGGTCTGACGCAATTATTGGGGTCTTAGCCAGTGTATAAAACACTGGAATTATATTTATCATAGGCAAATAACCCCGGTAACTTCTATTTCATGATACACGTTTAAAATCATATTTATAATCCTACATAGCAGATATGTTTTGGGTAAATGAGTTGCACAATGTAGATTACATAATGCCATTGCTATCATGTACATGTATTTGCAATAATAAGCTCATTTGTCACACTGAACACGGCGTGTAGCACACATACCTACAAATCACTGAAAGTCCAATGCATCGATCGACGTATTTGTAAACTCAAAACGATAGGAATAGTAATTGGGACATCATAGAAAACACCAGTATGATTACCTTATATTACATTCACTGGTATTGTTGCATTTTTGTCATGCCGTATCTAATTTCATTTTTAAGTACAATATAAATGAACACTGTTATGTAATATATTTGTGCAGTGTGAGAAATTCGTAATTCAACAATGGGAACTGCAAGTTCTTCATTATTCAAATTGTGAATATAGCTATCATAGTGAGCAATGTGTTTCATTCATGCATGTATTAACTAATAATATGATCGAATCATGGCTATTTAGAGACAAAGTTAGTCTTTTAGACTTAATTCCAAACCATAAAATGATCTTTGCTCCAACAGAAATGTAGCACTTTGTTTGGCCACATGTTGTGTGTTGCCACCACCTAGTGTTTTTCTTATATCATTACAGAAATGTACATATTTTTATCAGTGTGTTGCTGCATTGTTGCAACAGCGTTAATGCGCCCGGCCAATCCTCGCCACCGCTATGACCACACCAGTCCACGTTTTGCATCCTAATAGCGGCATTGGCGGTAAGACAGTAATTATACTGGGTTAAAAACGAAATACAGGCATTTAGCCTAAATTGGTAACCTATTTTGGAACTTGCTCTATATCTATCGTCTAACACGTACGTGGCATCAGTGTTTGTTGTGCCTGTGTCATGAATGCGGTGACAACCACACTTATACTGCTATATATCTGCTCGTATCTATCCCACACGCACACTCTTATCTTGAGCTGATGAAGAAAAGAATGTTTATGAAACATTACGAACTTTGGACCGTCTGCCCGTTACTGTCAGTGATGCTCGCGCCGTCACACGAGCTCACGTACAATGAGTTCCGACACCCACAAGTGGTAACCCGCCCCGCCCAATTTGCCGCGTCTGATACAATATCGCTGATGTTGTGAAAACTCACACCGCAAATCTCTGAAATGCATATCTTTTTATTAAGCACCAGACGGACTGATATGAATTTCCACAATTGAAAATTTGCTGTGCACATGAGGAAAACAGGATTGTCAATTTACAAACGCGTCTGTTTCGAACAGACAACGTGCATATGAAATAAAGGCCCCACTAAAGCGCCTGACTCTTCCAATCATTATCGTGACTGTCGGGCACCACATCTTTGACTTTATATACAGAGACTATTCAATAAATGATTAATAATCATCCTCAATATCAATGTATCAACTGTGTGTGAAGATCACACAGAATTGAGTAGGTGTGATTCGTGGCCACGTGGGTCCAGGATTGGACACGTTGCCCGCAGCAGGTTATAGTTCAGGTGTTGCAACTTGACAGCAAAACTTCTGATCACACGTATATTCGTGTAAGGTATTAGTGAATTAGTTGGAGTGGGCCTCATGTCGCTGCCACGCAGCACTACGTCACATAGAGTTCAGACTGTGATCTGGGGGACGAGCATCGGACATGAAAAGTGTAAAAAACAAAACTCAAATCAGATTAATTAATTGACCAAGAAATTATAGTAATTTAACAATCTATGCTGCCTCACCGAACACGCATGCACATGAATTGACAGCGGGTCGGTGTAGATTATGCAACAACTATTATACATGTGAGTGCAATGCTATTTTCGGCCGCCCGTTGGAGGACCAGTGATTGCTCCAAATTGGGATGGACCCGAAATATGTACCATGACTCAACGTGATTTTATATGGCAATGCCTTGATTCTGGACATTGCAGATGATATCATTTTTCTATTTCGTATTATTCTGGTGTACTAGACATGTTAATATTATTATAGACTGGTAGAGAACGTGTTTGAAGGGACCCATGTTATGTAGTCACACACTACCAGAACGGTTGAATTAGTTCTTATATGAGGAATGGAGTAAACAAGTGACCAAGCCAGATGATTGCGTGCTAAGCAGACAGTACGCTTAACTGCGGAGAGCAATCCATTTAATCTCAATACATTGTTGTGTTGAGTGCAACAAAATGAAGCTTTTGGGAGTCATTTTAAATGTGCATTAGCTATAGTAGCAAAACTTGACGTTGGGACTATGTTTTGTATAACACGCAGCAAACTATTGCGTCGTTTCTCCCCCAAATAAATCCAACGCCAAATACCATCAACTGCAATAACATCAACGGCACACAACTACAATTTACGTACTAACATGCTTCATTCAGCCGAGAAAGAAACAATCAACCCCCAATTTCACATGTACAATGATAGGTCCACATGCTCCACACCACGCCGGACAATGAGAAAAAATATTATCAGCCTGACTATGGTGCCTCATGTGCATATTTTCGGCCAAAACTTATGGGATCGTCAATAAGGTTATAGAATAAATTGTAAATGGGGATGATGTGGATCTTAGTCGGCTAGGATGGGGAAAGTAGGATGTTTGGGGAAAGTAGGGGTGTTCATCAGCTGGTCCTAGCTGATGGGAAAATGGGCTGTTAGTCAGCTAAGCAGGGAAAGAGGGACTGTTAGTCAGCTAGGACAGGGGGGGATTGTTAGTCAGGTAGAATAGGAAATAGAGGGTTGCTAGTCAGCTTGGAGGGGGATGTTAGTCAGCAAGGACGGGGAAAGAGTGGTCTGTTAGTCAGCTAGGCTGGGGAAGACGGGTCTGTTAGTCAGCTAAGACAGGAAAGAGGAGGGTGTTAGTCAGCTAGGCTGGGAAAGTGCCAGATGGGGAACGTTGAGGTCGCTAGTCAGCTAAGACGTGAAGGAGGGGGCTGTTAGTCAGCTAGGACGAGAAAGAGAGGGTTGTTAGTCAGCTAGGACGAGAAAGAGAGGGTTGTTAGTCTGCTAGGACGGGGAAAGAGGGGACATTTATGTGCACCAGTGATAATATATGTTAATTTTATCGTACTACGTTACTAATTAGTCATGCCATTCCATACATTTCCAGTCTGTACACTTCTGATATATAATGATAATAATATAGATATGTTAGACCTGCGAAAAAAAACTGCCTAAATATTGTCTGGAATCTGATTGACTTCATAGTCTTCCAACGTACATCTATATTGTTAACCAATCCCAACCAGGGTGTGGGTATGATAATATATTATTGAGTTTTTATGTCATCAAATCATTATTTTATCAACTTGAGTTACGGCGTTTTCACTATCTCCGATGAATTCCTTGGCGTCAAATATTTACTGTTAGAGGATAGAATTATGTTTGTACCACAATTAGACACAATGTTATGACAATATGAGCACTTGTAGAATCTTGGTGTTCATCTTGAATTTCTCTGATATTGACCAGTCTAGATGTCTAACCAATCTTTTCTATAATGAGCGCTGCTTTTATGTTCACATATACTCCCCCTAGCCACACGAGTAAATATTATATCAAAATAAACAGGGTGGGAAAGCGATTCCCATGGAAATACCTATTAAAAATTCCTCCATATCGGAGGAAACATCCAAGGAGATGCATGAGAAGTACGCATGTGAATTCAGAAAGTGACAACCATAGGTACTGAAGTCTGCTAGGACAGCCCCATTTTCTCTGTCCTTGGGGTGTAAAAGTCCCCTCTTTCCCCTGCCTAGCTGACTAACAGCCGCATCGATATCTTTCACCGTCCTAGCTGAGTAATATGACTGTTATAATGAATAAGTGTGATCTAGTTTGATTAATGAAGTGTGTAACAGTTCTAGTGTGACCAAGTGCTGTGCAGGTGAATACATGACATTCGAATTCTGGATTTTACAGAATGAATACGTTTATTAATATTTGCTTTGATATGATAAAGAATTGCTGACAGATTGCATTCAAAATTGTTTGCTTTGGGTCATTTTCACACTGGAACATGGAACATAGGGGCAAAAAGAAAGTGGAACATGGCTATTAGGTGTCAAGCTGTAGTGGAACATGGATCTTAGAATTCCTGTGTCATCGCCCTGCCAGGTCGCACACTACAAATTAGCCGCATGTCAAGATCATCCAGAGATAGCACTGAAATTAGCATGGAATCGCGAGATTAGAGCAGTTTATCTGATTGATTGAGTTTTAGTAGAAAAAAGCAGCTATAACATGTTCTCCATTTACGGCACGTAATCCCCGCATCAACTGTGTTTATACGCTCGAGTTTGAAAACTCAATTCAGCGTCGTATGTTGCTAGATTTCATTAATGGCGTCTCTTTAATCAAACGAGCATTAAATCTGCGCACGCAGGTCCAAAATAAAGCGACTTTCCCAAAAATAAGTGACTTGCAATTATGGGGTGGCCTCCGCGCCGCACGCTAGTTGAGAATGAGGTACATTATTGTGTGTCTGTTTTCCCCCTTTCCGTGTGCACATAACCACAGTTTGTTTCCACTGTTGATGGATTTAGTTAGATTTCGTTAGAACATCCCTTTACACGCAAGCAGTTCTGTAATGAATGACTGTGCTGATAGCACTGTGTCGATGTCATATTTTAATTAGTACATTTATCTAATTTAATAATCAGTTCAACACCAAAATACATTCCCATTAGCTTCTATAAAAGCAATTTAGCTATTGTAGGTTGAATCAGTTCAAATACGACAGTCTATAAAAAGTAAACAGCAAAATTGGACAATCTTACATTTGCATCAAAGCAGATTTAAGTGGGGAAAATCCGCACATTTTTTTTCATTCTTTCCAAATTCATTAGCTTCGTCTAGGTGATTACTGTGGCTATTTGCGCAACGATGGTTATCTCTGTGTTATCGCACCTCAAGCAAAAAACAATCTCTGGGGAATATAGTGTTACAAACATAGCGAAGCAAAGAGTTCTGATACAGCAAACAAATTACACAGTATTGGGTTCAACGTGGCTTTTCATTTGCTATAAATCGGATGGTATGGACCTAATGCAGATAGGAACTAATTATCTACATCGTACACAAACACAGGCAGGGCTCATTAAATGAAACCCATGTTCGCTTTCACTCCACCTGTAATCACGAAATCCAACGCACTTTGTAAGGTCGTTCTACTTACAAAGCTCTCACCTGATCACAGACAGCACCGGCGGATCCAGGAAAGGGGCGTGGGTGGGTGTGCGTGTGTGTGCGTGTGTGAGGGGGGGGCGGGGGCGGGGGGCAGCAAGATTTCATGGCGTTTGTATGCGTTAAGGCACGCGGAATGCCAAAAGTCCCCATGAGAATTAATTATTTTGTGTGAAAAGTGGGGGTGGGGGTTCCAGGATAGATAACCCGAGGGCATTGCTATAACAGGGCTCTTTACGGCGGCCCGGAACGCTCACAAAGAGACCACTGCGAGCTACCTCATTAACAGAACAACCCCTGTACTGATGTCATCAATCTGTGCGTTAAAGACTGAGTAAGATAGAACTGAAGTACTCCACGACGAAATGTAAAATGTTAACACACATTTTGAACCTAATCTCTCGTAATTATGACCCTACAGGCGTATAATATATCATGCCCGCTATAGGTGTGATGATCAGCACACCCCCAGCACAATACACCGGATCGTTATTATCAAAAGTTATTGGCTTTAGTGAACAGCAATGTCGAGATCTCACTCCACAACACGATTCTGCAAGAACAAACGAGGAGAACCTGTTTGCTGAATTAAAACATCCATCTCAATTTATCAATAAAATCTCATAAAGGGTTCCACATGGATTTCATTAATGCCTTCCGGGGAAGCACTCTTTCTTAAATGATATAGATCGGTGTTTTGATGTTGAAGAAGACGCGCACAGTACATGATAATAATGAAGGCAAAAAGCGTTGCGTAAAGCGTGTTCACCAAAGTGACACATTGAGGATTTCCTGGAAGAAAAGTACATGTTGTTAGACAGTAAATTTTAACCAGTCGTAAATTGTCACCGGTCAAAATTTATGTTTGGTACTGTAAATTGTAATCGATTACACGATGCTTTGAACATCTGGCACCCGCTCCCAAGACCTTATTAAATATAACGAACGTAAATTGTGACATACTTTACGTTAAGGTAAATTGTCACCACACACCTCAAAATGGTATCGCTGCGGCAAAATGTGACCACCGCAAATTGGCATAAATCTCAATTGTCATATTCTACCGCGTAGGGCGTTGGGACTGACACTAATAAAACGAGCTTGAAGAGTAGATGCAGATTCACGAATCATACACCGAGATATGTTGAGAATGGACTGAGTACGATTGGGCTTCAAGCTCGCATCTCTGAAGTGCCCGTCGACTCATCGGTTTGGTACAAGACCACCACCCATCATCCAACTTTGACGAGGCATGGGCAAGTCTATGATGATGATAGATAGACCATTGTGATGCCATTTAAAAGCTCATCAGCAACACCATTGGCCAGTACTAGCTAAAAAAGGTGTGAAGACTTTGGAGTAGTCGAATACATTCTGTAATCGGTTATAATTTAAGAAGTTTAGATTACATTTTGCCGTAGCTAGACAGATTTGGGTAGTCTTACATCAATTTACGTTAACGTAAATTATGACCATTTATATTTTCTTTGATGTTCTTTTCTGTTACGTTATGATAAAAAAATCCAAAAAATAAAAGTTTTTAACAGTTTTGAAATGCTTAATCAAAACTTTTAAAAACTTTGATTTTTGGATTATAACGTAGCAGAAAAGAACACAAAAGAAAATATAAATGAAACCATATGCTACATGCCAAGTAGTTATATAAATTATGACCGGTCACAATTTAGACTTGGTCACATTTTACGGTCTAACAAGGCTGAACTACCGGTTTCGTCATCAAAATCCTATTGGGCACCTGGAGAGCTTTAGAATCATACCACAGTGGTTTTGCGCTTGTCAGCATGGACATGACATCACACTAACAATTATCAACCCATAGTGTTATTTCCAAAATATGTTTGTGACAAGATAAAGTGTCAATTGAATTAGCAATGACTACAATACACGTATTGTTTCGGCTTCAGTACTTGTAAATCATCTAGCCAAAGCTTTAGTTCGGGGAATGTGACATTGACGCGACTGCAATTTACATTCAAGTGTGAGCAGTGCATACTTTACGAACCCGACATCCGCCGCCAGCAGTTCTCCAGCTAGGCCATATTTGTCCCCGCTGCTCGCAGAAGGACAGTTGTGATTTAGGACCACGATGCCAACAACTCACTCGTGGGTATTTCGGGCGTATTACACAAGTTATTGAAAATGTTGTATGTGCAACGTTAAAAAGATTCGTAAACTGACGATGCCAATAACCGAGAATGCCATTAGTATCTGACATGGTGTGGAGATCCACATCAGTCCCGCATACACAGATTGCTACGCGTGTTGACAAGACTCGTGCCTTATGAGCAATGGCTGATGAATGCGCTATGTCGGTGATGACAATCTCCCTCAATAGTCCACATTGACGTCACCCCGTCACTAAGTCAAAGTAGGGAGCATTGCAGATCATCTCGGAGACGTATAAGCAGCCACTCTGCCGGCCGCCACCGGGTCCACGCAGGCAGAGGTCCGGAATACGGACAACTGCAAGCCACTGGGACTCACCAGAATTACAGTATTTTCTTGTGGAAGATGGCCTCATCTAGTCCCCAATAGAGGGTAGTCTTTTCATAAACGATAATAAAAGTCTCTGATCTAGAGGAATGGTTTTACTAGAGAGGTGGTTTCCATGATAAATACAGTATTAATGAGAGATTCTACTGTAATTTGGTAAAATTCAGCAATCCGCTTTGGGTATTGAGCAACAAATTCACTCACGCTAATCTCATAAAATGTGAATTTCTGTGCTCATAACTGGATGATAAAATGCAACTGTAGAATACGAAGGACTGAAATAAAATGGAAACGGTGCGTTATCACACCACAACGTTAGGGACCCTGCGTCCTCTCTCCCTTATAACCAGCCTGGATGTACCCCGATCCAGTATAATCTACTGTGACCCCGCCGGGGTATTACAGCACCGTATCTGATATACTTGAGAATGTGATGGGTGTGCCACTTTCAGATGTCAAATCTGCCATGAAAACTAAACAGGTTATCGGCTGTGATTGAGATGTCCTGAACACCCCATTTTACATGAAGTTCGTTTGCCTGGGAAAATACGCTGAAATATGTCATGCGAGCATGTCAATGAAATAAGCAATAGGCAAAACTAGATCAAAAGTGCTCAGAGATCACAGCGTCGTTAGAACAACGTTGACTTATGTGCAATAAAGATGTTTACTAAACATGGACACCTTGATTAAAAGTACACAGTGACATTGTATGTAATCAGCCAAAATAATTGTGCGCCGCTGTCTAATGATATTGGCTCCGTCATGCTATGTATTGATCTTACAGCAGCAGTACGCAAATAGCACCAAGTAGACTTTTGATGTTGTAATATTGATATGTGATTGTAGATTCAATACTAGTAAGAATGTCGAAAATGGACCATAAATGGCCCTGTGGAAAGCACACTTTAATTGGCAAAATCTAATCACTTCTGTGTCGCATCATTTCTCATAGTTGTGTAAAGTTTGAATAAAATCGGCTCATCAAAAATCACTCTAGCTTGTCCAGAGAAAACATCCCTGCCTGCCTGCCCGCCGGCCCACCCGTCTGTCTGCCCACTTGCATGCATAAAAATGGTGAAATAAAAGCATTGCATTGCAAAGGGACGATTATCAGACTAGATTGGAAGTCCCACTGACCCGCACATAAGTCACACGGTTTTCTCCTATTCTTTCTACTGAAACAGGAAGGCAGGGACTAGGGGAGTGATTGAGGCGCCTTTAATCTGTTCTGGATCTGTTACCAGAGTGAGGGAGGAACATTTAATCTATTCCGGACATGTTTATTGGGGTTGGGGAGTGGTGCGGAGGCAGGGGCGGAGGGTAGGACAGGGATGGAGCAGCATTTAATGTGTTCAGGTTATCATCCTCGTTTCAACCCGATCAGCGCCGGGCAGTCAGCTAGGTCTTGCATAAATCTTACTGTGCACAAGCTGAGTGCCCACGCGCATGGGGAAATGAACATACAGTGTACCTGGTCAAGGTCACAAGCTAATTTAATTAGACGATGGCTTGTTTACTCCCATGTGTAATAATTGGATCTGATGAATTCCATAGGTGTTTCAAATTAGTTTGTACTAGTTACAGGCCAAATGGTGCAATAGATTTTATAATTCCACACCGTCAGCTTATTACAAGCTGCGAAAATGGTAATCACATTCATTTGTTGTATGGACATTTACAAAATGAGGCATTATAATGTGGGCAGGATTACGTGCAATTAATAATATGAGCCATTTGTTATTTTTAGTAATTGATAAATCAGTTTGATGAGTCAGTTCTCGACCACGAAAAAAAATACGTTTCAGTAATATAGAAATCATCTATGAAAAAAGAAATGCAAGTGACACCAGTTTATTGAAACGTTGGTTTCTTCTATGTCAGTGATAATATAATGAGCTAGTAGAATGATTGAGTTATCCAGCAACCCAGAGAATATATACTAATTGAGAGAGCTAGTAAAGCGTCGGTCACAACTGTAGTATTTGGGCAAGATTTGGAGCATTTACAATTACTGACACCGTACTGACACAGTGCTTTACCAGTGCTTACACAGCACATCTATGCACTTAGTAAAGCCATGCATAGAAGGATAGAGTATGTAGACATAATCTCTGTTTGAAGTCACACAATGTGGGGTCAGGCGAGGCTCTGAGCAGTAGTGAAACAGTACTGAGACATCCGCATGCGTGAATAAACCGTACTCCCTACATGTCCGCACTGCATGTTGTGCATAGAGCTGAAGCATGAGGTCGTGGTGACAAACATGAAAAACAAAACAAAACAAACCCAAATTAAGTAGATGTAAAATTTTAGATGAGTGTCGAACACTGCCATTAGCTGTTCTGTCTCACCCGCACAGACATGGCAATCACGAACCACAGTCCTGCCAGCAATGGTTTGCTCTATGAATACATTGCATACAGTTCAGCTTTAAATCTGTATTCAAAGGGACCAAGATCCCATTTGCCCTAGATTTCTTTAGCCATTTTGTGTCGACTGATAACATTATTATGGACTTCTTCAGAGCGGCAGAGTTACAACGAGAAAATCTGATAAATCACCATGAGGTGATTATTCACATCAATTTCGAAGTAACAATCTGACAAATAAGCATAGTCAGTGACTGTCTCGGTTTTCATTGATTTTGAAAATGTGCGTATTTTTGGTTGCTAGTTTTCTACCAAGTCAATCAGTTTGAGCTAATTTGATACGTCGTTTTAAATACATGTATTACGTAATAATTGTTGATTAAGTAATAACTACAATGTAGACATTGCCCTACAACGTATTAATATATATATATATACAGTTGTTTATACAATATCAATGGTTTAGGAACATGCCGTAACAAATGAGGAAATCATGTTATGATGCCGAACTGGTTGTTACGTTCCCTTTGTTCGCAAACTTCACACGAGTAATGCAGTGAAAACATGAGCAAATCATGTTTTGATAATTTTAGACTCATATACTCTACTTTTTTGCAATTGAATCTCTGTTCCCCCTCTGCATTGTGTGACAGGCGCGTGATACCCGATTCCTGATATGTCTGTAGGTCTTTTAGGACGAATATTACAAGACCGGAAAATGCTTCAACACATGTAGATAAAGCTGAAACTTATTGTCGTTGGTGTTTCGCTTCGATATAAATGGTGTCACTGAAAGAAAGTCCAAATACCTAAACGATCATGAAACGTACGATCTGCGTATACATGGACTCATTACGTCCACAATGAACAGTAGGCATAAAAACCACAAAAAACCCCACCCACACCCACATCAGTGACCCATGACATCATCAGACTGATCATGGTGCTGTGACCAATAAAACCATAGTCTTGCACTTGACATATACAAAATCACTGTTATTAGTGGAACAACAGTTTTACCACACGACGTTTGCCTATTATACTCTGATATCTTTTCATACTCTGATAGTTGTGAGTGAAGAAGAGAGTGATTTTATGTATGTAATAAAAAGAAAAACAAAGATCCCAATGAAAGCCATTTATTAACAAGACACCGATAATGTGTCGTATATACAGGCATAGATTCATATTAGGTTTCCTACGTATGTTGGACATAAGGTGCAATGAGCTTCAGTCAGCTTATCCTTAAAAACAGAGACTATGGCGAGACAAGAAAGAGAAACATATCTCATTCTATTGGGAGAATGGACTGCGTTTATGCGACAAAGCCGAGATTTTAGCCCCATGTGATATACTCATAGTAGACACGGCGGATAGGATGCAAAATAGATACTAAAGTAATTGCTTTTGTCAAAATACCAAATATGTGGCCCCGCATCAGAGCGTTGGTATATTTATTTTGTATTTATTTGCATGAACGTGTTTAAATGACAAATGCGTAAGTCATACTTTTTTCACTTACAAGAGATAAGATCCCACGAATGTGATGATGCATGTATTATGTCTATATTGATAATTATTTTCGCTGTGAAAAGCACAAGTTATGACATGAACATAATAGTCGTGGAGTCGATAGAAATAATATAAAAATCTATAGCAATGTTCCATGACTGTGTGGGAATGTAACATTGGATTCCCACGAATTTGTAGTCTACTGTTCAAAGTGGCTGTTGTACGTCAGTTCAACCTGATGTCAAAATGAAGACCGGTAACCACCTTTCAATTGTCGGATTCACATCCTATCAGCATTTGTAACATAGGCTAGGGCACCACCCTAAAAATTTCACCAAACTCGTTGAAGCATTCTCTAGTGAGGGGCAGCACGCGTGATGCCGCCGTCCCCAACCCCTCGGTGCACGTGAGTCTGTTGTGGGGTGCCGTCTGCTCGCGGCCGCCGTCACGGTGCTGGCGATGTCTGCGCCCGAAATGTGACACCGACAGATGCAGACGGCAAAAGCGACGGGTGCATTGTGTGCGATTTACAAACCGTGCTCCTAGCGTTGTTAACAACTTGTGATTGACAGGTAGTGTATTACACGTTACACGGATTCAAGGTGTAGTAGAAAATTATATTTTTTGTATGGATTATTCTATTTTATTTTACCCGTGTGATTATTATGTCCTGTCCGTGCTATGTTTTGCCATGTGAGGGTCGCATCTGATGCAGTTTATAGACACTCAATGTGTTACACATGTTGCCAGCACTATGCACTAGGGATAGACAAGTATTCTTCTGTAATTCTTCTGACATTGTTTCATACGTGAATACGTTCTTAGTCGTGCATATATGTGTGTTCTCATTGATGTTGTCTCTAAATAAGTGAAGTAGAATCTCTTTATCAAGACCTCACCTATATAGGATTGATCTCAGGTGGTATCAATAAAGAGATAGTTTCTTTATATAGGCTTGGAACCACGCGAAATGTTTGTTTTATAGAGTCCAGCGGACCCCTACTAATTCCAAATGTGAAGCTCACAGACAACACCCGCAATCCGACCCAACCAACGTGAATGTCACAAAATGTCACATCGCTGACAGTTTCTTGTACTTGATATATTATTATAAGTGTCGTCAATGGCATACACTATGTTGAAATGTTAACGGGTGACAGCCGTTTATATATCGTCAACAAAAAAAAAACGGACAGCTATGACACGGTCGAGAATAGTGAGGGATAAGTGTATTTATTAAAGACAATTCTAATAACTCAATAAAAATAACCAGGTGAATTAGAACTAAACCGGAAAGGAGCAAAACTAATCTTGGCCATGACCAAAGTACACGAATGGTCGTGTCGGCGTCACCCAATGTATGCGACACACATATTTCGGTCATCACGGTCTTATTATGGTAAAGGTGGTCTCTTTAGAGAGGTGGGTTTAATTGGGGATCACACCGTATGTGGCACACGTTCTGAAGCATGTGGCATAAAGATGATACCACAACGATGGCATTTTACAACCATTTTGGGTGATACGATCTGCGAAAACGTTCATTCTGACCTGTTCCATGAAGCAAATCGGCAACATCGTCCCAGTCGGTAGAACTGAACTTGGAAAACGTTGCTAAGCGTGTGAACTGTAAGATGGTAGATGGAAGCCATTATTATATGTGATTGTTGCATCCGCCATGAAATCTGCGTTGTCTACCTCCATTCAAAACTAGGCATATTTCCTCAACGTCATGTTAGTCACACATGCACATACGCTACATTCAATCCACCAACAGCAGGAAGTATGCCAAACGGGCATCAATTTTACGCCATGCAAAATGCACGGGCTGATGCAACGACTGTTGATCATGTCCTAGATTATCTACTTGTGTCTGCCCGGATGAAATTTCAAAAGGTAAATACTGTAGTAAGTCACATAAGTAATGATAAAGGTACATCGGCATGATTCAAAGACAGAACATTTCATTCCAAAACGTACCCGATTCATCGTGCAAATATGATTGCAGAAAATTGTTTATGCGGCACGACAGACAATAGAAGGTACTATTATTGTGTGGATGTCTACGACAACGATTGGGAAAACATTTTATGCAACAGCATTAATCCAGACTTACGCATTTTTAAAAACAAGACAAAGGAAATTAATATCGACTTGCACTCGTCTCACACTCTCAGAAGACTCCTCACTTTGTATATCCCCATTTCATCTGCTCTATGTGAGAGCTCTACAGGCGAAGCGACACTATTTAGTTTCTCGGACGTGCTGGACGTTGATCGGGCTTCAATTTGGGCTTAGAATGGGCTCTTCGGTTTATCCAAGCATGAAACGGGTGATCCGACCCTGTTCAATCTAATTTCAGTGAAAAGTAGTTTTTGTTCCCATCGGTGCTTGATGGGGATATTCATTTTTTAATTGGGAGCTTTGGCTTCACATCTGAAGGCTCACGGTCTCCTGCGAGAACTATTTCGGGCTCTGCTGCAACAACGTGGAGCCTTTCTGGATTGTTCAAAAGATCATCTGCAAAATTTCTGGCACATCCATCTTTCATTTTTGGTATACTTCATAGTGGACGTATTGTTAATGTTCTTATTTTCGGGCGTGGTGAGGAGTGGTCACCCCCAGGCCATGTCGTTGCCCAGTCAACGCGTCTATTTACTAACCAACACAGTCTTTGGTGTATTGTTTGCACGTTAAAAGTAATTCAAATCTAGGGAGGTGAGGCAAGGGGAGGGAGGTGGGCGTCACCCTAGCGACAGTCCGGGTGGCTAGGCCAATGGCTAAAAGACAATGTGTCAGTCAAAGCGTCTGTTTACTTTACAAACATGGTACTTTCTTTTTTCTGAATAATATTTGCACATAAGAACCTCATTAAAGCCCAAGTAGGTAGGAGTGGCCAAACAATGGCGCAGATTTCCAAATTGGGCGCCACTGATATCCGGGTATATGTAACTTGACTTCTATATGTAATAGAACAATGAAATCGATGCTATTTCTGGTGTCTTAGGACATAAGAAAATCCATCTAACCCAATAGTAGAATGAGAGGTGATGTTTTGAATTATCAAAATAGCCATCGAATACAGTATGGCTATTGTAAACAGAATTCCGAATGGAAACGGTTTTCACTAGAATATGAATTACTCGTTTTGAAGGACCCATGATAAACGAATATTGTTCCTTGCACATTGCAACGCAGAGAGCATTTGTTGGATTCATAATGGTCACAAAATGGGAATGGTTGAACACGTCTACAAATTGCGACAGAGCAACAGCAAATATTCATTATGATTTGATATAATGCAACAATAATGCGGTGAGGGTGCGAAACTGGGGATGACATTTTACAATGCCCTAGTTTACCACACGCAGAAGCCTAGGCTGATGTCAGGTGGTCAACTGTCAAGGCTAAACCGATATAGAACGCATCTGGATCAGCCACCCAGCGATTTATTGAAAAAGTGTCGCTTTTGGTTTACAGATTTGATGTCACTGAGCCAGGACAGGAAGATGTTCTGGTTCAATTGGCATTTAACTCATTTATTCATTGAATCCTGCCAAGTAGTATGTTCTTCATATTGTGTAAAAGTCTGATTGGATGTGTGATAATAAATATATGTACTTGGCATTAGATTTAAAATGCTTTCTAAACATGGCGACAGTGAATATCTATTGCCCATGAGTCGACATTAATATGGTGATGTTGTGCTCTCTATAAAATTCACAAACTGTATTAAAACTACAGTGGAATAATAAAATAACACGAATTAAAATGGCTCTCTGGAAGGTAACCTTTAATTGCTAATGTGCCAGAATTGGCCGAAGTTGATTTTCAGTAGGCATGTATATGCATTGTACGAAGTTTGAATGCTTTCTCAGAAGTAATAGCAAAGTTATTGCAGAAAATATTGAAATGTACCAAAATGGACGTTTGGAAAGCATACTTTATTGGCAAAGTGTCCAAAATGGAATTACTGTGGTGTCTCGTCATACCATATAGGTGTGTATATTTTTGACACCATCGGTAAATTCTCTAGCTTGTCCAGAGACATACGTGCATACATACAGACACGCATAGTTACACACGAACAAAACCCATGGCAGCAGGTGAAACATCAAAATGAATGTAGGAGCTGCTAATGTTCTCTGTAAACGTGTCCATCAGACAGTTATTGTAATAACAAACTGGAACCTGAATAATGTTGTCCAGCATAGGGTTGGCAATTGGTCAGTATGTTGTATATTGATATTAGTTTGGATTCGTTATTACCAAAAAAGGATCTCAATTGAGTATCAGACAATAATTAGTTTGTTTGCTGGTATAAGTGAAGGCCGCCGTGCTGGTGGTGACCGCACGTGGCGGCACCGGGCACATATCGCAGATAGCTGACCAAAGCAGGAGATATGACTATATAACAATTACTCCACTAGATGACTGGACACAATTAAACTGTAAAGCTATCAAACTATTCCTTAGTTTATTCTACAGTTGTTTGTCAGAGTGGACAGTACACGGTAGAGGCAGTAGCTAATGCTTTTCACTGCAGACAGCAGGATCACAACATAGTCTGTGCTAAAATGTGCGGCATGGGTTTAAAAGGATGTAAACTATTGGTGGAAACATCTTAAAATCTATGACGTATATTTCTGACGTATTTGTCTCTATCTTGATCGAGCGTTGGCTGGTAATTGTATGGTGGTAATTGCATTGATTATTTGCAGTCTCTGGACCATCAGAATAAGGACTATTCCCGCCAATCAGATGTTATATATAGCCGTGAAAATTAAGATTATGAATGTGTATATGAGCTGTCTCTTTGTAAGTTTTCTGGTGTCTCCTATTCCATGCCGCAGTATCATAAATCTCAAGAGAGAAACAATAAAACTAGATAGGCACATGTCAATACTGGTTGAATGCTTCGTGTGAATAGCTGAACAGCTCATCAGTTCGTTCATTCAGTAAAAGGAGAAACACTGACACTTACAGAATGAGTTTTCTGGCGGTAGTTTTGTCATAATCCCGCGGTCTTTGCAATGAGTAAAGAGATACAATAAAAACACTAACGGCACTGCCTTTACAAAGATGATCATTAATAACTTTGAAGAAAATAGTAAACTAGATCGAAAGTGCTCAGAGAGCACAGCGACGCCTGTACAACGTTGACTTATGGGCAATAAAGATGTTTACTAAAATGTTATGGAAATATTGATCAAAAGTGCACAACTACAATGTATATAATCAATCACAAATAATCTGCGTGCCACTGTCTTATAATATTGGCTTCGTCATGCTACATATTGATCTGGCAGCAGCAAACGGCAAAAAAGCACCATGTAGACTTTTTCTGGTGATTTGATATTGACCTATGATTGTACATTAAATACAGAAAGAATGTCGAAAAATGGACCATAAATGGCCCCTGTTTCATTAGTTAGAAATAAATGGCAATGTGGAAAGCACATTTTAATTGGCAAAGTGCCCAAACTCGTATCACATCAAAGTCGCCTCCTACCATATAACTATGTAAAGTTTGAACAAAATTGGTTCATCGGTAGATGCTCTAGCTTGTCCACAGACAAACAAACATGCACACATAGTTACAAACGAACGAAATACAAGGCTTTGCTCCAGCAGCTGAAGCGACGCAATTAAGTTCATATGGTGACAAAGTTTCCTATATAGTCAGGTTCCTTGTGTAATTCCGTGGGAATTTTGGTATGAAATTGTAATTTATGGTTTATTCTACTCATATCAGTCCAAAAGAGCAAAAGAATTATGTCACCATTTTTTCGACCATTTTCTCAATATTTGGGTTATATATTCTAGGGTAATATTTAGGGTCCCCATTACGCAAAAATACATTCTCGCTAATAACATTTTGATTATAAATGATACAACCATGATTTTGGTGCCTAACTATATATTTTTGGGGTCAAAGAACCTAAATACAGCAATAAAAGTCACATTGATTGGATAGATATAGGCAAATCCAAGATGGCCGCCACCGAGATGTGTGAATTCTGTAATAGCAGGGGTTTAACAATGACACGTTATAGTTACATTTAACACTGTGATTGCACTGCAAACACACGCCCACGAGGACCTCCCTATGCTTTCAGTGCAGTGAACTGTACGGGCGGCGCGCGAGCGAGCACCGCGGCACCATGTACGGCATGCTACTTGAGTCCGCGCAGCACTTCATCCTGCAGATGCACGGCGAGACCGTGTGGAGACAGGTGAGGAACACATTTTCTCTTCGTTGCTGTACCACTGGTAGATCCAGGTTTTCGTGGAAAAGGATTGGTGTGTTGCAGGATTGGATGGTTGCATGAATATAAGTTTAATGAGAGTATGCAAGTGCAAATGTATGAGGTGCAAGGTAACATCTAAAGTCTAATGAATTATCGGTTTGTCCTCTGCAAAAAAGTGGGAACCAGGACCAGCCATGACATTAGCTAGTAACATGACATCGTCCTATCTAACATGAAAGGTGCTAACTCCCTATAATTGTTCGAAATGTGAATCTCACATATATACAGGGATAAGTGAGGTTATTACCTTACATTTTTCATAAATATATTAGGTATTACCTAGCATATGAAAAATGTAAGGTTCTACATTTAATAAGAACCCTAGATGCATCATCTAAACCTTCACAGTAATTATATACAATGAAATACGAATTGTACTGACTTCATCTAACACCTTACATATTTTAGGAAATGCATACATCATACATCATACATACATCATACATCGAAAACTGTAAGGTGCTAAATGATTTTGACTCCTTTCATTGTTCAGAGAAAAATCAATACTCTAACAAACGTTTGTATTTGTGGAGTTAAGCTTACTTGACACCTTTAATTAAGAATAAGCTAGAACTATAATTGTGTTGTGAAATTGTGAGGAGCTAGTATATAGAAAGTCCCTATGTTACAAGTAAGATCTGTTTAGTACTGTAATATAATTCATAATACCCTAGCGCGCTGTGAGATTCAATCTTAGCATTGTCTATACCAAAGACTTTCATGTAGCATTTTCTAATTCACCGCATCGCAAAAACGTATATGCAATCAGATTTCAGAATCCAAATGTAATAAATATGATCAACAATGGATGAAGCGTGCATTATTGTTACAACCTGACCTGGATAAACCCTAAATCAATGTACATTCGTCATAATCAAGCAATGACTGATTAATAAAATATTTTGAATGCCAACTTGTAATGAATTTGCTTATCTAACCCCTTATCATGTCCCGTGCAGATCCTGTTAAAGGCCACTGGGGGCGTCAACCTCGTTTTCAACACTCACAGGCGCTACGACGACGAGCTGCTGGTGAACATCGCGGGCGCCTGCGCTGACGTGCTGGGCGACGCCTCCAAGGAGGAGTACGTCACCTTCTTCGGCAAGTGCTTTGTAGAGTACTGCTCACACTATGGGTACGACACCATCATGCGATTGTCCGGAAGGCATTATCGCGACTTCCTCCACGGCATCGACAATCTTCATGAGACGATGCGCTTCAGCTACCCTAAGATGCTCAGTCCGTCCTTCTATGTGGAGGAAGAGACGGAGCACGGTTGCATTCTACACTATCGGTCCAAGAGGGTGGGCTTCGCTCAGTATGTGATTGGACAGTTAAAACAAATGGGGTCTAAGTTTTACAAGGTGCATGTGGATATAGAGATGCTGCGCGAGACTGTCACCGAGCAGGGCTGTCATGTCGTGTTCCAACTCAAGTTCCCCAACACCGGCTACAACAGCGGCTGGGTGCGAAAGGGTTCATTCCAGACTGTGCCAGAGCACACTCACATTTCTGGCAAGCTCTTCTTCAAGGTGAGTCTCGGGTTGGTTTGCTATAGATCATTAGCGATATGAAGCCATTTACTGACTGATTATTTGTCGGGCTGTTTGATGCCAAATGTTACACAATAACACAATAACAATGGAAGAAACATTAGCAAGCAAATGTACTCAATGGTATAAAGTAAGCTGTTCAATTGTTGAGTATATTTGAAGAATGACAATGGTATAAAATTTAGATGTGTTTTGTATATGAGTAAATCATTAGATATAGACTACAGAATATAACATCTAGAACTGAAAACATTCCTTTATTGGAAACACTGTACATGATGCATATACAAAATTATGTAACTATATGACAATGTTGAGGAGCTTAGAATGCTTTTAAAACGTGCCTTCCCAGCACAGATGTATGCGATTGTTTAGGGGATTATTCCATTTCATTAGACCTCCTCACTGATTAAAGGAGCTAACGCCGGGTGGGACACAAACTCATTCACTCAATGCTGCACGCTCAAATCCCGGGTGTGCAAAGATTTATTGAGTTCACCTCACGACACCAGGTCACTGCTTTACTAATACTCTTACTTAAGTGTAGTACAGTAGAGCCTGTATATTAAGGTAATCTGTGAGACTGGCCCTCTCAAATTTTCCCAATGGAGAGGTGGTTTCCTCGTGGAAGTGGGTAATAGTATCTTCATGAAGGCATGGGAACACTAGAAATTATGTTATTACAAATATAGTCTCTTTTTAGAGGCGGTCTAGCTTATTGTAATCTATAGTAACCAAAAGCCCCCTAGGGGATTAGTGTAACTGGCCAACCGTTAACTGCACTGTGCAGTAAACACACCATTCACCAGATACATTCGGCTTTGTTCATCATGATTAGTGATTATAAATAAATGCATGATGCTCAATACACATGATATGATCTCATATCACGCAGAAGCAGTTTTATATAAAAAGATCCGTGGCCGCTGAATATAGGTTTAATAATAATAATAATAAAAAAAAACATTTGTTTTGGGAAAACATCCCATGTGTATGCCTTTATTTCCATTTATATGAGGTTAGAATCCGACGGACATGATCTTTTAGACAGTACAATCCCACGCAATACAAATTTGGTACGCATGCAAGAGGCAGGTGTAGTGTAAGAGGAAATAAACCTAATCTGATGGTGTATTGTTCGATTATATGATAAATAAGCATGTCAGTCTGCACGCATGCGTGATGTCCACAGTATACATACGTTGATGTATTTTCATACCTCTCCTCCTACAATGTCCTCAACCATTCTCACCAATAAACGTTCAACCCCGGAGTCAACTAAATTAACTGTGTGGGGAATTGGAATGATTATCATTTTGGAACGTATTTGCCTTTATGTGTGTACTAATCTAATACCCTACTAACACTATAGATCCCAATGTCAGCATAAATAAGTGTACGTAGAAACCCGCGTAATGCAGATGGTGTCAAGCTTTCGTTGAGCATATAAACTTGAGCTGCAGAAGCCGTCTCGTGACCATTACGAGAGGACAGAGGTGTAACAGAGAAGCTCGTGACTGCACCTAGGAAGTCACCATCAGAGGGCAGGGACATTATCTTGCTAAGCCGGCTCAAATCACCCACAATCACCCACTGATGTTTCCTGAAAGGATCAAGGGTTATTATAGAAGCCGCGAAGTATGCATGGATTTCGGTAATTACACCGAAGCGCCAATTCACGCATTATCTGACAACTTCTTTTGAAAGGCAACATGTGCAAAAACATCAACACATCCACGTAAACGTGTGAAGCTGTCGTCTGCCGACCTGCTGCTGTACAGGCCTTTTAGCACCGGTTCACAGCTGCCGCCGCGGCCGCCGTGATTACCGCCGGTTTCCTCCTGGCGGCGCTAGTTTATGACCAGGCGACTATTAGCGGCGGCGGCGCACGGTGGCCACATTCAAAGGTCAGGCGGCTCCATTACGCCGTGGGGCGGGTGGGCGGGGGCAATGGTCTATGTGCATGTGGATGAGGGTAGCAAGATGGTTGGTATGCAGGTCATAAAACGTATAGCCTTCTGTAACCAATGTAATTGTAGTCGGACTGAAACCACTATTTATCTCAAGGCCCAAGCAGTCGATATAGAGTCCATATTTATCAAATATATATTTTTCAAATTAGTATAAAACGAGGCATTCGAATCCTTTTTATGATTCGAAGCTTCGCCTTCTACATCAAAGCTTAGAACATACCTGCCTGGCACAGGTCGGTAACGATCATAACTTAACCACAAACTGAAATAGTTCTTTAGTAAACATGCATACAAAAATACAACTGACTGTTGTGAAGATGTAATACTTATCAAATCAAGTTCGTTCCATTGCTATGTAGTATAAAAATTCAAAATTCATATTGTTTGGCAGACGAAAAAGAAGCCGAACTTTAAATATGTATGGTCATGATGGGGCTCACAATGGGGAATTCACAGTCTAGTGACATTAAAAGTAGCTTGAAACAAAAGCTACAAGTATACCATTAACTAAAATGGCAATAGTGTAACCATTGCAACTTAAAACAGTTTATGGGGGTAAAATACAAGCATATGTGTTTTATCGAAAGGGTATTATATATGTATTTATATTTATGGTACTAGGTGCTCACATTATCCCGGTCATTTCTCTGACTTTAGGTGTTCACAATATTTATATTTCATTGATACTCTCCGAATGTTTGATTTGATATAATTATATTTTGTCCATTTTCTCAAATGAAAAAGTATTCTTACCATAGAAAATATCATTTTAATTACCACACGAGAACTCATAAGTCTTATCCGAACATTGTCTACGTACTGTAATGGAAAAGTCTTCAAAACATTTACAAAATATACAGAGTTTGACATAATGCACTGAAAAAAGTAGCAACTGATAAAATTATAAATTTTTACAGAAGCCCCATTTGCAGCCCCAATAATACATTATTCATGGAAAGACACGCACGAGCGGTTCTGTTCAATCTTCGTGCCAGGCAGGTGTGAGATGCTGTGAATTGAATTATTTTGCCGTCTCTAATATAGACAGAACCTATTAATAGGCATGTTAGGTGCAACTTAGTATTGAGCTAGAGAAATGCCAGCTAGCTAATTATTATCACACACCGATATCTGGCTGTGAGGGATACAATGAAGAACCCTCCACGTTATGAATGGAATTCTGCTAACTTTTCTCAAAATGAGAAAGACCTCTGAGAGAAGAATGTCACTGTAGGCGCCATTGACGTGAGATTTCTATCGAGCCATTCACCGACAAACCCGGAAGAGCTGATGGCAGGTGCGCCCCGTACAATATAGCCGTGTACGTCTGTCCCGGGAAACACTAATGCTGATTACAAATAACGAAACAAAAGTAAACGCGGCAACACTACAACATTTACAAAATAAAGCAAGGCTCAAGCTCTTCAGAGATGAATGTGACTTGTGAGCTTTCTCGTGACATTTGCCATAAGCTGCAATGCGCATACATATTTTTGCTGCCATGATTACATCATGCGTAGTCAACCTGTCACCAGGGTAACCTTTTGTGGCAAAACATACTCTTACAGCCTTTGTGTTTTGTTCAATGGTGGATGTTGTGCGATTCACCGATTTAATTGGAATTGTAGTTTTTCAATGAAAAAAGAAGACATGTCGATTGTACCGTCTATTAAAATAACCCAGCATAGGCCTACACTCTACATTATAGTAGTTTTTGGTAACCAACGCCGCAGGCTTTTCAAATGCAACGCGCTCGTGCCTGGCTTGTGGCGTTAGGGCAGTATGCTACTCGACCAGGGAATTGGCAGCGTAAACACAACTTACAACTGCATACAGTTCTGAGATTGCCAAGTTACGTTTGTTATATGGGGAAGCAGTGTCACGAACTAACGCTTTCTTATGGCCACCCTACCTCCTGTCGTTAATGACAATATATCTACGAAAATGTTCACATCACAAAGAATGTTCTAGTTTTAAATGCCACGTTGGGTATCATGAGAACAACCACCCACTCTCACTCACAGTATCAGCTAACCTACTAATGTGCACATCCCAGTGTGCCGCAATCTTCACCTTTACTGCTAAAATTAAGCCTCGTTTGTTGAATATTGCATGTTGTCGCATGGAAAACATTCTAGAGTCTGTTCATTTTGGCCATATACATAAATACAGCAATAATGTGGCTATGGTGTCATCTCACGGACACGTGTTACAGCCAGTCAAGGCAATGTTGTTACCGCAACAGACATTAAATTGGGAGAAAAGGGCGAGTGCTAGTCTCTACAAGCGTCACTAGCCTAATAGTGTTTTTTTTTCTGGTAAAGCAGTTCGTGTACACTGAAGCAATTATCACAGATTGTGCTCTAAATGCAATGGGCCTGTGTAAATGGCACCGTAGCTTATATTACTGACAGTATGATGTAACAGGGCTATTGCCGACGTCAACTGTGAATAATCACCTGGATATTCACTCACCGACCGTAAGTTGTGCGCTTCTGTATCTCTGGATGTACACGCTCTGGATGTAATAGGCATATTTACTTTGCTTTAACACTTGAAGCTTATAATCTATGTGTCCTTGGAAACATGCATGTACTATAGTATAGATCGAACACCCATGTATTTATCATCGCTGCACCTTTATCTCAACCATAATATTTATGCAGTATATCATCTATCAAGCAGACCAGGGTTTCCGGGTCTGACATCATTCTCAATAAAAGATCCAGGAGGGAGTAGGGAGTAGAATTGGGGGGGGGGTCGAGTACGAAACCCACAAAATGCGCTGCTGGACACCACCTTTGAACATATGCCCGTGAATACTGTATTCTCTCACCACTGACCAGGTGTTCCCGTTCTCGCTGGTGTTTGACCGGCGCATGGTGATCACGCAGTGCGGGTCCACACTTCGCCGCCTGTTCCCGGAGGCGCCAGGGCTGCTGGGGCGCGACATCACCACCATGTTCACCATGCGCCGCCCGCAACTCATCGACTTCACGTGGGACAATGTAAGTCTGCCGCCAGTCCCACTCATATCACACTGTCCTATTACACATCCCACATCCTTTAAACCACACCACCTCCTGACGAGGTCATCTGTGACAATACATCAAATAGATCTTTATGGGCATATCGCTTACATGGACCATGAGGGGTATTATCATTACATTATGAAAAATAATTTGGTGTGTGTGTGTGGGGGGGGGACTGGTACCGGATATTTTTATGCAGGTGGTTTGAAGGTTTTGGGGAAATTTGGTAGTAATAAGGTGGAGGGGGGGGGGGGAGGTGCTCAATTTTTCAAACAGATTTATTCCGGGGTTTGGGACGGGGATGGTTCGGGGGGAGTTCATACCTTAATCATTCCTTTCTTTATACCCCTTGGGGCTTAATAAATTGTAGCCCCCTCTTTGTGGATGTTATAGAAACTGGAGCAGGCCTCCCCCTACGTAGGCCTATGTATTTGTGTCTAATCTACTTAGTATTCGCAAAGCATGATATTTGACAATTGCATGTATTTGACGTGATGGAATAGCTGGTTGAAAATGGAATCCTTCATGAAAATATCCGACTGGGTAGGATTACCATACGTGTCTGCGAGCAGTTATTTTGTAAGAGCCACAATTTCTCAACTCCTTCGGTTTTGCATGTTCATGAATAACGTTTCAGAGTAAATGTAGCTATTTATTATTTCATAATATAGGTTGGACTCATTTTAACATCTCTTTATAACTAGTTTTATTAGTATACGATAATCTGTTGCTACTAATCATTACCCCCACACAATCATAGAAAATAAAAGACAAAATAATCAAAAACATGATAACCAGGCTCAACTGTATACACATCCCGACACCAAAAGACAGTGTTGCATATCACACTTAATGTACTTGGCTATGTAATAAAAGGTAGCAATACTTTACACACAATGCATACCTGTCGAACGTTCCATCCTCAGATCTTTTGTCTGCAAAAAGTGGTGTTTGAGCTGGAGTCCGCGCATCCCGTCAGCCCCCAGGGGGGAGGTGGCGGCAGGAGCGGCGGCGGCGGCGGCAAGACGCTTTTCCTGAAGGGCCAGATGCGCTACATGGAAGAAGTGGACGGACTCGCCTTCCTTTGTAAACCGCTGTAAGATCACACTTATAAAGAGGTCCATGGTTCATTTTTTCTGTGGACTTGATATTTTTTGTGGCATTAAGTTTTGCTGTTGACTACTGCAATGCTTCGTTGCATTCTGCTTGACAGCAACAGCGTATTATTGTCTATTGAAAACAATAACAAAAACACAAAAGGTCTGCAAAATGAAAAAAAGTCAACCGAACTAGCAGAAAATATAAGCCGTCCACATTAGGCCATTGCTGACAATTTTTCATCTTGCCCTATTGGACGTTACGATTACATTTTCCACTCCTGCAAGATGAAATCATCGGCAATCTCCTTTCCTGGATATATTCACCTTTAAGTCCAAATGTTTCAATATACATAAAATTCACTTTTCAATCTCAAAAGTGCTTCTATGGTGCCGCTTCTATCGGGGGCTGGAATTCTATTAGGGAATGGTTGCTCGCAAAAGGAAAATGCACATTAAATTGTAAAGTAGTGTCGTATTGTTTATATCCTAACATTTTCCCAATGATTTAATGTGTATGTTGCTGCTACTCCCCTCCCCCAATTAATTAAACAATTAAACGATTTCCAACACTACAAATATTAAGAAAAGGGATAAATTAAACGAAACAAAGAAATGATAACATTCAGAGCATCTTTCATGTCAAAGCCAGATTTCTGAATCAAGCTTAATGTTTTCTGAGACTTAACTATTTGTTGCCGGTAAATGAAAGCCCATGGTCTGCTGTAACGCACGATGGTGTTCTTGTAGCTGTGAGTAACATGCCACTTGAGCACAGACGACAGTGACAGTCTTGAGGCAAGAAGAAACAGTCAATGACCAGGGATTTATCTAGGGATCTTTCCTACTATTCTGTATTATAACGAACGTTTTGGTAATGTGATTATATATTCTATTTGAGTAATTTGACCTAAAGCTTAGTAGTATGAAGCTCTCTGGTTTACGAAATATTTGACCATTTGAAAACAACGTATAATTTCAAATGCTAATAAATTTAACAAAAATCAGTGAAACTACTCAGAATGAGTCACAAATATGGGTAGCTATGCTATAGATTAGACCGACGTACATTACGTCACAATCCAGAGGCATTCTAAATTCGTTTCGGTAGAGAGGTGTTTTTATGGAGGTTAGGGGCATTCTATTGGTGAAGGCTTGAGCAAGCGAATAATCATCTTATTATAGAGATGGTCTCTTCATACTGTTGGTCTTTAAGTAAATGTAAAATTGGTGGTTTACAGTCGTGATCCAAGCATTTCACTCTCACGACGTTACATTAAGTGTATTATGTTCCGTGCATACTTTGCAGACTGTCTAATCTGGAGGAGCTGGAAAACCTCGGCCTCTTCATCAACGACCTCAACATGCATGACTCGAGCCGAGAGATGGTGATGGCAGGTTGGCAGCATGCGTCACGCCTAGAGTACTCCATAGAGAAGGTAAGAGGCATGCATGCAGGCGGGTTGGCTGGCGGGCGGGTTGGCGGGCGGGCAGGTGAAGACGCACGGTAGGTTACAGAGAGGCATATAGTAGGGTTATAGTTGAGTTTTAACATGCAGGGTACTTTTTAGTACATTCAGAACCAAGTAGACTTATACAGTCTTTGACTTGGCCTGGGCGGGGATCGAACCCCGGACCTCTGGGTCAACTGCGCCGCTTAGCGACTAGCCAACAAAGCCAACGCTATACCAACTACGCCACATCCACAAGGCTATAAACCTTTGCTTCAATGACGTATTGATACCCACTACTAGCTCTGATGTCATGTCTTACGTCCAACGTATGTCCATGATGGTTAAGTATCTCCTTTATAGTACTGAGTAGATCTAGTGCAGTATTGTTGTGGAGATTCGCATGCTTTGATATGAAATTTAGTAGGGTTATAGTTGAGTTTTAACATGCATGGTACTTTTTAGTACATTCAGAACCAAGTAGACTTATAGTCTTTGACTTGGCCTGGGCGGGGATCGAACCCCGGACCTCTGGGTCAACTGCGCCCCTTAGCGACTAGCCAACAAAGCCAACGCTATATCAACTACGCCACATCCACAAGGCTATAAACCCTTGCTTCAATGACGTATTGATACCCACTACTAGCTCTGATGTCATGTTTTACGTCCAACGTATGTCCATGATGGTTAAGTATCTCCTTTATAGTACTGAGTAGATCTAGTGAAGTATATTGTTGTAGCCTCGGACACACAGGCTGGTTATGATATCCATATCCTTGGTTGGTGGCAACCACACAAGATTCTGGATGATCGAGACTAGTAGTGTTGTGGAGATTCGCATGCTTTGATATGAAATTTAGTAGGGTTATAGTTGAGTTTTAACATGCATGGTACTTTTTAGTACATTCAGAACCAAGTAGACTTATACAGTCTTTGACTTGGCCTGGGCGGGGATCGAGAGAGGCCCTCTACCAGTGATGCGTGTAGTGGTCAAAGGGAGAGAATGACTGATGATCTGGAGGCAGACTGATTGAAATTAAAATGAAATTAAGTATTAACATGCTACTCTATCTATATTGTTTGGAACCGATAAGGCTTTTAAAACAGAATTAAACTTAAACACTGCAAATCATAAATAAAAAGACACACATTGAGGATGAGTTCATGCTTTAATAGTTTGTCCTAAATATAAAGCTTCAAAGAGTACAAAATGCAGCAGCTCGTATAGTGTCAGGATCAAAATCATATGATCATATCACCCCTATTTTGAAAAACCTTCACTGGTTACCAATAGCTCAACGCATAAATTATAAAATTGCATTATTAACATTTAAAGCTTTGCATGGTATGGCACCATCATATGTTAAATCACTTTTGGTCATAAAAACTAAATGTAAAAATCTAAGATCTAATTCAAATGGAATTCTTTTAGCAAAGCCAATTACCAAGCTTGTGTCATATGGTGATAGATCATTCAGTGCAGCGGCTCCGAATATCTGGAACAATCTACCAGTACATTGAAGGAATGCGAGAACTCTAGATGGATTCTAGTACATGCATATGTATTATATGTTTATAATGTCAATATTAATTATGGTTGTAAGCGCTTTTGAGCGTAGGAAAAGGCGCTATAGAAATGTAACATTATTATTATTATATTGTGAAAAAAGAAAAGTAATTTTCAACTCAATTGAATGTATATGTCCTAATTTTAAATATTTGGATGATTATGAAAAATTTATATTTATTATGTCAGCTGAAGGTCAAATAAGAAAACTGGTTAGTCAACTTTGTAAACATGTTATTTTATATGACAAAGAAAATTGACATTCATATCACTTTGACGTTCAGAATCTAATATGATGACATTTGGAATAGTTAATATACTATATTTTATATAAAGTATACTATACTATATTATATTATTATATAATATAGTACCATGCGTAAGTGTAACATAATCCCATAATTAGTTTAGTGTGTTTTGTAATTTTGTATTTTTTTATATGTTTAATTCTTGTTGTGTTGGTTTATTTTTGGTAGTACTGATAGATTTAATGTAAATATAAGGTGAAAATAAACTCATTCTTATTCTTATTCTTATTCTTATGTGCACAATAAGGACAACGCGGTGCTCGTTTTTGTCCACATTTAAACCAAATGAATACGTTTTATAGAGGTAGCTGGTGAACGAATAACAAGGGGTTTGAATGATTGTCATATACTGTGTATATGGTAGAGAGATATTACGAATGGAGGAAGGTATAGGAGGTATATTGTATCTGTTCCGGACCTGTTTACTGGTGGTTGCGGTGGGAGGGTTGGAGGACAGAGGGAAGAACGGGCAGGGAGGAGCATTTAATTTGTTACAGACCTCATCCGTTTCAACCGGAGCAATGTCGGGCAGCCATCTAGTTATTAATATATAGTAGTACATGTAATGAACAAACAAGAAGTCATGTGTGCCGCCGACAACGAATATTGGTCTATATACACATCATTCTCATTACGTTTGCATACGCAACCCACCTCATGGTAGTGTTGAGTGTATGCGTGTACGCACATGAATGTCCACAACGACTCAGTCATGCCTCCAGCTGATATTTACTAGCAGCCTGTGCACCGCCATACGAATGGTGAACTGTGTATGATATAAAGGAGTTGTACTCGTCGTGTTTACCATATACCAGCTGACATATACTTACTTCACCCTTTAGATACCGCCCCCACTTTGTCTTCTAATAGTAAAGGCATATTGCAATTGGCTAATGGGTTTGCCCTAGATTTTACTCTCGATATGTATTCTACACTACGCCATCCAAAGACGACGTAAATGCCCCGGTGGCTGTCAGAAGACATGTACCCTATGACCTGAGCTTTCATACTGTTACCACACACTCCATGGACACTGACTCAATACACGGCCCTCCTCGTGCCCAAAATGCCATTGTTTCTGTGCTATATGCGCAATAGCACAATGCTACAATTCCAGGCTACTTACATTGTATATGGGTGATGACACAGTTTTACTTGCTTCGTCCTTGTTTTGATTTTGATCGGTACCACAGTACGGTGATAAATGGAAGATTCATTGGTTTACGGTGTAATATCTAGGTGTTAACTTAATTCATTGAAACAGAAACGAATATTTAATTGATAATACATATTAGGTCACCATTTCAATTATATCAGTGGACCACTACTACATGGAATGTACAGTTGCTTTAACAGAAGCTTGTTCAATCAAGGTTAGGAATACTATCGCCAAGATTCTCCATTTTTTTTGCTTAGTGGCTTGATTATGTCTGCTGATTGCTCTGTCCTGGTCGAGGTCTCATTATTTTAGCTAAATTGTTCACTAGATTTATTTTCTTAGCCTTTCACTAGAAATTGCAACCTGTAGAACTAATGCACGTGTTCATTGCATTTCTATGCTCATTTTCATTGGTAATATGAAGTAGTTTTATACATGGATTACTGGTCATGTAAACTTTAAAAACCTGTCCAATGAATCCATTTCCATCATCAATATGACACTGTTTTCAGCAAATCGCCAAGAGTACCCAGATTGCTGACAACCTGGCTTTGTTGGACGAGTGGCAGAAAAAGTCAGAGACTCTGCTGTACTCGATGATCCCCAGACAGATCGCGGTGCGCCTCAAGAACGGAGAGGACCCCATGGACACGTGTGAGGTGAACATACATACCGCATTGTGACATAGATTTGTTTGTCGCCATAGGCGTTGACAGGGGTATTTTAATGAGAACAATCCTGAAACACTTTTGTGAAAGACTTTGTGAAAAAAGGATTCTAGACTAGCAGCTAGTGGGCTCATATATGTTTGTCATAATAATATTATTTAGCGTAATCGTGGGCCATGCAGATGCTTACGTATAGACACTAACTCACAGTGAATACTTATTTATGGGGACAATATAGTATAGGTCTTCAGTGCATAAAAGAGCATCGCAAATAAAGGAAATGTGGCTTCTATCATCCATAAGTAATGATTTATTTTGATATATTCTAAAGCATGTGCAATGTCTTAAAACTTGAATTTCACTCTAAAAAGTAAACCCAACTAAACACATGGTTTGTGGTCCCTAATGATCAACATTAAAATTTCAAAATGCTATGCATAGTTATGTCTTTAACTTCTATCCATAAAGATGCAACAATTTTATGTCTTGATACTAGGAGATTCTTTCTCCAGACGTATAAGGCTATATCAAATAGTCTCTGTCGGGACTCGAATCCGGTACCTACTAAAACCCGGGACCCAACGTGACCCAACGTGACGTGACCTACCCGGGACTATTACGGGACCAATAAGTGATCAAACACTTTTCAGTAATAAATAAAACAGAGAAAATCATAGAAAAGTAGTTAGGCGATGGGGCAGTGGGTACAATGGGCCATGGGGTGTCTGCAGAAGGAAGGGTAGGGGAGCGTGGAACATTCTATCTGTTCCGCACGTCTTTACCAAGGGTAGAAGTAGCTGGTGGAGAGATATTAGAGGTATCAATCATTGCCATATACATGTAGTGTGTATATGCCGGTGACATATGGCGATAGGAGGAAGGTGATGGAGGCGTATTTTATCTGCAATAGACCCGTATTATGACAGGGACTAGTGTGAAATAATTGGGAAGGCTATGTAAAGGTTTTTTGGAAGATCGTGGAATCGAACTCCAGTCTATGATTCAGACCAGTCATATGTCATAGGCGGGCGTGCTACCATTAACACTAATCCCCTGAGACACAGGTTACATACTTCGGTTTTCACCTATATCAATCTTGCGCAATGCACTTTCCCGCCTTCGATACTATTATTAGCCTATCCAGCCTCGCAGCCTTAATCAATCATAGGCTGCTTTATACCTCCGACTATTACGAAGCAGTCATCTAGGCACACGGAGCCACGCACACCGGCCTTACAGACTCATCTGGGCGTAATCTGGGCCACTTCTTTCACACTATTCCGGGAGTATTCAGGGACCTAATCCGGGACCTAACACTGGTTAAACCAGCTCAAAATCTATCATTTTCATAGACAACTGAACTATAATGACCATGACACTATATCTTATCAAATTTGGGACTAGATCCTGGACTAACCGGGGACTAATCCGGTACCTAATCAGGGACCAAACACTGGTTAAATCAGCTCAAAATCTATTATTTTTATAAGAAAACGGAACAATGACCATCACACTGTATGTGATCAAATCCGGGCCTAGATCCGGGACTATTTCGGGAACTAATAAGGGACAAAACACTGTTTGAATTTGCTAAAAAGAATCTATCATTATTCATAGAAAACTGAACTATAATGACCAAGACACCATATATGATCAAATCCGGGACTAGATCCGGGACCAAGCGCATTCAGCTCAAAATCTATCATTTTTCACAGAAAACTGAACTATAATCTGTTGTGACATCACAATTTGTATCATAAAATTCGGGACTAGAACCAACTGCCCGTGACACTCCCGGAACCAAACCACACGAAACATTATTATTTTTATAGGTCACGTCACGTTTGGTCCCGGGTTTTAGTAGATACGCTGGAATCCTCGACCATTACTACTGTGGACCTATGGTTGTCTTAATTTCCTGTTAAAAAATCTCCTCTTCCTGGCTGCAGACGTTTGAGTGCGTGACGATCATGTTCAGCTACCTGCTGGGCTTCACCGACCTGTGCGCCAACGTGTCGCCCATGGAGCTCGTCTCCTGCATCAACGAGGTCTTCACAACCTTCGACGCCATCGTTGACAAACACAACGTGTTCAAGGTGAGGCGAGGGCATTATGGGGAAGGTAATTATTACTTCATTATCATTCATTGAGTTTATACAGTACAACCTCTTGCGACCGGACGTGTTAGGATGTTGGTTGAGTATTCAGGTAATCAATATATTTGGATACGAGGGTCCGGTGAAAGTGGGTGTGCGGGCAGGCAAAAGCAAGAAACCTAAAATTGCAAAAACAGCGTGCGATAATGGAGGATTTTCATAAAATACAGGTTACATATAAAAGTTCAATACCAGCTTTCATGGAAGTACCAAAAGTACTCTCCTCACATGTATCCTCATAAAACATGTTCAGTAGGTCCTACCTAAGATAATGCAGTATGCAGAACAGCTTCTCCAATACTGAGGCGAGGTGCCCGTTATTACAATATCGCACTACTTTGTCAAATCTCAAGCGCTGACTATGAGCCGCTGTCCAGTAGTAAGATCACTTGAAGAGATTTGTGACGAACATCGGGGTAAACAATCATAGCCTGATTATCTTTTGGAATAATATAATCGTACAATGGTAAATATGTTATATCATCATATAGTTATAGTACATATTATATAGTCAGACTGGTTTGAATAATAGTCTTAATCAGATGTGAAAATATGTTTATACATTGTTGAAACACGTTTGTGACAAGCCAATGTGCCAATTAGCTATGCCCCCAATCAACACCGCACTGGTTTGGACTCAGTGTTAGGAACAGTCTGATCTTGGACACGCACTCATCCTGCTGACCGTGTGTTTCCGTGGCTGCCGGCAGGTGGAGACGCTGGGCGACGCGGTGTACATGGTGGCGGGCGGGGTGCCGGACCGCCACGAGCGGCACGCTCACATGGTGGCCAGCGTGGCGCTCACGCTGACCCGCGAGGTGGCGCACATCGACACGCACCTCACGTCCGTGCCCAACCACACGCTCGCCATCAGAGTCGGTGAGTAACGCACATATAGGTACGGTACGGTCTCATTGGGACCACTCAAGGGACTACCCTGTAAAGAACTCCATTTTGTTTTCTGGAATACTTTACTTTACTTTACTTTACTTGTTAAGTACATGGAAATCCGTGCACCAACATTGCTCAAAAAATACATTGGAAATGTTGCATATGACGAATTGATATCTACTATATATTGCCCTGTAAAGTTTTCTATGAATTAGAAATGAAATATGGTATTGCCATGGACATTTACAGTCATTCCTGTAATGACTTTAACCTTCCATGAAAATATGTTTTAACAAAAGTTTTAACTTGAAAGTGGATACACCATTCAAAGAATATGACTGCACCATTCCCAGAAATACGTTGACATGACAAATATATGCTTTTACAATTTGTATATAAAAAGGCAAATGTTGTAATGCGTGATCGATGTAATTACTTTGCTGTGCAATATATAATAAGTATGTACGTATCGAAACAAATACACAGTTTTGATGGTTTCCATGGCTCTGGAGCTTACAGCGGATAGGGAGGGGGTGGCTTTTCAATAATAATAGCCCCCACCCCCCACCCGCGCATCAAGATATATGTCTCTTTACAGGTCATATACTTGCTATAGATCTGTGACGTAATAGAAACCATTATAGTATATTATGTCTGTGACTGACCCATTATACAGTGACCACCATGCTGCAGGTGTTAGAGATTCGCAATTGCTTGGCATATGCTACCCATTTTTAATTTGTTGTTGAAGAAAGGATTTATTATAACAGATATATCAACATGAGCGAGGATACGATTAGAAATACTTTTGTCACTTACCAGTTTCAAGAATTACCTTGAAAACATGTATCATTCGCATTGAATAAGATGTCAAATGGATTATGGCAGCTACATGTACTGGCAATGGTCAATTTTCTATTGACCAATAATGCAAAGTAATCTTATCATCAGCATCATCATCAGAGAGCAGGATATGAGGTCTATATGTCATGACATTGTCCCATCATGTTCATAAGAATGTCGTTATGCACACACGTGTCCTCTATAATGCAATAAATCCATGAAATATCGCAATTCAAAGGCTCAGCGTCATATATCTGTGAATATAGCAATTATGGTTGCAAAGCCCCATGTATGCTGACTATTGTCTGTGATAGGGCAGACCTAGATTGAAATAGCTGGGCTAATGGAAATGACTTATATGATGGCACGTTGCCAATACTCGTTATACAAGCCGATGCGCAATCAATTGCATTTCTAATTTTATCATGGAGTTCTAAATGCATCACCGTCGTAGGTCTATGTGGACAGATGCGCACATCGTGGGTTTAATTACACAACTGCGGAGTTGGCCAACTTATCAAAATGTCACCGCTGGCGAAATAAAAATGTGTACTTAGTTTCAGTTTAGCACGTGTTAAAAGGTAAAATGCCACTTTATAACAGATAATACAAGGGTACTTTCAATAGCGTGTTCAAGTAGAATGAACATGAATTGTGCGCAATTTCTATGAATAAAGGTTATACAGTCCTGTTTGTGCATACGCTGCATCCGATATTTGGTGTTTTACATTTATTATAGGCCTACATATCAATTGTGCTTTGTCATTATGTAAATCTCAAACTAATAGTATGCAAGTACATCATATCAGCATTGAAGCAAGTTAATGCTTGCAATAATAAAAGTACACACATTTGTATATCATCAACGAATAAAAAATCTACTACATATATGTACATTTCTTACGTCAACCCCAGTGATAATCTATACGTCAGTGTGGCCACAGTCTGTGTGTGTGGCTAATTCCTGGCATCACCAGATGTAATCCTGGTCATTTCGAGTGGCTGATCCTTTGTGTTCGAATACTAATATGGGATGCTAGTGAAAGAATTATCAGAACTGAACCGTACAAAGTGGTCACCTCGATCAGACGGGTTGTTTTGCCAACTGCAAGCTGGTCGAAGCGATATACCAATATATTAGTGTTACAGAGTAGCATTTCACAAAAGGAAACATTTTTAATCAAAGCAATAATGATATGATTTAGTTAACTATCTCTTGCTTTCATACTATGACGAGATTTTCTTCCATCAACCTTAAATAGCAAGTATGACTTTTGATATTGGTGTTATACTATACAATCTCCCCCACCCCAGATAGTTTTGAAGTCCGAAAAAGGGGTGGTTGGGGGGGGGGGCGGTATATGGACAGATGAAGAATGAAAGATGGAGAGAGAAGAGAGGAGAGGGGAGAAGGAGAGAGAATTCGAGATAATGACAGGGTAGGAAATATAAGACGAGATACTATGTGAGAAGAGAAAGATGTTAGATGTGACGTGTGTGGTCTGCTGTAGGCATGCACACGGGGTCGGTGGTGGCGGGCGTGGTGGGCATGCGCATGCCGCAGTACTGCCTGTTCGGGGACACGGTCAACACGGCCTCCAGGATGCAGACGTACTCACAGGTGAGGGCATTCAATGTGTGTGGACTGTGAAATGTGCTTGAAAGTAAGGGTGGAAGTTTATGGACGTGCAATATACACCGAACGCAACGACAAGTCGAATTGACTATGGTGGTAGTCACATTGACTTGTGACTATCAATGTGGCATATTCAGTTTATCCGTAATTGCGTGCGCTGTAGATCCATCAATGAAGACGTGCAATAATTCGAAGTTCTAGGGTAATTACATGTAGACCTGCAATCAATACAAGCACTTGCACATAACCATAATCATGGTAAATTGTGAACCTGAAAAATAAGGTTGCCCCATATTATAAGAGATAAAACAAGATATTATATATCACAAACGTGTAAAAAACGTGTTGAAACGCCATTAATAATGACAATCTATTACCTCAGTTGTCGGCTTATTGTCACACATATCTGCAGACATCATTACATTGTCACGTGCTCTGCGGCCTGTGTTTATCCTCTGCCATGTTTCAGGCGGGCTGGATCCACATCAGCGAGCCGTGCGAGCAGAGACTGCGCGGCTCGCACTTTGTCACCGTCTTCAGGGACAGGGTCAACATCAAGGTCAGAATAATTCTTATGATGCACGTGGTCTGCGTAGACATTGTAGGGTGTGGAAGTCTCTAATGTCGGTATTAAGGCATTGTAAGAAGTAGACTACATATGCAGACCATGTCCTGGTAGATTTTACCTTAGCGCTGTCTGATTTTGACTGTTCACGGGATGACTGGCAGGCTACACTCCATACCAGACCTCTTCAAATAATTTCAATATGGTAAAACCTCAAATTAGAACCACATAATATGCACATATACCCCTCAAAAAGGGTAAAAGTTAGTAAGCTTCCCTCTAATGAACACTGGCCAGCGCCATTACATATGTTGATCCCAGTAGACCACACATGGTACACGCTGACATGCAGCGGTGCATGGATCATGATGTTAATCCGTGTGATGTAAACAGCCAGTCATCTGTTTACGTGGGGGTGTCACAACACGCGGGCCTGGGGCGGACCACACACGTGTCCGCTATCTGGGACACAAGGTCCACGGTATTGCCGTGCAGTTGGCCATGTTTATTTCGAAGTTTAAGATAGTAAAAGAACAAAAGTAACACAAACAATTCGAATTATTCGTCAATTACCGAATGATTTGTAATTCAAAGTAACATGAAAAGAAAATAGTCATATTTGTTTGAATAATTGAGAGCATTGACTTATGAGACTTCGATCTGTACGGGATCAACTTTTTGGTTAGAGATCTTAACATATATTTAGCGCCACATGAGTGAGTGTGTATTACTTGCCATTTAGGTGACATAGTATTATAATTATTGTTATACACTATAACTTGAACTAGATCAACAGTGCTGAGAGAGCACATTGTCGCTAGAAAAACGTTGACTCATAATAAATAGAGATGTTTTTTTCCGCAATCAAAACATTAAAGCAGAAAAAGGCTTATTTGATGTGTAAGTCACGCTACATGCATGTTCCTGGCATTGGATTGCAGAAGCTGTCTGAACAAGGCTAAAGTAAATATCGTTGGCCCATGAGTCGGCATTAATATGGTGTCATTGTGGTCTTTCATCAATTTTAATCCAATATAACAAGTATGCCAATTTGATTGTCATGTTTGGAACAGTATTGAAAATATAGTGGAAAAGAAAATAACAAGTAATTAAAATGACTATCTGGAAGGTAAGCCTTAATTGGCAAAGTGCCAAAATTGGACACAGGTGATGTTCAATAGGCATGTAACCATTGTGCTGAGTTTGAATGTTTTCTTACAAGCATTATCTATGGTTTTAAGAAAAGATTATCGATTGTAAATAATTGTCTAATTCAAAATATGAGTAATAGTATTTTTTTCATTCTCTCCTCTGCATTATACAGAAGGTGGAATGATTTGCTATGCTTGTGATGTATTTTATTATCTTTTATTTTTATCGCTATGGACTGTATGTCTGAATTAAATAAATAAATGAATAAATTATAAAATGGTGAGAATTTACCACAAATGGCCCTTTGGGGCGTACCCTTTAATTGGTAAAGTGTTCAAACCGATTCTTTTTGGCGTCGCATCATACCACATAGCATAGTCGTGTAAAGTTTGAACAAAATCAGTTCATCCGTAAACACTCTAGCTTATCCTGAGATATACATAATTACATAGATACTTACAAACGAAAGAAAACCCACAAAGTGCAACTGAAGCGCCGCCGCAGTGAGCGTGCTCCAAGAATCACCCGTATTTCAGAATATATTTTGCCCTTAAGGACATTTCATTGTGTACCATTTTATAACCTGCTCATTATAATCTCTCTTCTAAAGGACATAAGATCAAATAAGAATCTCTCGCATTTCGAATACTAATTGATGTTAGAACTTAGTATATCACAAACACTGGCCCTGTGAAATTCGGGTTCAAAACATGTTTTACCAACAAATAAGGACGTTGGTACACAGCTTCTCAAATCACACACCGTTACCTTTATAGGCAATTGGTTGGAATAATACCTAATCTAAGCTATTATCCCACACAATTAATGGGCTGCGATGCCTGCTTTCCATTACTCCCCCATTAATATAGCATTAGTGAGTCATTTGCGACGTCTTTACTGTTATTGCTTAGTGAAATAATCTACTACAACGTCTAGATTAGTTGAAACTTGTAAGAAAAACAAACTTACACAAGTTATCTGTATGGACGGAGCACAAATTATGAAGTCTGATACGATTACACAATCAGGTTATGATTAGCTGTCCTCAAATTACAAATACAAAGAACTTCTAAAGCCACGGTTTTTCGAATATAGTAAAATACACACTAAAATCTGGGTAAGAACATTCGTTGTTTTAAACAAGAAGCAATTTTATGACGGTAAACCACCGGTGACAATCCAGAAGTATAAATTGTTCCAAAGTAAAACCGTCCACAAACACTCCCCGTAAGTTCAATAAAGGATGAAATGGAATAGCAAAGATGCCTATGATCTGTTGAAATATGTATATAGTCCGTAAAGTAGGCATAAAAGTAGACTGTCAAGCAGGATCCAGCACAGTTAAATTTACTTAAACAAAACACCAAGTTATACCGCTAGACCCAACCGCTAGAGCGTTTTTGGCGATGCCCGTCATAACGTGAGCGTGTTTTGCGTGTCCAGGGTAAAGGTCAGCTGAACACGTACTGGCTGGTGGGGGAGGACGGCGACCCCGAGACGGACAGGCGCCTACAGGAGCTGGAGATGGGCGCCAAGGAGAACAAACCCCTGTCTGCCGTCACGGAAGTCAAGTAGGTATCAGCAGTAAATAGTGCCGTCTCAAGGCTAGGAAGTTTAAATCTCCAGGATTTTTTTCACTTAATAGTGATTTTGATCCACTTGGAAGCGCTTACATCACTTTTGTACTTTATATATATGATAGAAAATTTCCCCTAAAAATGACGTAGGAACATTTTGGCTAACAATCCTATTAAAGAAGTCATATTAAGCAGTCTGTCATGCCCTGGCCCCTGCATCGGTCAGTTGTTTAAACGTGCTGTAGACTGAGAAATATTATGTGAAGGGAGGAAATGTTAAATCCGTCTAAAGCCTATCGTATAATTGGTAATGGTAGACGAGGCTTTATTATGAACAGCGAAAAACAAGCGAGAATCAATATCACTGACTTGGAAGGCCGATCTCGTGTAATTGGCCAAACGAGATTGTGGAGATTACAACGAGGCTGAAGATTATTGGCGTAAATTATTTATCTTACATAAGACCTTTTCAAATAAATTCATAAAAATAACAAAGCGGGGCCACGTTGTATTACCAAGTATTTTTAGGATAGAGATAAAATGTCACTGTGAGTGTTGACATAGTTCATTTGATACCAGGCTCTTTTGTGTTTAGAACATAAGCTACGATTGATGAAATAGACCGTGAAATGGCTCACAATTGTGTTTGTCTGAAATATGGTTTCAATATACATGTATTTTAAATAATGACTTCGGCTATGCTCATGTATACAACACTAAGCAATACCTTTCTTCTTTAGAAATATCAACTCATTTGAAAAGTAAGTTTGTATTTTCTTGCCAAATTCGTGTATTGTTTATGATGTGTAGTGACAAATGTACATGTATTTTCCATGTATTATGTGTGTATCATAAAAACATGACATCCCATACATAAATATGCACGTCACAAGTGCACATAGAAGCGAACATTATTGTTTGCACAGCACCACATAAAACATCTTTAATGTTCTGTGAATTGTTGTTAATTGTAGAATCCTGTTTTGATATTATAAAGATATTTCTTTTTCGGAAAAATGGATTTTGTCTGGCTAGTAGACGTTTTTTTGTTGTCTCAACAGCGCCAACAGTGACCCCGGTAGCTACTGAGCCAACTGACCGTCAGCAGCAAGTAGCACTGATGGCGTTGAAGAGGCGACATTGAAACGTCAGCAACATAACTTTCATGGCTCGGTATTGTGTGCCATGAACACTCTGATTATAAGAAAGAAATTATCACACGAAACTTTCAAAAGGCAGGATCCTGACTGCAACATAGCTTATTGTGTGTTTTACGTTATGACCACTGTTGTACAATAATAATTGTGTAGACATAACGTTAAATTTGGTGTTTGCATTATGTAAAATACATGAGTGTCCGGATGTATCATAACGAGTTATGTACACTGGGTTGTGGCACGCGTCACAGCTCTTAATGTCTCCATATAACAAAGTAACCGTGAACATGGTGAATAATCACGGGCAGATCCATATTTTCATAATGTGTTTGAGGGCATTATCAAGAATTCTGTCAAATGTGAATTTGAAAACGGTCTGACCAATGGTGAAAACACACCAGGGACGACATGACCTGCACCTCTGCACTGTTTGTCAATACAAGCGCCCGTCAAGTGACTTGTATTTGTGTTACAGAGTAGTTATAAGCTAATCTGTTCTCACCTACGTCTTGTTTGATGTTAATCATCCAATATGGTAAATGAAAGTAACTAGTTTATTATGCAGTAAGTAAAGTGCCTAATCATATTCAACTTGCATGCAAAACGGAGTAATAACAAGAATTTCTTTCCTCCCAGGACTTCGGAGCCAAATTTTGATTTCCGAAAAAGGAAGTATAGTGATACAATGGTGGCCTCAGCGCCAGTCGCGATCACCCCGCGGTCCGAGAAGATGCTGGCGCCGCTGTCAGAACTGGATGTCCATGAGGAGAGTCCAGAACCCGCGCCGGTGGGAGCGCATGTTGGGAGTCCCTCCTGTTCCATCATATCATCGTCATGTGGTAGGTGGCACGGCTTATAGTTATGACTTCAAATAATAAGGTAGAACTATTTCATAGTATTTGAAGTTAATCACAAATTATGCTTAGACAGTTAGACTGTTAGATAGAGTTCGTTGTCAAGTCCATTGGGACTGGTTTTCACATTTTGACAAGGAGATGCCGTTTTGCTTAACACCCCGATTTCACATAGACGAAGGTACCTCCAGATGCTCCAGAAAATGCTAGAAGCTTAGGAGCAGGTGGATCGTGGGTGATCTGGTCTTAAATTTGGAGTGATCTGGTTGGTTCAGTCGGTGTGCTTCACAGTGGCCTCCTCTGTTGCTTTGGGAGGATGTATTGTCAACGACAGATAAACTGCAAGTGCCGCCAAAACCGTTACAATAGGAAGCGAAGGAACATAAACAGAAGCATCTGTTCCATCAGTTCGGCTGTTACCAATAATACTACACGGTGCGGATAGAAAAGTGCTGTCTTAACGGAGGAAATAGAACACTTATGCCTGGTTCTGGCCCAAACATTGTCATCACATCTCTTGAAAAGTGAGTTTTTAAGATTTTGTTTGGTATGTGAGCTCCCGTTTAGTGATTATTGAGTTGTTTGTTATCTGGACCATCGTCTTGTTTTTTTCGGGCGTCTGGAGGGCTAACTCGATAGTCTTAAAGTCTTTCCTCTTATGGCTGGCCTTGCTGGAGATGTTCATAAAGATGTTCCATTGTTATGGTTTGCTGTTTCACAAGGGTCTTGTGAGCCTTCCTTTTCAACTAGTCCATCTGAAAGGTAGCAGACCGCTATTACAGATGATTCTATAACCTTTGGCCACAACATATGCACCGAGGCAGCATAACAAGGCTGAAAATGATTTTTTTAATTGCCTGGTGTCTATCTTGCGGAGCACCGTCTATGTGAATTGAGGGTTAGAGCGTTTACATTATGTAGTCTTTCAAAAGACCTTATATCTAATAGTTTTATTTCTATTATTACATAAACCACTCGTGTCAACAATATATTAAGTGCAAAGATAAAGAGCAAGTACAATTATGACGGCCTCTAGCTCTAATAGATAGATCTATAAGGTCTTTTACGAAACCCTAGAAATTCCACTGATATTAAATATGCAGCCTCACACAACCTGCCCTTTATAGCCTTTAAAACCAGAGTAATCACTAGCAACAGCTGCAGAAGCAGCAGAACATGTATGCATGGGTGATTAGGTAAGGGTCAGCCAAGACACTGCAGCAGCATACATGGGTGATCAGGTAAGGGTCAGCCAAGATATTAAGTATGTAATCTTGATGTGTTTCTCAGTTACTTGTACATGTATGACTTAGTTTCTTTTTACCAAAATGGATACACCTCCAAATAATAGTCCCCCAAAAGTTAACTACAGTACACCAATAAAAACAAATAAGGATGTCAGACTTCAACCTCCTACCTATTGTAAGTGCTTTTTGTGTGAAAAGGAAAACTTAAGATCATTTGATAAAGTAAAACTATTTGAAAATGTTCATATCCAATCTTTTGCAAGCTATGTCTAACTGCTTCATTATCCATGATCAGATAACAATAGAGTATCAAATAAACAAAATATTACAAAACAGAACTTAATCAAACATTCCCCAATATGAATAAACAATACCACATGCTAAAGCTTCCCGTTCCTAACTGGGGCTGACTTATTTGTGAATTAATGAACCAGAACCACATTACAAATAAACAGTACATGTGCTTATATGGGAAAATACCCAACTACAGCGGGACTGCTGTTTCTAAAATAGAAGCCATGTGCTTTTAGTAAATGACGTCACTTTTGCAAAACTCTTTGCAAAATTGACGTCACACAGAGGCTTTTAGAATAGGCCTTCATGTCAGATCATTTAAAGGCCTTGAGATAGGCTAACATTATGTTATAGATGCATGCTTGTGGTAGCGTACGCTATAATTATGGAAAGCAAAAGATATAAAATACCCGTTCAAATTTTTGCATTGTCAATGGTCGCATCTTCGACCGAGAGACATTTGAAACACACCTGCTCTTTGAAACGCAAGAACAAATTCGCAAGCGCACACACAACACAATGCTCACCACTAATACCAATGGATATAACCATTTCCAGGTTCGAGCATTCTGGACCGTGACATCAAGTTCCACATCGGTGGCAGTGAGTCGTCATCAGACGGCGAGGGCGGTCCACCAAGCCCCCCGCCGCGCCGTGGCCGCCGCATGTCTGCCAGTGCTGCGCTGTCCCCGCCGCAGCGCCCCTACACGAGGAACTACAGCGCTGTGCACCTGCCCAGCGCCACGGCTGGCCCCGCTCTCTCCCACCACAGCAAGTACCAGCGCAGGGCCAGCTTCGACGTCTTCAACACAAACTTCTCACTAAAAATGCTGGAATTTAGTGCTTCAGTACCGAGTGGAGACAAGTGCCCTATTTTCATATCAGACTCCGATGATACGTGTGATGAGGGTGGCGGGAAGACAACCCTAGGAGCGCCGCTGTCCCCATCCAAGCGCGCTTTGTCCAACATATTTTCAAAGTGCCCACTTTCTTACGAGGTTTCAAATACTCATAACGATAGATTGGCTGATAAAAACAAAACGAGTGACAAAAAGAGTAACCAGAAGCCTCTCAACACAATATCAATACCTCTCCTTAAAAGCAATGGCGCGCATGTGCAGAATGGTCGGACAGACACGGGGTTAAAAGCTGGTTCGACTGTGATCATTGCACACACGTCTGGTGCTAATCGAGTTGTGGATAAAGCGACAAACCACCGGCCGGTGGTGCTGTGCCGCGCGGTGCAGACTGACGCAAGTACACGCGTGTCACAGGATGCGGGCACGCAGACAGACTCACCCGACCACCTGCCGCGGTGCAGCGTATGTAAGAACATCACTGTGGTAAATGGGTTTGGAGATGAGAAGCACGACTCCACCAGCTTCCCTGTTCGTGCCAACACAACCACGACTCGTACTCCAGTGTCTCGTGTCAGCAAAAATCTCATCAGTTTTGCCTCCAACAGCAGCCTGTCTAGCCTTTGTCCGTTTGAGTCCCATGACGTGCTCGGCGCCACGCGATCACTGCTGGACAGCTCCATCGAGGATCTGTATCACACGTCCACATAACACAAGCCAATTCTATCGCGTACTACCTAAATATTCATGTTTAGTTACATATACAGAACATATGCATGTCAAAATCGCTGAAATGCATAGAGGTCCAATTGAACTTGTTTAGTGAATTTTGCAAATGGCTACATATAGGTGTTCACTATCAAAATATCTCTTTGTGTATGGCGATTTAAGTATTTATAAATATCCTGGTAAGAAGCTATACTGCTGAAAGAAGGGTTCTAGGTAAATGGAAGATTTATACAGGACAATCGAATCGGCTAAGCTTATCTGAGTGTCATGGTCTAGCTGGCTCTTAGAAAGGTAGAGCAGTGTATGCTTGATATCAAACACTATGCCTGCCTTGTCTTCTCCAATATATAGATTATATTTAGGCGTGTCTTCAGATAATATTTGTCTCAGGGATATATGGCGTTGGAATGGAGTTATTAGTAGTATTGTGATGGATATTCATTACAATATCAGTAGTATAAGTACAACTCCTGTTTTTGCATACACGATTTAGGGGTAACATTAATAGTCTTAGATACTATATAGTAATAATTACATGGTTAAGAATCTACAGAACTCTTGCATACATTAAACATTGGCAATATACTAGTACACGGAGCATCTGCCATCCAACTATAGCCTCAAGTCTTTAAAGATTGTTTTACATGTTTAGTTGTTCGTGCGCCACACCTGACATCCGTATACGCTTTCAGGTAGCCAATGATGTAAAGTTTTAAAGAATAGCATACATGTAATTAGACTTACTATATATTTCTAGGCAACAGTTTGTAATGTACTTGTTAAGGTTTCCGTCCATTTTATAATTTGTGTGCATGCACATTGTGTAAAGTATGATTATCATTAGTACATTTCCATACAGAGATTCATGTTACATTGGTGTAGGAACACCAAACCACACAAAACCCTGCATAATCTTTGATCCAAGACACTAAGATTGTGTCAATGTCGTTAAGCGTCTGTCATATCAGTGTGTAAAGTATACACATGGAAGCAAAACTCTCAGGTGTATAAGATATCACGTGTGTCAAATTATGATTAAACTCACAAATCTTTGTCAGTGAAGTGTAGGATTGAAATTTATGTGATCTTAATTAGATAGATGTTGGCCTTTAAATATGTAGATGTTGAAAGCATCACATGCATGTATTGTTTAACTTGATGATAGGATATATTGGTGATATGTGCATTGGTTATAAAATACACTGATAAAACTTGGCTTGTTGTCTCTCACAAAGGTATAAGACCACAAAAACAAAACTGCATGGCATAAAACACAGCAAATGCATGGGAATTCCTCCACTCATTATCCACTTGCAGATTCAGGATTCAAACAATGAGCTACGAGTGATACGTCTATGAAATTTGCATTTGCCAATGGAAGACATTGTTAGTGTTCCTGCCAAATCTTTTATAAGGCATCCTCTTTTAAATTCTTAAATTCTATTTCAACCTATTTTTTTAAGCTGGGTGTTTTTGGTAGGGGTATCCTCTGGCCACGCATCTGTCATATTTATTTATACAATCAAGGCTCTTGCGAAAAATTCACAGAACCCTGTTTACAATAGTCGTAGTCTTGACCTCTCGACCTCGCGATACAGCACAGACCGGTCATATATGCGATAGTATATTTTAGCATGTCTTTTATTACTAATAGACGACCAGACATCCAAGCTTGTAAATATCAGCCGTGCTTTACCTTTTTGCCCTGTAATTGTTATGGTAGATTTAAAACAACAACTTAATAACATGGTCATAACCTCGACACCAAATATATAAATACAGTTATAAATTCCTGAGCGCATGTACAAATAACTAATTACCAAGGTATTTAATACCAGAATTACCGGTATCACTCCAACTGCCAATCAAATACAATGGATGTAAGTTGGTCTTCGAACTCTACCCCAAGAAAGAATCGATAAATGCCAGAATATATATCAAATAAATTTTAATACTATACCATTATACAGTATTGATCATTACTGTTTATACAAAATATGTTGTTTAAAACAAAAATAGATTCATGTATGAAGGATTTCACGACTTACTTGCATTATGTAGCAGCACAGACTGTGAACATGGCGCTCTCCGCCCGCACACCTCCTCGTGGCTCCACCGCTGTCGCCCGAACCATGCGCTACCCCGGCATATAGTCCGGCAGAACACAAGTGAAACCGTGCAGTGAAACATAAAGTGTATTTTAGGATCATTTTAAAGCTGAGAGTGAGTAGATTAAGAATCATTTTGATGAATTGTAATATTTAAAATACACTTTTCCAATTTTTAAAACATACATTTTCCAAATTATACAGGGCTGTACACTGGCACCATTAATTTTCTATCCTCACGTTGAAAGTTAATTTACAACATGTATGCTGTATTCTATAGTGATTGTTATATAAATATACTGACTGCACACAGTACCTCAAATATTTACACTAACTTTACTAATAAACATATTGTCCATTTTCCATGCCCGCTTGTAATCTCAAGTCGGGACTGGCAAAATGTTTAGAGCAGGAGTCTCTGTAGATTAGGGTCCTCACGCGAGTATCGGATTCCTGGTTAAGGGGCGTGTTTGGCATACCTGCGGGTTCAAGATTTCTACAGGATTACTCAAATAATTTGTCAAATTTATTACTATTTCGTTAGAAACACAGACAATTGGCATCAGAATGTCAAAGATCCCATTTTTTACTGGGCTTGAGAGCCAATAACAGCTGTGTGTAACGCTCTTCCCTGGGAGACCCACAGTCACCCGATAACAGCCAGAGAGTACTAGTTAGTGAGCACCAATCCACGCAGAGGAAGGATAGTTTCCACGGATGTAGCCCAGAGTATATAAGACGGGATACTCTCTCACATTAACCTCTCTCAGCACTCGATAGACATGATCATAAAAAATGTTGCTGCTGTAATACATACACGTGATCTCCCGCTGATCTCCAACTTGCAAAGTGTCTCGGTTTGTGTTTTAAATGTGTATAATAAATATTAAGACAATATAGTAAGTTTTTAAAAGATTTATCACAAAATTAGTGTTACTGTTGATAGAAAAAAGAAATCCAATGAATCTCCTTACAAATCTATGATATATCACGTTGCAAAAATATAGTAATCCTTGAATATTTAATAAATTATATACAATAATTCTTTTTCAATACATTAAATTGGATTTCCATTGCATTTTAATTACATTCTAAACGACTTTTTCTGGATCATGTTTCTGTTGATCATTGATCTTTATCGGTATAGTTTTCAAAGTCACAGTGCATATATACAACTACAAAACATTGTGTATATACATGTATTGTTCAAAATTACGCTTTTTTATTGTATTCACTTTAATACATCGTCAGGAGCCAAAGGTGCAATAATTGGAACAGTTATAGGGGCAAGGATTATTAACATTGTTCTTATCCCAAACATTTTTTTCAATATCGAGGTTTGGTACCTCCTTTTCTTGACACCCTGATTGAAATTAAAGACAATGGCTCTCTAAAAACCACGGTGTACAGGAAAAGCACACACACACAAATCAATATTTGAATTTTGAGTCTCACCACCCAACTGTACATAAGCTAGGAGTAGTGAGAACACTTTTAGACAGAATGGACACAGTGTAAACAAATTAATATTACGTCACGGCATTTCCCCGGGTGTCCATCGTCACGCTCACGGCCACCCAGCGCAGGGATGGACGCAGGTGGCAGCACGTGACCAAGAACTTTCTCGTTGTGTATCGCTTCTTTGACCTCTTCTTTAGTCTCACTTTTCACTAACACACCCATTGACAGGGCCCCTTCCTCAGATCATCAAAGATCGTCCCTTGGCGGGATAAGCAAGTTGAGACAAAGAACGTTGCTCATACAGCACCGTGCCATCATGGAATTGCTAAGCCTGGTGGTGCTCAGAAAAAGGACAACTTACTTCAGATTTGATGACCAGGTTATATCATCAGAAGTTTGGTACAGCGATGGAAAGCCCAATGTCTCCAATAGTGGCAAACTTATTTATGGTGGCCCTCGAACAAACAGCTAAGCCACAGCGGATGAGGACATCAAACTAATGTGGTGGACAGAGGTATGTGGATGACGTGGTAACGAAGATTAAGTACGGCACTGTGGAACGTATAGTGATCATCTCAACCAAGTAGATACGACTCGCAGTATAGTGTTTACTCATGAAACTATGGTAGAGAATAAGATTCCTTTTCTTGACACCCTGATTGAAATTAAAAAGACAATGGCTCTCTAAAAACCACGGTGTACAGGAAAAGTACACACAAATCAATATTTGAACCTTTTGAGTCTCAGGAATGCTGTCATTCCTGAACACTGGATGACTTGCAAGAGAACTAATGTTGTTACAACAGTCGTAACAGAAGAGTTAGATAAAGAGACTGAAGAACGCACGATCATGGATGCACTGACCACTTGTAATTACCCTAAATGGGTAATTCAAGAAGTGAAGAGAAAGAAGAAAGATATCAACAATAAGAAGTCTCGGAAGACAGCAGAAAAAGACTCTAAGGGAGCCAGAGGTATGGTCGTTCTCCCTTACGTTAAAGGCTTGTCTGAAAGAATTGCTAAGGTTTTAAAAGATCACAAGATCTGTTCAGCCTTCAAACCTTATAAGACTCTCCGCAAGATTTTAGTTCACCCCAAGGACAAAGTCAAACAAGAAGAAGTATGTGGGAGTGTGTACAGTATTGGGTGCAAGAACTGTCCAAGTTTATACATTGGTGAATCAGGCAGGAAGTTTGGCACACGGCTCAAGGAGCATCAAAGAAATGTGGAGACACATGACCATAAAAATGTGCGCACCAGAGCCACTCGCCTCAGCACCACAGAAGTTCACCCATCAGCCATAACTGCCCACATGAGCAACCTCAACCATGTACCAGATTGGGATAGTGCTAAAGTTGTGTGTAAGGAGTCGAACCTACTGGACAGGCAAATCCTAGAATCGATAACAATCCAAAAGACTGAGGAGAACATGAACAGAGATGAAGGAGCATACCAGTTATCTCACGCCTACGACAACCTTCTGAGACCTAGGGCAGCCCCAAACCACCGCGCGCTCTCTCGACCACCCCCCAACAACAAACACTGACCGACTTCCACTTCTGTCATGTGCTGCCACCTGGTGACAGAAAAGTCTCAGACGATGGACATTAAAAATGTCCGAAAATATTAAGACAATATAGTAAGTTTTTTAAGGATTTATCACAAAATTAGTGTTACTGTTGGTGATATATCATGTAATGCATTCTAGTGTAACAGTAGTATTGGCTTGATTGAGCACTTTATCGTAATGAAACATTACAAAATGAAATGTAATGTATTGAAATTGAATATGTGTATATGATTAAATCGATTTTCAAAAAATTATGATATTCTTAGCTGTATAATGATAACGTTGAAATATTGGAAAAATGTCATAAAATATCAAGTTAAAATAATTGAAACCGAATCACAAAACTTCTGATTATTGATATAAAGTTTTTTTTCTTTAATTGTCCAGCTAAAATCCAGCCATGTTGGATGCCATTTTGATTCTCTTAACTCTGTAAAGTGTCATTCAAACATTACAATTAATCAAAATGAAGCCAAACTAAATGAATAAGAGTAAATAAAACCATTTTAGAAGTGCGGTGTTAAAAGTAGACCATTTTAGACACCATCTTGAATTAAAAAAAGAATGCTGAAGGATGCCAGCCAGATACACGGCGGATTCTTAATCTACTCACTACCAGCTTTAAATTATATAAAAATCTGAACTATATGTTTCAGTGCAAGGTTCACCTCAAAATCAAAAAATATCTGCTGGACTAATAGAGAAATTCGACGCACGTGCGTTAGCGACGCGCTTCCGGTTTATCAGTATGCAGTGAACACCCCTTCCTGAGACGCCGCTTAGACACACAGCTCTGCGGGGGTAGAATTACATATTATTATTTCGCTAATAATTCTTAAGAGCACACATCAAAAGAGTAACTTATTAAACCACCTATTATTCGCGAACTTCTCATATCCTACGTAACACAGGATGTTTATTGCTTTTTAAATTGCGAAAAGTGACGTATCGTGCACAAGAAAACATATCAAAACCAATAATAAATCTAATATTAAAGACAGTCGGTAAATATTAGTTCAAGCACTGAAGGGATTTGAACGAGACGTTTGACGCAAACCTCTCCCAGACGACAAAGACGATGGTGTGGCCGTGTCGCGCGCTATGGCGGGTGTTGGTGCTCACGGCTCTCACGGCCGCCGCCGCCGCAGTCCGGCCACGGGCGGCCCGCGCCGTCCACCCGTACTACTCGAACGTGAAGGAGGAGGAGGCCCGCGCGCCGCCGCCGCTCAGCATCCACGGGGCCCGTACCCGCGGAGAGACAGAGGGGAGCCGCGGGGAGGACTCCATCACGCAGGTCAGTCTGTCGCAAAGCTTGATGGGGTCTGTGTAGTGTTACTGTTTTAAAATGCTTCTGAAACGTCGTTTGAAATCTCGACGACGAAGATACGGAATATACAACGTTTAGCTGTACATGCTGTCAATAAGTTCACGTCGTAGTTGGTGTAGTTAGTTTTATACGCCGCCGCTGAATCCACAGGTGTGTGTCTGGTGTAAATTTGAAGTAGGAATTTGAAGGATGAAGTAGGGGGATCAACCAAAGCTGAACTTGAACCAGCGCAAGGCCCCCCCCCCCGGTACTGACCAAGCTACTTTGTTGTGTCGGGAACTCCACCCGATGCAACACAGCGCCAGAACATGCGCAAGAGATCTGCGCACTAGCCGGTTGAAGGTGAAACGTTTCCCCGAAACGTAGCATTTGGTGTACGTTAAAGTAAGTTTCTGTGTCACCAACATAATGTTGGTTTCTACATAGTCCCTCTTATTATTCCTTAAATGACGCCGTGTGTAACGTACGTAATAATCGTATTTAAATATATACCATCTTTTGAAAGATATAGTGTAATGGTGTAAGGTACACATTTTCATGAAACATTTAGTGGAAATTTTACTACTTTGGCTTGGGTACCGCATAAATAACATCTTCCCCCGAGAAGGTGATCATTAGATCACATCTGAATATATCTATAATATTTGACAGATGATACCGTCCTGTGGCAAGATGCATAAAAAGAGAAAACAGCATCCAATAAAAAATCATATAATTATCTAAAAAAGTGTGCCTCAAATGTTTATGTGTTAAAGTATATTTTTTCATAGTTTTTAGTTTGAGAAACACGCCGATTTCCCTATATTTCTTTACAATACAAAAGCGTCGATAATTCATGAACAGATATAAAAGTCCACAGTAATCAGCTATTTTTTCAGAGGTCGTATATTTTCTGATTGACCCTCATTGAGACTTCATTTTACGGCTATAGAGAAAATTGGTACGAAACATACATTAATTACACAAATTTATTTCTGAGATATAGGTCTATACATTTGAATATTGAACGTCACATTATGATACTCAGATACTATACTAGTAGTTGGTGCCCATAAAATGTATCATAATTGGAAATTAATGATGATTAAAGGTTCAGTTAAAAATGCGGCGTTCTTTATTGGTATCAGTACAATCAACATTAGAAATTTAAAGTTTGATTAAATGTAGTCTATTAATAGTATTATCCCATACAACCTCATAAGCCAGCAAATATTGACCTGAGTTCACATAATTTCTACACGATGGTGTCAGCAAAATGAGTCATAATAGGAACATTATTGATGATAAAGTTCTTCATTGTTTATAGCATAATAAACTTTGAAAGGCTGAATTTGATTCATTTTTTCTACCCCCTGATGACGAATCCACGTCTTGCATTCCATGCCCAATGAGTATTAAAACGGTTATGTTCAAATTGAATTGAAGGGATTTTTTTATATTTCTGTATAAATTGATAAGAATTTACTCAAAACGTCACGTCTCATGAATTTCCATCTTTTTGACGAGAAAGGTATCATTATTTCTCTGTGGGAAAGCTTAGTTTTTGCACGTATATCAAATAATAACGTTTGGTCCTATGATAACTCTCCGTGTGACCACTCGGTTCCCAGGTGCTAGATCTGGCGGTGCTGGCACGTCGCTACGCCACCAACATTCTGGGCAACAGAGACCATGTGAAGCTCGAGTGGCTGAAGAGCGAAACGAAGACCAAGAGGCAGGACGGCGCTGTCCTAGGTAAATTCACACAATCTATAAGATCCCCTTCAGGAATGTCGTGGTTATTATACTCGAGATTATATGATCAAATATGAAAGATGTCATCACGAACAATAACATGGCTCTGTGAACAAAGTATATTGCAGCCAACTATTTGGTTTTCCTTAAAAGGTAACATAACGTGTAAAAGAATGAGGAAAACTCCCAGAAGACTCCTACTATGTTGCACACATCCAACTCTCTTTTGTAGATAATCTGTGTAGTACCAAGTCCACAAACCCCAAGTGCCAGCAGAACCTCATGCAGATGTGGGGGCGCTTTTTGCCCGCCAGCAGGGTGATATAACCGCCGTGTTGCCGGACACGCGGTCAACGAGCAGCTCACCACAATATACAAACGCAGGGGACATGCCAAAACACAACTATTAAAGATAGAAGTGTAATCCTGGAGAGGTGGGGGTGGGGGGGGTTCTCCAATAAGTTGGGTGAGTACGGATGTGCCACCGGATAGGAGTACCCTTTTGCACTGTCCATTATACCCTTGGTTCATAAATTTCCCCATCCGTTATATTCTTCGGGCTTAATGTCCCCAGCCATTATATTTTGGAGTCATAGTTTTTTAAATTCTGTCTTTGCTTTAATTCACATCATCCTTTAGTAACATTTTGACTGAGCATTATCAAAAAAATATATGTCGCTTATGCCATTATATTTTTGGGTACTAGTTCAGAGCTTCATTACATTTTTGGGTTCTTATAACGCGGCGGTGGCACTATATTTCTAGGTACACTCACATCATTTTTTGTGGTAAGACACCCTTCCCCCTACCCTAGAGAGTAATGCGGTGTACAATGTTGGTATAATATCATAAGACATTGGCTAAATACAAAGTGCATCATTATTGATTTTGAATGATTGAAATAACGCTTTTGATTAAACTTAAAATACCCACCTGTCAACATTCTCTGAGATGAACAAAAGCTCTGCCTCGTTTTGAAATAAAACGAAGAAAATATCTTGTGTTCTGTTGTTTACTCTACCCTGTTGGTGTACATGTCTATATCAATTGATCATATAATTCGGAAATACCCCATAGTAACACGGGAAGATCTTTATAAACATCGTCAGCAAGACCACTACGATGACCGAGCTAGCCCTCCAGACGACCCCGAAAAGCAAGATGATCCTGATCAACAAACTCAATGATACATATCGCGAGCCGAGAGCACGAAAAAAAAATCAAAATCACTTCTCTAGAGAAGTTATAACAATTTTTGGACCAGATCCAGGCAGAAGGGTGTCATTTCCTCCAGGAAGACAGCATTAATCATGGAGCATCGTGCCCATCTGAACTGTTGGAACAAATGCCTCATCTATCGACCATACATCCTACAATCCTCGCAAAGCTTTAGACGAAGCCACGGTTAAGCAGAAAGACTCAGAACTAGCCAAAAGTCCGTCATTCCCTACCAAGCCAGCCAGATCACTCCAAATGAGAGGCCGAATCACCAACGATCCACCTTGAAATGACACTAGACTAACTAAGCTTCTGCTTTCTTCTGGAGCATCTGTAACTATCATCGTCTATATGAAATTGAAGGTTTCGTAGGCCTACGCAAAGGCAACTGTATCAGTGTTGCAGTCAATTAAAAACGTTTTCGGGGTAGGGCTCAATATTAACATTAAATTTAAAATAGATTAGATGGCGAACTGTGATAAGCCATGTACAAAGGTGAAACACCGTGTGGCGGTGTATCGGGACAAATATTTGACAGATAGGTCTTGTGCAGTCAGGACGGAGTCCCACCCCCTCCCTGAAGCGTCCATTAGGCAAGCCATACCATTGAGTAAGTCCTTGCTCTATTATGGGAAATGTTTAGAAACAATGAACGTTGAGCACCTCCTTGTATCCATTTCGCCCATGGTGGGGACGTTGTGTGTTCCCAATGCACGACTGGTCGGAACTACTACTGCTGTTAATGCCAAAAGGTAAAAGAAAAAAGTGTTAATGTTTTTGTGTTTTTGTGGGCACACCATTTAAACATTTGTGAGAATAACATGACACATGGGAATGGAATCTCAAAGAATATTTTAAAGCAATTCTACTCTCACTGTTCTGCCAAGCGAGCTACTACCACTATGAGAGAGCAAAATTGAATTCACAAGCAAACTTGGGGAACACTTTATACAGATATTCATATTCTAAAGCAGTTTAGAACGTTCGAATCTATATACATACACATGTGCTGACATGACCAAACTGTTGCATTCTGCCACACCCACTAATATAATTTCAAAAAGGAAAGAAAATCAACGAATATACTACAGAAAAAAGGTATGCTCAAGCTACTGTGCACCAAATTATACCAATACTAAAACAACGTATCAAATACGACATGAGCTTGGCACTATAGTGGGCGTTGCATCGTGCAAAGGTCAACCACTGTTCTGATGCTTCTCAACACACACAGCGTTAATGTGCAGATGAAGAGATTAGTACATGAGTTATGTGAGATTATATCTTGTACACAGCGAGCGCGATAGAAGTATATGACTTTTACAATGCTACTGAGATGAAAGATAAAAGTAAATCTCTTACCTGTGGTAAGAAAGTGTATGTCGTATCATATCAAATTGCACGTACCGTTGACCTAATGAAAAATAATTCACTTGTTAACATAAGAATACAATACCGGCATATAAGTGTCCATTGTTTCTTATTAATGCCTGCATACCCTTGTCTACCCTTTAATTAACAGCCAATATTCACAGCCCGAAATTTGGTGCAATATTCATCTAATGAGGACCGTGAATCTCAAGATACACACACACACACACACACACACACACACACACACACACACACACACACACACACACACACACACACACACACACACACACACACACACACACACACACACACACACACACACACACACACACACACACACACACACACACACACACACACACACACACACACACACACACACACACACACACACACACACACACACACACACACACACACACACACACACACACACACACACACACACACACACACACACACACACACACACACACACACACACGCACATACACACACACACAAGGCAAAACACAAAAACAAAACAGAAATAATATAATTCTACTCTCACGGCTATGCCAAGCAAGCCCTTACCACTGCATTGACATGGCTGACACACCTTCCATTTGACTATATCAAGTGGCCCTGATGGGACTCGAACTCACGACCCCAAGGTTGTGAGACCAGAATGATGCCATCATCCCAAGCAGCGGGATATCAAAAGGTTAGATGGACGAACCGTTGTCTCTGTAACCCACAGCTTACATACTTGGCCAGTTATCATCTCAACCCAGAGGTAAGAGCTTGCTTGGCATATCAGTGAGAGTAGAAGAAGCAAACTTGGGAAAATATATAGAGTTGTTCATAGAAATAATACATTCATTTGCAAAAATTATTTCCAGTTCCATTGTTTTTAACAATTTGTTATGACTAGAGCGCTTAAAGGAAAGGGAATACTAGATTCTACATGTATTTCTATTTTTAGCGTACCTAGATATAATGCTATTATAAATACAATGTACTAAAAGATCAAGCCCTTTGGCCAGGTTAGAAGGTTTTTATTGATTTTTATGTATTAATCGGGGAAATCTCTCTATATTTGCACTATTATGTGTTGTGTTGATATAAATACTTCGATAAAGATATGGAATTATTTTATAATTTCTTTTCTATGTTATGTAAGATATATTAACATGATTATTAATATGATTACATATAATACTAGTTATATGGTAAGAAAAACTTCGAGCCTCATGTAATGTTCTACCCTTCCCTTCGTACAGCTGGATTAATCCAAAATGTTCAAAAAAAGTTCAAAAGTAAGTTTTATTACGTACTTTAGCAACATTGTTTCGACCTCTTTGTCCTTATAAAATCTATTTACTTTTGAACTTGTTTTTGAACATTTTGGATGAATACAGCTGTATGAAAGAAAATGGTAAAACATTAACATTAATATGACTTAAATCATTGATTTTCCCCATATTTTAAACCAAAAATTGACTTCCACCATTGCATCCAACGATGGTCTTTAAGAGATTCGAATATATATGATAAAAACTCATGCAACGGTTTAAAAGTGGCATGCAAACATGACCCCAGCATCATGGTAGGGTGTGTGTGGTATATGATTACAACCACGATACCAAACACGTTACTAAAGTCTCCGTCCTTTTACTACAACACAAGTATGTTATGTTTCCATCCAGGTAGCCAAATGACTTTAAGTTCACATAACGAATGCCATGGAAGATCACTACCAATCACTTTGCTTGTACTCTTGAAGCGTAGTAAGACGCATCAGGACAATGACTGTTGCATTCTTCCTCCGCTATGATAACATGCAACGTCCGTCAAGTTCACAACATCACGATCCATACGGATAACTTGCCGATATAACTGTTTCGTCTTCACCGCATACATCAAACATTGTCAATGTTGGAGGGCTAGCATACCTCCCATTGACAGATATGAGCTACTTAGCAATTGCAGCAAATGCCAGAGAGTGCGGGTGTCCGACAGTCATCACGCCGGGCGGCGACATGTGCACCGGCCCAAATCGGCCTGTAGTTGCAATCGTAATAGCGACTGTACCTGTAACAACAATGGCGGACGACATCCGTGGTAAGAAATTTCATGTTGATGTTTATCTCTTATTGTAGTCTGAAGTGTAGTTGTATAAGAACAACCCTCATTGTACATGTGAAATTGTACTGGCTGGAGTTTATCATGACTGTAGTATATTTTCTGAGTAGTAGTTGGCGACCATTACTGTGCGTGTTGGAAACAGGCAATGTCCCACAATGGTTACATGTAATGGTCACACAAGTTAGGTCGCCTTTACTAGTAACTTTTAAGTTCGCTAATATTCGTAAATCATACAGTATAATTTCTACTTGGGTGACTTTAGAATATACTAAACATCTTCACTAGCTTATCTATTTTACAGGCAACACATATTCAGGTATCAGGCAATACATTGCAGCAATACAATTAGCAACATGAACTTTCTTACCGACGATACAGTTCGCCATTGTTGCTACAGGTACAGGCCGCTATTTTGGTTACAATTGCAGGCCGGTGTTGGCCGGTCGTGGGGACGTGGCATGCGTGTAACGAAACAAAACCAATGAGAACTGCAACAAGCAATGCACTTAATTTTTAATAAAGGTTTACAACAAGTACATAGACATCCTAGTGACTTGTGCAAATTCTTATTTGTTGCGAATATTTTGATGTTCCCTTCACTAACCACTCTTCTGTATCTGTTTGCTTGTTCAAGGATTGTCACTGCAGATTTTCGAGAACGTGATATAGCTGTGCTGAAGTTGACTCCATTTTTAGCTCGTGTACTATGACCTTATGCAATACATGTACATTTTAATACACTATAAAGCACATTAAGAGATGCCTACAATCAAGTTTGTTTGCACCAGCGTGGATAGCATAAAGGAGGGACACAGGACGAGACTAGTAGAAGCAGACGTGGCCAAATTGTCAGAATATAAATATGCAATGAAATGAAGAGTTGAAGGCCCTGAAATTGGCTCCCCAGGTGTACCTATGAGATGATCCATCACCCGTAGGGAGCCTGATGACAGCACAGACATCCCTCATAAAATCTGCTCCCATCCCCGCTCTTACAATCACAGTAATTCCCCATACATCATCCTACTCACAGTCCTAGGACAAAACTGAGACATTGTAAATGTTTTGATAATCTTTTAGAGATGGCAAGATATATGATAAGGTATGCTGACGTATGTTCGTCTTTGCGGGTATTTTTACGTTATTACTCTTCAATGACGGCTTTATTCACTGATATATATATATATATATACCTGCTCTGCTATGGTACTACTCTATGATAAATCACAAATAAGTTCGATTCTACTAAGATCAATATCTTATTTAGCCGTATGAACTGATGGTGAATCAGACATCCAGTCACACACATCGTATTAAAGTTTTAAGTTTTAAGTAGAACTTTTTGGGCGTTACTCCAGGGTGCGATAGCAGCACTAGAATTCCTTTAACCTACGGGTTGACGCATCTGTTATTTGGGGATCACATAGACAGGATTACAGTGAAGTGTAATTGTTGCTTTCAAAAACAACAAGAGTATCATGTGAAACAAGTTTACATAAATCGCAGGCGAATTTCAAATGTTGCGTGAATGCCAAAGTTGAACAATTGAGTGACTCGTGATGTCAAATGATGCAGGCTCAATAACTAAAGTAACACTACAGTATAGTACAATCTATATGGCTTTCAGTCTTCTCTCTACTAGTAATAGGTAAAAGCAAGGACAGAATGAACTGAATGGCAAATAATACGTGCTCTATATCCACATCGAAAATTTATAATTTTGTATATTTTATTTTGTAATGATGCACTAAATTGCACTTGTTTATTATAGAGCATGCTAAAGCATATAACACTAATACTAATATCTAAATATACACAGTTGGAAAATTGCTACAATGAATGTTTCTAAAATAAATGTTATGGACAGAGCCGGCAGCTCGGAAATGGGTCTACTTTTACGACCTAGAATGAATCCTAAAATATACTCAAATTTACCACAATGGATATCTAATTCACCCTCACTACAGCCTTTGTAAAGTTGACCGTAGTTGGTTTTATTCGATGCAGCAATAATAGGCATCGATGAACGTGATGGAGGGTTACAGCACTCACCCCTGTGTAGTCACCCTCTGACCGCCGCCGCTCTAACCACGTACTTAGAATAGACAAAAAAAAAAATCCTTTCTTATTTACATAATCTTTTCCAACCTCGTGTACCAGTAGTTAGTGTTGCGGGCGGCGAGCAGGCGGCTGCTCGTCACCGCGCGCTGCCGGGAGGTCAGCACCGTGACGCCGCCGCCGCCGCCGCGCACAACGCGTACAGTGGATATACTAACAGAAGTGCTAATAGAAGTGCTCAAGGTTTTAGATTACATGTAATGAAAACTCAGGGGCTATACTATAGGGTTATATGTAATGACAAACTTACATGTTATGATTACCTATAATGAAGAACTTGTGTTTAATATAAGTGTTGTTGAAAGTGGATAATGAGACGTGTTGAGAGGATCGTCTATTCTTGGATTTGAGGAGTTGAAACAAACGTAATGGATCGCGTAAAACAGTAACACGTTAGTTTGTAAGTAATGAGCTTGCGCATTGTTGAGTTTAGAAGAAGGGGTGATGTAAGGTGGCTCGTATATAAGAGCCTGGCCGCGCTTGGTGAGTGTCAGTAACAGCTGCGATAAGATCACAGCCGCGCGGCAGTTTACGAGAGCTCCTTGTGTTAATAACCGCAGGTGATTTCAGTGGAACTCACTTAAACTCGTTGCCGTTTTGTGTTGCTGTTTCTGTTTCTATTGTGGTTACAAGAAGCAGTAAGTTTGAATACTGGTGGACGCTGGAGAGACGCCGCTCTGGACGGACAGGACGCCGCCCAGTAGACACGCGGCCCCCGTCGCCGCCAGAGCGCGGACACAACCGTAAAACACACTGGCGACGCACTGTGACACTATAAAACGCTCGGTCTCCACAGAAACAACCGGGTGTTTTTACTACACGTGATTTACAATGAAGCACTTGTGATGCAGACATCAATTAACCTCCTTGTGTCACCTATACCATGTGATGTATGAGGACAACCGACGGTACCCGACACATGACGTAACGCCGGCGCTTGTAGGAAATTCTGTACCTATAGTCGCCATGGCCACCTCCATATACTAGGATCCGAGATGGCCAACTGCGACCAAGAATGCGCATCACCACTCGGGTAAGTATTATCTTATTACAGCAGCATGTTTTAAGTTAGAGTACATGTGCTCCTCACACAGTACATTGCACTACAGTCCGCAGCACTAGTTATGTGTGTGAGGCAACTACTGAAAAAGTACAACAATGATAATCAATGGTGTAATGTAAATGGGTTAAGTGTTTTTGAACCATCGATACGATGTTTTGTTGACTTCACCACAGGGTATGCGTTAAATGGTACTGTTGTGCTGTGCATAAAATCACTAACGCATTTGAACTAGCTCAATTTAAATTGTTTCGACTGGTAGTTAGAAAACTCTCATGATGCCCATCCACTAAGAAGTGCTGACAAAGTCAAGTATAATTGCCCACACAAAAATCATGATTTTTGGTGATTTTGTAATACTTGGCTTGCATGCTACACTCTTAATACCAACAGATTATTTTATTTAAAAAAAAACGAATAGAGTATTCAAATCGTACAAAAGTAATGAACTCCGCAAGTGCAGCGTATCATTTCGTGGGAAGAAGATAGAACCCATCATCACCACGTCTCCATCTTATCTGCTTATTAGCCCCCAGTCTAATCAACGTCATACCACATGCTCATAAAATGAGCCTCAATCAACGGGTTTAGTTTGCCTTGCCATATAGAGTGCTATTCCCCCGACATTTGCAATGGACATTATCGGGAGACCCTGCGGTCGCTAGATTCAATGTCCATTCAAGCGGCACAAGACTTGCTGGGGTGTACAGTTTTTGTTAGCTTTTATAAAAAAGAGTTTGGGGGAGGGGTATCATGGGTTTCGCAATGACGGGCGATAGCGGACAAGCCAAAATTCCATGAAAAATTTGGGTGGGAAAGAGGAGAGGGCAGCCCTTACGCCACCTGATCTGTTTATGCTTTTTGCATTCCGATGGGAGTCATAAGATATATATTTATCTCTTCATCTATTTCTATTGTATGCTGTAGTTTGCTTTGCAATTACCGTGTAAACCGTTGTCATAAATCTGTAATTGCTAGATCTGAGACAATGTACCAGCTTTTCAAATCCGGGTTTCCGTTTGTTGTACGTGTTTTGAGACACCACCCCTATAATGAATGTCAGCCCGTGACATTAGCCCGTATCTCCTGTGAAAACTCACGTATCCGAGTGCTGCTACAGAGTTCCATTGATGATTTAATGTTAAACATATCACAGGTAGAGTCAACAGTAATCGGGTTCTAAAGTAATGTGTCAAGTGGAAATACAATGAGCGATAATCCTGCTCCATTCCAATCTTTCTGAACATTTTGTGTCTATGTCAACATTTCCCAGGAAAAGTTTAATATTGCTTGTGCGCCCTTCCCACCCAACCCCAACTTTCATGTGCCAAAAGCATTTACACTTACAGACACGTGACGAAAATAATACTCCTAAAATAATTAAAAGCCATTATTTTCATGTTGTTTTATCGCACAAAAATCCATGACATTTAGGCAAATGCGTGAATTGGAGAGAAAAATATATTAATACCAGAGGAAAATGCCGTATACACATATGCATTTGACCCTGCAACCTTTTCCGACAGATTTGTTATAAGCTGTTATCGTCTCGGAAGACTTGTGCCATCACAGATGAAAGCAGCGAAACATTTGCGCCGCCGCCACTCCCAGTGTAATATCGCGGCAGCGGCGGCGGCTGCTGTTTTATTACGCCCAGTCACACACCTGTCGTCCAGCGGGTCGTGTCGGCGGCGGCGGCGGCCAGTGTGCTAGACGGCTAGAGAGGAAAATAAATCTAGCTTAGGGGACGGATAATGAAACATCATTGTCTAAGTCTTGCTTCTATACATTTCATTTCGGTTTCGTTTGACGTGTAGCACGTAGACAGCTTCTCGCCATGAATACGTAGACTATCAGTCTGGAAGCATGTCTTGTTAGAGTAGTGACAGCGACTGCTTGCTTTCCCGTGACACCGTGAACGACGGAATCACTGCGGCGTGACACCAGTGATCATGTGAACACGGACACACAATATTTGTGTACGATAAGTCATATATATAGACACATAAGACAATTGAATTGTGCACTACGGTTGAATCTATAATTAGAGATGGATAAGACGAACCAGCTAATTCTAGATAATGTAGTCTGTAACCTCATACACAACACGCAGTTGTAAATAGTCAGCACCACGGATGGATGTGCATGTGATTATGATTATACACTGGACGACTTCTATCATTCCCATCTATGATACAGCGATACGCGATCTAACCACATACACAACACATTGGCAAGCAAGCATATGCCAAACTAAAGCATTAGTTCACAGGAGATATGGGACTGTGGGTACCCAGCCAACACCAACAGCTTGAAATACTTAGACAACCGTGCAGGTTTGTCAATATGAATCATAATAGGTTGATCTGGAAAGTTTTTAAGTGGTCGAAAGGTATCAATGTAAAGAACTGCTGTTATAAGGTTGTTAAATAGCCATGGACAAGAGGTGCTATATATAGATGCAGAGAAATGACATAATACGTATTTTTAGACGAAATTAGAGAAGTGTTAGAGAGGGAAAATGGAGACCAATGGTCAGAAATTGTGCAAAGAAAAGATAGTTAAGTTAAAAAAAGGTGATAATAAGTTGCGGACATAAAGTACTTTTACATCTAAGTTTCTGAGCGAGTGTTATGTGTTCACACCCATGCCAAAGTTATTCCGTAGTGCGTATGCAAAGTTCCGCAGTGGAACGGCCCCTATAAGATTAGAAACTGGAAGATATGCGGGTTTGAAGAAAGAGGACAGAATTGGCCATATGCGTGTGCAGGTTGAAATTCATGTACTGTTAGAATGCAATACTAACATGTACTGTTAGAATGTAATACTTATAATGATATCCATGCTCAGCTTTTAAAGGATATTGTCAATGCCCACCCAAATGTTTTAGTTTACAGTAAGAGTGAAATTAAAAAGTGCATCCTCGGTTGACAAGATGAAATTTTAGTGAAAAAATGTTCAAAAGCCTGCCATGAAATACTTTCAAGGAGGAGACAAATGCTCTATTCTTAAGTTTATATCAATGTTTCATTTAGTTATGTTATATGTTATAGTGTCATAAGGGGTAAATATGATAATTTGTTTTTAACTTGTTTTATATTCTTTATGCTTTAATATACTTGTTTTATATGTTCAATATGAACTCGTAGTAAACATTGTACAAGTACAAATGTCTAATAGCTTTTACATATTTTTTCTACTATATGCAATAAGCAATAGTCTCCAAATGGGTAAGCTTTTGACTTTCCACTTATATATGTGAAAATGTCCAAAAATTGTAGTGTGGTGTGAGACATTAATAAACACATTCGTAGTCTTAGTCATATGATCTAAAATATGTAACAAAAACTACGCCGTGATTATCAATGTATGTGCAACATTTGCAGACAGTGTTACTAAGTGTGAGATAATGTGAGGGCTTCAAAAATAAATGTTGCTTAGTGATATTCTATTCCGACCCACCAGTCATCTACACGGTAAATAAAATTTATACACTTAGATTTCCATATCCTGTATTGAACACCGTCGCTTTGCAGGATTCTATTTCAAACTGCACATGCACGTATATTGAATCATAATACCAACGTAGACGAGGATGGCATTGAATGTATCCACATTTCACTCTACGTTCATTAAAACACCTGGTGTTATTCGCTCTCGGTAGCCAGAGCGATGCAAAGACAGAGTTATTGTACACAGGAAACGTGACCCTCCCGCCACCCTGCCAAAGCCAAAACATCATCAGCTATAAGCAGCATTGTAAATATTATCTATGACTAAACCATATCGGTTTTGTTTGCGACATCTTAATTACAAGCAGATGAGGTCAGGTCCCCTTGAGATTTCTCTGCAAAGCAATTATGGCATCTAGTTACCTGCTGGAATTTTTACGCAGGGTTACCTTTATATCCAGCTATACCGATCATACTCTTTTCGATTAGCCGAAGACCATGTTGGCTGGGAATGTTTTAAAGATAAATTAATCCGTCATAACAATAGTTGTTTTGCAAAAGTTGCTGCTCGTACCAATAAAATATGCCAGTTCAGTTTAAGGAAATTAAGATTTAAAAGCTCCGCGTATGAATGGACATGTTACACCCAATTGTCAATAACCGTGTAAATAGCGGAGCAAAAATGTAAATGTAAATGTGGTGGTTTATAGTCTTGATCCCAGTCTGGCTCTCATGACTTTACAATTTACACCAGGTCATTGGGACATTTATTGATCAGCATTTGATCAGTTCTCGTATACTTGCATCGGCAGCACATTCAGCGCACAATGCTCATCACTCACACAATCACTCACTCACTCTTTCAACCCAACCTGTACCTATTTAACGTGTAGGTACCACGGAGCAGTGTGCAACCTGCTAGGGGTAGGTTTGCTCAACACCTACCACCAGACCCGACCGGGAATCGAACCCACGACCTTCTGGTCACGAATCCAACTTCCTAACCATTCGTCTGCTGGAGTGCGAACCAAACCAGTTAAACATTCGTCCAATAGGATTCTGAAAGTTGTTTTAAATAATCAATGAAATTAACTCGTCTGTGCATAGATATACTGGAAATTACCTGACTGGGGTTTTAGTATTGATATTAGAGGATTCTTTCTCCACGTCTCTAGGACCTCTCCTGCAATTCGAACCCGGGATCACTTTCACTGTGCACCTATTCACCTAGCAATTAAGGCAGGCGCATCAGACCACTCGGCCATCCTGGCACAACTAAAAGCCATGTCATTCCAACTGAGGGTATTATTGAGGGTCTTATATAGTACACGCATGCACGCATATGCATACAAACTATGACTCCTGCATCAATTAAGCACTCCACAATATGAGTAAGTTGTATAATTATAAAACTGTCAGTTTTGGATAATGATACAAGTTTTCTCAGAACCATATGGTCGTGAGTTCGAGCACCGCCGAAGTCACTTCGTATTCTAAAATTTATTAAATTCAAAGGTGCATGTTCAATCAAAAAGTGACGCTCTTGAGAAAACTGACTGGAATCTTTGCACTTAAGGTCGACCGAGTTGCGGCAAGATGGGGCGATTAATGTTCAATAGAGACCTGGGGACAAGTGAAGCAGAGAATCGAGCAAATATGAGGCAAGCTGAAATATTGTATATGATGTATAGGTGCAGCTAAAATCGGTTGAATCCACAAAAGAGGCGAGAAGGCCCGATTGAGGGACGAGTGATGACCATCAGGGACGATTGCCTCTCAATCGGCCGCTTTCTCAACCTGAGATACAATTAAATGTGCAGAGGGACGAATCAAG
>CM032663.1:23292630-23333056 GCA_019095985.1 Streblospio benedicti | reverse complement strand
GTACCGAACTCAACAAGCCGCCGCCGCCGCTATAGACTTAATGTTTACCCTTTAAATCTGAACATCGAACAAAATGATAAACTTACATTCAAACGCTTGAGAACATAACAAATTTGGATAATTCTTTGTTACGATTTTGATAAGATGACAAGGTATGACGCGCTTACTTTACAGTTCGAATTTCATTTGTAGAAAAGCAGCATAATATATGCATCAGTATCAAATATATTATGTTTGCATTTAGCATCACATAAATTGTTGATAAATAATGTTGTAATTCATATTGTACTTTTTCTCTACTGAAATATGTTAGTTTTGAAATTTACCCGATTTTTGCGTGTTTTGCTTTATTATTAATTGACCTTTTTCAAATATACGACAAATAATTTAGAGGTCCGAAACCTAGGACATTAAAACATCGCATCAGTATATAAAGTTTATTTAAAAGGCAAAACAACGTTGGAATGTTCTGAGGCTTTAATCACTGCATATTTGGTCACATAATATAATGAGTAAGCACCCACCCAGCAGCTTCAGCTTTTGTAGAGATTCCATTCGGAGTCCTGCCATGGGTGGGACAAAAGGAACAATCTCTCGTGAAGGAGCATTGAAAACCGTATAGGATTATTTATGTTGGTGTTGTCAAGCGTGGAGAACGTGGAATCTTCTTAACCCTTTACTTGTTAGAGTAGATTATCCGAAACAATCTAAAATCGAGTTCATTCATCCGTAGTACTTGCATGTTCACGGCATTTTTATCAAATATGCTTCCAAGGCCTGTTGCCTACCCATGGCGCAAGTTAATGCTAAATTCTGCATCTGTATTTGCCATGGGAACACAACGTAGACAAGTCTCTAATTCAAAGACTAATTACAGTCACGCCACATATACATTCAAAGTTTACTGCTTTAACTAATGACAACACGTATAGTAATGAGAACAGGAGCTTTGATTATAGAGACATTACGGGCGGTGCTGGTTCACCCCCGCCGGCAGGTCCTCGGCGATGATTCACTTAGCGCGGCGTCACCGAGCGTCCCTATCGCCGCCTCACTCGCCGGCTGCACAAATCCGCACTTAATTTCACGGCGCGACCAGCGGAGCGCGACCAGCTGATGGCGGTCACTGGCCGCCGCGGTCTGTGCAATGTAAAGCCTTTTTTAGTGGCCGTTACTCACGGCCGTTAATACGCTGTGCGTCGCACAATGCTCGGCAAGTGCTTTCAATTAACACGCGCACGTTGTGACCCTGCCCGTCATCGGCAGACGATATGGTCAAGAGTGGTGGTTGGAATTCAAATCGCGGATCTCTTCCCGGACCCCGAGTACAGAGATGTGGATTTACATAGGAGTTGTACGATCCCAATCACCGCATGTGATATAATCCAAAGGGATGGTTACCGACTTATTCAACAACTACAGGGATCAGCGACGAGAATGATTTAAAAATCTGGTAGGCGAGATGCATGCTGATACGGCCGTGTACAGCCTGCTCATGGCGGCGGCGGCGGCGGCGGCAATGAGCGGATTACGGCTGTAAAGTGGCGTGTCGTCTGCAGGCCGAAGATAAGACGCCAGGACGGGGGTGGGGTCGCGGCTTGTAAAAAGCTGGGGTGCAGAAATTAAGGCATGCAGCGCCGGGCACCGGGCGTGTTGGTCATATGTCTGGCTTGGGGTCAAATATGATGATAGGTTGGTTTGATAGTGATTTGATTTGGAATACATTTTTAAAAATTAGAATCACAATTCTAGTTATAGTTTGACCAATTTGAAATTGCAATTGAAACTACAATATATACATGTAGTAGCATTATTATAATCGTACTTGCCACTATAGAATTTATAAAATCAGTGCAATCCTGAAGCATTAACCTTTTCACATACTTTTTTTCTAAACAGTTGTAGGTCATATTAAATCGTCATTGCCACAAACAATATCGTTCTAATAGGAATGTTACAAACTAGCGAACCTGTCGACCCAGAGAAAACCTATATATATAGCGTGCAAAGGGCCTGCTCTATTTTGTAAGGTCATAATAATGGTCCCAAACAGACATCGTATGGGCCTCGTGTGTTTCCGTATATTCGTATAGAATGTTTCAATATTTGTATCATCATATATGCAATACATAATATACATATATAATACATTTCAAGCGGCCTGTATACTCAACAATGTTTACGCCGTATTTACATGAGATTTAATGTGATATACTTATGCCGGAGGCCTTATTAAAAGAACATATCGTTTATATGTTATAAAAAGTCTATATGGTTTAATAGCCCAATTCCACACATGAGTGGGTCTTTTCAAGCCTTTTGGTTTACAAGCTTATTTTTGTGTAAAAGACAGGTCGTTATAAGGGGCTATTCAAATTGCATTGACAAGCCGCGCACTTCATAGCCCCTTGACGCACAATGTACAAAACTTCTATAGCCTGGCATAAACATGTTGCCATAACCACAGAGAGTTATGCGAATGCCAAATAATGCTATCCTAAATAGACCCCTAAATGGAACCCAAAAATAAGTGTCTTATTCCTGAGCCCTTTCAGGGGTTTTCTAAAAGTTCACGTGTCACTTTTTAATATGATGTCTATGTAGGAGTACTGTAAATGTTTCGTATGTCCCGTCATAAGAAATTTCATTTGTGCAATTTCCAGCCAAATGCAGCACAAAACATATTTGTCAGTGTGTCACTTTTAACCAGATGCATATATAGACCTTAGGACATAGCCGTCAGTACTGCTTCTCTCCACTGCCAAAACCTCCAGAAGACAGTGGGGATCAGAGCATGTCCAGTGCTGCGAAAGAGCTTTGAAAGAACGTCTTATATATATATATATATATATATATATATATATATATATATATATATATATATATATATATATATATATATATATATATATATATCCTATATATATATATATATATATATATAAGACCGTTTCTTTCTTTATATATATATATATATATATATATATATATATATATAAGACGTTCTTTTATATATATATATATATATATATATATATATATATATATATATATATATATATATATATATATATATATATATATATATATATATATATATATATATATATATATATATATATATATATAAGACATTCTTTTATATATATATATATATATATATATATATATATATATGCTGCTATATATATATATATATATATATATATATATATATATATATATATATATATATATATATATTATCTTCACTTAACATATATATATATATATATATATATATATATATATATATATACTCATATCTACAGACAGTACTGTTTCGTCCCTATTGGGACTCATCAGTGCAAGAGCAGAGTAATGAGGTTGGGACTGGTAGCAACAAAGGTGTAAGCTCTCGAAGCATATTTAAGCCAGACCCCTGCATACTTGCCAGAGTGCTCAAACTGACGAGCAGTGAGCGTAGCACAAGGCATTGGCAAAATAGCACCTCAATAGAGTGCTCAACCGAACACAAAGTAAGGGAGCGTAATACTCATATCTACAGACAGTACTGTTTCGTCCCTATTGGGACTCATCAGTGCAAACAGAGTAATGAGGTTGGGACTGGTAGCAACGAAGAGTGTAAGCTCTCGAAGCATATTTAAGCCAGACCCCTGCATACTTGCCAGAGTGCTCAAACTGACGAGCAGTGAGCGTAGCACAAGGCATTGGCAAAGTAGCACCTCAATAGAGTGCTCAACCGAACACGAAGTAAGGGAGTGTAATACTCATATCTACAGACAGTACTGTTTCGTCCTATTGGGACTCATCAGTGCAGAGCAGAGTAATGAGGTTGGGACTGGTAGCAACGAAGAGTGTAAGCTCTCGAAGCACTGTCTCCATATAAAAGCCAGTGCGAAGACAGCAGAGGACCTTTAACATGCCAAACTTTCTCTGCAACCAATTAAACAATTATCTGACCTTAGGTACATCAGCCAGTACGTCAAGCCATACGTTAGTGCACACCGTGGTCACGCAGAGACGGAAAAAGTCGCATTGTCATACTGTCCGCACTGCCGTTTATTTACTATGCTTAATTAAACAAACTCACACTAACATTTAGACATCAAGATGTTTTCTTAAAGGCCGCGGTGTCTACTGCCCTCCCCCAGGAAGTGACAACCCTAAAGTTATGGATACAACCGGCACTGCTGACATATTGGCAGTACAGTTTTTTCAGGTCGTTGGATGGTATTTCAATGCAATGTGCTTTTTCAGGGCTGTGGCCATTTTCTCATGTAGTGTCAACCGTAGCATGTATATAGAGAAGTCAGTACTGCCTCAGTACTGCTCAGCCCGTCGCCAGTACTGACGCCGCACTGTGTAATTTCTTCCAGAGATTATGTCTTCATAATCTATGCTTCTACACACGGCCTCACTAGATGCATATTGTATCAGTACTTATGAAGTGCGGTTGTAAAGCAGCCAGTAGAGCAAGTTTGACATGTCGAAATTCAGCTACTGTCTCCGAACTGCCTCTAATTCGTTGGACACGCACTGATCCCCACTGTCTCCATGAGTATTTGGTAGTAGAGAGGCAGTGTGGAAGCAGAAATGCCGGTTGTGCCCCAGTCTTAAAATTCCGAGCGCCGTGCAATAGATATTATGTGTAACCCACAAAGATCTTTTTCATAAAAAGCTCCGGTGATTTATTTTTGGTGGTGTGGCATTGAAATACGATGCTCATGAGGCCCACACATTTCTGGCGTGGACGCGACACACAAAGTGCGAGGTGGAGCTGAACTGAACGCTGGTTACGCACCATTAATGCATCGTTCAAGTGGGAAAATACAGCTGTAAACTGCACACAACAGAAGGCTGGTTGATTGTTTGAGTTGGTGCCTGGTGTTCGGCTTGACTGGAGTGTGCATGAGCGAGAAAGGAACAGACAATGGCAATGGGAGACATGAATAGAATAACCACAGTGATCGTTGGCCGGCTGGACGTTTACATATAGGTTTTGAAGGTGTATAATTTTATTGACAATGTTTTATTAATGCTGAGACACGAAAGGCATCTTATGGAATTATTTCAATCACACAACTTAAATATACTCATTTCTTAAAAAACCCACACAAATGCAAATACAAAGAAAAGAGATACAACAGACCAAACTGCAAATAATAATTCTAACTTAACTCCACGGCCAAGGAGACACAGGGGTTCCATGCAAAACCCATTCATGATCATGAAAAAATAGTAGATTCAAAATTACGTTTTATAGTCAGACACTGCGATGTGTATAGTGAGGCGGCGACACAGCTGTGGTGTGAACAGCTGTGTGTGCCGTGTATTGGGCCGCCGCCGCCGCCGCCGCCGCCGCCACCGCCACCGCATTGACAGCCGAGGGAGGGGTATAAGGTTGAGGTATGTAGGGGTAAATGTTGACAAAAAGAGTGATGTGATGAAACATGTTTGTTAGTGGGGTGCTTTTATTTGGGGACGGGTGTGTGTGTGTGTGTGTGGGGGGGGGCTGGAAATAGTGAGGCTGAAGGGGAGAGATTATACAAGACTGCTGTGGAGGACACCCCACAAAAGTGCATATGTGGGAGTTCTAGCCGTTTATCGACTCCTATTGCCTGGTGAAGCCAGAAGGTTCTTGGTGCTTGCGTTCACCACGGCTACAATGATGAACCGGCAAGTGAACATGCGCCATGATCGATGAAACCTCGATGAAAAGATAATCACCTACCAAAAATACAAAAAAGTTACACTGCTATTAAAAAACTACAAACTCCAGATCTGTTCCTCAGCAAACGTTTGCTACGTTATGTTGAGCTAAGAAACTTAGAGTGGAACCTCTTTATGATGAAAAGAACCGCCATCGGATTTTTGTGCCCTATGTCTGTGTCGGGGATGTCTTGAGCAACTGCTTATGCAGTGACATGTGCATGCAAGTGGTTACATCAATACACCCATTGAACAACACGTGAGACATAAACAGGTGTCCAATTCCATGGTGAAATCCACGCTGTGTATAGCTCAGGCACATACGTGATGTGTAGCACAGCATTGCATCGAAACACAAGAAAGAACCGCCTTCTCACACCTAACGGACTTACACATAAGCGATTGCAGGCGAACTCTTCCAACTCACCCACAAGAATCATATCAAATTCCTCACTTGTGCGTATTGTGGCGACACAGGACGTAGTAAAAATGCATGTTGCAATGGGTTACTGAGCCAAACGAATTGTTACTTACACTTAAATAGGCGAATGTTATGCAATATCTCGACCCAGCTTAACCATTTGTAGAGAACTGTCATGACCAATCTGTAATTTCGTCAATAAAATTCGCGAAAGCAGGCTTTTAAACCTGCTTTACACATGAGTGAATTCTGCCTACGTAGCTCTACGTGTAATGACGAAAATTTTGAACATGTTAAAAATTTGTTGACGAATATACTGGTTAGTTTTATAGGTTCGTTACAAATAGTAATGCTACGCCTGTGGATCGTAGAACATTCGCACATAAAAGTAACACTTCGTTCACCTCAGCAACTCAGTGTAACAACCATTTCTACTACGTTCAATGTCGTCTCAATACGCCCAAGTAGGCAACATGGTCAAAGTCGTATTTATGCGTTGCATAAATTCGCATATAATTGCCTATGTGTAAAGCGGGTTTATACTATAGCGAATTCCACCTACGTAGCTCTACGTGCACTGGCGAACTGGCAAATTCGTCAGGAAATTTTGAACATGTTCAAAAATTTTGAACGAACTTTCAGTTTGGTTAAAGTTTGCTTCAAATAGTTAAGATGCGTCTACAGATCGCGGAACATTCGCATGCATAAGTAACACTTCGTTTGCCGCAGCAACTTGTCGTACCATGCATTTTTACTACGTTCAATGCCGCCACAATACGCCCAAGTTGACGACGTGACAAAATACGTACAGATGCGTTGCACGGGTTCGCTCATGATCGCTCAAGTGTAAAGCGGGTTTAAGGCGATGGATCAGTTCTGTGGTTACATTGTACATTTTTCACACTGCTAGATTATTGCAGCGTACGCCTCGTGGCCAATGACAAAGAGAACAAAAAACCCACACGGTCCCCGGCGTCCCCCGCATACACCCGCCAGGCGCATTGCCGTCACGTGACGTGCGAGCTCATTAAGCCTGCCGACGGAGGAAACGTGCCGAGGTCACCATCCGGGCCAGACGACATCAGGCGTACACTAACACACACAACATTATGCTGTACACATTGTACACAGCATAAAACCGTGTCCCTAGATGCCACGAGGCAGACACGGTAGTGATTATCACAAACAACGCGGTGACAACGGTAATGAGACTATGTAAATCCGCTGATGAGACAACGCCCTCCTGGGAGAGTGCAGATGAGATTTCACGGCTACGGTGCTGCTGCAGGAGTTGCCGAGTGGTGGCCCGGCACGAGGTGTTTGTGTCCGAAGTGATGCATGCCAAAACAGGCGTGCAGCACATACGCTATAGGCACAAAGGCATACTTCTTTCTATTCTTGTAAATAGCCAAATCCTATCTGTTTATTTGGCCAGTCACATAGGATTTGAAGAGGGAGCTAGGCATTCACACGCTTTGTAATTAGAACCTCATTTGCATTACATGTGTGCTACGCATAACCACTAGCACATTTCAATAGATTTTTCCCTGCCATGTGTAGGCCTACCTATAGAGAATTTCCATAATGTCAGTCTTTAATTAGATAGTTGATTGAAGCCTCTCTTATATTAGTTCAATGGTAAGTCAAAATGATAAGAACCATTGAAATACCCATCACTGAAAGTTCCCATGTGATTTCAGTCCCAATTCCATGTACCTGTACATGTGTTCCATCAAGTAATTATACAATGTTGTTGAATAATGAAGTCTATAAACTTTTCAAACCCATCACATTTGCATTGATTTACAAGAGACTCACTTGGCCTTTAAACCCCGAATGCTGCGCACGTCACAAAGTGATCTTTCAATACGTCACGGACTAAATATAGCACAGCACAGATGTTCACAGCTGTGCAGAGTGAGCGCATTGAGCGGTGAAACTCACACACGTAAACATGTGTACGAACAGTGTCAAAAGGTACGAACGCTGTGTATTGATATTAGCCGAAAGCTATAAAATCAATAACGTAATCGTAAAACGAAAACGAAAAACGCATTTACTAGAACTCTAATTAGCATATTTTTAGACGAAATAAATTGCGAACACGGACAAGTGTGTATATTCAACTAAGGTTTACTTAAGTTTGCAATTTATTACCATGTTATTTTCCTTTTTAGTGACGAAGTATGAAGGTACCCGCCTTGTAGGCTGTTGTGTATAATTGCTGTTGAGCGTCATCAAATTTGTTGTACTTTACTCCTCAATGCGCCGAAGCAAAACTTGTCTCCTTATATGCTATAACAATGTACATTGATTTACGCTAGATGGTAAATACTACTAATCTGTCTGTTCCCGAAGACATAGACAGCCTGATATTGTATGTTGTCTCTATTTATATATGAGGATAATTAAACTATGCAGGGTAACCAGTGACCAACCACCAATATTATTAGATGCAGTTGGAAAATGGATCCATATATCTAATGCAAATCTAACTAGATCAAAAGTGTTCAAAGAACACTGTGTCGCTAGAATGACGTTAACTTATGGGCAATTAAGATATATACTTAAATGATGTATACTTTACAATAAAACAATTCATGAATTCTAGGAGAAAACATCAGAATGAATCAGAATCAATTTATCAAGCAAAAAGATATTTGTGTTGCCATACAATAGTACTATTTAAATAACAAATAACAATCAATATCAGTTTCAAACCCAATAATCAATATTTGCTGCTTGGTTGGAATATTGTTTTTTTCTTGCTGGCTTAAGTGCATTGAATATCAGAAAAAAAAATGTCATAAATGGGCTTCTAGAAAACACACTTTAATTGGCAGAGTGCCCAAAATCAAATCACTTTGGTGTCGCCTCATACCTCATAGTCGTGTAAAATTTGAAGGAAATCGGTGCGACGGTTCAAGCTCTAGCTTGTCCGGAGACATACATTTTTTACATAGTTAGTTAGTTGGTTAGTTAGTTAGTTAGTTAGTTAGTTAGTTAGTTAGTTAGTTAGTTAGTTAGTTAGTTAGTTAGTTAGTTAGATAGTTAGATAGTTAGATAGTTAGTTAGGTAGTTACAAACAAACAAAACACAATGCTTGCTTCAGCAGCTGAGCTGAAGCGACGCAACTAGATCAAAAGTGTTCAGAGAACACAGCATCGCTAGATTGACCATAGTTCCGGTCTGACACACAAATCCGCATCGACCAATCAAAACCCAGCACGTGCCAGTCACAAACAAACGCATGTGTGGTGATAGAGATGGGATGAAGCTGTCACGTTCATGCAACTGGTGAAGTAAACTTTACTTTAGTATCTGTTTGTATTAACATAAAAAAATGCCTGACTTTCACGCAAAGTGTAGCTTTATGAAGGTTTGGGGCCGTGAAAAGTGGTCTTATTATAGAGGTGGTCTCAATATTGTGGTGGTCTTAATTGGAGGTTCTACTGTATCTTCTATTAATGGCAATAAACTGAATGATAAGCACTAAAACAAGTTAATGATATATACAAGCACCAAGTATTATTGTTCAATTGATTGTCTTTTGTGATGAGTGTTCGAATATTAGTATAAATGTATCTTATAGGCCAGGGAAGTGAAATGCGGAAGCTTGGCGATAAAAGGCCGTTATTGCGCAATACCGCTATTCGTGGATTCTATGAAAAACCGAAAGGTCGCAAATACAGTGAGTGGCGTGAGTCTAACCTGTTGATCTCTTTCGCTTGGAGGGATTACTGACCCATAATTTGGCCTGTTGCTTGTTTTCTTCATATATCGTTTTATTATATATTATTTGTTATGGCATTATCCATCACATACTGCAGTAATTACACCTCAAATAATTATTGGTATTATCAATATTTAGTCTCGATCACCCAGATTGTTGTACAGTTGTCACCAATATCAGCCTGGGTTCCCAAGGCCAAACCATACTGTGATATTCTGTCATCGCCTGCTAAATCTATAAAGTAGACTTTTTAGAATCTTGCAAGACGTTCAATTTTTCAACAATTTTAAAATTGTATTCATATTGATTGTTTATAGTTAAATTTGCAAGAGGATCACAGGAAAATATTTTATTTGTGATGTCTGTTAGTGAGAATGCTACCTTCTATATATTTATTGAACTAAGTTTATTCAAAGTGGTTTGGTTAAGACTTTATTTCATACATAATACAAGTGCTGCAAAACCTAGACCCCTCTTATAGGGCATCCCGACATTCGTCGAGCTTTGGGAATGTCCATTGCTTATGCTTTTGCGTAGAGTTTAAAAGAAAGAAAATTAATTAAAAAAAATAAAAATAAAAGATAGAGAGAGAAAACAAGAAAAACCCGTAGAAGAGTGATTTGAATATTTCTTCTTTTTTTATTCCCTGTCAGTAAGCTGACCTCCTACCCCTCGAAAGGCATGGAGACCGAAGAATCTCACGGGGGCTTAAGTCCTAGGATGATGGGAATAGTCTATTTAGTTTGTAGCATGCATGAGATCTTCCTACTCACCATGCATTGTTGGGAACTTTAAACAGTTCTCTATTTGTTTTGATTTCTTGGATCTTGTCATATAAAATAAATGAAAATTTAATTCATTAAATTGATGTTATTTTTAGGATAAGTCATTGGACACAGTGCGGCAATCGGGCAATCAGTTTGATTTTGTACCTGTGATATCTCACGGACAGTGGGGATGATTTGTGACAGTGTGACAGTTATTGATTGTGTTTGTCGTTAAGCTGTTTTCCAGATGACAGGTTGGCGTGTAGCGTGGGTTCATTGACCATCAGTTTACAAGTTGACTGCAACCAAAGTGGACGCAAACTTTCTGTTGTCCAGTGAAACATTTTGTGATTCAAATTTACCCACCCACCTCCCCATCTTCCCCTTTATTATTCATCCTTTTTAGGTTCATCTGTTTCAACAGGTTGTCCCCTTTCCTTTGGTTATTTACATTTCTTTCTATCATGTAATGATGGCTTTGCCTTTTTCAACGTTTATATTTTAGGTCCATTTATTTCAGGGGGATGGGGTGGGTGTGTGTGTGTTCAGCCGAGCTGTGGCCCAACAATACTAAGGGCAAGAAGGATGAGGGACATGAACTTTTTACAAGGACCTAACTTTGCCAATTTCGCATGTTCATGTATGTTGCTTTTGCTTGCTGTTTTTAGTTTATCTTTCCCCACATTTAGTATCTCTTTATGTGTAGCTTATTCTTATTTCTTTTCAGGGTCAATCTTACAAATTGTTTTGTTTTGAAATTGTATGAATATAACTTAGCCACTTTAACTTATTTATAAACATACATAATAAATTGTATCCTTAACTCTTTGTTTTGATTTCTTGGATCTTGTCATTTAAAAATAATCAAGACTATGAAGTATCTGGCCTTGGATATATGAAATAATTAAACACAGCAGAATCTTTCTATTAAGACCACTCATAGGACTGGCTTCAAATATTTTTAACAAAGGGGTTGTCTTTTCACGGTGGTTCACAGATGTCTCTGCTAACATGGGCCAAATAAGGTTAAATATCAGATGCACAATGTATGTCTATGTGACATAAGGGAACAGTCATAAATAACGATACCGGGGGGTCTTCCATTTTTTGGGGCTCGAAGAAAAAGTTAACCAACCCCCTTCCCATTTTAAAATTTGAGTGACCCCCCCCAGCGCTAAAGCAAAAGTCCTCTACACAGGCATTGTATTTTTGGACAATTACTAAAAGAAAATATTTAAAAAAATATACCGTAGCATGATAAAAAAAGTTCAGCGACCCCCGCAAAAGGAAACAGAATTATTATTTATGATCGTTCCCTAAGATTAGACTTTTTATATGATAAACACAACATTTTACTTTTATTAAAGCCAACAACTTTATTGCCAATGAGATCATGTTTTTCTACAAATGCTGTACTCTCCAAACATTTTTTACCTTGCTGGCAAAGTGCCAAATCTGAACAAAATGGTGGTCACCACTCAAATGAATATAGTATCAATTCAGAGGCTAAGCCTCCATTTGACTATATCAAGTGGTCCTGTTATCAGCTATACTCCCGACGGAAAGTCAGTGAGTACGGGAAGGGTATGGGCGTACCGAGACGAGAGCATATGTATACAATCGGCGTAGCAATTGTGTTTTGTAGGTCTATTGTTCGTGTATCATACGTGTTAAATGTGATTAATTTTCACGTAAATAGCAAATATTTGGGGTCATGTTTTCCACTATGCCCCTCGCATCAAGAAAACACCAAAAACGTTTGTACATCCTACATATTTACGTGTTTCATCATTTTTCGTGTGGGCCATTGCCTCTACGTCCCTATCACGCCCAAAATGTTATGATTTTACGTGGTTGTCAGTGCCAGTTTTTGATCAATTTTAATCTTGGACGTGCTTTGTTCGTTATATAGCCTTTGGCGTTAGTTCCACGGATGAAACACTGTGTATACACTCGATCACACTGCTAGCCACGTCGCAGTCACCCGTAACAGGAAATCAATGCAGCGGCCAATTTGCAGTGATGTGTGCTTCGTTGACTACCTGAATGTAGCCACAGTAATACCAGTTGTGTAAGCTACGTCTTGGTGTGCCCAACCACGCCCCACACCCATCCCACGCATTGAACACTGTCGGAGCGAGGCTTGTCACTCGTGGTTCACACTGCTGCAAGTCTCAATCATGCCTACCATCCTTGGTTATGTGCGGAAAAATGTTGAGTAGACCAAAACCTGTTTCTGCTTCCAACGACGTTCTGATGTATTCCCACGTCTTCTTATGCTATGTATACGTCGTGGCCATATTTTAAAAATGATCACATTCAGCTATCATCGTTATGACCTCACCGAAATGTACGCACATGCCCGTTGCCCGCTGCCCGTTGGCCGGTCTACGGCTGAGGTCGTTTCCCTTGCAGCGATAATTAGTGCAGGTCTGTTGGGGGATCTGGGGCTGATGAAGGTTCGCCTCACTGAACCCAACACGGAGGTAAACATCGGCGTGCTGGTATGTACGCTAGAAGCGACGTTTGGTAGACATAGAATAAACTGCAGTGGGTGTGTGTGTATTATCGAGGTGGAGTATGCACTTGTTTCGCATATATTGTGCCGCCTTAAGTGAAAGGCTTGTGTATCGTTCGTTTTTGATCAATGTACGGGTATGTATAGATATGCGTATAAGTACGGCTGTGCGTGCCTTCGCACGTATGTGTGTAATTGTGAGGTATGAAGCAACACCAAAGAGATTTGATTTTGTGACAAGTTATTTTGGACGCGTTACTGATATACACACGACAAAAATATGCAGTTTTAAACGTTTGAATGGAATTTTACGAGACATAAATATGTAGATGTAGGGTGTGAGGCTAGGGGTGCAGGCCCCTATTTTCCAGCCCCAAAATGTCATTTGCATGGGGTCTTTAGGATGACCAAATCATACAATATTTGTGTCTCTCATCCTGCCTTTCCAAGAGCCCTAGATCTGCTAGTGTTATTACCAAATAACAATACCACAAACAACGGTCCTCTGGAGCATTTTACGTTAATTTATTCATACAAGCCCTTCAAACTCTTACTATCTTGCTGCGAATTGTTGCTGATCATGTAAACGGGGGAAAATTCCCGTTGTCGACTTGGTGAATACCGATTACCTGGATCTGGAGAGGATTTACTCATAGGTTAATGATTTTATTGATTTCTCCCCCAATAGTGCACTCATTGTTGTTAAAGGACACATGTATGAAATATTCTTCTAAGTTTTTTCTTTCACTAATTAGACTTTATTAGTTAAAGGCATATAGGCACTTGGTGAATACCGATTACCTGGATCTGGAGAGGATTTACTCATAGGTTAATGATTTTATTGATTTCTCCCCCAATAGTGCACTCATTGTTGCTTAAAGGACACATGTATACGAAAGAAATATTCTTCTAAGTTTTCTTACATCACTAAGTTTTGTAGACTTTATTAGTTAAAGGCATATACAGGTAGTAGCTAGGCCGGTGTTGTGGATAAGAGGTGTTGAATGCATTAGGATTGATTAAACATCGATATCCATGTACAAACATCAGAGTATAAACTTACTTAAACGTGTTACTGATACCTGTCAACTTGGCTGATAAGTCAGAACGTGGAAAGAAGTATGTGGCTTTGTGCAGGTTTTGTTGTGCAATGGATTTTAATAAGAACAAATATGTAAAACGCAGATTTCCCAAGATCGGCGGAAACAATGTGAACGAGAGTGTTTTTGCCGATAACAAAAGGTAGGCAGGCCTAACTGAAAATAGCAGTGAAATTCACGTGCAGATCCAGGCTTTCAGAAGGGATCTAATGGGTATCGTACGTGCAATCGATAACGGCATGGCCAAAACCCTACGAAAATAAGGTATTTTTAGTGGGAAAACAGGGGTGGGAGGATGGGGATGCGCGCCCTGGATCTGCTTATGAATTTGATTTGAGACAGCGAGTGGTCGTTTATAGATATTCCAGACTATTGTGATACGCAATAGTGTAGATTGGATGCAGCATACCAAGGTCCCAGTCATTTATATTCTGATAGGGGTGGGGATGGGCTGGGTTCAGACTTTCATTTTCGGATGTTTAAAGATCTAACTGACCCCCAACAAATTCTAATTGACCCGGCCCTAAATACTTATCCACAGTGTAAACATACACGAAACACGACCTAATAGTTGACTAGCTTATACGCTTTGACTCCAGGCCGGTCCACGGTGGGGTGAGAATGCCGGTACCCTTCCCGCTAAATTTTCCTTACCCCAGCTGGTCATGAAGATTGTGGATACGCGTGGGACAGTTTTGCTGCTAGCCCGTTTCCACGCGCCATTCTTTATCCCGGAAGACCGAAATCTGCCAATATAGCATATAGAGCTATATAGAAGCCTCAGAGCGTGAATCGTGTTTTGAGATCCTTGTGTGAAGTTGAGCTGATTAAAACATCGGTTCAAACAGCGTTATTATCAGAATACTCACAGCGTGGTTAGTGAGGCCCCGCGGTGGCGGCGGCGGCGGCAGGGTGGGGGTGGGGTCCTGGTAGGAGCTGAGATCACACGTCTTTAGGTGGAACAGCCTCGTGTTCGTTCTGCGTCATTGGCCTTATAAGTAGATACCAGTGGGCTTGGTGCACCCAGCCCTTTTTGTACTATTAGTTAGTCATAGTTACATGACATGTAGTTCGGAATGGCAACCATTGGCCGTTTTGAAAATCACACGAACCCCAACTCAAGCGTGATATGTATGGTTTGCAATTGTGTGTAATGTAACATTTATGACACATGATGAGGTGTTTCACGTCTAAACAACATGCATCAAACACATCTGCCCCATGGGCGCACGTGTATCCACAATCTACACGTCCAGCCTGGGCCCTGTTTCACTATCAACTGTATGGAAGACCTGTTGTGCACTAAGCATACTATCGAGCATTGGTCATGTTCTATGTCCTCTACGGCGTGTCCTCTGATATGAAAAACAATCACGCAAGAATAGACGTGCACCGCATTGGGAGAGGTTATCATTATTTTCAATCAGTGTAGTTGATCAATCGGGATGTACACACTGGGGTTCCTACGAAGTGACCATGGGTGATAAAGTTCATGCTTACACGCAGTGAACACAAAGGCATAAGCAATGGATGCGATGTTCTCTGGATCGCCTCATATAATAGTCATGTTAATCATCCATTTTCTTAAAACCCTCTGCTCTTCGTTTAAATCACATTTTGTAATGAGTTTAGTACTTACGGCTCTTGTTTTACGGTTCTCACAACCATTTACGAGTGAGAAAAATCAACGAGGATCGTCAGGTTTTAACTATATGTGTCATCATTGATCGATTCCAGAAAACGTAGAATTGTTTAATGGCACTGAAAACTTACGTTTTGGTACTGTAAATGATATCGTTTCACTATGTCCGTAAATGTAAACAGCTATTATACGATGGGTTGTGCGGCTCCCATCCACTCTCAAGGCACCACAATCCTTTTTCGTAATAAGAGGCATATAGAGCAATGGGGGAGCTTTTAAATGGCATCACTATTGTCTCTCTATCACCATTTCACCACCCTAGCCTGACCCATGCCTAGTCACATTTGCACCACGTGCAAAGCCGACGAGTGGACAGGACACCATAAAGACGCAAACTTGAGCCCCTTCATTATCTGCAACTTGTCATCATATCTAGACGTATAGTGCATGAATAAGCATCTACTCTTCATGTTCTTTCTATAAGTAATTGTCCCATCACCCTACGCCAGAGAACAAGAACATATGGGATTCCTGAGCGTGATTACAATTTAAGGTGGTGCGGTAGCAAGACCATTTGTGGAGACCTAAATTATAACCGGTCACAATTTACGTTGGTCATATTTTGCGTCAACAGAGCACCAATGGAAATATAGTTAGTATGCACGCTGTGATGAAAGGTTTGACAAGGTGTGCATTCTTAAGTCTATTAAAGCATTTTCCATAAAGCTGTACAAGCACAGCCTTTTTATATTCCCAAAAGCTTGACCGGTCCAAACTAGTTTAAGCAAAGAGTAGATTGATCTAGAATCCTTGACGACAACAAACATGAGACTAGTTTAAACCGGTCACAGAGTTCTATGGCCTAATACTGGACAGAAATAAAAATGTCATGGAAGTGGGTGGTGATGAAAAATGTGCACCCAAATGTGGTGCAGACGGGCAGACAGAACGCACCCCGCTAACTAGCTGGTAGGAAACCTGGCCGAACTTATGAAGACAGTAAGGAGGTTAACACACCTCCTTTCTTATTATTGCAGGGACACAGTACATTTACTCAATGCATGAGGTAGACGTGACATTCGTTCGACAAAACAAATTTAAAGGAGCTTTAACATAAAGTGAAGACCTAACGCTTACTGTATCCGGTTTGTGTTGCAGTGACAAGTCTCGCGCCGGCGGAGGCGGCGGCGGGCGGGGCGCGCTCGGCGGCGGCGGCGGGGTGGTGTGCGTGGCGCTCGCCGTGCTGCTCGTGCTGCTGGCCGCCGCCGCCGCCGTGGTCGTCCTCGTCCTCTACTTCACCACCTCGCTCCTGCCGCCAGGTACGTGATGTCACACCTGCTCAGGGGAGAAGCACCTCTTGGGGAGGGATGTCTTTAGAGAAGGCACCTCTCGAGGAGGGAGCCTCAGTACGAGCAACCTCTAATAAATGCCATATTTCCGTATTTTCTTAATTACGTGGTCTGCCTCTACATGCATGTTATATGTATCCATATGCACTGCGAGATCCAGTTGGTTCAGAAAAGGGGGTCGCACTCAGGGGATCTCATGGGTTTTCATACGTGCGATCGATAATTAACATGCCAACCACTGAAGATATAGTATGTTGGTGGGAAAAGGGGGTAGGGAACCCCTGCACACCCTGGCTCTGCCTATGTGTATGTTACAAATACCCCTATGTGACTTGGGGCCGCAAAAAATGTTCTATATAGATATTGTTCCTTCATGGTCTTAATTGAAGGTTTCAGGGTATGTGATTAAAAGAGAAACCTAACCCCCTTTACCATTACCTTAATTGGTTTGGATGCTTGTGTCTGGAGAGGAGCTGAATTCGGCTGTGACAACCCAATCACCGATCTCGTATGGTAAGTTTGAAATAGACATAGAAAAGCTTATTGTAATAGGGTGACCATAGGTTAACAGACAATCTGTTGTAATTCCGAAGTGCGAACATGTGAAACAGCAGCTGTTAACGGGTTGGCAGTCTTTTGTCGTGTGCGTAGGCGCAGTTTTAGAAAGTTTTGTGTCATTGGTGATGGAAGACCAGCCTATTTCATGAGAAATCGTGCACACATGTCTCTGTATAGCAAGCATGATAACATGTGAAGGATGACGCAACTGGCGTAATTATGACATTTGTTCAAAAATATGCGCTCGTTAGAATGGTCCATACACGTACAAATCAAAAGAAAGGGATGAAAACCAATACCAACTGCCGAATTACTCTCAGGGTGTTTCTTTTCAGACAACAACTATTTACACACTTCTAAACCCCTCATTTCCTAAGACATATCCATGTCTCAACTTGGGGTCTGTAAAGGAACAGCAATTTATTACTGCCATTGCCCTTGGTCTGCTGCACAAACAGTACCCGTATAGCATCATTACGCGTTATCACGTGATGACTGGACGGTAATTGAAGAGAAAACAGACGACACTGGCAATTGCCGCTGCTGTTGACTCCGTGTGGTCATTACGCTCTCCCACTAGGCACACTGCGGCGTAACTTTTATTTGTACGCGTACATTCTCGGATACTCTGCACGGGCGATATGCTTCTTCCACGCGCCGCGCGTCTGCTTTTGATGTCGACACTTTTCAATTCCCAGCGAGGTAGGTGTGTACGCGGTGGCGCCGCACACACGTGTTTCATTTACGCACATTTGGGGTGCATCAACTTTCGTGTTTTGCATTCATTTTGTATTGGTTATTTTTTAAGTTCATGCTGTGACAGTTATAGCCACACTAGTTGAACTGTAATTCATATTTCTACGTATTTCTGTCAAATATACCCGCACAGTTTTAATTCAACATGACACTGGTGATGCTGTGAAATTATACTGTTTCTAAAGTTAATGATGTCAACATAGTTTTACTGTAAACATGTATGTAAGTGTATCAAGTTCTAGATGAGGATAATTATACATTAATATTATGTTCAACTTTGCTTTAGAATACAAGTCTTATGGTCATGAATACCGTGTGATAGACTGGACGATTGTTTATGGCTGCCTTGTTGTGCACCACAGGTGGTCTACTATATAATAACCCTTCTTGGAAGACTCAATGATAAACTACAACTTAGATACATTGATAAATTTAAAATCATTTTCAATAGCTGTAAGAAGTCTTTTTTTGTATGTAAAAGTTTTGAATTTATCAGAGATATATTTATCGGCCGGCAAGAACACCCATCCTAATATTAAGGGCCTTTCACAATTGACCGCAGATAAATGTGACCAAAATGTCGTATCACCAAGTATGTTCAATAGGTGGTCGCGGAAATAATCGCAAGGAAGGTGGTTTGTCGAGGATGTATTACGTCCGCCGGTATTCAGTGCTGCAGTGGGTCTGTATCGTACAGCGTACACAGGGTCTAGAGGCGTGGGGATAGTTGAGCATGATCATACCATACCATGATCACAACACCATACCACACCATACCATGATCACAAAACATGATTACAAATCGTCGTGCGGCCGTTACATGTTGAACATGTTCAAAGTACTCTTGCGATCGCATGAGAAGAGACCAATCGTGCAAGTTATGCATTTGCTCGTGGAACAAATGCGAACGTGATCGGCAACTGCTCGTGCAACGCAATTGTGAAAGGGGCTTTAAGTGTGGCATAAATACATGCAAATACACGCAAGTATTATAGCGAATCATTTTGGAAATGTATTCATCTTCATAACATTATATCCTTAGAAGTACAACTTATTAAACATTATGGAGTTTTGGTATTCTCATGTGTGTGACCTGTCCCTGTGTTTCAGTGTCGCCGCCGCGCGCCGTGCTGCCGGCCGGCTCGCTCGTGGGGCGCACCGTGCCGGTCCCCGGGGTGTCGGAGGGGGCGCTCGTCAACGAGTTTCTCGGCATCCCGTACGCTCTGCCTCCAGTGGGCGAGCGCAGGTTCGCCGACCCCGTGCCAGTGGAGAAATTCGAGAATGGTAATTGTAACGATTTTCATGCGTTTGGTGTTTCAGCTGTTCTTCTAGAATGTTTCATGCATAATGAATATGCATATATGTGCTACTCGTTTATGTAAAAGATGAAACAATTCTTTCATATTACCATGTCCTTGCGACAGGCCTACCATGTGTAACGTTAAAAATTACATAAGACAATTGAAAGACAGGGAAAACTTGATTTTGTCAAATTGATTTAATCATAAAATGTGAAATTACAAAAGTAAATTGGTCGTGTAGCATCCTTTGAAACAATGATGATTGCAATAAGATTAGTACAAATTGCTGAAAGTTCAAGTCCTTTACTCGTCCTTCTCAGATCCTCAGATTGCTCAGGCCAAAGGCCCGTCGTGTCCGCAGAACCCCGACAACTCACAAGGCTCCTTCTCGGGCACGCAGATGTGGAACCCGCCGGGCGCCGTGAGCGAGGACTGTCTCTACCTCAACGTGTGGGCGCCGCGGGCCGGGTCGGGCACCGACCCCGGCGGCCTCAGGCCCGTCATGGTGAGACTTGTATCCTCTAAGTGTCTAAAACCAGTAGTCTATTGCACATAAAAGGAGGCCAAATATATTTAACAGCTTGATCTATCTCTTTTATATCTCTTTTATGTGTGCATGTATGTATCAATTCTATTTGATATGAGCGTATATATATTTTCATTTTGTACGCACAATTATAAAGACGTCTATTTGATATGGCTGTATTTTTTTCCAGAAGGGATCTATTCTAATTGGATTACATGATCTACAATATTACTTTTTCAAATTTAGGCTGGCGCCTGAAAAGCATACCATAATTGCTACATGTTTAAAAAAATCAAGAACACATATACATACAGTCAGCCGATGTGAAAGAGTATGTGCTACTATCGCTGCTGTTGCTATTTCATGAGTTTATACCTTCCTAAATCATATTTCTGTGATGAGCTTTGTGAAATCATGTCACTACACTCGTCTGAAAGGGCCAATCAATTACGTCCGCTAATACAATAGCTGCGCCGCGTCCCTGATTGTCGTGCGCGTCACGTGCACATCACGTGGTCGTCACGTGCTACAGCCGTGTGTGCCCGGGTGATAAATCAGCACTTGGCGGCCATTGTGATCATGACAGGCGGATATTTAGGGGGATTAATCTGATTGTGACATAATGTCCCCGTAGGGGACATGATTGATTTATTTCCATTTTTGCTACAATGTAACGTTAATTTAAAGTGCATAGAATACTGAGAAGCGTGTACAGCTACGCTACATGTCGCAGGCTCACATATAGAATTTACACAGACTACTTTATTTGTACACACTTGAATTTACGATATTGTCACAACGTTATAGTTTATATAGATTATTTTGTTAGACACATACTATAAATTGTAGTATACAAATGTATGCTCTGTAATAACTCAACAAATAATTCTACGAGCGGCATTTTCACACCTAATGCAGTGAAAAACAAGCTCGCATGTGCTTCCTCTTCGTAAAGTCTACAAAAATAAACCATGGCATATTGCCACCTCTCTATGCAGAATACTTGAGTCCAGAGAATTACTTGAGGCCAGCCAAATCTGCGGTGGTCTTCATAGTACATTGATTAACCTGAATACTGCCTGACACATGAGTGACCATACTGCAGACCACACTACACCACGTCCACCTCTCCTACTCGTAGGTGTGGATCTTCGGCGGCGGCTTCATCACTGGCACGGCTGCGCTGGCGGTGTACGACGGCCGCATCCTGGCCGCGTCCCAGGACGTGCTCGTCGTGTCGCTCGAGTATCGCTTGGGCGCGCTCGGCTTTCTCGCAACGGGCGACGGCAGGCTCAAAGGTAACAGCGTGGAGGTCATTAGGGGATGAGGAATCACAAAATCCTCCTGTTTGGGCCGGTAGTAGATCTACCGTTTCTCTACTGCCTCTACATTGAAAAAAAATGTGTGGTTCAGATCGTGTTCAGTACAGCAAAAGTACTGAAGAGGTACATTTACTAGGCAGCACTGATCCAGTGGCAGAAGTTTAACACGGCAGACTTTCTATATAACTGGCCAACTGACCAGAGTCTTCAGGCGGTAGGTAGGCATCACCGTGTCAGTGCGCCAGACCGTAAGGATGCAGTACACGAGCAGATCTGAAAAACGTTCTACCACAATACCAGCATAGCCGGCTGTGCCCGTAGCTTTAGAATGATATTTGTAATTGATGTAGAATCATTATCAGTAGGCCTAAGAGCACAACATTATATGTTATGCATAAATATATAATTTACATGTACGTTATAGTCATATACAAGACAATCCTTCTTACAGTAGAATTCAAATAATGTGGTGTATCAATTGATCAGAGCGCGGGATCGAAAAACAAAACGTGTGGTCTACCAAACAAAACTATATCATTGATTTAGACATCAATAACACTGGTTAATCCAGGTAACTTTGGCAGTAAAGACCAGGCGCTGGCCCTCCGCTGGGTTCACGACAACATTCGCCATTTTGGAGGAGACCCGGCGCAGGTGACGATATTTGGGGAGAGCGCAGGAGCTGCCAGCGTGGGCTACAGCATGCTGTCCCCAATGACAAACAACCTCTTCCACAGGGCGATCTTGCAGGTACAGTCTGTTTCAGAGGGCTACAAGTACAGCCTTTCATATATTTTAAAGATACGTTTGCACCCATTATTAATAATGGAATTCATCCCTACCATTTCCTTTTTACTAAGATTTCATAATTTCTAAATAATGCCATCATTGAACAAGCCAACTCAGTTAATCTGTTGTTTTTGTATGTGAACTTTGTGAAGATTAAATATTTTTTTAAATATGACCCGTGTTTTTAAAAAGCTACATAAAGTACATTTTGGGAAGGTTTATAAATTACACTAAGACCATATTAAACTATACTGTTCTCTTAATGCCTGTTTCAATATGTTAAATTCATTTTGTTGTAATACACTAACTTTATATACGCCAACGATTAGACAACCGATTCCACGGCTGCACACAAAAACACTTTAAAAGAACTACTCATGCATGTCATTTCTCATGCATCATGGTGCCGTATAGAGATTCTTTAAAATTTCAAAATTGTTTCTGTTACTACTGCTTTGTAATGCATTATGTAGCACGCCATATTTTATAAATATGTTGAAGACTTGCCGAGTTAATGATAATATTAAAATGGGGCAATTTTATTCGGATAAGGTATAAGGATTCTCATGTGATAATTAGAGTATATTTTCTATGGGACAATACTTTTTAATTAGTGAAAAATGACCCAATTGAAATTACAACAGCCATAGGTAAAATCACAATAGGTATAATCTTTAGTATGGTATGGGCTATATAAAATGACCGGGGTAATGTGAACTCCCAATATCATATATAATATAATAAATGCAAACACCTACTATTATGATTTATGTGCCATAAATATAAACATATTTAAATGCCATACATAGTTGTAAGGTTACAGCGGTTACACTATTGCCATTTTACTTATACAATATCGCTTTTATTTCAACTTATACAAAGCATCCACTTTTACTGAGACACCTTTTAGGCCTGCAGAATGAGGTCCCACATTGTCGGTTTTCACGGCTTGATCACTCATACTGCCTTTCCAAAACCAGGTTACGGCTTACCAAATTTTCTTGGTCCTTGACGTGTCGTCATGGTTGGGATCATGTTTGGACCATGTCTTAACCTTATTGAGACCAAGTTGTAACTCTGTTTGGACCTCGTCCAATGGCAGATCCAGGTTTTTGGAAAAAGGGGATGGGGCACTTATAAGGAAAGGGGGAGGGGAGCACTTAAGGGAAGTCATGAAAAACCCTATGAAAATGAAGTATTTTGGTGGGAAAAGGAAGGTGCGCGCCCCTTGCGCCCCTCTCCCCCTGGATCTGCCTATGCTTGTCTAGATATTGTCGCCTGATTTAGCCATAGCCTAGTTGTTACCAGATCTTGGCCATATTGTTAATATTTTTAGTTGCCAAAAAATTTCATATCTATCGTGAGGTATTTTGTCAACATCCACGACTTTTCCAGGCCCAAACGTCAGAATGCTGATTGCAAATAAAGCAGTGATTCACGCAATGATCCCCTGTCGAAATTAAAAATGAGCGTAATGACATTGCAATGAAACTCTTGATTATGCATGTTATTGGGATGGAAATGTGCGTAAATAAATATTTAAAATGAGTTCACGAGTGACACTAAAACCCATCACTATTACAATCAGTACAAGTGGGTATACTTCACTACATATTCAGCAAAACTTCCCATCGAAATGGCCTATATATGACTTCCAAGTGCAAATATGATCATATCGTTAGATGGAGATAGTCTGTTTCCCGAAATGATCATTCCTATGTTGTTCCAGAGTGGTTCTCCCAACTCTCATTGGTCGTTCATCAATGCCAGCGTTGCTGCGCGCCGCTCGCGGGACTTCATCACCGACGTGGGCTGCTCCCAGCACGACGAAGCTGCCGCCCCCGACCTGCTCGCCTGTCTGCGCCACGTCAACGTCACCACCATCCTGGCCAACCAGTGGCGCTACCCGCAATACCTACTGTTCCCTTGGGCGCCGGTCATAGACGGGGAGTACCTTCTAGACTCACCCTATAACCTGATCAAATCAGGAAACTTTCCCAAGAAAGACGTGCTTCTTGGCTCCAACAAGGACGAGGCAACGTTCTGGTTCTTGTACTGGCTGCCCAAGAATGTGACATCCGTCTCTGGTGATGACCGCATCACGTACTCTCAGTTCATGGAGAGTGTGGATACAATTCTATGGGACATCAGTGATGCCAACAAACGGCGTGTAGTGGATCTGTATGAGGCACAGCAATTCCGGGATCTAAGTGACGAGCGCGCTCTCCTGGTGGCGCTTGACCATGTTTCTGGGGACCGTAGCTTTGGGTGCCCGCCGTGGACGCTGGCGCAGGACCTGGCGGCGGCGCCCAGCAGCAGAGTGTACTATTACTACCTGACGCACCGCGCCAGCAACGAGGTGTGGCCGCCGTGGATGGGCGTCATCCACGGCGCAGACATTCAGGTGAGACCGCTACATCGCTCAGGTCGAGGGGGAGGGGTCATATCGTCACTTGTTTATTACATCGTGTTTAACTGAACAGGTACGTATAATCTTCCAGCTAAAGGGGTTTTAACCCGGAGGTTTTGTCAACAGTTTAGAGTTGTATTAGTCATCATTATTCAGCTAATTGTCTATGGGATAAAACTACACACTATTATTTCATTTTAGTGGATCTTCGGAATGCCTCTCGACCCTAAGCTCAACTACAACGAAGAGGACAAAAGATTTGCCAAACAAGTTATGAAATATATTTCCAACTTTGCCAAAACAGGGTACGCACTGTGTCATATGCTATTTTATTATATGCAATATCAATAATATCATGTACATTGTATTTGAAATAATTATAATTAAAAAAAAATCACAATTCAATAGTTGGTTGAGAAAATGACATCGAACATACCAAGTGTATGTGTTATCACCAGATCATTGACATTTCACCAAAACAAATCCATCTGGCTGACATCCATTTGTGTGCTACAGAGACCCGAACCGGGGGCTGCGCGGCGGCGGCGGCGGTGACGGCGTGGTCTGGCCGCGTCTCGAGCCGGGCACGCTCCAGTACCTGGAGTGGCGCGGCCCGGAAGACTTCCGCACCAACGCCACGTGGCGGGACGCGTTCTGCACGCTGTGGGCGGAGCTCAACTCCGACTGGTACGAGGGCCGCCCAGTCAGACGGTGAACACCGCGACCCGTGCACAGTGTATGGAGGTCATGAATTCTACATTGGCTTACCAAAAAGAAATTCGCCACTTATTGCCGAGTATTTGTTTATTAAACAATATACGAGTTTTAATTAACTATAGAATTCAGGAATTATTATAGGAAATAATATCGTTTATTTACGAGGTAATAAAAGTATGGCCACTATTGAAAATTGTTGTTAATGTGGATCCAAATTCCAATATATGTACTTCATCGAATCACTGCATAAAATGTTTAATTCACACAACTTCCAGGGCAAATGCTTTAGATCACAAAAGTTATTAATTAAAAGCATTCGTTTGTGCTAACATATTGTTCTTACTTTCGCCATTGTTGGTGCACGTATTTTACGTGGAAATTGACGCTCACAATAATGGATTTCATCTGTTTATATATGCTTTATCAAGTGTACTGTATTGTCAGTGAACCGTGACGGGTGATGCTTACGCAATACACTTATCTGCTAGTATAGAAATATTTATTGTGCGATCGTAGTTCCTGTCTAAAACCAGCAGGTGGCTACAAACAATTGCATTCTGGGAAAAAATAGGCAAACAGCATCAGTCTTTATCATTTCTTTCTGCCACGCCATAGCATCACAGAGCTTTGGTTGATTGAGACTGCACCACGTGGGTACAAATTGTACTAACTATTTTGAGACACCTTGTACAATCGTACTGAAATATTTTATATTGAGACAGCGAAAAAGCTTCATGCATATTCATAACAGCCAGGTGCTTGGTTTGTTTGTCTATTTATTTCCCATGATTCCTAGTTATACGAAAATAAGTGTATGTCGTGTACGCTCATCTTGCTTTTGGATAGTAGTACCGCGAGGATTTGCCTAGTGCATGCCCATTTACTTCATCCCCAAGAAGTAAGGTGAAAGTTAAAATTTGAAAGTAACATTGCAAACAGCTTTTGTGTCATTGAAGTAGACTAGTATACACAAGCATTTAATTATTTGTGGAAATCGCTGTAGTTTCGTAGTATTTGAATATCAAAAGGGAAACTAATGTAACATGCAATCATATGCATTTATTTCACTCTATTAACATATAGCTCCTTGAATGAGTTCATCGTGTTGGTTATATATTAAGATCAGCGTTATTCGTCAAGGACAACACTAGATTTACCTTACAGTTTCGGATATTCATCTCTATCCATCATCAGAATATCTCTCTACGCATGCCAAAGGATGTAAAGGATGTTGAACAGAATATGAAAGTATCTTTAGTCTTTCGAGGAGAGTATCAATGACTGATCACAGACCATGTCAACAAAGATGACCACGAGATTGTCTGGGACATCTGGAACAAGATGCCATTAAAACCGGGACTTGGGGGGGGGGGTACCTACTTTCCCACGTATATAACTCCATGTTAATGGAAAGTCGCTGAGACGACGGAGATGCATAGAGAGATATTCTGATGGCGGACAGAGATGAATATCCAAAACTAAATAGATATTTAAGTAAATATAGTGCTGTGATAGCAGCATTATGTTGATCTTAGCATATAGATCTAGACTTTTTTCATTTGCTGTATTGATTCATATTTCAATATCATTTATATTTTTAAAAAGTTAAATAAAACTTATGTAAAGCTTACTGCAGTTAAGAATTCAAAATCAACTTACATTCCATGATTCATCTACACACCTATATAGAAGCAAACACAACAGTACTTTCCCAGCAGGTACACAATCGTCACTATTTTATAACACATCTCCTAAAAATCGACCAGCCTCACTTTGTACAATTGGTATATACTGTGTCATACACACTTGAGTGGCAGAAACAGGACCACTAGAGTTCTACCACCTTTATCTTAATCTTTTTCATACTTTTAACCAGAACCCCAAGTACTTTGATACACATATGCTCACTTCTATAAAATACTGATGTGGTCAAATAGACTTGCATAATAATGTGCCTCTGATTCCACATCAGGGAGATACAGCATTTGTCCTAGCATCTACGTTAGTTTAAGCATAAAGGGGAAGTGAACAACATGTCCTTTACACCGAGCTGGCGGCGGCGGCGGCGGGGGCTGGCGGGGGCGCGAGAGGAACGCGTAGTGCACCAGGTTGGCCCTGACGGCCGCGTCCCCGGTTACCCCTCCAGGTGCCCGCCGCGGCTCACCGGGCGGCGGGAGCTCGGCGGGGCCGGTGGTGACGCCAGACGACCTGCAGCACAGTGTGGGGATAAGCAACAAATGCGAATTCTCAGGTGCACTTACACAATTACAAATCCTCAGCGTGCACATGCATAATATTCCAGATCATTAGTTTATATGATAAGTGTAACCTATCTATAAGAATATGTTATCACATCCAATATACCATCGTCATATCTCATGGCTGTATACGAAGTACACAGTCGTGATTCAACTGCCTTAATATCCGTGGAAGTTGCACACTGAATACAACCAATCACAAGCCCCCTGCCAAAATGTTCAACCAAGATATCAAACCTCAGACGTACGATCTCACTAGACCAAATAATAAAGACCGAGCATTGGTTTTGCCTTTCAAAAAGCGGTTCTGAATATGTGTACAGTGTAAACAGATTCCCGTAGACCGATGAAGCCGATATACAGGCCTATAATAAATTCCCTCGTGACCTCCCCCACACCACAAGCCCACCCCCTTTTATGCTGCATGTGCATGGCTGTCACTCACACCCCTCCCTTGTCGCACCTGAGAGACTGCGGCAGGCGCCGCACCCAGCCCGGCAGTAGGAGCCCGGCGAGCTGGGCGGACGCCGCGGCAACTGCCCCGGTGCACACCGCCGGGTCTGCGAGGGCGGGCGGCCCGAGGCCCAGCAGCAGCACCCACAGCAGCGCGGCCGCCCCGCCGCACAGCGCCGCCACCAGCAACACGCACACCTGGCACACAGACAGCATTATAAGGGCTTCCATTCTAATCTCTCACCTACTCATCTCTCTATATCTCTCCATCTCTCTCGCTCTGGCAAGTACATTCCTAGATTACACGCCGACATAGCTGGAGACAATATTCAATTTTACTTTATCAAGTAACGTAGAAGTCTGTGGTTGTTAAACTATGATAATACCGTTATCTTATCATACGATATTAAGGTCAGTCTTTATAAAGGTATAGGAGAACGTCTCTATCAAAAGTATCCAGTGGGACTGCTTTAAAGTGCTCTGAATATAGAGGTGGTTTTTAAACGTTCAATGTGGTTTCTTTATGACCAAACGACCAAGCAAAATAGTCTTGTTATTAGCTGGTCATAATTCGAGGTTCTACTGTATTAGCTCTTGGATGCATATGGTGACATCGCAGTATTTACATAATTGGCTATTCATAGTGTGATTAGATTTTTTTTCTAAAGCGGATAGTAATTATATGTAGCCTACTAGAAATGCAGCGCTACAGGTGCGATGTCAACGCTCAAATAATGTACCATTGTCAAGTTTCTCTTCAGTACGAAATGAAATAGCTCTTGATTAAGCGAACTCAATGCATATTAGAAACAACGTCCTACCAACACGGTTCTATGTCAATCGATCAGACATGCTCGGCAAACCGTCGAGAACGGATCATAATCTAGTTAGCACTCCATGTCTATAGAGATCTTCATCAAACACAGCCTCACCTGCTCCTTCTCCACGTGCTGCTTCCAGGCGACCGCGGCCCAGCCCGCGGCGGCGCCGGCCAGCAGCAGCGGGTACACCATGCTGTACACCAGGTCTGTACGCGAGAACGCGCACACCGCCACGCGGAAATCCACCTCGGCCGCCCCCGCCATGGGTAGCGGCGGGGAGTCTGTATGAGGCACGAACGTGACAAGCGTCGTCTGCTGTGTGAGCCACGTGGCGAGCACGCCCGCCTCCACGAGCAGCACGAACAGGAGGAGGAGGAGCACCAGTGGGGCACCCATGGCACGACCGCCACGGTAGAAGGGGTCGCTTCCCATGGTCACGGCCTTCACGAAGAGCACGCCGAAGCACAGGGTGTGCGTGCTGCCTATTGACAGTATCCGAAGAGGACACGAGTACTGGCTCGGGTGGAAGGTGAATGGTAGGATGGAGCTGTACAGAAGGAAGATAGAGATGACCAGGATGTAGGCAAGGTGTGGGTTATGCCGCATTATGGTCATGTTTTGGATGTAAAACATATTGGCCAGTGTGAGTATACACGCCACAACCCCGACGCATGATAGCGTTAGCAAAACACACACCCAAATGGAGTAGCGAAAAGAGAGGTTCTCTATGTATACAGTATCTTTGTACATGTTTAGCTGAGGTTTTAGTCTGTAAACTCGACGTTTTGACCCAAACGAGAGATTCATACACTCGCGTTGCAGCTCACTGTGGTCAATATAGAATTCCGCACTGTTGTTGATTCGCAAAACGCCACGGGTGTAACTGCCAATCTGAAACGTGAACATACATGTACATGCCACGTAATAAAGAAATTAGACAAACTACCATTTTTACAAATAGGTCTCTGATGTGAACCTGACCCCATTGTGTTGGCCTATAGTGTTTACATTTTGTGTGCTCACATCTAAATACTTGTAACATGTGGAAGTTTATGAAAATGATGCACATTAAAATCTCTGTCTTAAACCCGCTTTACACATAAGTAATCGTTGACGAACCCTTGCAACGCAGACACACGTGCTATGTCAAGTTCTCAATTTGGGCGTTATGAGGCAACATTGAACGTAATAAAAGTGTATGTTGCGACGATTTGGTGAGCCAAACAAACTGTTACTTAAATGCGATATTCTGCGAAGTCTATATACGCAGCATAGCTACTTCCAATTAACGTCAACCAAAACTAAATGTTTTGAACGCTTCGAAATTGCCTGGGCCGGTTGCACAAAGCCATTTTACGTTCACGATCATGTGTTTTACGGTCGTGTCAGTATTTTTCGTAAAATTTCAGTTGCACTAAAAAAACTACGATATCGTAGATCGTATAATTGTAGTTTTCATTCGTAAAAAAAATCACGAATATCGCAAGAAAATTACCGGGCTAAAAGGTAGCGCCAGTGTCGTGGATTTGTTTTCGTTTGTGTTATGCTTGTCGTTTGTAAATGAAATACTCATAATATTGGTTTGATTGAACATTAACTTGCACAAAATGGGAGCCTCTATTGAGGGGAGTACATAGCCTCGATGAAAATCCGTTCATCAACATTTTTATTCCCTATATCACCATTTTTATGTACAGCGTTCTTATAATGCCACAGTTGAAAACATGGTGCTAGAAAAAATGGTCTTACTATAGAGGTGGTCATTTTGGAGAGGTGGTGTTGTAAGATTTGCGTTGATATTTAGTACAATTGTAGTTTTCATTTGTGCATTAAGAATTATTGATTTATCTATATATGTCAATCAGATTATTTTTATTTACTCTTTTAAATGTATTAATTCATTAGCAGACATCGACGCTGGAAGACAGTGGTTTGATTTACAATGAATATATTAGTACAGTTCGTACAGCAGAACCTCCAATTAAATCCAACTCTCTAATCAGACTATTTCTTGCAGTCCCAAGCCTTCGTAAGGAGGTCGACGGTCAACACACTCCACAAAGAGACCGCCTATAAATTAAGATAGCTTGGTGGTCATAATATTTGTTCTACTGTATTCTATTTGAAATAAGTTTGCTGGTATATTCTGCCCCCCCCCCCCCATTGGTTTCTAATAGCATGCACGAATCATAGTCTGCATGGGTTTTGAACGTGGAATTGATAGTAAACATGCCAAAAATTCTATGAAAATAAGGTATATTGGTGATTAAGGGGGGATACAAACCTGCACTCCCCACCCACCCACCCTGGATATGCATGTGGTATTGATGGAAGGTTATACTGTACACGGTATCTTTTAAAATTGAAATGAAAGGCTTTAAGAGTCGAACAAGAGAGAAACAAGTTGTTAATAAAGTCAGTTCCATTTGCGGTAATGTACTGCATTTTGCGATCGTAAATTCAAACGATGGTACTACTTTGACGACTACGAACATTTGGCTTTGTGCAACGCGCGTAACGACCATCGTTTTCGTATCTTTCCTCGTTTCGTGATCGTAAATTTTTGTTCGTATTTCGTGATTTGTTTGTGCAACCGGCCCCTGACGAATTTGCCAGTTCGTCAGTGCATGTTAGTCTACGTTGGCGGAATTCCCTATTGTGTAAGGCAGCTTAAACCAGCTTTACACATAAAACCCGCTTTACACTGGAGCGATCATGAGCGAACCCGTGCAACGCATCTGTACGTATTATGTGACGTTGTCAACTTGGGCGTATTGTGACGGCATTGAACGTAGTAAAACTGCATGGCATACAAGTTGCTGAGGCAAACGAAGTGTTACTTATGTATGCGAATGTTCTGCGATCCGTAGACGCAGCATAACTATTTGAAGCAAACTTTAACCAAACTGGATGTTCGTTCAAATTTTTTGAACATGTTCAAAATTTCCTGACGAATTTGGCAGTTCGCCAGTGCACGTAGAGCTACGTAGGTGGAATTCGCTATAGTGTAAAGCGGGTTTAAGGGATTGCATGCGAATCATTTCAACGTATCTACACGTAATGTGGCAAGTCGTCGCCATGGGAGTATTGAGGCTGCATTGAACTTGTAAAAATGCACGGTGCGATGATTGCCTAAGTCTCTTATATGTGCGAATGTTCTACGATCCCTAAACGCAGCATAACTATTTGCAACGAACTTTACCCAGGATGTGTTTTTGTCAACATTTTTTTAACGTGCTCAAAATTTCCTGACGTATTTGCCATTTCGCCAGTGCACGTTAATCTACGTATAGGTGGAATTCGCCGATGTGTAAAGCAGGCTTTAGCGACCAACTCTATCGGCGGACCTCAAGTAGTTCAAAATGAGTCAGTCTCGTCAGTCAGTGACGGCGAAAATGGGCTAAGGAGGTGGTCTCTATATCGAAGTGGTTTTATAGGATGTTTGACTACTATGAGCATACCATTCAAGTACATATCATTACCTCTAGAAACTGAACAGTTGATAGAGCGTTGTTCCGTCGCTGTATGCTAAACACCGCGAGTATCGGAGAGTCGCTCTCTGCAAGGCGCTTCACACTCTGTTTCATGCGCTCATGCAAGTTGACGTCGGTGGCAAACTTCTCACATAGTGGGTTCGTTGTGGAACATAACGCCTCACTCACTTCGTCCAAGGCAAGTACTATAACGTCGACTGCCCTGGACATCCAAGGAGCCAAGTGATGCATATAGTTAGTGGTTGATAAATGCTGGCCTTCTAAGCAGCGCATGCTGCTGTTGTCTGTGTTACACCCGAAATGCTGATCCCAAAGCCTTACTGAAAAATGGATTGTAGCTTTCACTTGATCGGCGTGAAAGCGAGCGGAAGTAGCTAGTAAACGTATCGTCCACGTGACCTCGTGGTTTGATAGCAATAGCGCCGTCTAGAAGCTGAGCCACCGAGTTCACGTACGGCACCTTATAGTTGTCACTGAAAAGAACAAACCTCACTGGCAGATACTTCCTCGCGTTGTAGTTTTCCAAAAGTCTTAGCGTAGTGCTTTCGTTGGCATATATCAGTATGACGGATGCGTTATGGTTTTGCGCGAGCCTGGTAAGAGCATTGCTGGCGCGTGCGCTCATCACGCCGGCCACGCACACGCCCTGGCCGCCCAGCGTGCCAAGCAGCGCCGCCACGCCGGCCTTGTGTCTGTCCCCGACCCCCGCACAATGCCCACAGACGAGGCGTTCACGTACTGCAGCCACTGCTTCACGGCCTCAGTCTCGGAGCTGATTATGGTCTCTAGATACACGCTCATTTTTGCGGGGGTTGGGATTGGCGTGATCGTGGGTTTTATGAAGCTGACGCTGCTGCTGTCGGAGAAAAGACTTCCCCCTGCTGCCACGTACACCATCACGGACCTGGGCGCTACTGGTGTCCTCGGCGGCACCGCAACCCGGGACACACACCGCTCGAAGTTGTGCACGCGCGTGATGGCCGTGGTGAGATCAGCGCACGTGTCTATCACCATGGCGCCTATACTGACATGTTTGTGGACGTTTGTATGGGGCAGTCTGGTGCTAATGGTGTTTACAGCATATAGAAAAGCCTCGGTCAGACTCTGGGCGAGCATCAATTGTTCGCTATTCGCCGAGGAGGGCGAGTCACAGTTATCAGTCGCGGTATTTGAGGTGTAAGTGGGCAGTAGGGCTGCGATCATAACGTCTCCTTTTACACCTGCCGTCGTCACAATGTCCCCACATGTAGCTGATGTTGCCAAAGCACCCCCGTATGAGGTTTGATCATGTCTGGCCCTGCTGTCCGCGCTGGCAGGCGGGACACAAAGCCAGCAGTGCGGGCACCAGCCGCGGCAGCGCGCCGCCGCAGGCAGCATCAGGCGGTCGTCTGCTGTGTCACGTGACTCGTCCACCGACAGACGCACCAGGCTAGCGTTCAGGGTCACGTGACCCTCTGTAGAAATGCGTCCAATCTGGAAAGATATGACCAAGACGATGTCAAATTTTGCATTCAAGCATGCGCCTTGGCAATGAAAGTAGACATTTACGTATATAGACTTTTTTATATATTGTAATAGCCATGAATTAACTCTAATATGATGCCCAGTAAATATGTGTTCAACGTATTTATCTTTGTACGAAAATTTAACACAATATTTAAGAGACGTTAACCGATGTAATGACTAAGTGTGCATCAAAAGAAATTATCATAAATCTCCATAAATTCGGGGGCAAAACGCATTTCCAGGGTAGGTTTGTTCCCTTTCCAAACTGTGGTCCACGCCTAATTACCTGGTCCTGCCGTGTCTCCCCGCCGGCGTTCCTCCTCACCGCGCGGACTGTGTGCGCTCGCATCACCTGGCCACCAAAGCTCCACGCCAGGTGCTCCGTCTTCTCCGTCTGCATTTCTCCCTCTATTGATCCGTTGTTTACTATCTCCAGCATACTCTCACAAATACCAAACCGTGTGTCACAAGTGCTGTTAAACAGTCTATCAAATGCACGGTGAAACGATAAGAGGATGAACTTCAAATCAGTCAATGCATATCTGAATTTGCCCCAGTCATTTGCGTCGAGTTTATCCACCCATTGGTCAAGAATCAGTACACTATGAAAGTAAGGCACTGTAGACAGCCTGACGCCCCGAACACCCTCCAAGAGCCATGTGACAGCAGTGGACAGGGGGGAAGTAGCCAGCGCTGCGAACAGCGGCCCGAGCGCGCGGCCGTCCGCCTCGTGCGTCAGCAGGAGGACCACGCGGCTCCGCTGGCGCGAGAGGTGACGCGCCAGGCCGTCCGCCAGTTGGCCAGCCGGATCGCCTGTTTCCAGGATATACTGACTTGCTATGCATATATTTAATCTCTGTAATATGGATTGTATGTATTCGTATTTTTCACTGCTTCTGGACGTATACACAATATTTATGTGAAACCAAGCTGCGTGTTTTATAAATGCAATGGCTGCGTCGAGATGTGCACTGAAATTATCACTGGAAGTTAGCACTACATTTCCTGACCAGATTCGATGATGTATGTACTCTGAGGATGTGCTGGTGGGATGATGCATGCTGCTGACCTCGATCGTAACTGTGAGCATGACACGAGAGGGACCAACTCCGCGTGTATATTTGTTTACATCACCGCTTCTGCTGACTGTGTACAGATTATCGACGTGTCTCACCATAAGTACTAGATTAAAGTCAATATAAGTAGTGTGGTTTGTAAAAATACTTGTTAATTGAGAAATGTTCTGCAATAATTGACTGCCGTTTTTCTTTATCATTAGGCCTTTTAAGTCTATCAGAACATAGTACGTGTTGAAGTGAGATACGACCTCTTCCGAGCTGACACTCTCATCGTTTGATGGAGTGAGGAGACAAACAGTACACCCGCCAGTGCAAGATGGCAGTTGTAATTCTTTAAGTGCTTCAGAGTGGACTGTTTCACCAGAAAGACCATAGGACCAAATCTAAAAAAGAAGTGCATATGTTTTATACGACACTAATTTGATAGCTGTACGCCTATTTATCATTTACCCATTGTTAAAAAACTGCAACTATCGTTAACTATCGACTAGTCATTGCTTATGATTGATGATCTGTTTTCACCGTACACGAAAAACATTTTTCTGTTAGATAATGAAGTACATGCATAATCCATTGTAATGCAAGCGCTGGTTGTGTCTGCATTCTACTACTGATATCAAACAACACATACACGTTATAATGCTCAGAAGATCTAGCACAAAATCAAGTGTCTGTCTGCATAAGTGTTGGGGAAAGCACGCCCATAAAACTGGTGTCCCACTGACCGTGACCGCCGCCGCCGCCGCCGCTGTTACCCGCGTGGCGCTCACGTCTGTCCATAACGTACTCGCGCTGTCCGCGTGCAGCACGGCGCCCGCCAGCTCCGGCAGCGCGGCGGCCGCGGCCCCAGCCGGCAGCCAGATGTCTGTCGCGATAAGCCGGCTTTATGTGATAGTTACCACGGATTCATGGGCTTTTCAATGAAGAATTTCTGAACGTACTAGGCGTCATTTAAAATGGTGGTGGTGTGGGTGTGGCATATGGGCCCCATAGGCCCCAAAAGGTAAGGGATGTAGGAAATAAGAGAAAAAAGGGATTTAAGTTTTCTTGACCCCTTATAACACTTACCCCTTTTAAATATTGTTTATGTATCAACGAGAACAATGCTATGTGCATAGAGAGTTTTTCTCTTCTTCCTCGAACATCTACATGGGAATATACAGATTTCTTACCGGAGGGTATGAGTGTTTGGGGTTGGGGCGGGCTGAAGGGAGATGATTGCGCAAAGCGAAAAAGTTGTGATATGTTTTTGTAGGATAACATGCCATGTGGCAATGTTATTGAAACTTAATCACTGCTGAAATATCATTAAAGTTACGAGTTTAAACAAAAGTCTATGACTTTTCAAAAGTTTTGTCCAAAGTGTCATTTGGTCAATGACTCCTTCCAAAATTAAATGAGTTTTCAGGGATCTTGGAGAAAATATGATTTTAATGACATTTTAAGACACCCTGCGAACCCTGAATTGTCCGATGATTTAAGCAGGATCCGCCGTGGCATCCTTCTTAAGGGTACACTTAGGGATGATGTGCATTTTGTCACGCTCCGCAGAAGTCGAACAGTGTTCCTCTTAGGGGGGAGGGTGGGGGGGGGGGGGGGGTCAAGTATTTGATGTTCCACTTTTTTGTGGGTCTAATATTTTATTTCGCGCGCTAAAACTTTTCATATCAGAATGCCACTATTTATTATTTAAATGTGGGACTAAAAAAAGATGCACAGACACAGCAGATTTCACACATAAATTAATATTATGATTTACATTCCTGATATATAATGAATATCATTTTATGGCATATATGAGTAATATTTGAATAGATATCGCAAAACATTGTGTAGATATTCTTCGAATATGTCACACATCTGATGTTTCCACTTTTTTTGGGGGGGGAGTGGGGGCGGGGGCGGGGCGGGGGGGGGGGTAAAAAAAGAGAACACTGTTCCACTTTTGCGGAGCGTGACAAAATGTACATCATCCCTTATTAAAACATGTACATGTATTGTGTTTTAAAACATGTACATATATTGTGTACACAACACTTGCTAAAATATAATTGTTGCCCCAAACCTAATCCCAAAAGTTTTAATGTTATAATTGAAAAGCAAAACAAAACATTTTGATGCCAAATGATACGCTTGTTCGCGTGATAGAAATGTATTTTTGATATTCGAACTGCCAGCGGTAAAAGTTTGAAATTATATTATCCTACAAATGGCTTCGGTAGCCTACCCTCTTTTTACAAGAAAAATGTGTGTTCTGAATCTGCGGCAACACCACATCCAGTAAGTAGCATCGGCATGGAATAGTTTGTAACATGTGGTGCATAATGCAAACAGAAGTTGTTATTATTAACAAAGGAAATAATAACTACATATACATATGGAGCATTAAATTTTGCTGTTTCCGTTGTGACCTATGTGTAAAACGAATCTGAATGAATTGTCACCACAAAGCTTAGTTGCAACTTTCCATAATATAGTGGACGGACACTACAAGTATAATGAACATAGATTTGTTCGCCGATAAGTTATTATGCAAACGATAGTTATAAGTATGATCTTCACTTTATATTATAATGGAAGAAAGCAGTAGGACCTATGTAAATAAATCCTACTGCTTTCTATGCTTTCTACTGCTACATATTTAATAGATATAATAGCAACACGTTAGAGCTAAACCTGGTATTTTCAGCGAGTTTGTTGATAGCAGTCAAAATGCCGATCTACAGGTAATCATGCCATGACATGGTTCATTGCTTGCACGGATTCTATAATAACGTAGTCAATACACAGATCCATAGTCAATAGCATTCTATTAGCCATATATGGGTTAACAAAAATAGATGTTCTATTACCTTTTAATCTGGGAAGAGTGCAGACTCTTTGTGAACAGCCCCAAACATCACATATCTGATTCTCAGAAGGTCTTGCCATCGCTAGTGACTTCACAACCAATAACAGTCCACGCACGATCTTATCCACATCTGCATACTGATGGTGGCCATCCAGAAAGTCCAGTCGAGTGAGTTCATCGCACACTGTTTGTTTGGCGGACTCCTCGCCGAGACACGCGAACAGCCAGGCACTGTACTCGGTGAAAAACACATTGCGCTTAAGAGCGGCGCTGTTTTTACGTAGACGTTCTTCGAAACTGGCAAAACGAACACGGTTATGGTGAAGGAGAACAATGTTGGTATGATTATAAGACGATAGCTGTAAGCGACTTGTATGTAGAGTGTCCACATCATAGGCGAGCCACAGATAGTTGGAGTAGTTCGTGTGTGGGTACGAGAAAAACGTGTGGAGCGTGCGTCTGGAGTAGAGCAGGAGCACGACTGTGACGCGGCGGCGGGGCGGCTCCAGGCTGGCGAGCACGTGGTCTGGGGACGTGCTGGCCAGCACGAGGCACGGCTCAGCCGCCTGGATGACGTCATACAGCCGGCGTGCGGGGTACGTGGGCTCCGTCACAACGGCTGTACACGGCGAGCCCAACCTTGAGAGTAGGGCTCGTAGCACCTGAGAACGATTAGATTACAATAAAGGTATGGTGGGATACATGCTCGACGTTTGATTGACATGTTGCAGAAATGGTGCGTGATGCAAGGTTACCTGGGCGGGTATGCCACCTGGTGGTGTGAGTGCGAGGCCGCCGGGCGCCTCGCCCCCCACCGTGATGAGCGGCACATGCAGCGCGCCGAGCACGCCCGCCAGCGCCGTCTGCACGGGGCGCCGCGTCGACCCCGAAATACCTGGTGTTCAACATTACAATATTTGTATTAAATCTGATTACCACCAGTTCCATGGCAAAATATATAAATCTGATGATAGGATATAAAGTTAAATTTTAGTGCTTGGAATCAATATGAACACACCCAAATAGTGAATACACCAGATGGAGCGCTTACCTATGTATGATTTATCTTGTTCTATATCCATGAACACGATGCGCACTATGTCAGAGGTTTCCAGCTTACACAAGTCATAGAGACGGATGCCTGGAATAGTTGCCATGTAAAATAACAGTAAAACCGAGACCAAACAAGGCATTCTGTACTTAAATGTTTACCTGAACGAAATGTGATGTTAACAGTTTCATTTCTAATTATGAATGCAATTGGACTCCTATATTGGATTTTGGATTGGATCGACTCATTGGACCGATGAATGTCTTGTTTCGTGCACCTATGTGTCTAATGTTTGTGTCTGCGATGACTGATCAGGCCAATGCGTGAAGCGCAGGCCTCATGACAGTCTCCACAGACAAATGGTGAGCCTCCAACTTGTAGAGCACTTGAAGCAGCAGCATGGCGGAGCCTTCGTCTTTCAGTTAATCGTGCAGTTCTTTCTTCCTCGAACAGTCTGCAACCCTCAGTGCATCTACTACGCCAGAGTGTGCGGTCCATGGCAGTGGTCTTAAAGGATTGAGGGGTAATGTCGTAGCTTTTTAGGGTTGCATGAAGCACATCCTTGTATCTTTTCCGCTGTCCTCCTCGTGATCTTTTTCCTGATGACAGCTCACCGAAGATAAGGGCCTTCGGAATTCGTTCTGGGCCCATGCGCACTACATGTCCGGCCCAGCGTAATTGAGCATGCCTAATCATGGCTTCAACACTGGATATACCACAGAGATCTAACACATCAGTATTTGCCATTCTGTCAGTCCAAGACACATTGCATATTTTTCTGAGGCAACGTTGATGGAATTGCTCTAGAAGTTTGATGTGACGTCGGTACTGAGTCTATGTTTCACAGCCATAAAGGAGTGTACTCAAAACCACGGCTCTGTACACCTGGATTTTCGTACTGAGTCGTATGCTATGATCTGACCATAGCCTGTGCTGTAACCGACCATAAGACGAACTGGCCTTGCTAATGCGTGCTTAATCATCAATCTTGGCATTCTGTGATGTTAACAGTTTCATTTCTAATTATGAATGCAATTGGACTCCTATATATATTACATATTAACAGGAATATTACATGTCATTTATTCCTGATATCAACTAATTACGTCGCTTCACCTGCTGAAGCGAAAACCTTTTGTTTTATTCGTTTGTAATTAACTATGTATGTATGGATGTATGTTTGTTTGTATGTTTGTATGTATGTCTCCGGACAAGCTAGAGCGTTTTACAAACCCGCATATAAGACACCTTTATAAAAACAAAACAAAACAATTATAATCAGAACATTAAAC
>CM032663.1:23263942-23283852 GCA_019095985.1 Streblospio benedicti | reverse complement strand
AACATCCTCAAGTTTTCTGCAATCTGATGAAACATATTCAAAGGCAGTTTCAATGGCTTCTCTTTATGAATATGAACAGAGTAGACAAGCTAACTCCTATGATTGGGTGTCTAATAAATTAACTGGTAAAATGGTTTATCATCATTTTCTTAGTTCAACATCTGGGATAACCATGGCATTTACCATCATATTAATTCCGTCCGTATATTTTTGCATAATTAGTTAATAAAGTATTAATCAAAATAAAACATAAAAGTAATCCCAATCTACAATACAAATGCTTATATCAATAAAACTAATTTATCACGGAGCCCGCAGACTAAGTTCTAGGGGCGTATAATGGCCAGCCCGAATGGCGAACCTGATGCACCAAAAGAACGAATCCTGATGAAATAATTCATGCTACACAACAAACCCGGTTTTGTACTTATTATTCTTTTCTAAACAATTACAACACTGTTTTTAAAAATCTGAAAAACTAGTCCGGGTATGTGACTAGCTATTTTCTGTTATCTGGGTTATCTTCCACACGGACATACGCTAGTTTGTCATCAACCTGTTAACATCATTAGCATTAATAATATTTTTAAATATCCTGCTACTATAATCAAAGAAAGAGGCATTTACTTCAAATGAGAATGTTCAAAACACACAATCCGTGTCATCCACTTCACACTGACAGTTGCGCCCCCTATAGCCCTGCCCACACAAGCACGAGTACCCCCACTCGCGCAGCACGCATTTGCCTCGGCCTGCGCACGGCGCTGACGAGCACCAGTCTGCGCACAGTTCGAGTCCCACGCCGGCGCTGGGCACCATGGCGAGGCCCGTGCTCACGTCCGAGCCGGCGTAGCAGTGGCGCAGCGCGTCGAGGCGCGCGTCCGCCAGCACGGGGGCCGCCTCGCAGTACACGCCGTAACTACAACAGCAGAGACGGGAGTTGGTGCCCAAAGTGTTTCCTATGATGGACATACAAACAATTGCAAGCGTCTAAATATTCCCCGTATCAGCCCGAGTCCCGCGGCCCCGACCTACCGGCTGCCCACCATGGTGTCCGGCAGCACGCCGCTGTCCTCCACGGCGGGGAAGTCGTGCCGAGTGGCCGCCGCGTAGCGCCGCCCGCAGCTCGCCAGCTCCACATACGCGGCCACCGCCGTGCGCGCCGCCGTCACGCCGTCTGCCAGCAGCCCCGACTTCTTGAACTCGAGGCAGACGGAGCCATTCGCTGGGCAGGCGGCGCGGCTGCCAAACACGTCACCCAGCACCACACTGCTCACGTTATCTGACAGTTACACGCAGCAAATGGGTTTATTCTGACCCCCAATTTGCTTTAAAGATTTTGCTCATTAACATAATTGAGGATATCTAATGTTATGTTGTACAAAAATACGCCACCTACTATAACTCTCGTCAGATGAAGAAAAAAGGTTGACTGGATCACACAGACATTTGCGCATTTTGTCCAAAAGAATATTACATCCGCTCATGCATACACGTATTTTCAAAATGACGATTCTGAGTAGTTAAAATGACTTAAACATATCATAAACATATAATATTCATGGGCAAGTGGTAAGAGTTGTCAGGTTAAGAAACCTGAATATCTAATGAGGTGAGCCATTTAATGAGGGAAAGGCCATCTGATTCCACACATGATTTTGAGAAAAGGATCATAAGACATGAATACTCTGCACGTTGGTCAGTTAGCTTGTTGCATGATCTTACTTTCCTCATCTGTGGTGTTGCGGCTGAGCCAGCCCACGCTGCTGGTGAGGACCACCACGGTGGGGCCGCCGCCCGTCACCACGGCACGTTTGCCCTCGTCGTACACCGACCAGTCGGCGCCGCGCGGCACCAGTGACGCGCCCACGGCCACCTTGAAGTAGCACACTTCGTAGAAGTGGTCGAGGCGTGCGCGCGGATACCACGCTAGGTTAGAGAAGGGCTGCCAAACGCCGCCAACCGTCTCAGGCTCTTCTAAGACGCTGTGGGGGTCAGATAGACAATACTGACGTGGCGCACATATAATAACCGCTTTTCAAAGACAAGTAGCCTACATTGACGTTCCTCAAACACGATTTTATTTCTAATGTTAGCATCAAATGAATTGTTAGAACCTAATATCGACTTCATTGGAGGAGTCAACTCTGATTTTTCTTGACCAGTGTTGTATTTGTTTGATCACTATGCTAAACATGTATACACTGACCTCGTCCGATGGCCAACGTATTGAAATACTAGACATTCAAAATTGGTGACTTTGTGTCGTGTGAAGAACACAGTTTGTATTGGGAAATATGATAAAATACCTATCACCTATGCAATGACCCGCCGGGACCCAGCACTACTACACCAGCAAAGCCATGTACCTGTGCTCAAACACGCACTGCTCGCTCGTGCCCAGATAGAAGCGGAAGTGTGGTTCGTCCGCGGCTGCGCGGAAGCACAGCTCATGCTGCGGATAGAAGTAGAAGGGCGCGCCGTCCGTGTTGACAAGACTCGTCCTGATGACGTTGCCCTCCACCGCATATCCCATCGTGAACTCCTGCAATAGGTGAACACATGACCCCAGTTAATAATCTCTTTGTTCATTGAAATCCCCTGGTTATTTGGTGCTTTGCATAAAAGATTTCTTCTATTTTCACAATGGCGAAAAGAACAATAACACCAGGGAGAATGTTCTTGATTAACACATCAAATGAAGAAATACAGGAAGCTGACATTCTGTTTGGTGTTTACCTGGTAGCCGAGGCCTGTCTGGTACTTGTTGGTGACGGGGTCTGCCGGCGTCAGCGGCTGGCCAGCGCGGCTCGCCATCACATAGCCCCAGTTTGTGCCGCCCGGCTCGTCACACACGCTCGGCACGCACGCACCCTGCTCTGCGTGCGTGCTGGCCTCGCCCACGCGCCCCCAACGCCATGCAGCGCCACCCAAGCGTGGTGGAGACATGGATGTGACACGCACACGCACGTCCGACAGCTGCTGCGCCGCCACGAACTGGTCGTCAAGGAAAGCACGCACCTTCCAAGTGGTGAGATGATAATAGAGGATGCCAGAACATCTCCATTAAGATCATTAATGTGTAGAAATTGAAATAACCCTACTCATGAGACATCTTTTATATAAGTAGAGAGCTTTATTTTAAAAGTAACTTACACTAAATGGTATTTTAGGCGCTCTCTCTCTATAGCAAGCAAGTTCCTATCACTGTATTGATATAGCTGATGACAGGGTTTACAATCGTAAGCCTCCATTTTACTGTATATCAAGTGACCCTAATGGGACTCGAAAGTGCCACCCCAAGGTTGTGAGACCAGAATGATACCGTCATCCCAAGCAGCGGGCTGTGTAAAAGGTTATACGGACGAACCATTGTCTCTGTAACACCCAGGCTACATACTTGGTCAGTTATCACCTCAATCCAGAGGCTGTTGGTTCGAACCACGCCTAAGAACTGAGACTTTGGAAGGACTAAATATTAATATGTTAATGCTAGTGGAGTATTCTACTATCTGGGAACTGGCGAGCAGTGCATGTATTAGAGTCTCGAGTTTAAGCCCCATTAGGGCCACTTGGTGTAGTTAAATAGAAGCCTAGTGTCGTAAAACCTGTCTTCAGCTATGTCAATATAGTGGTAGGAACTTGCTTGCTACAGACCACAGAGAGAAAACAGATTAAAATACTCTACTAGCATGTAAATGCGAATAAATTAACTCTCCCACATTCTCCGTCCTTAGGCGGGGCTTGAGCCCACAACACCAGGGCTGGACCTCAGGGAAAACAGATTAGAATACTAAAAAGTATGATTTATGACTATACAATTCTGTCTTAACGAAGTGTCCACATTAGTGAAGTGTCCCCAAGCAATGTTTTAGCATTGGTGCTTTCACGTATCTCTGACTAGCTTTCAGAAAGTCCAATGTAGTGTGCTCGTGTCCAATGTTGACCTAGCGCTTCCACATCGTCCAGCCCTTATCTACAAGCTATTGGCAGCATATGTGGGTGGCGTGAAGGTGGGGGTGAGGGAAAAGCCGATAGTCAAATGTGTGTTTTCTGCATCACCGCTCAGCATTTACACGGATGAACTTAATGTTCATGTATTATTCTCTCCACTAGTTGTGCAAACCACTCACTTTTATATTGTTGGAACCCGAACAGAGACATTCCCTCACCTTGACGTAGCAAAGCGGGCCCGCCTTGTCAATGTTCACCCACAGGCGGTCCGCCGTCACGCGCATCTTCCCCACAAAGAAGATGATGTCATCGTCGTCCGCTTGGCGGCGGCGCCGCCTACGTCCTGCTACCACGGTGAGGTTACTGACCGGGTCCCAGTAGCCCGTGTCAGGGTTCAGCACCCACAACTGCGCCTATACAGCAACACATTTCAATGGATTGGTATGTTTACTAATCTTATCCCTATGAACATACTACTGTATATGTAATCAATCTATTCAGGCTAAGTTTGATGGTGTTCTTGTTCACGTATACTTAAATCATAACATATATTATTCTACAGTGTGGATTTATTCAGGACCAGCCGATTTCAAAACTTTACTACCAGTGAACAATTACCATATTTTATAGTCTCATCTTTTCATAGTTACTGGTCGGTGAGCAAGTACATTTCCTGTCCTGGTTATTCACAGACTTAAACACGTATTCAAATATAGTGTCGTACAACACTTTTGCTTTCTGTACTAGACACTGCCTTCGTACCGGTGAGTTCCCCTGGATGTCGTGGTCCATGCCGATATTGCTAGCGCTGACAGTGACGGTGGCGGGGACAGTGCTGGACAGGCCTCGTCCGCCCTCCGCCTCCCGCACGGAAACCGCGAACATGCCGAACGAGGAGAGCGCAGACACCGCGTTCCGGGCGCTGCGCGTCAGCAGGTCACTGGGTACATCCTGGGCGGTGATGGGATCCTCAGTGTCTATGACGCTCACGAAGACATCTATGGGACCTGACACAAAGCTACTTTGGCAACTATCAACAAGTTATATAACTGTCAATATAATGGCCATGATAAGCACTAAACATGCCATCCGGAGAACAAATGGACAGGTTAACTAGGATATTGTTAAACAGAGTTGGCACCCGCTACCTTCATACTTGGTGCCGTCCATGGTGTAGAGCGAGCCACCCGCAATCTCTAGCTCCGCCACAGACCCGTGCCGCCGTTCTGCAGAGGAGGTTGCATTGCCCTGAGTGGGGGCGGCCAGGCTGACAGAGAAGTCGGTTGCGGCATCAAAGCGGCCGGCGTGTTTGGCAGGTAGCATCACCACATGTGATAGTTGCACGTGACCCACATCCCGGGACACCTACAGAGATGTGGAGCAATGCAAGTGTATGAAAGGCTTTTCATCTCTAACCCCTAAATTACACTAAGAAATCATACTGTAGCGACGCCTCGCGTTATGCGGTACCAGGGGGTAGAAACTAAGAATTTCCCGGATGATAAAAAAATTGACACCGCGAGCATATACCGCTCCAGGATTTGGGTACTTTTTCCATACCCCCGCCCCCGCGGATTATAGCTTCCGACGGTACCATCCTCGACAAATAACACTGATCGCGGGCCAGAAGAATAACCCTGTTTGCCGCTGCAGCGTCCCAGTGCATCGAGATATGCCGCAGAAGCCAATCACCCTGTTGTGGTGTCCTTGTATTTGTGATGCGGTACGAGGCTGTTGCGTGTTGAAATGTTACCGCAGCGGCATTGGCTGTGGTATGAAACACACAATTTTAACATGGGAAAAACAATGCGCCGGCACACAGTGTCGGTGTGGACACCATAGCGGTACTAAGTATGCCTTTGAGGTGTAAAATGGTGCTGCTGAGGCGCCATTTTATCTGTCCCTTTTGTATGTGGTTGGTGTTTTTCCCAGGAATTTTGCACTGGAGCCGCAGCGGCGTGGGCGCGGCGTGTTATTTCTATTATACTAACCCGTCATGGGGTTGTATGGTTGTAAGAGTTCAGACAGATAATATGGTGCAAGTCCAGTGAGGCATTTGAAAGTAAGTGTTAGAATCTTGAAAATTATGCGTTGCTTGACAGGGAGCCAGTGAAGGCTTTTCAAAACCGGAGTTATATGATCATGCTTTTTCGTTAGAGTTAGCATCCGTGCAGCAGTGTTATAAACACGCTGTACACGTTGGATCGGGTAAACCATCATGAAGTGAGTTTCCATTATCAAGGCGAGAACTGATGAAGGCATGAACAATTTTCTCAGAAGCTTCCATTGTGAGAAACTTCCTAATCTGTCCAATATGACGAAGATGCCAATTGCAAGATTTAACAAGGACAGACACATGAGGTTGAAGTGTCATGTTTTGGTAAAAAGTAGCCCCTAAATTACGAGCAGTTGATGTTGGTGTGATATTACTGTTCCCAATTCTAACTGACTCAATGTCAACTGTATCCTTATGTCGGGAGGGGGTTATAGCTACTAATTCAGTATTTGCTTCGTTCAGTTGAAGCTTGTTTTCACGCATGCAAGCTCTTATATCAGCTATATGCAAGCCTCCATCTTGTTTCTGGCTTCATGAGCTAAATGAGGTGAGAGGTCAAACTCAGTATAGATCTGAGTGTCATTGGCATACATATGTATACTGAGACCGTGTTTGATAGCTATATCATATACTGGACCTGTATAGATTACGAATTTAAAAGGACCTAGTACAGAGCCTTGTGGGACGCCGAAAAGCAAAGCAGTGCTTTTTGATGACACGCTATTGAGGAAGATGACTTGTGAATGGTTTGTAAGGTAAGATTGATTATGTTCCTGTTGGTTACATATAGGCGGCATTGACATCAAGGTATGGTTGAAAGAAGATACAACTTACATGTGTCCACATTTCTAAAGATATTAAATATACTGTCTGCTATCTTGGTGACAACAAATTGTGCTGATGCAGGCTGTATAGCTATTATTATCATAAGAATTAGATGTACTTGATCCAAGTTGAGAGAATTGCTTCCAGTCCTTTTGGACAGAAGTCTGTCTATGCTCATAATTGCAACAATGTATGCTCTCTGTAAAAGAAGCTCAATGTTACATAGAAGTTAGTGCTTGGCCCTTTGAGACAATGATGGTGCACAACTAATATGATGACAACGCCATGATTAGATGGATTCGAGGTGACAATGTAAGTTTGGCCTCACTTTACAAAAGATCCTCTTATCCCTGATGGGAGTCAGTGTCAAGGCAAAACAGGCTGCTCTGGGCTGGTCCTGTGCACAGGAGCAATGGTTGGATCGATAGATGTGAAAGGATTGTGATTGCTGGTAACAAACCAAACGGAAGATGCAGAAAATCTTGTTGGGGTACTATTGAGGAAGACTTGATGACCTGGAGATTGAGATGGAAAACAATGTTGAGGATTGCAATGAATTTATGTACAGCCATAAACTAGCCCAAGACCTTCTACAGGTAAAATATAGTAAAATGGTGAGCCACCCACGCATTATGGCGGCCTTTTAAATTTGCAGTTATGGTAAATTCTGGCCCTTTTATATTTGGAAGAAGAGTCTGACCGTCAAGGTCAGTCAATGTCAAATATAATTGTGACGCTTTCTGAACCATCATATATGATTTAATATTAGTGTTATGTAGTGATTTTAAATATAACATCATTTCTAAACAAGATATGAACAATTTTACATGAACAATGGTGGCCATCGTGAAATTTGGCATCCATCATGGAGATTTGAATTGGAAAATTATTTAATGATTTTAGTTGAGGTGTCGTATACATAGGTGCAGATTTGGGGTGCTTTTATCATAATACCCAAGACTATACAACAATCTTAACTTTGACCACTACACGATAAGTCATATCTTGCATGCCTGTCAAATTTAAGCTAATTTTTTAACATTTCTCATCATTTTCCACACATATGGAGTCACAAAATTGACTCTTAAAATCAAGGTAATATATGTCAATAAATATTACACAGAGCTTCAATAATCAAAAAGAAAATTTTCTAAATTGAAGCTAATTTTTAACGTTTCTTATCATTTTCATCAGAGTCACTAAACTGACTCTCAAAATCTAGGCCACACACATGCAACAATGTTGCATAACCTCATCAATAAAAGGTAATTACTATTAGTACATAATGTTGTCAGATAAATAAGAGTTATGTGGTCACAAGCAAGTGCAATTGATATATTTTTTCTAGTTCTAAATTGAAAACTCTTCAAACGTTTTAAAAATATACTTCCCATGGAGGGAAAATAGCGACATACATTTTGGAAAGCGCAATACATAAACTAAAGAAAATATATGCTGCCAAATTTTATAGAAAAATTCCCACGGAGCCACGTTTTGTGACATCTGACTATATGAGTGAACGTACAAATGGGGACGGTGCAAATCTTCATAACAGTACCAGAGAATGCCTGGCATGATGAATAATTGCTATAGTTTTATTGATTTGATAAGATGACAAACTCAACGAAAGTAAACGAAAACAAAATATATTTACACGTGGACGAAAATGGTGCGTGTGCATATTACAGTGTGAAAATGCGAAAGAAGGGGAGAGAAAGAGAGTAAGCGGGATCGGGATGGAGAGATACCGATGCGAAAGTTGGGCCAGATGAGAAGAGACATTGAGAAAGAAAGTGTGTGTGTGTGTGTGTGTGTGTGTGTGTGTGTGTGTGTGTGTGTGTGTGTGTGTGTGTGTGTGTGTGTGTGTGTGTGTGTGTGTGTGTGTGTGTGTGTGTGTGTGTGTGTGTGTGTGTGTGTGTGTGTTTCGGTGCATGTGTCACACTCACCTGAACGGCCCTGTACGTGTGCATGTGGACGCCGGTCGGGTCGTGGAAGGCGAGGGCCACACGGCTCTCGGCGGCCGGCACCGTCAGTACGAAGTAACCGCGTGCGTCAGTGATGGCCACCACCTGCAGGGCACGGTGCGTGGTAGTATTTATTAATTATTATTATTATTTATTACATAAATATTCTATTTGCGGTTGACATACATTTATGCAACTATTTCGATATCACTTGCATTGATTTACATGTGTGTGCATAAGTGGAAGTTATTGAATTATTGAATCCCTCGAATCCATGTGGATCGAATTAATGAAAGCTGACTTCAGTCATAGTCGCTCGAACATAGTACTCTCTAAGTGCCAGTACTACCGCTATAAGAAGACTACTTTTAGCTGTCAATAGACTTAGAAAAAATCACTATGTGTGGAAATTATTGTATCACGGTTTTCTATAATATCTTTGCTTTTAAGTAGACGTTTTCTAAAAAATAAGGGCCAGTCAACATATTAAGGCTTATTGTGCTGGATGAATTGATATAGTTTAGTGATAATTGATACCCAGTTATCATATGTGTTTAATTCAGTATACCCAATTTATGACAATCCGTAGTTGTGACTATCCTGCCTCTCACCTGCCCGCTGTGCATGACGTCCACGGCTTGTAGTGGGCCCCCGAGCCGCCCGTCACCACGCCCGACACCGTTACCACGCCACCCGCCTGCTGCTGCCTGCACGCGACACACCCACACGCCAGCACACGCACCACGCGCATGAGGTACGGTGCGTGGAACGTGCATGTCACACGCACGGATACAAGAGCCTGCTCCACGGCCGCGCAGCAGTGGCCCCCTGCGCCTGGTAAGTGAAGTTCAGCTTGAAAGCTAGGTACATACAGCTATAGTGCTGTACGTTGTAATCAGAATTACCCATCTACACCTGCCATAGCCAAGCAGGGCCAGATGATGTCATTTTAGCTTCGCAAAAAACGTGTTAGTACATTATATCAACTCTGAGTGAATTGAATCCCTCGAATCCATGTGGATCGAATTAATGAAGGCTGACTTCAGTCATACTCGCTCGAACACAGTACTCTCTAAGTCCCAGTTCTACCGCTATAAGAACACTACTTTTCAATAGACTTAGAAAAAATCACTATGTGTCCCAATAATGTTTTCACTTTATATGACAGTCTATACCGTCTATGAACCACGTGTGGCCATCATTCTTACCAGATGTGTTGCGCGCACACCACGCATCCCCGCCGTCGGCGCACGCGGCATGTGGCGGGCAGGCGCCCACGTCCACGCTCGTCCGGTTGCTGCTCTCCACCGTGCAGCCGGGCGGCAGCGGGGTTAGCCGCCGCACGGGCGCCGCGCGGCACGCGGAGGCCGCATCTGCAAATACATAGCCGTCACTGATTGGCTGGTGTCATCAGATTGCTTCCAAAATTTCAGAGAGAATAGAGGGAGGCGGAAGCTGGAATAGTGATGGTTAGAGATCTAAGATTCATCGAGGTGTGCTTGATGATAGGTATGATTATAATAGACTGTCTATATAAGTGAAAACATTATTGGCAAGTCAAATGTGATATTCAACATAGAACTGCAGTTTATAGATATATTGGTGGAATAGAACTACTGATCCATTAGATTACATATTGTAATGGTGCCAATTTGTTTAAAAGTTTTAACAGTATAAAATATAAAGATAATAAAATAATGATATATACAAATATCACTTAAATTATCTGTGAATTCTTATGACCATTTTGTTTTACTATTGGATGTTATCCTTTATTACATGCGTGAATATTGTTTATGAAAATCTAAAATAAAAGAGAGAAAGTTTGCTCTTCTCTAAATAAAAAAAACTTGAATTCTTGCTATTTCAACAGTTGTGTATACCATTGTACAATCTAAAGAGTCATTGAAAGTTCCGCTTCTGCGACTCTTATGTAAAGTGGAACGTGGATTTTAAACAGAACAGATTATTAAGTAAAAAAGGTACGACATTTCATTTAAATCGCATTTTTTCGCATGATCGATGCTTTTTGAAAAAAAGTGGAAAATTTTATTCTTTGTGGAACGTTATACGTGTACTACCCACGGGGGGGTCGTCCAAAAAGGTGGGGAGAGGGGGGGGGGTCTAAAACTTTTCTGATTCTTTTTGGGGAGGTCGCTGAACTTTTTTTTTATCACGCTACGGTATATTTTTCACATATTTTCTTTCAGCAATTGTCGAAATATGCAATGACTATGTAGAAGACGTTTGCTTTGGCATGAGGGTCACTCAACATTTAAAAATGTTGATGGGGGTCGCTTATATTTTTCTTCGAGCCCCAATAAATGGACGACCCCCCCCCCCGGTATCGTTATTTATGATCGTTCCTTAATGTAATGTATTCTAATGTGAGGTGATGTAATGTAATGTGATGTAAGGTGATGCAATATAATATAATGTAATTTAATGAATCTGGTTGTTTGCTGAGGGTGCCACCTGGGATGCTGACTGTGACGCGGGCATGAGCAGACACGGCCTCGCCATACGCGCTGGCCACCTCGCACCAGTACTCTCCCGCCACTCCCGCACTCACGTTATGCGCCACGTACGTCCAGGTCGCAGCCACCAGACGAGATCCATCCTTGTACCTGAAAGATAACAACATACTTTTCAGTCTGCTAGACAAAGATGAAAAAAGCACCGAATCCAGGGTTTTCTCTCAATTCATTCAGTTGATGTAGGGCCAATATTTACCCATTTCTGGTTTCCATGGTTGCAAAATAAGCAATTGTAATCTAATAAGAAATATTTCTAAACTGCAACAGCTGTATGTTAGATCAAATAAATCATAAATTTGTGTATGCGGCAAAATACACCCCTGATTCCATCATTTAGAATAACTAAACATAATCTTATAAATAATTTTCTAAATGATATTATACATGAGAATTCAAGATGCCTGCCAAAATGGCTGCCAATATAACTATCTTAGCTATACAAGCTATGCCAGGTGACAACCAAAATAAAATAAAAACCAAAAATAGACGTTGTTGTCATGGTGCTATGGAATATTACGTTTTTGTCAATCATTCGATTTCAATCATTAGGGTCTGTATATTGCAATAATTTGAATACCAATGATGATATCCTTGATGGACGTTAGATATCCTGGATTGAACACCATTATATACTCTCTTTTCAACTGCTCATAATACAAAAAAAAATGTCAAAAAATAAACAATCAGTTTGAAAGATTTACGAATCCCCCTCGCATGTTTCATAATTTCTATTACTTCATTAATAAGCAGAGTGATCTTCACATTTTATTGAATAATTTCAAAGTAGAAGGATTAATGCTTATCTATACTAATCTTTAAGATTTTCCAAGCATTATATACAATTGCACTTGAGACCCTTTACTGATCGGCTGAATGATGAGCCCTCCTCCCCTTCCTTCCCACACAGCGGTCTCTATTTAGAAGCAGCGGGAGCAGAACTGACAGTTATTTATTTGAAGGTATTTTCTTTCATAGTGGTACTGACCATGTGACTGAGTGTGGGGCAGGGGAACCCCCAGCGCGGCAGCACAGCACCACACTACCCCCAACTAACACGTGCTGATTCCGCGGTGACTCCAGCAGGTAAGGCAGCACTAAAATACAACATGAAACCGACTGCTTTATCAACATCAAGCGATACGTGTATTAGGTCACAGACATCAAGTTTATTATCTTGCAGTGCTAATGTATGTCTTAATCGCCTGTATGAATGACTCATCCAACTGATCACTAATAGCTTCAGGTTAATTGTGTCAATTCAGTTGTACACATAATGGCTGTAAACATACAAGTTGGAAATTTGTGTTTGGAAGTTTTATGTACCATGATTGACATGCATTTGATATAAGGATTTACAGACCTTTACACTTGCAACTGGTCAAAGGAACAGTGAATGGGCATTTCATATGAGATTCGTAGGTCTAAACTAAATGCTATTAACTTAAGTCAGCTTACCTACTCGCTGTAGAAACACTTCTCGCGGAAGGTCAGCAACATTCACAATCTGCTCTATATAGTGCGGTAAGGACACCCTGATATGATTCGTGTGTGAGCATATGGCAAAGTTGCCAGTGCTGCTGGTTGTCACCTCTTTTGCCATCCATTGACCAGTCTTTGAATGATGCTCAGAGACATGTGCACCCATGATGGGCACGCGGAGTGTGACATCCCGGACGAGCCCCCATGCTGGTCGCTGGTCGACCGTGCATGCGGCTGGAGTGCACAGCCAGCAGGCCGAATCTGGGACCTGGGTCGCCATACACGTTAGGTTGCATGCTGAGGATGAAAGAATGCGACATCATTAGATTATTGTTATACTTGCCGTTGTCTTTCTAGATTTTCTAAACAATTTAGCACTTTTAATCACAAGATAGTAACTTTAGTCTTATATTGCAGTAAAGTAGACAACACTAACTCTATGTTCTAGGTTAGCCATTATGGGTTGCGTCAGAAGCAGTGTCCATGAAACAGCTGACAGTACCTCTTAAGCGTGAAGTGATACTGTAGTAAGAGGTCACTGTGATGACGATGACCGCGACAGTCACACACGCTGTTGCTGCTGCCAGCGCTATGCGTCTCCGGCCCCAGTCAAAAGTCACCATACTCTCCAAGGTTCTCTAATCATCCTATCTCAACACGCAATTTAGATATTTTTAAATGTATCACTTACAATCAATCTACCATGTTATGTCAATGCATATGACAATTTTCTTCCACACTATTCCAACTTTGCCACTACGAATTTCGCTATTAAAGAATTCCAAAATCAAATTTGATATTTGAACATCACATTGAGGCTTCGAAATATTATGTTCCACCTATTGTGACCAGTTAACAAAGGAAAGGTAAACGCAAAACCAAACCACACAAGAGACATTCAACAAATAAAAATATATTTAGAAAAAATTAGATTACACGCTTATTCTGCCAATATGTGTTGTAATAAGATGCGAAAATTCACTGACATTCCGATTGTATTAATCACTGTCACTAACGTGAAAATGGCACGAGTTCCTATGTTATTACTGATCAACTAGTAATCTACATTCTACCATTCAGGCAATTATTTGCAAATACTTTACGGCTTAACAAACAAACTCCATGCAGACGTGCAGTCTTCTTAACACTTATGCAATCATAGATATTGGAATGATATTAAAACTAATTAATATAGCCGATATTCATAAGTTCTAACATATCCAATCCCAAAGGTAGTCATAGACATTGCAACAAACAAATCATTAGGAACCATTAGGTCTTAATAATCACCACTTGGTCTCACAAAGCTAAAAGACAGTCCATCAATGTGTTGCCAGGCTCCCGTGCACTGCCTCGGTTTTCATTGACCATGTTTGTTTATTGATTGCGGAGAATCGATGTTGCCGCACCTGAATGTGATGTGTGCAGCGATCAGCGCTCCGGGCACCGCGCCGTGACAGCGGAACAACATTACCCCGCCACAGGCAGGCGAAAACAGGCTCAACTAAATCACCTACTTCCAGCAGCAGCAGCAGCAGCAGCAGCAGCAGCAGCAGCAGCAGCAGCAGCAGCAGCAGCAGCAGCAGCAGCAGCAGCAGCAGCAGCAGCAGTAATCTAATTGACATCATTAATCTGGTACATTAAGACACTTGTGTACACATTATATTGTTGTTCCATTGTCTCTTTATTTCGGAAGGTAAGCATGCAAAATAGCCCGGAATACTAGCTTTTCTAGAGGACACCCATTCAACCACTCTGATCTAATTTATCGGAAAACACAATTTATATCTAAGATGATCGTCAATCTTTAAATTGCTGTGGATAACTTTTTTCTTCTGCAAGCTGCAATGCAAATTTGAGTTGAACCTTGTGCAGTAGATCGACGAATCGCCAATAATATATTGAAATGGAAGATAGTGATATTATAAATGATTTTATTTTAGAAAAAAGTATAGTAAATACACTTTTTGAAACTTCATTTCGTAGTACATGTGTAATTAAACGTTATTGTATCTGAATCGATAAAGTCTGTTTAAAATCCCGATCCAAATTTTGTAGCAACGATTGCAGACACTGGTGTAGACTGCTGGGCACCGTCATGTTATACGAAGCAGCCGTGGTGGAGTCAGGCTGCTGGGAGCCGCTGGAGATTCTCTGCAGAAAAATAGAGCCTTCTCTTACTCTGTACTGACCGAACAAAGATGATAGGGTTTTAATACCCTTTTGAGGACTTATCTTCTCTTATGGAGATATACATGTTGCAAGGAACAATACACACCCAATTCTTCACGGTAATGAGCAGGTCATCCGATTTACGTCTCTTTTATTATTGGCCTTTATTATTACTATTAGTCAAATTTAGATGTTTAATATGAAAATTAGCTATTATTCTGAATATAATACGTGCGATAATTTGAGTACTTGTAGCCAGCTTGTGGTTTTGAATGAATAATTGATTAGATAGAAGCATCAGATCTGGTAGGCATGTTAGTATTTTGTAAGTGGTGGTGGTGGTGGTGGTGAGGTACATTTTGCAGGAATAAGAATATTGGTGGATTTATGCTAACAAAGCTCAGTACAAAGATACTAGAAATACACTAAAGGAGGCTATACCCCCACACACATAAAATTGCATTCTCCTATTCCGAAGGCTTTCACATTTTTAAAAACAGCGAACATTTTACCTATGATTTATAGTTCCCGAGTACGATGCGTAACATTACGCTCACCTGCAGCACGAATGTCCTGACGTGGTAGACGAGCGAGCACGCCTCACAGCTCCGGTCATCCTCCTCGAAGGCGCCGGCCGCGCCGTGCAGGACCGTGGCGCCCGTGGCCGCCAGCTCGAGGCACGCCGCCGCCTCCTCGGCCGCACGCCGCCGCCCCGCCCCCGAGCAGTCCGCACACAAGCCCTTGCGGTAGTTGAACGTGGCCGGCAGCGGCAGATGCAACTCTAGAGGGGTGAGGCGACCCTTAATACCAAGTGGCCGACAACTTAGATAACTGATATAGAGGGTAAACAGATTATACCCAATTATAACTCAAAATGCTAGCACTTGTTGTTTATTAACGATTCGGCCAGTTTTGTCTAATGACTACAAATAGTTAAACTCCCTATAATGAGTAGGCCTACATCAAATGGCTAGAGCTCATGTGTGCAACAGGCAACAAGAAACAAGCGATTTTATAGTCAATGGCTTACTCACACATTACACGAGTGAAATCATTTTTATTCGTGACCAACTGTATGTTTGCTTCTTAATACAACTCTTTTGGAAAATTAATTGACGGCTCTTTAACCTAAACCCATCGTGATATCGTAGTCAAATGTAGTTTAGTTATTGATAAGGGTGGGGGGGGGGGTTAGTTCTGTAAGATTTTGCTGCTGGAACAATAGATATAACGTTTATGGTACTAGGGGCCTACTCATCATCGGACTGACCCGGGTGCCTGGACAGTACGAGGTTGAGCACGTCCTGGTCAGGCAGGCGGATGTGGCGCCGGTTCTCGGCGTAGTAGCGCATGAACAGGCGAGTGACGTTGGCGGCGTGCAGCCGCGCCGGGCTCAGCAGCAGCACGCCCGAGTTGAGAGCTGGCGAGACCGTAACAATGCACAGCTTCGTGTATTGACGAATACTTAGAAAACTATATAACTTGACAAAAGTTAATAAGAATGACCTATGGCCACTGTAAACTTATTAAGAACATTTAGCGTCAAATTGTTCAGTAGTTCTCGTGAGTTTCTATAATTTCTTCGCACAATTAGTTCAATCCCTCTAACTTCTTGCCGCCATGATTAAGTATGACTCATTCTCCATCATGCCAGCGGTAATGCATTAACAGCAGGACACTTACACCAGGGCTGCACGTAGGGTATCAGGCCCGCACGGTGGCTGTAATGCGGCATGCGGAGGCGGAACCTCATGGGACACGTGCCTATGGCCTGCGTGCTGTTAGCGGCCAGGTGGTGTCTCCACAGTGTCGCCAGCGAGGCGAGGGCCACGGTGTCCGAGTCCAGATAGATGGTCCACGCCACGCGTGGCAGCAGCTCCTGCATGTCAAGAGGCGAACACTAATGTCAATGACCTGCACGATTATACAAAGAGTTAACGTGCCATCATTTAATTGTAGTTGAAAGGAAAATAGGATCACTTAAATTTTGAGGGATCGTATTTGTTTTAAAGAACACTTTGAAATTAATGTTTTAATAGATTTTGATAACAAATTGAGAGATCTAGATGAGCAGTGTAGCACGTACAGGCAGAAAAAGCCTGAGGCTGGCGCACGGTGCAAACATGTTCCTCCACTGGTCGCTGGGAAACTTGGCCTCCAGCAGCGAGTACTGGTGGTGTGGGAAGCGCCGTGCCAGCAGCACCAACTTATCAGCAGTGGCGGTGACGGCGAAAAAAACAAAACAAGCCTAACATGTATATAAGGATACATATAAGGATGTAGATGCTACGTGACGCACGAATTTACAGTTTTACCAAGTCATGATTTATATTATACACATACCACAGTGACACAAATTGTTATTCAGGATATGTTTAAACTTACACACACTGACACTCACCGGTGACATATATGTTACTTCATATTTTTAACAATGAATGAGTATCTATAAATATTTTGAAGCCAAGTATCAAAACCGGTCTTATCTAGAGAGTTAGCGTTATTACGTCCAAGTGTTTCATATGCCTCCCCTCATTCCACGACAGTTACAGATAAAGACATTGCTTTTTTTATCTCATCTTACAAAGAATTTCGTTTGATAATGAAAGTTCATGTCATGTCTTCATCGTGTCCCCCAAAAAGCTAAAATGTGTTTCTTTAACATTTTCTTTGTTTTTTTTCTTTATTTTGTTCTTGAGAACGTCTAGTAAAACAAATTGTAATTTATCACAAATCTTTGTTCACTGATAGATGATAATTTATAACGACGGAAAAAATAATATTAACACACATTTTCTGGCTAGAATTTATTAAATAAAATATTTGTGTCAATATCTTATATTTTACAATGCAAATAAAAGGAGCACTAGTCAGTCACAATTCAATTTGCAATTAAAGCAAACTATCGTGTGAATAGCTGTAAAAGCCCTTGAAATTTAAACTACATACTATAAAAAAGAACTAGATAATGACACATTGTTTTTGCGATCACCAGGTAACATTATGATAATCATCTATAGAAAACATTGCATATTCTCAATGTGTACAGTAAATAAGTATATGCACTTATTTATACTCACAATATCTTATTATGATGCCTAAATAAATATTTATTATGGCTATCTGAACATTATATGGGTGCTTTTTGTAAGATAATGTGAATGGTGACGAACCAGTGATAATAGTAAGATCAAATTACGACCATAGCGGATCCAAATGGACCATTGTGGTCGATATGAAACGCGCCTGTTATTCACTATTCTATCATTCCGTGCGTGCATAAATCACCGTCAATACTCTACGCTGATTGGTTCAAGTAGCGTTCTCAATTTTACGATTGACTGCATGCGCGGAGACCGCACAGTCTAAACTAGACTAGTGACGTCACATTATTTATACATCCGCTCACGTCTTATATGGTCAAACTGGCAATGCGACTGTTATGATATGATTTATTTTTAAACATAAAAACGAAACAGAAACTCGTTTAGTGTGGATTTCATGATAGAATGGTATTGGACCACTCGATTGTCGTGTCAATCGTGAAATTGAGCAATTTACCCGAACGAAGTGAGGCTAAAACAGACGTCAGCATGCTCATTTTCACGATTGACACGACAATCTCGTGGTCACATCCTACAATGTTAGCATACATAGAGATATTGATTTGTCTGCATCGCTTGGATGCTCTCAAGATCCTTAAGGGTCTAACCCTAAAGATAATATATAGCGGGACGGTCGCACGTGTTTTTGTTTGTCAACAAACATATTAAGGATCCAGTATAGTACTTCAAACAGTCGGCTATCTTGCTGGTGTGTGTGTGTGGGGGGGGGGGGGTGAGGGGGTTAGCTGAGTATACAATCTGTAAACCATCTGTAAAGTACATAGATTTGATCAGGGGATGCGATTTTGCATCAAGCAAAGTCATTTTGACGTGATTTTGAAGCAGTTGAATATGTATGAAATTAATACTTCTGAGGGTGTCTTATGACACGTGAAGGTACATTTTTGGCACTTTGAGGCTACATTTGTATGACAACTTTTCATGACAAATCGATTTAAAAGTCATCCACGCACACCAGGCTGTCAATGTCTTTATATGTGGTACCCATGGCCGTGAGCTACCATGAACTAGACCCTTATGCCTGGGTTATACAGGCTAAATTCGGTTGTGTCGTACGGAGATCGTATCTAAAAATTGCTAAATATTCCAGTAAAATGACAATACGCTCACTACGGCCCCCGATCAGCCGCCATACAGCTAAACTTATGCCGACATTGCGCCATGCATTGGCATATCAGAATGATATCGTATCAATGCCCCCCTCTTCCCATCAATACGATATCGTATTGCCGTATTTCCAAACATGGTCACCTGTCAGATCTATGTATGCAGTCTGGATATAAACAAAAGGAGAGTAATATATTAGAATCAATAATGATGACTCAATCTGTTGCATCAACTGAACTTTTAAACGATTTAGTGTGTGGTTGCAAAGAATTAGAGTGTAGAGATGAATGTGTATGTGCTGTCAATGAACAATCATACACCATTTTAGAAATGAAAATAGATCTTATTTTAAATCCAACATAATAATATATAACTAATATAATGTATGTACATGATGTACTCATCAATCATAAATATCTGCAACAGTAAACGTGGACCCAGTCTCTGAACGCTACAGCACGCACTATCATGATGTTTTTATAAGACGTAGTAATGCATTTAGTATGTTAATGAGCGTCAGACATATCTGTTTTTCTATTCACAAAGTAGAGATATCACTTGGGCAAAATAGTGATAAACACATATCTCGCACGGCTCTTAACCGACCAGAATCGAGAATGAACGAGACAGTGGTGAGAACCCATGGTATCTATGTAATGGACCATTCTATTTATACATGAATATAATTAAT
>CM032663.1:23253366-23263842 GCA_019095985.1 Streblospio benedicti | reverse complement strand
TAATAGAAAAGCTGCTGTTCGCCCAGAGGCTTAATGTAAAAGTGTATGCTTATTATGTTATTCAAAAACAGAACATCTATTATAAAAATATCGATAACAATTTTACCTGGACCACATAAATGATACGGCTGAGATGACACTCTATAGGACTAAGCACATAAAGAACAACTACATTGACATCTTACCCGAGAAAAATGTATAAATATGAACTACATACCATACCAGTATGTAATAGATAGCATGCTAACAAAAAACAAGATTTCTGTTCAATTGATTGTCCAGTTGATAAATATACAGATTCTTGCACATAATTCTTCATAAAGACATTTAAAAAAGTGTGTTTCTTAATAACGTTGCTGTTTTTTTGTCTTTGTGAATATGCTACTACATGTCTATTGTGAACATAGTTTAAGAAATATTTCATGACACTCTGCAGTTTGTAAATCACAATAAATATTGAATCCATATGATATTGAATTTGTAAATATCGAGAATTAAATTTGAAAACACACAAATATTATATGGTAAAATATAAAATCGTATTTAATAATCAAATGACAATAGTCCACACATACAATCACAACGTCTGGTAGATAAGTCATACGTTCGCTCTATACAACTTGCAAACGTTCACACTTATAAGGCTATTCACGGTAAAGGTAAATTGTAGATAAATGATCATTATTGCATGCCATTCTATTTGGTGCACGAGTCTTGCTTTGTCGTACAATTTTTACGGAGTATAATTTCATATTTCAAGCCTCTTTTACTATTCTCTAGATGAATAAAACAAAGTACTATGTACATTTACCATGAAATAAAGGAAAATGATAAAATATGAAATTAATCTCAGTGAAAAGTATGCAACACAGCAAAGCTTGCTTTAGTAGTACAGTATTCTTACCCAAGAAGTTCTTTTCAATGTTTCCAGTTAGTCACATGTTTTAGAAGTTCAATACATGAATATGCAGTTTGGTGTATTGTATCTTTAAAAAACTACCCAACACATTGAATATTGTTCTATCAGTCTCATATTGGGTAATCTAGTGAAAAGTAACATTTAAAGGTAGCTAAATAAAATAGGTATAGTTTATTATTGATCATAGAATAATTGAACTTGTTTATTAACTTGTTTATGATAGAAATTGCACAAAAACACATATGGCAATATGTTATACCAAATCTGTAGTGTACAGCCCACGATAGAGCTTCATTTATACGTCAATGACCATACGATGTTGGTGTACTTTAATATTGCACACAAAGTTGCTTGAGATATCAATGTTTCATAATCCAACAAAATCACAGATCCATATTAACGCTCATATTTGCCTAAAAGTGAGCCCAAAAGTGACACTTTAGTCATATACCCCATAATATTACATCATACGTTTTTAGTTTCCAAGATAATTTAAAATACTTACATACTCCACATACACTTAATTCTGTTCAATTGTAAACTAATTCCTTCAATCAAACACTTTCATAACATTTGCTTGCATAACAATTGCTGAAGCAGGAGATAATTATGTTTTATAATTATAAAATAGAAAAATAAAAAGCACAATTGCATTTTCACGACAATTGTTCTGTGTACCAGCTACATATTAGTTATTAGAAGTACATGTAGTAATTGATCTTACCTAGTGACGTCACAACACTTAGAGTAGGTGATACAACAGCAAGAAATCTTTGCAAAATTACACACAAAAATCTACATGACTTTTAAACTTAGAATGAGTACAAATCTTTGCCATTGATGGCAAATCATCATGAGAGCTAGCATGTTTAACTGAAATCCCCACCAGTCACTTTACAAGAACTTGAGGTGACTACACCGCGCAGCAGTACGTCCAGTCGGCCACTTTGGTCCCACTTTTGTAGAGGCCGTCATATGTGGCTGCAAAACAAATCACACGTTAACGCAGTGGAATATTTATAGACAAGTTCTTTAACATATTGCAATACATGGCAAACAAGAACATTGTATATACTAGAATTTTAAGCTACCAACAGAAACCAAATATGGCTCACATTTTGGCGAGACTTTCGCTCTTATCGCAAGAGCTTCTTCAGGCCGAATGACAGGTCCTTAGTTAGTCGTTTTCCTGCCACTGCTGTCATGTGACTGCCGCCGCCATGGCGGTCACATGACCAACTAAGGACCTCTCATTCGGCCTGAAGAAGCTCTTGCGATAAGAGCGAAAGTCTCGCCAAAATGTGAGCCATATTTGGTTTCTGTTGGTAGCTTAAAATTCTAGTATATATCATGAATGAAGAAACCCAAGAGAGAAGTGTTCATTCTAAGAACATTGTAAATTGTAAGCATGGGGCAATTTTAATTATCAAACCTGTGATGACCTATACAATTTTGCCATCATCCTACCTATTGATCATTTCAACACATGACCGAAGCTCATGCCACGAGTGCGGTGCGTATACTCACCCCCATATGCGCTAAGCGAGTAGGCGTTTGTGGGCGTGCTGACTGCGGGGTCGATTGAGGAGTCCACCACCCAGCTCACGGATACCGCCGGCTGGAACACGGGAGGTTAATCAGTTATGTGGTGTTGGATTAGTAGTATGTGCCTTTACAGGCGGATTTGTCAGTGATGCCTGCAATTGTAACTCTGAATAAAGACTAATATAAGCTCAAATTTACTGAGGTGTGCGTCTGATTTGATTAAACAAGGGCCAGTCAGATATCAACTTTTGGTATTTCTTATTATTTCAGGCTTTACCCTCGGGCTAGGCTGTAATGATAGCAAAATTGCATTGTTTACCCACTAAAAGGGATGTGGTGGTGGGTGTCCAAAATGCCAGATTAGGATGATTTCTGCAAGTCTGCATGTAAGTGGCCTAGTGTTCAAATTGTTCACTGATTAAATTTACTTATTGTTTAACACCATAGTTATTGTGTTATTCAAGTCCAGCAGAGCATTTCAGAGGTACTTGCCCCTGACTTGGAATATACATTTTTCATTTCACCTTTGATTACATGGGCGACTATTTTGATCCATTAGTTATTCATGGAGTTTCACTTGTACAAGCAGTTGGGCCACGTTGCATCATATGGATTGTTTCAATATATATTAAATGGTTCAAAATCTCCATATCGGCGTGGCAGTTGAACAAATTGATCACTTAGCGCATTGATGATTAAAACACTTTGAAACTACAATTATCCCCTACACATATGATATCACATATGCCTACTCTTGAAAGAACTTTCCCTCAATGCAACTTTCATCAAGGAGACGCCGGCATTCGACCAACAGCCTCTAATTATTAGATCATACTGTGTGATCCTTTTCTCTACTTAAGTGTTTTATCCATTTGACCTCATGCATATACACACAGGTCAATTAATTCCAATATATCAACATAAAAATATAGCCAACATGCGTGTGATACAACATTCAACTGCCACATGTACTACAAGATAGGATCATTAACACGTACATGTATAGCTCTGGAATAACAGGTCTGTTAGGTCCATAAGAATGGTATAATGTGCCTGCCTTCAGTACTTGGTGACAAGTTGCCACATTGGCGTTGGCAAGGGTTCGAGTCCCAGCAGAAACTATTTGATATAGCCCTATAGAATTCAATAAAGAATCCCCTTATTTCTGTTTAAACTAAGTTTAACTGACCCTTTCTAAGAGCCATGCAGCAGTAAAAAGCCATTACAGACAGACCCTCACGTATGGATGGCTAGCATAAAGTTTGAGCTTGGCAATACAAACAACACCACTAACTTGAGCTTGCTTGACAGAAAAGTGAGAATAAAATTGAATTCACAAAGCAAGACTTGGGAAAAAATATATACAATTATTCATATAAGCACAGACCCTAACACGGCTGAAACATTAGACCTCCCAAAAATTTCCGTCCTCAGGTGGGATTCGAACCCCGAACCTCTGGGTTGAGATGATAATTGACCAAGTATGTAAGCTGGGGTTACGGAGACATTGGTTCGTCGAGTAACCTTTTTAACAGCCCGCTGCTTGGGATGATGGTATCATTCTGGTCTCACAACCTTGGGGTCGTGAGTTCGAGTCCCGTCAGGGCCACTTGATATAGTAAAAATGGAAGATGTCTCTTCAGCTATGTCAATACTGTGGCAGGAGCTTGCTTGACAGAAAAGTGAGAATAGAATTGAATTCACAAGCAAGACTTGGGAAAAAATATATACAATTATTCATATAACCACTAACTGTTGAACTAAATGGTTTGTACTGCATTGGGATTGTTGGGTTGGTTGATTTATTGTTTGTTTTTGGTGAAGAAATACTATTTGTTAATGCATTGTGTAAGATCTTACTTTACAGTGTATGTGGATTTGATTTATGTCATCAGAGACACTACAACCTATAACATACATTGAATCATTTATAGTTTACTGAAATCATGACACTATAGAGCATTTGTCTGCGGTTTTGAATTATCACTTACTCCATTAACGGGAATCTTGTAGTTTTGAAAATATTAAAATCTGTATAAGTTGCAAGTTGACTTGCAGTGTGTCTGTCCTGTGACACTCACCACCCACACAGCACCCTTCATCTGCGCCTCAGCCAGGCGTTCGTAGCTGACAGCGAACCAGGTGGCGCCATTGTCGCGGCTCATCATCACAGCGCGCTCATCAAACGACAGACCTGGGCATAAAATCATAAAGGGTGTAAAATGGGAGATGTACACTGACTTGGCATAGATGAACTATTATTCTTTATTAAGAGTAAATATGACAGATAGCTAGTTATAAGTGTCTATTATATAAAACAAAACATTATGGTTGGGTGAGTTGAAAGAAAACTACCAAATAACGTTCAGGCGTACCAAAAACAACGGAATCCTCAAGATCTACCCCCAAGACATTGATGACTCGCTGATCCATGGCTGTAACACAAAGGGTAAAGTCAAAGACGATTTCAAGAGTGATTCGTCAAACACACAGGTTTGCAATAGTAGGCATTGAATTAAAGTGACTTCAGAGTGTGAGAAAATAACACTTACCCATCCAAGCAATCCCATCAGTAGTCGAGTAGCACTCTAACTTGTGGCTGTAAATAAACAAACGTTTACAATCTTGTGTTTTGTAAAAAAATATGCAAAACTTAATTTTACTCGGAACTAAAAAAATCCAGATTATGGTGTTACATAAAGTTGCATTCAATTACACTTTTACAGAAACGGACAAGAGAACTTATATAATGTTTCAAATACGGGACTTAGGATCTCCATTAGAGGAACAATTAGAAATGCTATGTTGTAACATAACAGCTAGCAAACCTTTTGGGGTTGACATCACAGTACTGCAGCCCTGACGGGGTGGCCACGAAACCGCGCTGGTACACCGCTAGAGGGAAGCATGTATAGTATTAGACGCAGTATAAAATTAATACACCATTTTCCACTCAAATAATGCATTCAATTTATGTGGATATCAAAATCTAAGAACTTTAGACACCGCCTGACCCAGATGTCCCTCAACTCAGCTGCACTTTGCTTCAATATATCTGGGGCAGACGATGTCCAGGTTCTTAGATTTTAACACCCACCTCAACTTCATACCTTATCTAGTACATACCACTCTTATCCTGTAATGTATACTGTATTCTAATATGTGTTTTTCTTAATGGGCTTTCAAAAATGCCATCTAAGTTATTTTGGTTGCAGAAATTTGGTGCTATTATTGGCAAGAACACAATGTGACAATCAACCATTATATCCCTTTATCAAACTATTGTATTGAGAGAAACCAGTGCATACCTAGTCCGCCGGGTGGGAGTGCATTGGTCTGCCAAGTGCTGGGGTTAGCACACACATCTGAAATAATCGACAGCAATAAAAGAGACAACAAAATATAATTATCTCAAATAAAGAGTCCATGTATTGTACCCTTAAAGTATAAGATATAAGGCGGGCCTAGAATTCTCCATTCGTTTTAGGGCCCATCTATAGACCCCAGTCACATATATCAAGACCAAACGTGTACAAAAACTGTAGGAAATTATAGAGTGGTGAAAAAAACATATGCAAGCAGTGTCAATTGAATTCTTTATTTATCATATTTTACATTTTCAAATTCAGAAAAGTACACATGGAAGTACACATGCATAATAGGAGATTATAGAGTGATGAAAACACATCTTTTAAGCAACTAGATTTGACTAAATAAAGTACTAAGTATTGTATGTATAGATCAGCTATGTGTCTTCATACATTTTTGTGATTGCAAACAAATGCAGTATATGTAATGAGAGAGTAAAAAGGTTGACATCTACTAAATCATCCCCATCAAGGACAAACTCTCATGTAGGAATTACATGATGGGATGTTCAGCCTATGCTGAATAACTTTTGCAGCTCAAAATATTAATTCGCAAAACAAATAAACAGATGTTATCTGATGTTGTGCTTAGTTACAAAATGAAATGGGAAACTCAATAAATGAAACGAGACATGTATATGGTTTTCACCACTCAAATTTTTTTATTCATGACATGTATTTTTCTTGGGAATTTAAGAAGCCAAATGTGACATTAAAAGAATAAAATTTGGCATTTATATGTTTTTTTCATGACCACCCCCCCAAAAAAAAAAAAAAATCGTTTTGACATATTTTGGAGTCATTGAATGGGTTGCTGATGAAATTAATGTCACAGTGAAAAAAGTGAACATTAGAAGTGAAATGTGACATGCATATGGTTTTCACCATGTTTCACATTGAGAGTACAACGAACGCCCAACCAATTTACAGTCCAATGCAGCTTGATACTTGTCGTGAACTGCTCCTGGGACCATTTTGCAGGGTGGGTACATTTCGTGGCAACAATGGCATAGTGGGGAACATTTTTGGCAACTTGAAATGTTCGCAGCACCATTTCACAACAGTGGGACCATTTCGTGTCAACATAAAAATTTTGTGTCAACAGGAAACAAGCCCGTAAAGCAAACATCGTATGGGCCTCGTGGTGTTTCCGTAGATTCTATAGGATTGTTTCAATATTTATAATATCATGCGCATATGCAATACATAATATGCCCATATAATACATTTGAAACCACCAGTCAACAGTACGGGCGCCGTATTTTCACGGGATTTTATGTAAACCACTTGAGCGGGAGAGGCATAAGATGGGGTCTCATTAAAAGAACATTTCGCTTGTACGTTGTAATAAAATCTATATGGCTTAAGGTTGGTATTTCCCAAAGAAACCCCACACCTAGCCCCACCTGCACGCTTTGAGTGTTTTTTCAAGCTTGTGCCTGGCAGGTGTGAAAGGTCCCAGAACCATTATGCGTGACGTTGGGAATCATTTCCTTCGGGACCAATGGCTCAACAAGAGGTTTAATGACTCTCTCAAACCATTCAACCCATATCTGCACTAAGAGCTTGATCATTAGCAACATGGTCGAAAAGAGTAATTTTTGTTGATTTATTGCTGATTTATTTTTTATGTAGATTCTGTTCAATACTCCATATTTTGCAGGCTGTAATCAGTTGGTAAGCGCTTTCGCAAATAAGGTTCATCTAGGTGTGCTTCCAGATGAGGTATAGTCTCTTTTGATGAGTTCCCCAGCCCAGTCCGGAAAAAAAGGTGAGTTTTTCACTTATGATTTTTCGATCATCAATAATTACATTTTAATACTATTCTCCAAACCTCTAATGCGTATTGGATATTCATTTGATTTGTTCCATTTTCTTAATGTTTTCCAGTATGCTTTTTGTATTTCTCAATGATTTATTTGCATTTTGAAAACTCACTTTTGTTTTCTGCTTGATGATATTATCGTTAACCTTTTCAGCAACTTTATGTTTTCTTTCCACATAGCCTTTCCATCGTATGGAAAGAAGTTCTGGTGAGCAATTTGGGACATTAGACCATATGATAAAGCCTATGGCATGTTGCCGATCTTTTGATGAGCTTATCAACTTCTTTATCCCAGAATGTCTATTTGCTCTTGACTTGTCTATATGCAATATTCTTTTACCTTCAAAAGGAGGTTTCAACATACACCACATTTCATTTATGTCTGCTGAAATTTCTGCTGTTCTAATCTCTGAACAGTTTCTAGGTATGCACCTTCAAATTCAGCTCTACAATCACTCCTCTTTTCTAAATTATTCCACGCCATCTGTCTTACTAATGGAAGTCAATGAAATTGCACAGTAAGCAGAACAGAATGACCAATCCCCACCTGTTGGGTGCGCTACATCATCAGTAGTAGAGTTATCCGTGCAGTTCGAGCGTGAGTTGGAGCCTCCGCCGTCTCCGGCAGCGGTCAGTGCATTGGTCTCCAGCAACTTCCAGGCGCATGTAGCGAGCCTCCAATCGTGCAGCATCACGTCAGTGCTCACACTGGTGGTCGACGTGGGATCTTGGGGAGCAAACGGGGACATGGACATGGCTCATTGTGCCTGGCCAGAGAGGTAGGAAAGGTCACATTTTACTCTGATTCAAATAGAATAGATTATTTCAATGATATATCTATATAATTATTTTATCTGATCAGTATTGGCTAATTCAACCAAAACCAAGACATACAGTTTTGCGAATTTAATAGAATATACATACCATCAGCCTAGTTAACAGGCAAATCTGATTTAATCAACATTTTCATGCATTAAATCAAGATAGATCGGACATTACTGATCGAAACTAGTAATTTAGACGATGTATGATATTTTTGTAGCTTTGGTGTTGATAGACATTGACAAGTTCATGAAGGACCATTTATATATCAAATCGCACCTTCTTTTTGAGCCAGCTGGATGCTGTCCAGACTGTAAAGCAGCTTGTACTTGGTGATGAAGTTAGTCAGTGTGTGATACCCACCTTGGTGACCTTGGTCAGCCAAAGTTCACTTGCAAGTACTTGCTGAATGGACCGCGACGCGGTTTGCGGATCCAGCCTTTAACACGCAGAGGTGTGTATGGGGAACTCTAACTCATGCATAAAACTCATACTTTTGCAATTATTAAATATGCAGATATATGTTTACATTTTCAGTACCCCCTCATTCCAACAATTCACATTTCAAGCCCTTTGTTCTAAATTAATAGCTGTGCTTAGTCAGTTTAGATATATAAATATCCATAAACATATGGATAAAAAGTTTAAAAAAGGTTAATCTTTGAGCATTCCATAAAGATATTATTCTACATCATACCTTGCCTAAAACATGCAACAAGGAGCATTTTAAAGTTAAAAATAATTGTTAAAAACAACTCTTACGTTTATCCCCTACAACCTGCTATTTAGTACTGAAAACTGTACTGTATATGCCAATTGCAGTGACTAAAGAAGTGCCCGTGTGTCCACCACCGTGTCCTCACTCAGGCCGCCAGGCCGAAATGTCCTTAGAAGGCTGGTTGTTGGCCACAGGTGAGTAGGAGCCGGAGATCTGAAAGTCAGCGATGGTGCCGAAACCAGACCAAGCTTCAGCCTCCGTGCAGCCTACAGGAGTGAGGATGTAAAAGTTTAATGTAAACTACCAGTGTTACCTCGTGAGATGCCATTGTCAAAAAAATCAATATTCATATTTCAGCAGCTAACAGCACCAGGCTAGACTAATGTTGCTGCCTTTATGATATTGATTTTTCCATATGCTGGCTAAAGCATATTGAATACTAGTAAATGGACCCATTACGGGCCCAAATGGCCCAAATATGGACCATTTGGGCCCATGTGAAATAGGGTTCTTGTGGTCACCATTTCCAACCGACATGCCAAATTTGAGCATCCTAGCTCAAACGATGCGACCTGTAGAGGGGTAACGAATGGAGGACGGACGGACGGACGGACGGATGGACGGACGCAATTAATTGGTACAAGCCAGTGTATAAAAACACTGGAAAAATCAAATTACACAAATGATGAAAAGCCCCGTCGGTGAGGGCAAACCAGTGTTTTAAACCTGAAAAGCACTGAATGCCACTGTCTATATATTGTCAAAAAAATCAATATTCATATTTCAGCAGCTAACAGCACCAGGCTAGACTAATGTTGCTGCCTTATGATATTGATTTTTCCATATGCTGGCTAAAGCATATTGAATACTAGTAAATAAAATGGCCCCAATGAGGGCAAAAACCACCCATTTAAAACATTGAAAAAGCACTGGAAACTTTGTGGTAAATATTGTCAAAAAATCAATATTCATATTTCAGCAGCTAACAGCACCAGGCTAGACTAATGTTGCTGCTTTATGATATTGATTTTTCCATATGCTGGCTAAAGCATATTGAATACTAGTAAAATGGACCTAATAATGGGCCCAAATGGGCCCAAATATGGACCATTTGGGCCCATGTGAAACCAGGGTTCTTGTGGTCACCATTTCCAACCGACATGCCAAATTTGAGCATCCTAGCTCAAACGATGCGACCTGTAGAGGGGTAACGAATGGACGGACGGATGGACGGACGGAGTTGGACGGATGGATGGACGGACGGACTGCAATTAATTGG
>CM032663.1:23215866-23248366 GCA_019095985.1 Streblospio benedicti | reverse complement strand
TGATATTCACATATAATTGCCCACCCGCCCACCCGCTAGCTAACGCCCGCCCGCCTGTGTGCGTGCGTGCGTGCGTGCGTGCGTGCGTGCGTGCGTGCGTGCGTGTGTGTGTGTGTGTGTGTGTGTGTGTGTGTGTGTGTGTGTGTGTGTGTGTGTGTGTGTGTGTGTGTGTTAATAATCTATTAAACATTAAACACACAACACGACACCTCAGTAATCTGGCCACTTTAACTACCCTTACTGGTGTTCCTAATAGCGCTGTCAAGAAATCCCTTGCAGATCGAGGTCTGTGTTCACGCCCTGAGCGCCCTTTACTCACGTGTCGAGGTAGACGGCGGGGCCGTGGTGCTGTTGATGTCCGCGGTGAGCTCGATGTCCGGCTTCTCCAGGTTGTCCCGTACCACCTGCACCTTCACCTCCACCACCACCACACTCTCGCCCATCTGCAGGACAGTATTACATATATACACACTAGGAGTTTCGCCAATGTCAGAAAAAAGCCTAAAAACCTCAAATTTACAAGATGGCCATCTAATATGCATTTAAGCAGTGATGGCAAATAAGACAACCGCCGGGTAAAGAATTTTTCAGTCTGTACACTCATTACATATCAAACAATTATTAATATCACAAAACACAAAGGATTAGAGCCGTGTTGCCACACAACCCAAAATTGATGTCCACAGACGTCAAGATGACAACCATCGTCTGCAATTGTTGATATAAAATCGCCAATAGACAGCAGACAGATCTGATATTAAACGATGCAAATCATAAATTTTGCAATCATCCGTAGCCAGACGACGTCCAGGTTATAGAGGAGTTCTCCGGACAACATACAATGTATAGATGCATGTATTTATAGTATGTGCTTGTTCTGCGACACATAAACGCAGCATGAGTAAATTTAACGCTGTTTCACCCAAAAACAAGGGTGTTCCCGACATAGATGATTTTGGTTGTCAGTACAAGTGGCAAGTAGTTGACATTCGCTCATGTGTAAAACGGATCCACTGCATGGGTACAAATGGCGTTTGCGCTTACCTTAGCCCCGAAGCTAGCCCAGTGCCATGAGTCATGGATGTTGACCACGCTGTCCGCCATCTGGATCTGCGTTGACCGTAAAATCATCATCGCCCGCCTGGTAGTCCTCCATACGGTACGTGGTGCCTAGTATAGGGTGATTGCAATGTTTTGCGGGTTTGAAACTGCAGCAACGGGAATAAAAAGGCAATAATTCTAATATTCATATAATATCAACATCAAAGACTACGGTGAAGCTGTGTTGTATACCTGTGTTGGTAACGACAAGTAGGTCATAGAAGGCCTCGTCCCACTGTGTGGTGCCCTCCGTCGAGTTGTATTGCGGGATGAACTCATCCTGTGCGTGACTCGCTAAGCAGGCCAGGTTCCGGCCGCGCTCACCTGTGGCGTTATGGGGGCAAAAAGCAAGAATTCAATTATTTAGATTTGGACAGATATGTGCACATGAAAAAAAAACAGCTTATGTAAATGCACTTGGATAAGGTAACATATTGAAGCCGCGGTGCATGTATTGTTTATCACTCATTACTGTGTATATACACCAGAGAAGTGTACTTGCTCTCAGGGATCAGATTCTACCAATCCACATTATGAGACCCAACCAACAGTTAGACATTCATATCACTTTGGAGTATTTATGCTGATAAGTCGCACATTAGAGAAGAGTGATCTACGGAAGCACACAAACGTGACAAGCGCGTCTAGTATTCTGCATAAAACAACAACAGGATTGCAAGCACCTGCTGCCTCGCTGAACCAGCCTATAACATCCTGACAAATCTCCACCTACCACCTCGACGTGGTGAACGGTCATGACGGCCGAGTCGTTGACGGGCAGCTTGACGTCGAAGTAGACGCGCAGGGAGGCGTTGGCTGGAACGGTGACCACCACGGGCACGCTGAACAGCGACCCGGGCCGCGCAGGGATCGGCAGCACGGTCACGTTGGCGTCAATGTACGCAGCCGCCTGAAAAATGGGGGAGGAGAAGGGGGATCAATTGTGACACAAAATACATCTGATGACAGCTATCTGAATAGACGATATTTTAAACTAGATCAGAGAAGAGCTCCAGATCTGAAAGCACAGCGTCACTAAACCAAAGTTACATATGGCCCTGCTCAGCCAGAAAAATATCATATCTATTATCAGTAATCATGGTGTTATCACACTTACTTAAAAGTTCACCCACTATGTATATTGGTTAAGGATCAACTATTACCCCGGGGGCCAAGTGGCGTACAGCTAATGTCGTCTTCTGTAAAAGGTTGGTGGGTGGTGGTGGTGGGGGGTGACTTCTATGCCATGATGGGTGGCATGCAACATAGCTAAAGACACCACACTTGCAGACGAGCTGCCCAAATGCTTCAGAGACCAAAATGCAGGTCAACGTTCAATATTTTGATTACATCCCACCTAGTTTAACTTCCGCTTTAAGCATTAATAGCGTATATGTATTGTTGATTCTTATACAATTAGGCTAGGATTTAATTACCTGAGCAAGTTTATGCTTTTAATTAGTACAGTATTGAAATATGTAGGCCAGTACAGAACAACATAGTAAGTAAACAGAAAATACCTCAACTCAAAGAAAAGCACTCATTTGGTGCACATTGTAAATTGTATTACATTAACAAGATATATAATGTGATGTTATAATAATCAAACAACAACACAATCATGAGGTTTCAGCAATCATATGGCTCACATTACATTTTAAACTTGGTTAAAGTGTATAATTACAATCATATAAACTCACTCAAAGTTTAGGTACTGAAATTAGCTGCAACTAAACTTGAAATAAGCAACTACACGCGCCGCCGTCGCCCGTCGCCGTCGCCGTCGTCGCCGTCGTCGTCGTCGTCGTCGTCGTCGCCGTCGTCGTTTAACATTTTCCCTCCTACATGAGCAATTGCTCTGATAACCTTCTGTGCAACCACGTGCAATTCTGTTTGGCATTTGTTCTGGCCATAGTGCATTCAACATTAATTGTGACTGGCTATAAGCTCCCCATCGACATCTGTCCATCCATAACACAGTGCTTCAAATGTCGGTTAGTGTTAGGCAAGTTCTGCGATGTTGGGTACTGGTATTGCATGCTAATTTTGTGGACCAATTTTCAAACATTTATATTCATGAAAGAATGGTATAGGTCAGGGAAGTAAAATGCCGAAGCTGGGCGATAATAGGCCGGTATTGCAATCGTGGATTCAGGAAAAAGAACGACTGGTCGCATGTACAGTGAGCGGCGTAAGTCTAATCTGTTGATCTCTTTGGCTTGGAGGTATTACTGACCCATTTTTTTTGGTTTGTTGCTTGTTTACTTTCATATATCGTTTTATTATTTATCATGGCATTATCCATCACATGCTGGAGTAATTACACCTCAAATAATTATTAGTATTATTAATATGTAGTCTCGATCACACAGAATCTTGTACAGTTGCCACCTATTATCAGCCTGGGTGCCAAAGGCTACTGCGTACGTCATCGCCTGCTATATCTGTAAAGTAGACTTTTTTAGAATATTGTAAGACGTTCAATTTTTCATCAATTTTAAAATGTATCCATGTTGATTGTTTATAGATAATTTTGCAAGAGGATCACACGAAAATATCTTATCTGTGATGTCTATTAGTGAGAATGCTGACTTCTATATATTTATTAAACTACGCTTCTTCAAAGTGGATTGGTTGATTTCCTCCATTATAATTGTACTGCGAGTGATAATCGGGTGTATCCAATGTCTCGCAAAACTTCCCATACATGAATATGATCGCTCTCCTCGCCGAATTCCTTCCCTGTCCTATAGAGATGGCAGGATGAAGAAGGCAATTGTATTCTTTTTAACGCAATCTCTATCACCAAGGGTGTGCAAAAAGGTAGAGCGTGGCATATCTTACGACCAATTGTCTTTGTCACAACATGCTTGGCAATAAAATATTCACAGATCTGAAGATAACCACTGCATATGAATATTCCTGTGCATATAATACAGCAGAAGGGCAAATGCATTTGTCCACGTATCATTTGCCTGAATGGCAACACGAGCAGCCACTTCGTGTTTTACACTGTAAATGGTGTGTAAGAATAACCCGGTATTGGCCTCTACTTGATTTGACCCAAGGTGCTGGACATTTTCGATTGAGGTGTTGGTAAATGACAACTGTGTCATCTCATTTTCAAAGCCAGCTGCCAAGTATAGTTTGACATCATTTGGAAATTTCTGCTGCGTTAATTCTGTTTACCACTCTTCAAATAAAAACTATCTTACCCACTTTGTTGGCTCAAAAGAGAAGCTATCATTTGGATTGTACTGCACAAAATCCTACATTTACCTCTGAGTAAATTGAGTACCGAGATATGTACGACGTATTCACCCAAATACAGCATCCTCGATCGATGTGTGTGTGTGTGTGTGTGTGTGTGTGTGTGTGTGTGTGTGTGTGTGTGTGTGTGTGTGTGTGTGCGTGCTTATATTGATTTTGACCCAAATTAAACTGATACTTTCTAATGGACCTCCACAGAGTTTACAACTGATTGAAGATAAGCCCCTTGTTGCATGTGCTACTCATTAAAATGCGTTAGGTTTAAGCAATGTTTTAAGAGTGGTGCATTTCAAAAATCTTATTCGGTTGTATGGTGCATAGACATAGATAGATGCTCCATAACATTGAAAATAATAATAATCTAACAACAGAAGCACTAATAATAAAGTTGATTTTAACAGAATCCTTAGAAGTATATTTTAGTACACGTTATATTGATGTGATGAATAATGCATGGAGTCACTTAACTGCACAATAAAATTGCCAGTAACTACATACACTTATTATTTTATTGAAATTATTATGTATACAGACACAATGGAACACTGGCACTTTTCATGAAAAACGACTGATGAAGACAATTAAATATTACTATCATTATATTAGTACTTTTATTATCATTGCATATACTGTAGATTTATGAGAAACATTATGATGCCAATAAAGTGTTGGTAGCTGTAGTGTGAACGTAATTGGTGCTTGTTGCGCCGCTTCAGCAGCTGAAACAAAGCCTTGTGTTCACTTTGTTTGTGTGTCATGAACTACCTTACTGACTACAGTGTATGTAAATATGTATGTGTGTGTGTGTGTGCGTGTGTGCGTGCGTACGTGAGTGCATGCATGTAGTTCTCTGGACAAACTAGACCGTTTACTGAACTGGTTTTGTTTAAACTTTAAACAACTATATGGCATGACGAGACACCGATGTCATTCGATTTTGGGCACTTTGCCAATTAAATTGTGTTTTCCACGGAGCCATTATTTATTAATTTTGAACCTTTTCTGTAATATCTTTGCTAACGCTTGTAAGAAAACATTCAAATTTGGTACAATGCTTAGATATGCCTACTAAACATCAAGTGTGTTCTATTTTGGGACTTTGCCTATTGATTTTTACCTTCTTGTGAGCCATTTTAATCATTCTTCATTTTATTTTTACACCTGTGAAAACAATATACAAAAGGATATTATTCTAATTTATCAATGACCTACATGTATACGAAGCAGGCTTGTAATAGATCATGGTAGAAATTCTGAACTTTGGCCTACTTATAAATCTTTTAATTGGTCTGCTTTGTTGCAAACACTCTCTTCTATCAAAATAAAATGTTATTTTTTCTAATATATGCATGAAAAAAAACACGTGTTCTCTCGAAGCTGAAGGGGGAACAGTAAATTGTTCGAGCTAACCAATATTCGAGATAAGGAACTAATCTGTGTTCATAATGTAGGGAAAAATAAGGGAAAATGCAACTCACTCAGAGATACCAGAAGATTTTAGATGGACACGATCATATGAATTGAGACAATACGAGTTTCTGCTGTAAGCGTGGGTACTGACCGAGTCGTGTGTGGAGTCATTGAACATGTCGATGTCGACCACGGAGAGCTGCAGCTGCGAGACGTAGATGTTGTCGTCGTTGATCTTGACGGTGGAGGAGATCCAGTGGCTGCTGCCCACCGGCGTCAGGTCGCCGGCCATCACCTTGGCGTGCCCCTCCACGCGGATCTACAACGGACACACAATTTTAACCCTAGTTGGAGCCAAATTACGGTAGCCTAGAATAAAGCCTTAATAATAAAACTCATATTTACCAAGGTGGGTGTCTGATTTCCAGGGAACTCTGGAACCATCTTGGTAAAGATTTTATTTTAGGCTCGATTCTCGGCTGCAATTAATTAATTACCCGAGAGCCAATTTATGGTTAATAAAGAGGGTGGATGAAGGGGATCACAATCTGAAACATGCAATTTATGTCCACACTATTTAGAATTGATCCTATAATTGATATGTGTTATTCACTACAACTTGATCTTGCCAGGTCTATGTTAGACCGTAAATTACAATCAACGTAAAGTGTGTTATAATTTGCGACCTCCAAAAATGGTATAGCCACCGTAAAATATGTCACCACCGCAAATCACGCTTAGGAATCTCACGTGTTTCTTTTCATGTGTCATACTTCTAGATACGTTAACAATTGACGAAGAAAGAAGGGGTTCAAGTGCGCATCTCTGTAGCGGCCTTCCACTTGTAAATTCGGCATGTGAGCCCAACCAAGGTCTAAGTTTGACGAGGCGTGGATCAGCTTATTATGATAATAGAGAGACGACGGTACAGGTGGTGCCATTTGAAAGCTCTCGTCTGGCACCATGGGTCTATGATAACGAAAAGGGTGTGTGACAGCTTGGGAGTTGATGCCAGCTGTCTAATACATAGTACTATCGATTATAATTTACCGTGGTTACAGTTTACGTCAGCTAGACTAGTTTGGGGTACCTCCAAGCGTAATATAATTGGTTGCTTCGGTGCATTGGTACGTGGTGTACATCTCAGATAACAAATATTGAAACATTGATTTACTGTACACAAACGCAGTTTTAACAAGAAGTGGATGAACTAATACGTAGTGTACGTAGTGTACGTATATAAAATTCATATTATAATGTAATTTTGATACCCACAGAATAATAATGTAATGAACATTTCCCAGTTTCAGAAGGGCGGAGGCGACTGTTAAGCCACGAAATGTTCCCATAAAAAAGGGTCTTGCCACGAGAGGGTTTCTTCTTAACGGGCAGCCCCGAACCCAACATATGGGATAAATGCATGCTGTCTATAAACGTCTTATTAATGCTATTTTATTGCATTGTTGAGTGATCCATTAGCATGTTTGTGCTATGAAGTATCTTTTTAGTCTGTTTCCCAGTGCTTGCAAATGCATATCCAACTTTCTCTCTCACATTTCTCTCATCAAGCAAATCTCTAACACTACATGTATAGACATAGATATCGTGGTACTATATGCTTGCTAGAAACACAAGAGAGCAGGTTGGAACATAAGAATACATGATTTGGCAAGTTTGCGATCAGATTTCCCTTCGTGAGCAGGTGATACAGTAAATGGTACATTATTGGCACGCCCTTGGATAATCGATTGTATGTGGTGTAAACGCAGTGGTCTGTGACTATTTGCCAAGCCATTTGTGTAGAAGCCTGCTTCATATAAACCCGGGTTGAGCAATGCTCAGAAAATCAATCATTCGTCATGATACGAGTGCAGTTCGCGTGATTATTGCATACTAGTTAGGTAATCTCTACAAGTGTCGATTGATATACTCTTAAAATATCTTAATAGAATAATAACCATAAACATCGTGATCAGACAATAGAAAACTATTGGGCATATATACGTTATACACATGTAATTAGATGTTTTAGATCTTCACTGATTATGAACACATTTAGTTGTAATGTTTTTCATGAAATGAATTTTTTGCTTTTTTTCAGCTGCTCAAGATGTGCTGGCTATTGTGTCAGTGCCCGATCTCCTGAAAGAAGATGTGTCCAAATTCATCCTTACTGAAGAGGATGATGAGCAGATGACCCCATATATTGTGACTGGCCAGGATAATTTGGACTCGAACTATTTCTACATAATGGCTGACAATATAAAAGTCTGTCATACACAAACCTTGACAAAGGCCATTAAACTGCTCTTTTGTACATTTTTTGTCTTTAATATAGCGTATCCAAATGCCATAAAAGGAACACTAACTTTTTATCAGAAGGTATTTTTAAACCTTCCAGATTGTGCTAGTAAGATCCAAAAAGTAGTCAAACTTTTAGCCGATATTAGTAAATAGAATTGCACAAGTGTATCTCAGGAAATAAAGTATGTTATATGTGAACTTTCTAGTAATGTTTTTCATTTCACATTTCAGAGTAAAAACTTTGAAAGGGGGAGCCCAGCACCACACGTCTGGATTATGTGCACAATGAGGTAAACTTACACGTTGCGTGGCTTATTTGGATTCTTTTATCAGCTGCACACTTACCTGTTGGGATAGTTGACATGAGTATGATGATAGAGTCCATATGTTTCTATTATCATGTTCAACATAACTATGCAACCAAAATGAACATGTTGATAAAAGAGTGCAAATTTATGTCTTCTAGGAGTAGTCAAGTGACTCTGTAGAGGTTATGTGACTCTGCCAATAGAGTCTGGGTGACTGTCCTATGAGGGTTCAACTGACCTTGCCAGGAGAGTCTGAATGACCCTTCTATGAGAGTCTAGCGAACTCACCTAACAGAGTCCAATTGACTCTGCTGTGTTTGAGTCATAAATGACTCTCATGGAAGGATATCTTGACTCTTCTAGCAGAGTCCAGTGAACTCACCTAACAGAGTCCAATTGACTCTGTTGCGTGAGTCATACTGACTCTCATAGGAGGATATTTGTACTCTTCTAGCAGAGTCAATATGACTCTCTTACACGTGTAAGCTTACTCTGAGGGTGCTCAATTTAGACATAGGTGCTGACCCCCCCCCCCCCCCTTATGAGTCACGTGGACTCTGTTTTGGCTGTCAGTGTAGGCATACAAGCAAAGCTAAACAGTCCAAACCAAACAAAAAACATCTACTCCTTCGTCAAAATAAGCATCGATTCATGCAAAACGTATTCACTACAATGACTTAATGATCCCAATAGATTCAGTAACAGTATTCATATATTCATTATTCTACGGGCGCTGTTCCCCAAAGTTTGTGAATCCACGTTAACCTTTACTCCAACTAGTAATAGACTGAAATTTATAAACACGTAGTGTAAAAATTACAGTTAACTCTATTTCAAACGCAGCTTAGGGTAACCTTATAATGAAGTGTTACCAAGTTAGCGTCCTCGTTGCCTGGCTCCGTGTCGTTGTAGATGGGGAAGTGGCACACGGGTCCCAGGTCCACCGTGCCGATGTCATTGTACAGAGAGCCCGTCCTGTCAAGCAGACATAATGTTATGAACATCATGAACAGCATTGTGACGTTTTAAACTAGTTTAAATCGTTGATATGGTGATGTAAGTTTAGGAAATTAAAACTTGTGAATGTTCTTAATTTTGACTGTTTCGATTTGACCGATTTACTTAGATATTGGCTCCAATACCAATGGCTTAAAGCAAACCAAGTGTGACATTACTCAAACGTAAATATGAACACCCCTTGTATTGAGGTTGTTAGAAAGCACATGTATTAAGCTGCATTCAATACATAACTGACGTAACAAAGTGATCCTACACAGACTGTTAAAACCCACTTACAATCTGTTGAATGCATCAACTCCTATGTGAATAGATTCACTGCACGTTGTTTTTTCTAAAATAAACTACAATGTCTATTCGAACTAGATACCAGTATTGATTGGTGCATTAACAACATGGTAATGCACTCCATATTGCCAGGCAAGCCAGTTCACTTCCTTCTCAATGCAAGCTATTTTTTTACTGTTATTGTGTGCCAAGTGGCTGTATGTTATGACGCATTTTATAGACATTAGAAGGAAGCGCTTACCCAGTGCATTCAAATTCAAGCTTTATCAGAAAGCCACTAAAACATACAATCGCCTTTTTTCATATCAATTTATTTTGTAAATGAGCACCGGAAAATTACTGTAGAAACTCCAATTCACAAAGTTTTCAAGCCCTCAACCCCAACCCCCATTCCAAAAATTAGTATCTATAATAAAAGTTGTGTTTTTCAAACCTTCATGAGATCTTTATTCATAACCCCTGGACCATGATAAATAATAGCCCCTTGATATATATTTGTGTTATCCTTACAAATTTGGTTCTATATTGACAAAATTTTACACATGTTATGCATTTTTAGCTAATACCATAGTTGCTATTATCATGATTATGTCAGCATAAAAACTGACTGCTGTCTCAGTGCATCAGATCAGACTATCATGAACTGCATTGTGAACAATGTATTCATAGCAATGCCAAGAAAGGCATGGGTGGGGCAACCATTTAAATGCTGACCCTTATTATATCTGAATTATCCACACTTTATGAATATCTACTGCTTTTCTAGAGCTCTGATTGTTTGAACACAAGTACAAAACACAACAAGTAGACTACTAGAATACATGTACTGCCATGTATATTATCACGCCTGCCAACAACCGAATTGCTGGTTTCCGGTAAGATCGTAACTTACCACAAAATAATGTTATTTTCATTGACATTTTCCACTATTCTAATTAAGATTTATGAAAGTTTGAAATAAAAAGATGTTGAAATTTACTCTAACATTAGCATTCAAAGTTGCAATTACAATCTTAAAATAAGGTCCACGTAATATTACATATAGGAATCAGCAATTTATGTAGTTCATCATGTTTCAAATAGTGTTTTGGAGGGTTAATATCATGCTGCCTTGCCTCGCGTGGGGGGAGGGGCTTACCACCGAGGGTATGAAACCAATACCTAGAAATATAGTACCACAGCCGAGGATATCAGAACACAAAATATCATGAAGCCCTGGCCTAGTGGTAAATAATCGGGTAGGCTATTGGAAGATTGTGGAATCGAACTCACGGTCTCCCGTCCATGATACAGACCAGTCATCTGTCCATGGGCGGACGTTCTAACCACTGAACTAATCTCCCGGGACGAAGTACACACACTTCGGTTTCAAGTAGTATCAATCTTACGCAATGGCACTTTCCTGGCTCGATACTGTTATTAGCCTACTAGCCTCGCAGCATAGCCTACTACTACCGACTATTTACGTAGGGGCACATGCGTGATACCACTGTATCTATGACTTACTAAGTCCTCACTACTAACATGGGCGTAATCAGAGTCACTTCTTTCACAGACTCCCCCCAACTCCCAACTCTCCTCGACGACCAGGGGACGAATAGATCGCCATGGGTCTTGTAGGGCCCTAGTACCAACTTTCACATCTTGCACTAACCTGGCCATCTCTGCTTTTTACTATACTTCGGCATCAGAGAGAGAGAGGGTGTCCTATCCCTCGTGGCTCAATAAGCCGTCCGCTTGACGTAATCAGGAATTCTCCCGGCGACACCATGTTCCCATAGTCAGCTTTCAGTGACTGAGGGAGCCGTGTGAATTCACTGACTGACCAACGCCGTGCCACCCACTAAGCTGCCTAATTCTAAGTTCGAATTTCTGGGCGGTAGCTCCCTTCCCTTACCCAACCTGGCGTTTACTGGGGAATTCTAACTAGGGGAAACTACCCGGTGGCTTCACTGAAGCACCCGGGTCCTTGTCTTCCACCAAGTGTGGAAGGTAACTCCACCAGTGTGAAATAATCGGGTAGGCTATGTAAAGTTATTAGGAAGATCGTGGAATCGAAATCACAGTCTCCTGTCCATGATACAGACCAGGCATATGTCCATGGGCGGACGCTCTAGCCACTGAGCTAATCTCCCGGGACGAAGTACACACACTTCGGTTTCAAGTAGTATCAATCTTACGCAATGGCACTTCCCGCCTTGATACTTATATTAGCCTACTAGCCTCGCAGCATAGCCTACTACTACCGAGTATTTACGTAGGTGCACATGCGTGATACCACTGTATTTACGACTTACTAACTCCTCACTACTAACATGGGCGTCAACAGAGTCATTTCTTTCACACTAGTGCCCCAAACTATATTGTCATAAGTAACATACAATGTTTTAAAACTCAAATAAATCATTTTTACATGAAACATTTTTTTCCTTTTACCAAAATCTACTACCATGAAAAAGCCTATCACAGTTGACTATCAGATGTATTAATTTTCTAGTACATGAAGGTTCACTGATGCTTATAGTGTATTTATATTTCTTCTGTTTTAAATCTGAGAAAGTTATGTTCTTTCGTTTAGAAACGCTCAATGCAAAGAATAAATCCAGACCATCACCAACATGTGGAGTTTACTTCATAGATCACTTGACAATCTCATACATCATATAAATTTTTACTATTGCTGTGTGTCTCTCATAATCTTACTCTCATAATCTAAAATTGCTCAGATAATAAACTGTTATATTTACCGAATCATTATAAATATAACAGCATTCTAATCTATTTGAAATAATGAAAAATAAATGGATGCAACTGGTTCCTGTCTTGATATGAAGGACCTTGTGCAAAACGCATGGGCAGAAAGTGTACACTAAGTAAAGAATGTACAATTGTTTAAGGTGCTGTGCTCTCTGTGCAATTTGAACACAATATAACATATGTGTTTATATTTTGGACTAAACTCTTTATATTTCAATTTCAATATTTAGTTAGTTTTCAGTTCTACTCTTTTAATCAAGTTGAACTGTTACAAGTTGACTAAAATGTTATAAAAAATTTTGATTAAAAGTACACAATTATGTAATTAGCCACAAATAATCTTATAGTGTGATTGTCGGTGTACTGTACATGTGTATGCTGAATAATACTGGCTTCATCATGCATATTGATTTAATTAATTTGCAGCAGCTAACAGCACCAGGCAAGAATTGATGGTAGCCTTACAATATTGATTTTATTATGTTCGCTAAAGTGCATTTGAATACTAGTAAAATGTCATAAATCGCCCTGTAGAATGCACAGTTCATTTGGCAAAGTGCCCAAAATCAAATCACTTCGGTGTCACGTCAAACTTCATAGTTGTGTAAAGTTTGAATGAAATCTGTTCATTGGTAAACCCCCTTCTAGCTTGTCACACACACACACACACACACACACACACACACACACACACACACACACACACACACACACACACACACACACACACACACACACACACACACACAACACACACACACACACACACACACACACACACACACACACACACACACACACACACACACACACACACACACACACACACACACACACACACACACACACACACACACACACACACACACACACACACACACACACACACACACACACACACACACACACACACACACACACACACACACACACACACACACACACACACACACACACACACACACACACACACACACACACACACACACACACACACACACACACACAGAAACACAAGGCGTTTGCTTCAGCTGCTGAAGCGACAAAATCATATATGATAAATACAATCAGAATGCTCTGTCATTCTGTTCCTAAATGATGATGTGAATCAGAGCAAAGAAAATCAAGATCCCCAAAATAATGGGTGGGGCAAAAGGTAACCCTGAGGGTAACCCAGTCAGGTGGCAGATCCGTATCCACCCAACCAATACAGGCGTGCTATTGCCTTTACATACTAACTTCATTTGCTAACTTCATTTGAGGCTAGAAACGAGGCACATATGATACCTCACATTGTGGTACATGGAAACAGTCATTGAAAAACATTTTTAAAAAAAGACCGAAAACATTAAAACAAGTGAAAAGTTATAGCCCCTAAAAAGTGTGACACTTTTATTAACCACTAAATATACACCGTCCCTATTTTACCTTGGGATCACGGTTGGGGTGATGAGTTTGCGCTGCAGACATGGGATGTTCTTGCCCACGTAGATGACGTTGATGTCGCACACCTGCATGGTGCCGGTGGCGTTGACTGGAGTGAGCAGCTTGACCACCAGCCGGTTGCTGCTGCCCGCCGCGGGAAACACGTCCACATAGAACTTCACCACCTGCCCACGCACCACCTGATGTGGAAGTATGAGGTTGCAGGGGCGTGTCCGGTTTATTGTTTGATGTGGGGTGGGGGGTGGGGTAAAGGGTAGGTATAAAGGGTTCAATGTTCCACTTAGTATTTTGGTAGTTACATTAATGATTCAAAGATTTCATGGGGTGAGGTGGGGGTGTGCAACAAGTGAACACTCGGGAAAAATCATTTTAATGTATAACTAAAATTGTTGATATGATAAGGATTTGATTTTCGTTGAAATGGTCACTGTACCATCTAGATGGACAGTGGAAACACCAAAAATTTAATGTAGCAATCCATTATGTATTGTGGTGTCAATCTTATCATCAAGATTTCATGTGTCAGCGATAACGTTAAAATTCTTTGTACAAATCATGTAGATAATCGTCACTGTATTGTCATTTTGATAGCCTGATTGCAACTCAGGTACTAGTTTAAAAAAAAATGCAAAGACATAAATGTTTACTACACAACCTCATTAGTCTGTGAGCTGTTCGGATTAATCCCAACAATGTGCATGTTGATCTCAGGTATGGTATCATTCTGAAAAAATAAGTTGTATAGTTGCAAAGTTTTATTCTAAAATGATGTGACTTTCAAAGACGCCAACAGCCTTTATGAAACATGTAGGAAGTTTGCTTGGACTTGTGTCGTCGCAGAAATATTGTTAAAACCATAGACAGATCCAGGGAGCGCCCCCACCACATTTTTTCAAAATTCTAATTTTCATGTTATTTTTCCTTTTTTGTTACTGAATCCTTTTTGTTTACGAATCATTTGCGAATCCATGTGGTTGCGCCCCCTTTTTAAAAATCATGGGTCTGCCAGTGGTTAAAACAGTGGGATAAGCGAATTATTTAAAAATACCACAATCGGGTATGTGAAAAATGCATAAATATTATATAATATGGTAATTTTATGACCCGCAATTTTTACCTCACTATGTGTGAGTGGTGTCATAATTTGCTTATCCGTGTGGTGAATGTCATAAGGTTAGGAATATGGGACATTACTTCTCAAATTAAGTGGATTACGTGTAAGAAAGGCAAATAGAGAAAAAATGCTATTCAAACAGTTTTGGGACATACAATTATAAGGGAAATTGCTACTGAAAATAGATGCACTAATAATGATAAATAGAGATAGGCACATCAATGTGGCATGTAAGGAAAAAATGATGGATATATCAAAATTGAAGCAATTTGTATGTTCCCCTCCTTATCACGGCACCTGTGTGTGGTGAGGGAGTGGGGGCGAGCGGGCTGATGGTGACGTCCTGCTGGTACTGGTCCACCACGCCGCCGATGTCCAGCCCCAACGTGAGGGTCTCGGGGCCCGCCGCGTCCAGCGCCAGCGACACAATCACCTCAATAACCACCGTGTTGTTGTCGAAGATGGTGTCCTGGTAGACCGGCTGATCCACCGCTACAACGGTGAACATTCAAACTGCCCAATCATAGTGCGCAATCTGGCACGATATATATGTAAGTAAATGTGGCAAGTTGGGCAAGTAGACAGTGAGCTTTTCTTTTGAAGATGCCCACTTCACACTAGTAATGCATCTGATGCATTGAATAAGTATAATTGTTAAGTCATTTTAGAACATAAGACATTCAACTTCAATTTAAATATACGTTAAAATAAACACGTTGCATTGTTACTGGGGATCAGAGAACGAACGTGGCCACTTAGACAGTGAAATGTCCGAATAACACACCACTTAAAGATATGAAAAAATGCAACTTATAAAGGAGAATGAAATAGTGTCCGTCATTGGGAGGTGCGCGTTACCATGGCGATATTCTAGTGTGCTCACGTACCGTCGCCCACGTTGGAGACGGGCCCCATGTAGATGATGCCCTCCATGTTGCGGCCGCTGCCGTCCCGTGCTGCGTGTAGTTGGCAGCTGTGGTGGCGTCCGCGCACGCAAGGTTCCACCCGATCTCCTTGATCTTCATGAAGCAGATGCCCAGACCAGCCGACGCCGTGGCCTAAACGTAGGAAAAACACACATACGTGTTATTGTCGTAAGCGTAATGACCCCAGCCACCCCTTGAAATGCTCCCAAACCAGAGTGGTTCATAATGGGCGGGTAACAAGGATGATAGATTTCAGGGTATCCAGTTGCATAATTCGTACTCATGGGACGCCTGGCTAAAAGCTTTCGATATTTCATGCAAACAATTCCGGGTATTGACATAGCAGAACATCATTTAAGAGTTAGGACGTCCCATATAAAAGATAACACGCAAATAGTCGCGTTCACTCTTATCGGTGATTGAAATTAGACCAGGCTGTTATAACCTTGAAATTGTAGTCTGCCCTGGAGGCCGGCGGCAGCTTGACGGTGAAGTAGTAGGTGGCGGCCATCCGGGCTCCAGGTCGTCAGTCTCGTTCACAGATTTCTCCAGGGCAGTGTACGGCGTCTGGCCCTGCAGCATGGGCAAAGCAGCTTGGTGGGTTTGAGCGTTTTATCAGCTGGTTGCATGCAGTCTATGTGTAATATTTGTCAACAGTAAAGTTTTCCAATTTGCTCAACGGCTCAGCGTAGTTTGTTCTGAGTTCGTTATGAGCGCATGATTTGAATAATAAATATAATCTGTATCACAAGAGCAACAAGTCAAACCTCAAATTGAAAAATTACACAAAAACGTAGTCTGATACTATAAGCTTGAATGGCGCTATTGGTCATATTTAAGTCAACCAAGAAAATATTACAAACATAGTTTTATGTCCCCCCCCCCCCGCAACCCCAATTATTTCTAACCACCATTCATTGCTGAAATAACCGTGAACTCGCCATGTTAACTGTATTGTAAATATAAAATAAATGCTGTTGGATATTCTTTCGGACGTATTATATCGTCTATAGGTATAAAAAAAAAACAAGGTGTGGACTAGACGAGCAGCTTACGGGCTGCAGCGTGATGACCTCGTCCCGCAGAGCGTACACGGCGATCTGCCCCACCCACATCTTGGTCTGGGAGTACATGATCCCGGCAGACACCCACTCCTTGCTGCCGTTTACCAGCGACCAGTGGTCCTCAACCTGGTATACAACATTTGATAATATGAGGGAAATTGTAAATGTTGTGAGTTTGTTCAAAATTATATAATATGTATGGAAATTCTAGTCTCACATATGCTGAAAGGAAAATGAGTTTCCTAAATAACGATATTATGGTTCTAACAAAAAATTAAATGACTGAACCAAGTGTAAAAGCGAGATGCACTGCTTTCATGGAAATGGGAAGGGTTGCTTCAAAACATATATGATGGAGGTTTTTTACATCATATCCCCATGACGTGGCACTTTCATCATCCTAGGCACTTCAGGGGCTCAAACCGAGTGGATCCCCTTTTTGTGCACCTGGCACTCAAACACACGCTACGCTAACAGGAGGCTGCCGATGTCCTTTAAGTGGTTAGTGGGAATTAATTAGAATTAAGTGGGATGTGGGAAATTAGCAAAAATAAGTGGTTAGTGGGATTTTGGGAAATTAAGAGGGACCTGGGATAATTACCAAAATTAAGTGGGGACAAACTCTAATTTTTAGTGGGAAACTAGAAAAAATGCGCGAGTGGGGGTCATGCACGCAAATTTATAACAATTTGAAATTGTTCGTTGTGATTTGTTGTAAAAGTGACCAAAATGTTCATCAAAAGTACGCATTTTAGTGGGAAATGAAAATATTAAGTGGGAAGTGGGAAATGAGCTAAAAATTAAGTGGGAAGTGGGAAATGAGCTAAAATCCAAGTGGTAAGTGGGATCAGGGAACCCACCCCCATCTAGACCCTCCAACAGAGGGGTGTGTGTGTTTCGCAATAGCCCAAGGGGGGCGCCTGTTGGCTTAGCTCAAGCATCACTGATAGCTGAGCGACGGACTACCGGCTGCTCTGTGCTCGGGAGACTGTCGCTACGTCGTCACGGTTGGTGCGCACGGAGTGAATTGTGGCTGCCTGAGACGCTTGCAGCGCCTGTATGCATGTCTATGCATCTGTCTTGATTCACAACCTACGATGTTCATGGTGGTTTCTTTGAAAGTGCCACCTCGTGGGGATTACGGACACCGATAGACTCACACGAGGAGAGTGTGACTAGGTTATCCATACCGAAATTAACATTCTCGTGTACTTACCTTGAACGTAACGGCGATAATGACCATGTCGTCGCGGGGTCTGCCACCACGATGCCCGAGCTGTTGTCCGCCACGTTGCCGATGTTACACAGCGTGCCGAGCGCGACGGACGCCTTGTCGAACACAGTGTCGTTGTTCCTGCAAGACGAAGCAGCCGGTGTGAGGCTGTGTCCCGAGAGCTGAGGTGTCCAAGTTTTCTTTAGAGTTGATAGTCAGTATGCTTTCATAGGCACAGTGTAATTATTGGGGTCATTCAATAATCCGAAAAATCCTTTTTATTTTCAAATAAGACTACATAATTTTCTCACGGTGACATTTGTTCATCTCTTTGCATGATAATCAATTTCGGTATTTTAGTCTGAAATTAACGTCATGCATACGATGTACGAATGCACACTAACATTACATCAATCATACCAAACCAAATGCGTAGGAAGTGAACACAAAGTGAGGGGAAGGGACGAATTAGTTCAGGAAGAATTATGTGTTTACAATGTTTTAAAATGAAAATGGCACAGATGTGAGGTGGATCACTTATTCGTATAATTTAGCCAACTACACAGCAGTGGCAGCTGGGTGAAGCACCTTCTATTTACCTTCCGAGCGAATGCACTCTTTGCTTCCTTAAAGTCATGGGTCTGTCATAGCACATCTACTCCACCAAGCCCCAACACCACTTACCTTCCAGCCCCCCACCCAAACACACACACACACACACACACACACACACACACACACACACACACACACACACACACACACACACACACACACACACACACACACACACACACACACACACACACACACACACACAAACACACACACACACACACACACACACACACACACACACACACACAAACACACACACACACACACACACACACACACACATCCCCCACTCACTTAGAGTGCAGTGTGATACTCTCATTGACGGCACGCTGGTCGAAGCAGGGGGATGTTGCTGCCCACGTGCACGAGCTCCACGCGGCAGATAGAGAGGACGGCCGTCTCGTTGAACGGCAGGATGATTTCCATGTCCATGGGTGTGTGCACGGCTGCCTGCGCCACCGTCACCTCGTAGTGCACCGTGGCCACGCCGCCCACCGGCACGCCGTCTCCCAGGAAGGCGTACGTGATGTCAAACGATGGCGCGAGGTCGTCCTGGGCAGTGCAATGCATACTGCTATAGGTAAAGTGTTAATATGCCAAAATATGACAAAATAATCAGCGAATGTCTATGAGAATACCCGTAAATATTTAATAACAATGCCCACATGGTTTCATAAACATGTTTGAGCATATATAGTGATAGACATGTGATGCAGTAGGCCTATCCGTTACTACGATTACTGGTGAGACATGCTAAGGATGGATCAAAATGAAGCTTACAAATAATTGAAACGTCGCGAATTCACTGTTAGTAATCCATTGTAATTGCCATAAACATACATGATCCAAGGCTTACCTGGTCTGCCTCATACAACCAAACGCAATGTCATAGCATGCAATTACAATGAAACTATATACTCACGATCTAATTTAAATAAGTGCTTGTGTGTCTGGAGCTTGTAGTTACATTTTAACACTCGTTATCTCCCAAATCCTCTATGTGTATAGGTATATAGGGCTGCAAAGGTGGACTCCTACGATGCATATTGAGGGAGTAACCTTACAACAGAACCTATCAATTATTATGTTATTCCAAAAGATGCGGAATTGTGTGTAGTTCTAGGATCCAGCTGATGCCCAGGTGGGAAACGACAAGAATTTCTGATATAAACTGGTTTTCATTGTAACGTAATGATAAAATGGGGTAAAAAGTATAGCAAGAAAAACAATCTATAGCACTGTGACTATATTACGTATAGATATGTATGATAACTCAAATGAAAGGTATTGGAATCCTCTATTTGTTGCATACATAATTGATGCTAATAAGCTAATTAGCATACATACAATATTGCATAAATATTATGATTTTGACGTATTTCATCAAAACGTGAAGATTAAAGTTTTATTATGAAATTCGATTTTGATCAATGATACATTTTAATGGTTTCCTATCTACTACCAGACATTTGAGCATGTTCACAAAAAATGGGAAGCAGATTAGAGATCACCAATAACGAAAGGGGAATGGCACACCGTATTGAGCACTCACATAAAATTCGTATTTGTATTAAAACAAACTGAATGTTGAGACCATACATTCAACATACAAACTGAGCTATTCGTATGCATCTAATTTGCATATTTAATATTTCAATTTGGCCTTGATTTGTTTACTGATTAGTATTTTAACGTACTGCATATAGCCGAACACTTAACTGAGTATGTAAGATTTGATTTTCTAAAAATGATAATAACATTTCTGTCTTGAAAGCCTATTTAACATTCATCCGTCATTTCATTAATGTTTAATTGAAAATGCGCAACACCAAAGATGTGCTCTTGTTATTTTGTTTAGTCTGATAGAAGAATATGGATTGAACTGTTGTAACGCAGTGTAAAGTTCTTTTTCCTTAAACATCTTCTCTAAACATGTGCTGGCCTTTTTCTAGAATTTCTATTTGGTAGTTATCAAACCACTTGAGAATAATCTTTTTTGTAATTAAATGTACGTTTCTTTGTTTTATTTTCTGCTGCTTTATTCTTGGCCAATATCGTTCATTTGGTTATGTGATCTCTACAAATTAGTAGTCTGTTTTGCAATGCATCTTTCTTATTTGTGGCCCCTTAGCTTGCTTTGATTCTAATATATGGTTTTCACTTTGTTGGTTGATATTTGTATTTCGTTTTGTTGGTAATATATATATGCTTCGATTTTTTGGCATGCTCAAATGAACTGCACCCGATAGAAAACGAATAGAATACATAATTGATGAACAGGAGCTTTTCTAATAAAACTTTAATCTTCATTCTGATACAAAAAATCATGACATTTATGCAAATTAGATGTATGCTAATTAGCTTATTGTCATAACTTTTTGTGTTCAGCAGATAAAGGATTCTAATACCTTTCATAGGACGTATCATACACATGTATAGCTAAAACGCCACCATATTAAGTTCTATCACATTATGCACTATTTCATTTTTTAATATTTTTTAACTATTTTATCATGGCGTTCCATGGAAACCAGTTTGTATCTAAATTGCCTGTTGTTTCCCACTTGGGCATCAGCTGGATCTAAAAGCTAGGCAATATTCCATATCTTTTGGGGTGTTGCTATAATTTGATAGGTTCTGTTGCAAGGTTCATATTTTTTCTGCTGGCCTTATGGGCTTCCCACCACATCACGACAATGGCAGTAATATGCTTGAAAGAGAAAGCTGCTCGTACCGCGGTGAGTGTGTTGGCCGTGGCGAAGGTGACCGCATTCTGTCCCACCCAAATGCTTTGCGAGCCAAACTTGAGGCCGGCCGTCACCCACAGCTTCTCTCCAGCTACGTTGAGGGGGTGCTCCACCACGCGCGCAACGATCTAACGGATACAGAAGGATTGGAAGCAAGTTTTACATTTTCATATATATTTTTTCCCGTATATTTTCGTCCTGAAGATTGAAGATCACTGGCAAATTTATAAAATTGTGATGACGGTCGCCCACGATGGTGGGATACGATGATTGTATCCGGATTTACAGCAGCAATGCAATACATATTGTGATGATGAAGAGAGTAAATTACTGTGTCCAATTCAGGCTAATCTGTTATTTCTTGACTTACGAGGAATGTGATCTTGTTTTGGAGCGTGTCGCCGGTGTACGTGTTCATGTTGGTGATGTGTCTGAGATCCCACACGGCGCGGTCCGCCACGCCTTCAGAACGGTTACTGTACACGGCTCGTTCTCTGTCAAACAGCCGATGTTCGATCCTGCAACATGCCAAAATCATCGTCGGTTCACGGGAATCTCTTTGGGCTTCATTTGCGTATTCTTAAAATATCTATGATAAATATGTTTTTCCCAGTGCTTTGGAATACATTTTCAAACTTCTCTCTCTCACACATCTTTTTAGCAAGCATATTGCTACCAGGCTAGGGTTCATTATTTTTTGTCATTATCATTACCAATCATTATAAATAATGATGAAAATGTTCATTTTTCATTATAATTCCCCAAACAATTTTCATCATTGTTATATTATCATTATTTTTGATCATTATTATTACATTATCATTACAATTTCGTACACAAATCTCATTATATTTTCATTAGTTTTACACGTCCTTAGTTTAATGATTGCTTTTATACTTAGTAATTTTATATTACTTTGAGACAAACGAAATAGGAAATTTGAACAAATATAAGTAGATTTTCTACATATGATGTTTTGCTTTGCTAGAATTAATGCAAGCAAACATACAAGTATCATTGCCTATTTGATCTCCCATTTTTATCTGTTACAGTGCCATACACTATTGTTTCTTTAACTCCCATAATCTGTAACTCCCCTATCATGTGAAATTGAAGCAATTTGTTGTGCATTGCAGCATTGGTTTCTATGCTATTTGAAGCAATGAAAAGAAATTTGAACTAATGATCATCGATGCCATACATATACTTGTTATTAATTTCAGTAATGAAAAAGTAATGAAAAAGTAATGATTTGTTTTCATTATTTTTTTTTCATTACCATTTTATTGCCATTATGTTACGTTACAGAATCTTTCATTATATTATCATTATCACTACCCACCTTTTCGATCATTATCATTAATGCTATCATTAATAATGGACCCAAGCCTGATTTCTACCAACGGTGGACATAGCTGAAGACAGGTTTTAAAACCCTAAGCTTCCATATATCAAGTGGCCCTGGCAGGACTCGAACTCACAACCCCAAGTTTGTGAGACCAGAATGACCAAGTATGTAAGCTAAGGGTTTACAGAGACAAAAGTTCAGCCAAGCAACCTTTTTAACAGCTCGCTGCTTGGGATGATGGTATCATTCTGATCTCACAAATTTGGGGTCGTGAGTTCGAGTCGCTAGGGCACTTGATATAGGCAAATGGAAGCTTAGGGTTGTAAACCTGTCTTCAGCTATGTCTATGTTGATAGAAATATGCTTGCTAAAAAGATGTGTGTGAGAGAAAAGAGAAGTGTGAGAATGTATCCGCAAGCACTGGGAAACACATAAAAATGCTAATAAGAACTTCCCAAAATTTCGTCATCATGTGGGAATTCGAAACTACGACCTCTGGGTTGAGATGATAATTGACCAAGTGTGTAAGATGGGAGGTTATAGAGACAACAGTTCAGCCGTGTAACATTTTCAACAGCCTTTGGTCGTGAGTAAAACCTGTCTTCAGCTATATTTATCGTTGATAGAAATATGGTTGCTAAAGTGATGCGTGTGTGAGAGAGAGAAGTTTGAAAATATATTACAATATCTACATTCAATACATAGCAAATTGCATAATAACCCCCAAATATATGAACTTAATGGTTAAAATCTGGACTATATCTAGCCAAAGGTGCAATGGAATGTTCGCTCTGCTGGGTCATCATAGATGATAATTAATAAATATGTGTCCATTTATTGCAGATTGTGTATTGACAACTGCAAATTGCATAAATGTATTTCTCTAAAAGAATTTCTCAACGTTTCTGATAATGACTTATAATAAGATCCACATTTATACTCATTTCATATACTTTTAATATACACAAAATAAAATCGCGATATTTGCTACATGTAATTTGTTACGGGTAAATACCCGTCTGATTGTATGAAACTGTCGTGTCAGGCTTTGGGCCCGCATACTGATCAAAGGTTATATTTAACCCCAATGAATACATTTAGATAATCGCCAAGCAGTGATCTTGCCAAGTAATTAAATGCGTATAGTCCTTGTGCCATATACCAGAGCAGCACCACTACTGACCGGTGGAGATGAGGCGGACCTCGCAGAGGCGCATGCGCGCGGCCGAGTCGTTGAAGGGCATGAGCACCTCCAGCTCGTAGTGCGCGGACGAGTAGAGCGGCACGTAGACGTGAAGGTTGTACGTGACGGTCTGCTGCGTCACCACCTCGTACTCGCCGTTCAACAGGTTCGTCTCCATGATCACCTCGGGGTTCTCCGGCTGTGGGAAAGTGCAATGCGGGCGATAGTATGTTAATGAGTGCAAGCAGGTGCAACAAAAGTTCTTAACTGGCATTATATCCGCACTAAAACATTTTATTTTCAATTTCTATTTTCCTCACTATTTAGATGAATATGAATTAGCATGAAATATTGACACGGAATTTATGTCCGTTGCTGCCATGTGACTCCTTTTAAACCGTAGTTAGTACCAAATTGTGACTAGTCATAATTTACGTTAGCGTAAATTTTCACCAAATCATGAAAGTTTGCCTCACAACCGTAAAATGTGACCACCGTAAATTATAACCATTTTGAAGAACTTCAGTGTCGTGATTAGTGGTGGTTGTATCAGTAGCCAATAACAACCGATCGTCAACGAGAACAGGAAACTCTCTGTTGTCTCCGCTGTCGCCTGAAGTACTTTTAATGCTATTGGACCCTAAATGCTGTTTTAAGTGTTCGCACACATATGAGGCTTTGCTTTTGTTTGTTTAAAACGATGGAATTTCCATTGATATCCTGTATTTCAAGATTTTCTTGTTCCACCAACTGTTGTAGAGCTATGAAATATATTAACTAATATAACTACCAGTCGAGTTCTATGATATATGAACATCAAGGTTTAAAAATTTTGGTTCTATTATAATAGTCACTGAAAATGTCCTTGCTGTCGTCATTAATAGTGTACTTGGCAGATCTGAAGTTCAGCACGTACGTATCACCCTGAATACTCTTTATGTAATATTGAGTTCCCCAATCATTAAAACGTCATATTGACTAAATAATCTAGAAATGCAAGCCCTCTTCTCTAGAAACCTCACCGTCATATACCCCTAATTGTGTTGTCATTGTGTATATCCCTCATACTTCGGGAGTGGGTTAAGTGGCTAACGTGTGACCCTTGATAGACATGGTCAAACGTGTGACAATTGTTAGACATGCTCCAGCGTGTGACCCCTTGTAAGACATGGTATGTCCACCAACAATGAATGGTGTGTTAAATGCAATATATGTTAAAAATATTTGTGACCGGGCCCAATTTACGGCTAATTATATTGTGAGGCATGCGCTAGACCATATATACGTTAACGTAAATTTTGACCGTCACAATTTACGGTCGGTCATAGTTTACGGTTTAAGAACTCTCCTCTACTGTTCTTGGTGCATCAGCATTGAGCGTGTTGTCACCACACTGCCCCCCACCCCGCTCCCTCACCATGCTGTAGGCGGGGTCGGACGTTAGGCCCGTCCCGTTGGTGACGGTGACGTTCATCTGTCCCGCCCAGATGACGTCCGTGCCGATCTCGATGGCGGCGCCGAGCCAAAAGTCCTGGCCGTCGAGCGACGCGTTCTCGTACACGTACACGGCGAACTCGAAGGTGAGTCGGTTCTCCTCCCACGTCTTGTTGGCCTCCGGCAGACGGCTCCCTGTAACAGGCGGGTCGGGGTTATGTGTGCCATCATCATGGGCACTATGACCGTACATACTTCATAGCCAGCTTCACAATCTCCGTCACACAGTACAGCGAGGATTCACTGAACACTTTTTTCATCACGGACATGGTCGGTGCAACGTGGTAGGCTTCTAAAGTTAACGGTATATGAATTGAGTTCACTAGAACAACGATTAGCCTAGTTTATTTACACCATTGGCCATGAAACAAAACAAAAACAATACCCAGCGTATTATGATAAAGTACACATGTACTAAAACTGTCTATATATCTACTTCGGACCCAATAAAGGCTACTGCTTTAATGTGTTGTAAATGAACATATTTTGGTTGACAATGACACTTAAAAATGTCAAACATACCAAATACATTATACCTACTTTGAAAAGAATATACTAAAAGTTGGAACGCAACAATCTACTTGCATGTAGATCATTAATGACCTTTTTATCATTGACGCACTAAGGCTATAATTGCCAGCAGCCCGCCATTATAAAACAGGCCGGGCACGCCGGGCTGGCGGCCTAGCAACCCGCCGCCGCCGCCGCCACGTCGATACCGCGGCCGACTCCCCGCTATTGATCCATGGAGCCGGCTGTGGGAAGAAGCGCGTGCATTCAGCCTATCGACCTGCAGGCGCCGTGTGTGTCCTCACTGCCTGTTCCGTGAGCCAGAAGCCGTTCATATAAGTCACTTCGGCTGGCAATAAGCATTAATAATTCTGAATGTCCCTTAGTGCGTTCTATGTGTCTGCAGGTGTTTATGCTAAGGTGATTCATAATTCATGATGAGTTAACGCTTAAAAAGGCGAACGTGTAGACCACGATACGGCAACGCCAGCAAATGAGCCGCAATGTGCGTGAGGAATCAGAGGCGCAAAACCAGCAGTGGATGGGGCTACTCCGTGAGAACAAATGCAATTGATGTTGACTTCTATGCAACCTGTGTGAACCGGCACACACGAATATAGTCGCGGAGTCCGTGTTAAACAGGGGGATTCATATTGGGAACAAAACCACCATACGTATTTGGGGACATAAAACATCTTGATTGCTGTTCATTTGTTTAGCTGAATAAACTTCACAAAAACCCTGTTTTACTCGGACATAATATTAGCCTTGACGCGGTGACGCGGGTTACGTCGCCAAATTCGACTTTTTTTTTAAATTATTTTTTTTTCCGGTAGCCGGGGAACCTCATCAAATATACTAACCCCCAAATTTAGCCTGGGCGTGGCGTGGGCTTCGCGCGACCATATTTAGTTTTAAAAAAAGACGTAGATTGGTATTGCGGCGTTGTGGCGGAGCGGCTTAACCATATAATACTTCAGTTGATGATACAAGCATGAAATTTGGCACGAATGATGTATGTAGGGTATTTTTTCATATAATGAAAAAAAGTCCTAGCCACGTGAAATTCCAAGATGGCTGCCATTTTTTCAAGATGGCCGCCAGTTTCTTAAGTAAATGAATTTTAAATCCATTCATATAATGATAGAAGCATGATATTTTGCACAAATAATGTAGATCATATATATTTTCACTAACAACTCCTGCCCACGTGAAATTCCAAGATGGCCACCATTTTTCAAGATGGCCGCCAGTTTCTGAAGTAAATTACTTTTAAATCAATTCATATAATGATAGAAGCATGATATTTTGCACAAATAATGTAGATAACATATATTTTCACTACCAACTCCTGCCAACCTGGAATTTCAAGATGGCCGCCATTGTTCAAGATGGCCCCCCTTTTAAAGCAGATTAGCTTTAACATATTTATTTAAATTTAGCTAACATCAACGTTTGCATGATTGTTATAAAATATAGTATATATATGGAACTGAAAGTGCTTGCCACCAAAACATTCAAGATGGCCACAATTTCCAAGATGGCTGCGCTTATTTTGAGTAATTGAGTCTGTTTCACAAGCAACTCGTAAAATCAGACTATGGATTGCTCAAAGACATGGTGAAATGCTGTAATCAAAGGGTGATTGGATTGGACTAACATGGAAGATTGCAGGTCCTGAAACAAGCCGCTTGGTAGCAAATTTTGAAAGAGCCTTAGAGACCAATGACAAGAGGAACAACAGCTTCACCATGGGCAAACTCCAGCAGCTCAAACGATATTCATTAAAAAAGTACAGCGTCTAACCAATGTTATTGAGGAGAAGGGCAACCCATTTTCAGAGGAAACAGGTGACCTACTGGTGCTAGATTCTAAGAATATTGCAGATTCTATAGGAGTTGATATCGTTGCGACACACTTAGACACTTAGGCCAGTACAATACATTCATCAATGACATACAAAAGCATCCAAGTAGTCTCTACAATATATAGCATTAAAAAGAACTGTACTGATTTTTCAAACGGAGGCCAAAAGCAATATTGCCATCTGGGGCATGATCACCACTTATTTTCTCAGTTATTCATCTCAGTCCAAATCCGAGGGTGTGGTTTGTTGGACTTTTTTACCCATGAAAACCAAGGCAATTCACCTGGATTGAGCAAGAATGGCATGCTACGCACTCGAGGCTACGCACATGTGGAAAATCTGATCTTGTGAATATTTTGCAATCGTTAGTAACAGTTCCAGATTTGAAACCTCAAATTCCCCAAAAATCAATGTCATTTGAAGAATATGCTACTAAAGACATTCTCCCACAATTACAGTGTTACAGTAGCACATATCAGCGAACTGACATCATTTTTATGTTTATCACGACTCAAGCTTAAAAGCTGAGGCCAGAAGTAACCATGGGAAATCCCTGAGAAGGAGAGTTAATGAAAAGAGCAAGACCCCTACAAACTGGAAAAAGTTTCCTTCAAGACAGTACAAATAAGACAAAACTTTTTCAATTTATTGCTGACATTGTGTCTACAACAAATAAAACAAATCCTCTCCTAGTAACAAAGGCTGAAAATGTTGTCACTAGTGCCAATTTTGCTAGTTTGGATGTCTACAAGCGCTAGACCCATGAGCACAAGAAGAGGCAGATACCCTCATTTTCCAACATGTGTGCATACAGCATAGACTGGCATACAGTAAGGATAGGCTGCAAGTCTGTGATCATTGATGCAAATGACACAGATATTGTGATATTTGCCATATCGCTTATGTCATTTCTCAAAGCGCATCATCTGGAGAAAATGTGGCTAGGTTTGGAAAAGATGAACACACACGATGGTTACCAATACAGATATTGTTGATGTCATAGGACAAGAGAGGAATTCTCCTCTTCCATGCGTTCACTGGCTGTAATCTAAATTCTGCATTTAACTGCAACGGAAAAAAGTGTGTATGACAAACGTGGATTGTTTTCCATGAAATTTCTGGGACTTTTGCTTGACTAAGTAAGGTTCCACATGAAATTGATGAAGGTACCCTTCAAAAATCGTGAAAGATATGTGGTCCTTATGTATGACTGATCAAGCACAACATCCTCTGTGAATGAAGCAAGATTAGATTTATTTGCCAGAAAGCGAAGATCATATGATTCAATAGCCCCACACTGTACAAGCAGCATTGAAAGAACATGCCAAAAAAGCTACATGTACCTACCAATCAGGGCATATTTGGGGCCAACATTTGAAAGCTCATTCAGAGCTTCAATGTCCTTCTAAGACGGGATGGTCCAAGGAAGCAGATAGATGAACAGTTGTTTGGACAACATTAGAGCCAATTCCTAAAAGTTTCCACCAGCTCAATAAATGTGGTTGCAAAAAAGCAGTGGAATATGCAAATACATTAAAATGCATAGAGTTGCACACAGCTATGCAGTTGCGTTTGTCAGATTTCTCAGTGGTCGTTAGGACTCCACATTTACCTGAATAGTAGCAGCTGAGTAACTTTAGTTAGGAACAATATTATTATTTGAAATATTTTTTTTCTATCCTTAGAAGTATTTTGTTTTTTTATGTTGATATTAGAAAATATTTATGAGCTGTACATGTGATTACTGATATGAATAAAACGTTCATTTGTATTCGATCAGTGCGTTTCGTTACATGGTATATAGACACTAGATCATCCTTGTATCATGATTTGAATAAAAGAATATTTTAATATGGATAATGTTACCCATCTTTAAAAACAACTGCAACATTTACATTTTAATCAGGCAATATTTCTTCTCTCAAATTACATTAAATAAAAGTTTGTTCAAAATTTCAAACTTGTGTCAGCAGTTTTGTTGACTTAAGAAAAATTCATTTTAATAGTGGTGGCCATCTTGTAAAATGGCCGCCATTTTAAAATTTCATGTGGCATCCACTTTCTGCTGCCCAAATACCTTGTGTATAACTATCATACCAAAGTTGATGCTCATTAGATTATTATAAATATGCTACTGCTTATCTTCTCAAAAAGTGGCAGCCATCTTGAAAAATGGCGGCCATCTTGAAATTCCAGTTGGGCAAGAGTTGGTAGTGAAAATATATGTTACCAACATTATTTGTCCAAAATATCATGCTTCTATCATTATATGAATGGATTTTAAAGTAATTTACGTCAGAAACTGGCGGCCATCTTGAAAAATGGCCGCCATCTTGGAATTTCACGTGGCTAGGACTTTTTTCTGAAAATATACCCTGCATACATCATTCATACCAAATTTCATGCTTGTATCATCAACTGAAGTATTCTGCCGTAAGCGTATTGAAGAATTATTATTTGGTGCTGAGGATGTTAAATAAATTATATCACTGTTCATATATTTCTACATGTGTGCAGAAACCACACCCACAATGGTAGTTCGTTGTCTACTAATATATAGCAGAGGAGACTCGAGCGCATAATGTCTACAACTGGTTTTAAAATATGCAAGTTTACTACTGCACTTGTTTGGGTTGTGTATGAGTAAAATATTGGCAACAAATCTGTAAAATGTGAAGCTTTTTACATATGGATAGATCTTGTTTGATCTTATGGTATATTGTGGTTAAATGTGGTGGATTTGTGGATTGCAAGGTATTAGACACAGGAATTTATGTCACCTCAAGACAGTCTATTAGAGTAAAACAATTGTCATAACTTTAGTCATGTGTGTAGCTTCATGAAATTGGTGTCTCATGACACTCTATGCAATGGAGCTGAAACAGGGATTTTTACTCAATTTTCTTCATGTGTGTCAAAACTTTATAAAGTCAATTCTTGTCTTTCCCTTCAGCAATTGCCTATAGTTTTAAGTAGAGATGTCAAAATAATTCGAACTTTGCAACTGAACTTGGTATTTCGAAAATACAGTGAACAACTTGTGCTCAACTGAAATTTGTGTCCAAATGTTCTGAATATCAATATATAGTATAAGTATAATATAAAATAAATTGTATATGCAGTATTACGTAATTCGTATCAGCAACTAACTTATCACCTCAATATGTACTGTAATCATATCCATAATTAAATTATCAACATATTCACTAACGCACACCTAACCAATTTGATGTTTGTGTGACATTTCTGGACATTAGGCTGTTATTTACCCGTTACTCGGTTATCTACCTTACACGTATATAAATATAGTATCCATACTTTCTATGTCTATGGGGATACATGCACGACTACAATTTGCTGTTGTACTGTGTGGTGTGTAGGCGCGCACGTGTGCAGGTGTTGCTTACCTGAGTTGAGGACGCCGCCGATGTCAAGGCGCGAGCGGTGGTTGCCCCTTGCCGCGCGGGTCGGGCTCTGGGTACTGCACAGACACAAACTGCTCCCGTTTGTGTGGTGCAGCTGTAGTACGCACCCGTGTCCACCAGGGACGCTACAGTGGGGAGCATGTGGCTAGGTTCAAATTATCCCTTTTTACGGTGTGTGGTTACTTTTTATATAACAGCAAAGCCTAAAACTGTCAAAACTAAACTCACCGGTACTAAGTATAAATGTCTGGTTTCCTCAAACTCAATGAAGGTGAAGCGGACATCCATCTGGTTAAAGGAGGGTGGCCATAAGAAAGAACTTTTGTGGGAGTAAATTAAATTCATATCATATTCTTTTTCTGAATACATGGGATGATTAGAGCAATCGCCATGGTTCCATGTGGCATTGGAATTAGAGTCCAGATTTTGTTAGATGATAGATGTAATGATAATTGTTTTTTAATGGCAATATTTGCAAGGTTTATCATGAACAATATGGTAAACATCACATCCTTTGCACACTGGAAATTTGGATACCAATGAAATGAGCACATTAACTGCTATATGATGAAAAGAAAATTTCAGTGAGGCAATTTAAGAGGGTGATGAGGACCAAAAATTTAAAATTCTTATTTTATTTATCACGACTCCTTACAAAACTGTTTGGAAGCATTTCAAGATACAGCAAACTCTTGGGCTCTTGTGGGGATTTGGGGTAGCGATGGTGGCATGAATTGTTGATACTAGTTTTCTTAACTACTGAAATAAGCATTATGATAGGCTACTATGTATTGCTTTTCACATTTACTCTGTAAAAGGGCTGGTCACACTGAGGAAAAATTGCCTACGAACATGAATCATGCGCAGCATATGTGTGTGCATGTTATTGTATGTCAAGAATTTAGAATATTGAATTGATAAATATGACTGGTGAATTACATAAGAAAAATAAAGATCGCTTACACACCACGAACAAGCAGCATATTATTGTAAGTCTCCGGACTAGCTAGAGCATTTAGCAATGAACCGATTTTGTTCATACTATACACAGCTATATTATGACACAAAAAACCAAAAAAATTTTATTTTT
>CM032663.1:23192336-23215766 GCA_019095985.1 Streblospio benedicti | reverse complement strand
ATGTCAAAATAATTCGAACTTTGCAACTGAACTTGGTATTTCGAAATACACAGTGAACAACTTGTGCTCAACTGAAATTTGTGTCCAAATGTTCTGAATATCAATATAGTATAAGTATAATATAAAAATAAATTGTATATGCAGTATTACGTAATTCGTATCAGCAACTAACTTATCATCTCAATATGTACTGTAATCATATCCATAATTAAATTATCAACATATTCACTAACGCACACCTAACCAATTTGATGTTTGTGTGACATTTCTGGACATTAGGCTGTTATTTACCCGTTACTCGGTTATCTACCTTACACGTATATAAATATAGTATCCATACTTTCTATGTCTATGGGGATACATGCACGACTACAATTTGCTGTTGTACTGTGTGGTGTGTAGGCGCGCACGTGTGTGCAGGTGTTGCTTACCTGAGTTGAGGACGCCGCCGATGTCAAGGCGCGAGCGGTGGTTGCCCTTGCCGCGCGGGTCGGGCTCTGGGTACTGCACAGACACAAACTGCTCCCGTTGTGTGGTGCAGCTGTAGTACGCACCCGTGTCCACCAGGGACGCTACAGTGGGGAGCATGTGGCTAGGTTCAGTCTATCCCTTTTACGGTGTGTGGTTACTTTTATATAACAGCAGCCTAAAACTGTCTAAAATAAACTCACCGGTACTAAGTATAAATGTCTGGTTTCCTCAAACTCAATGAAGGTGAAGCGGACATCCATCTGGTTAAAGGAGGGGTGGCCATAAGAAAGAACTTTTGTGGTAGTAAATTAAATTCATATCATATTCTTTCTGAATACATGGGATGTTAGAGCAATCGCCATGGTTCCATGTGGCATTGGAATTAGAGTCCAGATTTTGTTAGATGATAGATGTAATGATAATTGTTTTTTTAATGGCAATATTTGCAAGGTTTATCATGAACAATATGGTAAACATCACATCCTTGCCGCACTGGAAATTTGATACCAATGAAAAGAGCACATTAACTGCTATATGATGAAAAGAAAATTTCAGTGAGGCAATTTAAGAGGGTGATGAGGACCAAAAATTTAAAATTCTTATTTTATTTATTACGACTCCTTAAAACTGTTTGGAAGCATTTCAAGATACAGCAAACTCTTGGGCTCTTGTGGGATTTGGGGTAGCGATGGTGGCATGAATTGGTGATACTAGTTTTCTTAACTACTGAAATAAGCATTATGATAAGCTACTATGTATTGCTTTCACATTTACTCTGTAAAGGGCTGGTCACACTGAGGAAAAATTGCCTACGAACATGAATCATGCGCAGCATATGTGTGTGCATGTTACTGTATGTCAAGAATTTAGAATATTGAATTGATGAAAAATGACTGGTGAATTACATAAGAAAATAAAGATCGCTTACACACCACGAACAAGCAGCATATTATTGTAAGTCTCCGGACAAGCTAGAGCATTTAGCAATGAACCGATTTTGTTCATACTATACACAGCTATATGGTATGACACAAAAACCAAAGTAATTTGATTTTGTACACTGCTAGTTAAAGTATGCTTTCCACAGAGTCATTTTGGTCCATTTTCACCACTTTTTACTATAGCTTTAATTTGGTAATGCTTGAAATAGAAAATTCAAACTTGGTACAATGCTTACATGCCTTCTGAACACCAATCGTGTTCAACTTTGGCATTTTATAGATTAAAGCGTACCTTCCAGAGAGCCATTTGACTTTTTTAATTTTATTTTATGTTTTGAATGTACTGTTTGGAATATGACTATAACATTGCCATAATGGCTTCATTACATTGAAAATGCACAGAGGGCACAGCGTCCATAAAACAACGTCGACTCATGGGAAATAGATATTTACACCAGCCCTGTTTAGAAAGCACCTGCAATACAATGCCAAGACATAGATGTCCGGTGAATCACACATCGAAAATGACGTTTTTCTGCTACGGCTTTGATTGCAAAGTTCACACCTTCATTGCTAATGGCATGAGTCTATGTCGTTCTAGCTAGTCTGTGCTCTCTGAGCACTTTGGATCTAGTTTGGTATAGTTTTGAATTAGAATGTCGGCTGTGTTTACCGTTCATTCTTCATCCAAAATTGTACATTGTTTCCAGACACATTCTATGTGTATTGCTGTAGGCATTCATGTGATTTTAAGCCAGTGTGATCAGCCCTTAAAACTGTCAATATATCAACAAAAGCAGTTTAAAAAACAAGTCCAAAATTGAACGAGTATCATAACTGTTGGATTTGTGTGGAACATGAACACCACTATAAATACAATCAAGCTGAATACTGGATGATTACAAATTAATAAAAACCTACCGTGGCAATATATGTATTTGTTTCATAAAGCTAATCATATTAATAAGTAAAATTGCCACCAACCTGAGCAGATGGACATGACGTCGTAAGTGCCGATGGGTGTGAAAGCGTCAAAGGCCACGTTGACGTAGGGGTAGGGCAAGTAGGCGTCCACACGATAGATGTTGGCCTCGCCCATCAAAGGGAACTCTGGGCCAGTAAAGTTGAACGTGGGGGTGTCCCATGGCAGCGTCATCTGGCAACATGGACAATGTCAAAAGTATATGTATAGAGAGAGTAATTTATATTTCTAGCATAGTTAAAAGCTCAATGCTCCAAGTGTCTGGCTCTTGTGCACTACCCGTCCTGAGACATGTTCAGTATGATGGGGGAAACCACCACGATGGGGATGCTCTTTGCAGTTTAGTTACACATTTATGATAATTACAAATATTAATTATGTAGACGGAATGAGCATTGGAAATTTATTAGAGGTGTGTTTGGCATTTTTATATATGGGTTTAGTTTTATTTGTGTTATACCACATGTGCTTCTATCAGTTTGCGGTCACTTACGTAGTTGTCGTCCTGGTAGGTGAAACTTGCCTGACCCACCCACACCTCCATCTCACTGTTATACTCAGCACCCGCGGACACCCAGTACAGCTGAAACCGACACCCAGTACAATGAAAACAGACACCCGGTATAGTCGGCACATACAACCAGTACAATAGGCATAGGCAGATCCAGGTTTTCGGAAAGGGGGGGGGGGCGCACTTAAGGAAAAGAGGGGGCGTACTTAGGGGATTTCATGAAAAACCCTATGAAAATGAATTATTTTGGTGGGAAAAGGGGGGCCTACAGCTGAAACAGACGCACGGTACAGTGGGAAAGACACCCAGCACAGTGGGAACAGACGCACAGTACAATGAAAAGAGCTTCTCAGAACAATGAAAACAGACACACGGTATAGGTGAAACAGGCACACATTACAGTGGGAACAGATACACACTATAGCTGAAACACACACCTAAACCACAATTTCACACAGACGATGGTAGTTCCAGATGCTCCATAAGACGCCGGAACCTTAGGGTCATTTCGAGGTGGATCGTGGGTGTTCTGGCCTCAAATGTGGAGTGATCTGGCTTGTTCGATTGGAAATGGCTTGCTTTTGGCTGGTTCTTGGTATTCCTCCTTAACTGTGGCCTCGTCTTGTGCTGTGAAAGCATGCATGGTCGACATATGAAACCCCAAGTGCCGCCACTGCCATTACAATCTAAAGCATTGTAACCATAAAACAGAAGCATATATATGTTCCAACACTTTGGTTGTTCACGATGGTCCATGATTTATGCCGTATTTCTAGAGGAAATGACACACTTCTGCCTGGTTCAGGCCCAAAAATTGTTTTCGTTTCTCTGGAGAAGTGCTTTTGATTTGTTCGACCTGTGGGCTCCTTTTATGGAATATTGCATGGGTTTGTTGATTTGGATAATATTTTTTGCTTTTCTTGGCCGTCTTGTAGGGCTGTAAGTCTTGCTGCTTTAATACAGATCGCATTGCTGACGATGCTCATAAAGATGTTCCCGTGTTATGTTGTTCTATTTCTGAATGGTCACATGGGCTTGCCTTTTCACCCAGTCCATCTAAAAGATCACATGCCGGTGTTCCATATGATTCCATCAGTTTTGACAACAAAGTATGCACACGAGATAGCATAAGAAGAGTGGTAATATTTTGTTTCTCATTTCTGGCGTCTTGTGGATCATCTGGGGCCAACATCGTCTATGTGAAATGGGATGGGGGGTGTTAGTGCCTAATGTCATATACCAGCTTACATGAGAAGTCAAGCTCTCCTGCATGTGTATGTATGTAACTTGTAACACTTTCAAGTTTTCACAGTAGCAGCAGGGTTACTTTAGCCAAACAAGAATAGCTACATGTCCTATTCTTAAGTTCGACTGCTCATAGCCACGATTTTCAAGCATGATTCCTCACAGCATACATTTTAGAGTATATGCACACCTAGACTGAATATAGCACATTATGGTAGTTGCAAGAGGGTTTTATATGCCTCGCAAAACGGCAGCATCAATATCTTAAACGTTAAATTAATTAATGCAAACACATGGTACATCTATTCGAACTGTACTCATTTCTAAAGGATGGTTATGTTATGTATTCAATTAGTAGTCTGTGTGATGGCTCAATAATTTTGGAAAGTAATTAGTTAAGGAAAACATAAACATCTACTCAAGGGCTGGAATCGAGTACATGAATTCGCGGTAAGTTGACTGCGCTTTGATGCAACAACAACTATTCTACCACACGACAGTATCATAATAGTCATGTCTATTTTTTAGATTAGTCTACAATACCCATCCACTTTTTTCAACTGAACAACATATGTATCTAGGTAGAATAAAAAATAAGTAACACATTTTAATATCTGGCAATCATTATACTGTCAATTAGCTAATAATAAATTATTTACTCGGTGAGTGATGCGAGTGAATGTTATCCAACCCTTATATGATGTGTGCGTTCTTACTATGTTACCTTGTTGTCCACTGTGTCTGGGTTGTTGATGACCACTGCTGACCACGTGATGATCACCTGGTAGTCCACGGCCGAGGGCGCGCCCGTCACTCCCACGCTCACAGAACCCAGGGTGATGATAGCGCGGTCATACTGACGAAACGTCACATTTAGTCGGTAAATATAAACCCTTTTTCTTCTATGCTTGGCAAGACTCGTGGTGCATGTGCGTATATAGCAATGATTTTGCATGTACACAAATAATGAGTGTACTATATGGAGTATATGGTAGTTGCAAATAGACGATTATTTCAAAACAATAGCTTATTGTTGGAACGGCGGGACTGTGCTGTGGGTAAAGAGGCAAGAAGAAAGGTAATTGCTATCCCCAGTTTAGTGGTATGTAGGTGAGAAAGCTGGGAAATACTTTAGTAGGTTAATGGGATAAAGCAGACCAACACGGAAGGGGCGTGGTACAGGGAAGGGGGTAGTGTATATTGATGCAGTGTACAATAATAGGAGGTGTTCGTGTCTTACGTTGGTGCTGTCGTTGGTCTTGGCCTCCATGACGGGCACGATGGGCGTGGGCTCGCCTAACGTGAGGTACGAGCCCACGGACACGGTGACGTCACACAGCTTCATCACCGTGGTGTCGTTGTCGGGCGTGAACAGCTCGATCACCATGTCCGTGTTGTCACCGGGCTTGAACTAAAGCGATATGAACAGCGCAGCTATGAAATAATATACTCCCCGAAATACACTACAGTGCAACCTGCCTACATAGACATCTTCTATTAAGGACACTGGTCTTACATTGTATGAGACCCACTTTTCACATCTCCCGTTCCATCTTTAGTTATGCATAAAGTGAACCTCGCCTTTAAAAACCAGTCTTTCTATTGAGGCGGTTTGAGACAATTGCTAGTGGTCATAATAAAGAAGCACTTTACCTAACGCAGGCTGAGAGTTTACAACGGTTGATCCAGTGGGCTTTTTGCGGGTTTGCAGGGTGACAATCGATTGGTCTTTATTCAGGGTGGTGATTGGTGCAACCTTTTAGACATGCATATCTGAATCCACAGTGTGTGGCTATTAAAGTAAACCTCACCATGGTGAGTTCTACCTCAAATCATCACGGTCCGAGCATGTTTTGCTTTGCACCCACAGGTGACTTGCACACAATACAGTCAGACGTTCTCGCCTCTTCTCATGTCTAATTATGTAATCGGCCGACTTTACCCGTACATATATACCATAAGCAAAAGTTCACCTCCCCTCATGTTGGCTCGATTCTCGTCTGTAATCGTCTGTAATCGTCTTCAATCAAGCAGATATGTCAAGACGAGTGAGAAGGATTGAATAATAATCGCCCCATCTCGCGTCACACTCGCCTGAAACCACTCTAGTCCCGCCCCCTAGTGTGAGGTGCGTAGAGACGAGTACAGATGGGTAGATACAAGAGTCCCCCAACATATATCAGGTAAGCACGGTAGGTGCTTTCTAAACAGTATTAAATTATGACTTTGGATGATAGGTGCTTTATAATGTTTCTAATGTTCTAATGTCCTAATGTTTCTAAACATTTGTATTGCCAATGAGTCCATGTTGTTATAGCCACGCTATGTTCCCTGAACACTTTTGATCTGGTTGCTATATTGTAATTTGTCACCATGCACAGTACATTATTTACTGCTATATTATGCATGCTTATTGAAAACAACACATATTGTGAATACGCAATCACTCGGATTGATCCGTTGTTAAATATTCATGCTAAAGGCACTACTTGGGTCACAATACTATTAACACATGGCTTTAAACTACTTTTACCTACACTGTATAATGTTGGGTGCCACATAATATTGTCAATCATTTTAGAGGCCGTTGTCAGTCTTAAATCTACATATTCAGGCACAATGTTACTTTGATGATTACACTTCATACCCATCATCACTGAGGATTTTGCTATTGTACTCTGCAATTTTTAAAATATAGGGACCATTCAGTATTTATGACAGGGTGGGCTAGGGGAGGCATGAACTGTTGTCACAATGTTTGGAGGGGGTTATCATTTTTTTCACAAACTTTTGAGGGGGGATGCGGGAAGGGGGGCTATCATTTTTTTTTCACAAAAAATTACGCCTATTTTTAAGAGGTTCTGAAATAGAATTTACTGTTTTCTATATTATTGATATGCATCAAATAGGAATTGCGTCAACAGACAATGATTGAATTAACTATAATGGGGGGCATTAATTTTTATGACATGAAATTGAGTGGGGTTACCAATTATTTCATGAGATTTGAAAGGGGGCTATTATTTTTTTCAAAACCATATTTGAAAAAAAATCCTCCTACCCCTTCCTAGACCATATTCTGAGTTGATAGACTTATACTACATTTAATGTGCGTACAGGGATTGCGTAGAAATATTTACCACAGGCATGACGAGGCTACAATGGATTCCTGTACGAATATCTAAACTTAGTCATTGTCCATTGACCAGTGTCGACCCCGCTCCGATCCCAACACCTCTGTACACATCATCATATCACACGGCTATATACTGCTTCTTATCAACTTGTTATAAAAATCCAACCAATCAGAAGACCCACTGCCGACATGTTCAGCAAGATATCAAATGTCAGACGTCCTATGATCTTTAATTGCCAAGTACCAGAAACCCATTTTTTACGTAAGTCTAACTCAACTGAATTTTTCCGCATAAGATGCAGAACTGGGCCCACGGGTTGATAGGAGCATGGCTTTGTGAAGGCAGTGTGAATGATAAAGCCGTGAAAAACGATGATGAGTTATACATGTCCACACTATGAAAAATGTATTACAGTGGAACCTGTCTTATGTCAACACCTTAGGGAGAAGTGAAATATGTCCACATAGGATAGCTTTTGGCCTTTTCTATGGAAAAATATTTTCAATGTTTTATATAGATCCAATTGAAGCTATAAACAAAGCTGAGTTAATTAGGTATGTAGCATATGTGTTCATAGTATCTGCATATTCACTGCTACGTGCACGTGTATACATATATACCCAATTATATGAACAAGTTTTCAATTTTATTTAAATTTTGAGCCCATATGCTCCTCATCAAAGATCCGTGTGACATGTGTACTGAGGTGTCCACACAGATCGGTTCCACTATGCCACATTAACCATATTTCCCCATTAACACCCGTAGCTAGCCACATCGGTGTGTGCTGTTTCACGCACCTGCACGGCCATGGCGAAGGGGATGCCGTGGCCCACGTTTACGGTGGTGAGGGACTCGAAGGGCGACCCCTTCTCCATGAAGAACGTCGTCTCCGTCACCTCACCATCAGTGGGCAGCGCCTGAAACACAGGTACTGGTGGTCCCAATGTGTGCAGTGGGCACGCTAGGGAATTTATGGGTTTATAATAAATCGTTATCTACACTTAGAAATGCACAATACCTGCGGACCGGTGCACTGTATCACTGTATATATCCAGTTATAGCTATAATTATATACATTTTCATCTACACATTTCAATATACTCTTGTGTATGGGTAGAATTGCTATTCACTGTTTGAATATGTTTTAAATCAATGCAAATGGGCTAATAATTAACCCAGTGGCCGACTGGGCGCACAGGGGGGGGGGGGCGGTGACGTACCCTGCGCGCGCGATGGTGCGGCGAGTCGACGTCCTCGCTGACGGCGGCGGCGGCCAGCAGCGGGTCGCGGTAGCGGCCAGCCTCGTGCACATCACTCAGCCACGGAGACTCGCCCAGCACGGCCGTGGCTACATGGCGAGCAAAGGGTGAGTGGGGACACGCTTTACAGATTTTACAGATTTGAATTATTGGAGGGTAAATTAGTATAATGTTTAAGTGGAAAAGACCGTCCCTTGGCACTGCCCCTCAGCCCCACCACCTCCCTCTTCAGGGGGAACGCGCGTGTACGCAGATACGGGAGCTGCTGGTCAGATGTTGGCTGTCGTATGGCTGTCTATTATGGCTTGATATGAGGTCCTTTACATCGCAGCCATCTACTTCCAAGGATGACAGTGCCATTCTTAGACAGGTTATGATACTGTATACCAGAGGCAGCATGTTAGGTAGAAGATTCAAACACTGTTCAAATAAAGCCATATTTATTCAGAACGTATTGCTCAAGTACATATTGTTGACAGATTTGGTATGACTACAAAAAATCTTTCAAAAAAGGCATCGTGGCTTACAAAGACATGTATAGAAAGCTGTTTAGTATCCGGCGTGGTAAGAGCATTATATGTTCGAAACTGGTAGCTGGCAAAAATGTATTTTCTTTTATGAAAAGACTACATACTTCTGAAAATTTAATACATTCAGAGTAGTTTCCATTCCACTTTTATCAAAGAGATGGAAGAAGTTAATTTATATGTTTTAAGTAAGTATCATATATGGTTTTAGGAAGTGGCTATAGGGAGCCGATGTCGGCTCCCTAGCCCACCCACTGTGGGTAGGCTAGGGAGCCGACATTTTTCGGCCCCCTAGCCTACCGACAGTGGGTTGGCTAGGGATCCGACGGAAATCTCTATAATAGTAAAGTGTATTAACTTACCACTTTAATAAGAAATATATGAACACTGTATTATCCTGTTAGTGCGATAAACGCAGCATTTTTTAGGGCCGTAGCGTGGCCGTAGAAGAAGTTTGACATGCCAAACTTCTTCTACGACCAACTTACATCATGGTCTTCCGGTAAGGAGGCAGTGCAGTGCCCTTAAGCTAATCATGGTATAATCACATGAGATTTACCCGCACGTTGTCGGCACAGATACAGTACCGGGGCGCAGTGCGTTGTCTGTACCACGAACGTACACATGCCGCACTTTAGTAATCACCCGGTGCGTAGAGCGTAAGTTATATGCGCTTACAACACACGTTCATGCATGATGATCTCACGGCCACATCAATAAAATCATTCCTTGTGACGACGCTCTCATAACGCAAGGAGCCCGTGCTGATGTTCCTTGGGAAAAGGCCATAGACGCCGCAGACCTTAACACGCCTTGCGGCGAACACGCCCGCAAGGTGGAATGTGCCCCTCACGAAACCCGTGTTAGACCGCAAAAAAATAACCAACCAAAATATAATCACTTATGATTTATGTTAAGTAAAAATGCCCCATCTGACGCATAATATAACCACTGGCCCCAAAATATAACCAGGGCAAATGTACGTTATTATTAACATTTAGAAGAGATATATATATTTTTTGATGCTGAGAGGCTGTTGGGGGTTTAATGACTGCATGCTGGCTTTATTTGATTTAACCCCCCCCCCCCCATTTCGCATAGACCATGGTAGTTCCAGATCCTCAAGAAGACGCCAGAAGATTAGTGTCATTTGGAGGTGGACCCTGGGTGTTCTGGCCTCAAATATTGAGTGGAGTGACTGGTTCAGTTGTGGATAGCGCACCCCTGCATAGCTGTGGCCTTGTCTGGTGCTTTCGAAGGATGTATGGTAGTGCCGCCACTGCCGTTACAATCTGAAGCAACGGAACCATGAAACAGAAGCATATGTTCCAACCGTTCGGTTGTTCACAATGCTCCATGATTAATGCTGTCTTCCTGGGGGAAATGACATAGTTCTGCCTGGTTCTGGCCCTAAAATTGTTATCACTTCTCGGGAGAAGTAATTTTGATTCTTTTCAGCCTGTTTGCTCCCGTCATGGATTATTGAGTTGCTGGTGTGGATCATATTTTTTCCTTTCTGGGTCGTCTAGAGGGCTAACTTGATCATCAATATGTCTTTCTGCTTAAAGTTTGCCTTGCTGACGATGTTTATATAGATGTTCCCGTCTTCTTATTGTGTGCTATTTCTGAATGATCCTATGAGCCTGCCTTCTCATCCCGTCGATCTGAAAGGTCACAGACCGTTATTCCAGATGATCCCAAAAGTTCTAGCCATATATGCACTTAAGGCACTATAAAACTTTTTTCTCATTTCTTGTGGAACATCTGGAGCTATCGTCGTCTATGTGGAATTTAGGGGTTAATGAGTGACAGGAACTGACTGTCTTTTGATACTGTAACCACAAAGGTTCATGGAAACATCAAGCACATCTTGCTTGGTGCTAATGAAGCCATTAAATGTGTTTACATGTAGGCTCTATTATCCTTGGTTACAATTTGCGTCAGTGGTTACATTTTGCGTCAGCTAGACCATTTTCGGGGGTGTGGTTACAATTTGCGGTAACGCAAAACATAACTGGTTATATTTTGCAGCCAGTTATATTTTGCGGTCTAACAACCTGGTCGATGAAATTCGAATGGGCCACCAATGCAATTTTCGCTGGGCACGGGCCAGATTCTCGCGATCACCGGCCGTATTTGGTGCCGGACACGGAATTGGTGGCAGCTGGGGAGAAATCTAACTTTGTAGTTAAAATTGAGCATGCTCTCACGGAGCTCCCCCATCGCAGTGATATCCTTACCACATCGTCGCGACTGGTGCATGGCCGACTATTGGTCGGTTAATGACATTCAACAACAAAATTCGTGAAACTGATTTTTCACCGATGAACAATGGAGCATTGGCCGGTTATCTGCCGATATTCCATTGGTGACTGGCCGGTGATCAGAAGCCACAACAGAGACGGACGGATTATCGTCCAGTTATCTGTCAGGTAGTAGTAGATGTATGGTTGAACACCGCCGGTGATTGCTGGCACGTCCAAAAAAATAACACCCGGTTTTTGAAACCGACACTGTTAGGGCTTGGCGGGTGTTTGGAAGGAGCCTGTTCACGTCACCAAGCTATACCAACAATGAGGAGAACTTGGTACAACCCAAGAAAATCCACCGAGGTCCACAGATGCCGGACATATACCGAGTCATGTGACTTATGCATAATTATGTATGTATGTTTGCATGTATGTACGTTTGTATGTATGTCTCCGGACAAGCGAGAGCATTTACCAATGAACTTATTTTGTTCAAGCTTTACACAACTATTTGATTATGATGCGACACCGAAGTGGTTCAATTTTGGGCACTGTTCCAATTCAATTTAAAGTGTGCTTTCCGCAGGCCATTTATGATCCATTTTTGACATTCAAACTATAAACACCTCGGGGTAGGTCACTTCAATATAGCGATCGACCACACACCCGACAATGGTCTAGCTGACGCAAAATGCTCCCCGCCAATGACCCACCTTTTTCACCATCACTAGCAGCTATACCTACTTTTCACTTTCTAGCAGCTATGAAATATTTGACCTATTTCATTATCACATGGTGCTGTAGGACTAGAAAATATCAAATAAAAATGAGGCATTTTTATGACAAAGAGGCTTCTGGTGAATTACAATATGTCAAATGATACTTCTTCATAGTATTTATTCATGTTTATTATTATATTGATGAAATATGAAATCCATAATTTTTGTCATATCAAGCTATGAATTAGTTTTTTAAATGAAAGTTAGCTATGAATTTCAGCACGAAATTTTTTGGGGGAGCATCCCCGTCTGATATCAAGGGAATGGATATACACATAGTTGAAGTTAATTGCATTTTCATTGCGTCGCTTCAGCTCAGCTGCTGAAGCAAGCATTGTGTTTTGTTCGTTTGTAACTAACTAACTAACTAACTAACTAACTAACTAACTAACTAACTAACTAACTAACTATGTATGTATGTCTCGGGACAAGCTAGCGCTTTAACCGTTGCACCGATTTCGTACAAACTTTACACGACTTTGAGGTATGAGGCGACACTGAAGTGATTCGATTTTTACCGCTCTGCCAATTAAATTTTGCTTTCTAGAAGTGCTTTTATGACAATTTTAACAATATTCAATGCACTTAGCCAGCAAGAAAAAATCAATATTCCAACCAAGCAGCAAAATTGATTATTGGATTTGAAACTGATACTGATTATTATCTGTTTTTCAATGCTATTATATGGCAACAACAATATCTTTTTTCTGGATATATTGATTCTGATTCATTCTGATGTTTTCTCCTCAAATTCATAAATTTCTTGATTGTAAAGTTTACATTATTTCAGTATATATCTTAATTGCCCATGAGTCAACGTCGTTCTAGCGACGCAGTGTTTTTTGAACACTTTTTTTATTTGATTTAGTCATTGTTTGCATCAAAAACTATATTTCAACACATTTTGCCAATAAAAATTGAATCAAAAGTGTTATGGCTTACGACTATCCTCCCTCAAAAACAGTGTTTATTTCAAATTCATAGCAATTTCTGCATAAAACCTCTACAATAAGCTGAAATAATCATTTGTCTGATATTAAAAGGTTAACAACTTATATTTAGCATGACTAGAAACATGTTCTATTAGACTAATTACCACTTGGACGAGAATAACGCGATTTTGGGGTAGGACACAGGTATTTTTACTTGTTGTTCTATTGTATGAATATCAATGAAGGTAACTGTATTTTTTATTATTGTAACAAAACAAACTATATTTCGACTCATTTGCTAAACGGAAATCAAGTCGATAGTGTTATTAGACTACATGTACGTGCTCTCAAAAACGTTGTATATTTCAAATCCATAGCGATTTCTGCATAAAATCTGTACAATAAGCTGAAATAATCATTTGTCTGATATTTCAAATGAGTTTTACTAATTTAACATTTAAAGTTAAGTGTTGGAAATGGAAAAGGACAACAACTTATATTTAATATGACTAGAAACATGTTCTAGACTATTTAACTATTAGACTAAATACCACTGGAACGAGAAAAACGCGATTTGGGGGTAGTGCAAAGGTATTTTTACTTGGTCACTTACTTGTAAGATCAAAATTAATAGCTTAGTTTTAAAATTATGCTCTCCCAAAATTATTGCTTATTTCAAATCCAAATCGATTTATGCTTAAAATTTGTAAAAAAAAATATTTTAATCAATTACATGACATTTCAGTTTGATTTTTACTCATTGAAGATTCAAACACATGTGTTGTGAATAGACCTGAACAATCATTTTCATTTAATGCAATTAAAAGCATGTTCTATTTGACAAAATATGATTTTTTTTTTTTGATTTTGACTCGTTAAAAAAATGCATAAATCACCTCTTATGATCAAACGCCCCCAGACCTGCAACTAATATCCTTAACTGGACTTGTGATAGGCATCTAGGAAACAAAAAATCGGTATGAATTTTATTAACAGTCGGATCGTTTAAACACTAGCTGACTCCCGGAGTACTAGTATTGAATGCACGACCACAAATAAATAATTTCAGCAGCAGCAAAAGTCTACTTAGTGTTGTTTACTGTTTGCCTCTTTATATGTAGATCTATATGACGGAGGCACTATTATTATTAGTGGTGGCAGTGGTGGCAGATAGATTATTTGTGGCTGATTACATAGATAGTAATTGGGTACTTTTAATCAAGATTTCCATAATATTTTACTACATAAACATCTTTACTGCCCACAAGTCAACGTTGTTCTAGCGACACTGTACTCACTGAGCACTTGTGATCTAATTTCGTTTGGTCTCACTAACACCGTTATCAATGCCATTGGTAGCTGATATTCAGCTCGCGCAATCATCTAGGTCATATTATTCCGGTTGGAGCAGGTTTGAGATTATAATCTCCGTCGCGGTTGAGTTCTAGCCTCTCACGGTGGATGTGTATGACCTCCCGTGTCTTCCTCCCTAGATGTTTTGGTTCATCTTTTACTATGATTTAGTAAATCTCTGTCTGGTCTCTGTTACATTTACCGCATTTTGGAGTTCTGTTGTTTGCCATCGATATGTTCTTTAAAGTGCTTGTTTAATGCTCTGGCCGTCTGTCCAACTTATTTGGAATTACAATTTCTGTACTCTCAAGTTGGTAAATCACTCCATACATCTCGTCCTTCTTGGTCTAGTCTTTGGGTTTTACCGACAGCGGCTTCAAGCTATTTTGCCGTTTCATAATATTTGATGTCATATTTTCCCAACGATTGCCATATATATACATTGGGTACATCACAATCTTGCTGTCTATGACCAATCTGTGTCTATTGATTTCTTATTGTTTTTATCGGAATCCCAAAATCCCATTTCCTGTAGCCATTCAATGGTAGGACTGATATGACATAGCAGATTTCTTCCACTGATAGCTCTAGGTTTTTGGAAAGGGGGCGGGGGTCGTTCCCACGATCGATAGCAAACTCGCCAAAAACACATTAAAGTAGGTATTTTGGTATGAAAATGGCGTTTACTTATGTCGTTGGTCTTTTTTCATTTGGTCATTTACCAAGGTATCTGTTCTGTTTAAGCAATGATCTGACAACAGGTATTTTGTTTTCTCAATAAACGGTAATTACAGACAAAGTTCATATGTGGATCGGTATGGATATAGGCTTCAAAAAAACACACACAAAAAACACATATTTTATATCAAATGTTATAACCGGAGCCTAGGTAGCTACAGGTACTCTTCATTCAAGTAAAGTTTTAGAATAGTTTACTAGTATGTAAATCATACTTTTTATGTTCATGTCAAATAATGAAATTCAAACTAATATTACAAACTAGATTATTTTAAGTTAAGGTAAACATTTAGAATGTATGAGCAAACTATAAATAAAAACAGTGAACCATGTATTTGGTCAAACTTTGTGACGTACCCTCATTTATACATCAATTTTTGCAGAGTTTGAAGCAATATTTTAAAGTCGTATAATTTGTAATATGATAAAAAAAACTTTCAATACAATAGACTATTTCTATGTATTAAAATGTTATATATAGTTGGCTTACAGCACCACTATGCTATCATTCCATATATGGCTGAAAAATAGAAATATATATTATAGAATATTTTACCTTGAGAGAAGAGCAAAAATCCTGCTATTACGTAGTACATTTCCATGATTAAGGTGCGTGGCGTGGAGCCTGTGAGATCTCACCCATGGCTCGCCAGTCTCACAATGAGGCGAGTGTCGTCTGATACCCCGGCGGCGGCGCATGCGCGTGACGTCGCCACGATTATCGATGTCACCTGGCTGTTTATATTTCATAACGCAGCCAAGTGTGACGGGTGAATCGATAAAGTACGAGCAGCTACAGCTACGTGCTGCTAACAAATCAGCGCATAGTATATTCAACCGACATGACTGCTGTCGTCAGGGCATGCAACAGTTGCCCCGCTCATATCGGTTTCAGGGGTATGAGCCAAACCCCAATATTGTCATATCTACAACCAAAATCGGCAAATGGCTACAATAAAATCGATGTTGCCAACGCGACCTTTGCATTGACACGCTATAGCTTCTGGTAGTTGTGATTTTGGCATCGATTCTTCTAAAGTTGTTGATTCTGTGAACATAAATGCTCATTTATAAACTACCGCGGGCGTGTATTGATGCAAAAATACCCTCCTGTTCGCTTGCTGCTTGTAAGTCAGAGCGGTGCTATTAATAGACAGATTAGCGTTTCAATCCCTCATATCCATGATATTTATGTCATTTAGATCTGTACCTTTACATGTACCTTTACAAAATGCGCATACGGTTGAATAAAGATATGATTCGAACTAGTCGTTTACTCACACACGACAGTCACTTGAAAAAAAAAAAATAATCATATATAGTCTTACGAAGTACTGTCAAGTATTCGTGATGAATCAACTGAGCAGCATACTACGTTTGCGCGAGCACCATTTACCCACCAGGGACGGATTCAGAAATTTTCAAATTTTGAGAGCGGGGGGCGGGCGGATTTGTCCATGCGTGGGGGCAGATCCAGGTTTTTGGAAAAGGGACGTAAGGAAAACATAAGGAAAGGGGGGCTCACTTTCGGGATTTCATGAAAAACCCTATGAAAATGAAGTATTTTGGTGGGAAAAGGGGGGGGGGGCGGGGGCTAAATTGTAGGGGCGGGGGGGGCTTTAAGGCTAATATGGCAGGCGGGGGGCTAGAGCCCCCGAGCCCCCCCGCTGGATTCGTCCCTGCCCACCCCACACGCCTACAAAGCAATATAGTTAGAATGTGTACCATATAATAGGATAAAAAAGCTATTACGTCCACCCGCCAACACCAAAACGTGTTTTATTTGCTATCCTACGAAAACATAACGGTACATTTCATACTAATGGAGCTGTTATTTTTCTTAATCTAAATGTGTCTATTATTAACGGTATATTCCTTAGGAAATATAGGACAACGGTTCGAAAACAATGTGATACTCGTGCAATATCAACAAATAAATTGCATACATGGGGTAAGGTGGGGGGGGGGTATTGTTTGATTGTTTGTAGAGGAAGTGCTCAAGTTATTGACAGTGCTCACGTTATTACCACCTTAAAAAAACTGTTAAGACATACGTCCATCTCCGAGGCAACAGATATATGTTTTACTTTATAATGAGAAGTAGTAGACAAAACTACTTGAGAGAGTAATAATGAATTTTTGGATAGTGAAAGTAATAACAATTTTGAGGGTGCCAATCTAAATGCACCTAGCTTTCCTACCCACGCGCTTTGCCCCTGAATTTACATACGTTCTACGTACGGATGATCTGGATCTGTGTCCCTCTCATTCACGTCACACGTTCATTGATGTACGTTAGGCACGAAAATGATATGAATGTAAATAATACAAGGATTGTGTTGGTCAAATATTAAACAGTGAAAGCTTACGCTGTATGATATTCCACAGAGAATGCGAATGGTGTTAAAATCCAACACTTATGGAAAAGTTTCGTTTTACAATATTGTCGCTACTATTTGTATTCGGTTCGTGTTCTAAAAAGATCCAGTATTATAAGCCAACCTTTAGATCTACCGAAGACACTCCAGAGCCAATCCAGGATGAAACATATGTCGAAGAGCCTGTTGTTGATTTGAACGAACTTCCAGATGAATTTCTAGATCTCGTGCAACTGGTGGAACAGCCGGTAATTGTGACAGACCCGACAAAAGCACCGACCACTACAACTACATCAACCACTGAATCCACAACAACGTCCACCACAACTACCACAGTAAAACCAACTACACGAAGAACAACGACTACCACTAGAAAGCCCACTACAAGAAAAAAACACAGAAAAACTACCACACCAACTACTACCACTACTACTAAACCTACAACTACTACTTTAAAACCGACAACTACCACAAAATCATCGACAAGACGCACGACAGCGTCCACTGTGCAGTCTACCACACAGTCCAGAGCACGGACGACAGAGCCAACTACAGAGTCCACGACATTGAGAACACCGCCTCCTGCCTCTACAACAATAGCATCTTCAAAAAATACGTACATCATTATCATAACAGATCATGAAACAAAGCCCATTGTGACAACAGTTGCTAGTGTACATAGACCTGATTTGGAAGAGCCTACCACATTGAAAGGCCTATTGGTGAAATATGGACTGGTGGAAGTGATATACGGGGCGGTGGTCATGATGATATTGCTGTGCGGCTGCATGGTCCTGGGCAGATATACCGTGGTGCGAAGGCAACCCAAAGCAGGTGAATCGCCTCGTCTATTCATTTATATATTTTTCTGCATATATATGTAATTGTTAACAAATAACATTAAATAATGGGGAGAAAATTACCAAATGTAAAGCGTGGAATGAACAAGTAGACTTCCAACCTATCAAAAATTGCTTTCCATTACAACAAAGTAGATATGTAAATTAAATTATAATTAATCAACAACAGACCTTTTCGTAGATCATAACATGCCTTCGTTATATAACTTTCCTTGGGCCATGAAACGAAAATTTCATAGACTCTGTAAGATGGGTGTTTTGCACTTCTAAAGATGACTTCTTGTTTTCAGCCCTTGTAGGTTTTACATATTGTCCTAAAAACACACTCAGAGCAAAGCATTCTCTCTTGTTTATGTTTCAGATTGAAAAGTTTTAATTATTTTTTTGAAGAATCGTTTTTTATGAGACTTTGTTTTCTGGGTTGGTGGAATACGGGGAATTGGGATGAGGTGTACGGGGGGGGGGAAGTTCATTTTAGATTTGATACAAAATGTAAATGTAAATGTAAACGTCGTGGTTTTTAGTTTACTATCCAGGAGTACTGCTCAGTCAACTCATTTCACACCAGGTTATTGGCGTCTTTGGCAGGCAGTCAATGTTTACCTTTCTCAACTCCCTGGGGAGCATACAAATGTAAATAAATGTGAATGTGGTGGTTTATAGTCCTGATCCTATTCTGGCTCTCATGACTTTACAATACAACACTGGGTGCACACAGCATTTGCTGCTGTAGTATACATGTGCTAATTACTTACATTAACATTCACTCGCCTGACCTGTACCTATTTCACACGTAGGTACCACGGATCAGTGTGCAACCTGTTAGGTGTAAGCATTGCTCAACACCCACCAGCAGACCCTACCTGGAATCGAACCCACGTCCTTATAGTCCTGAGATGGTAACATAAAAGGTACTTTTGAGTGCTCATGGTTTCTGGGTTGTTTCTTATGTAAAAGTGTCTGCTGGATTCAAATATGCTGGTCCCAAAAGTCAAAGCCTGTACATTATTCCACAAATTGAGGTTTTGTCACAGGTTTCGTCACATTTTTTGAAACTCACCTCTCCACTATTATCTCATTGAAAATAGGTTTTAAACATTATTAAATGTATTTTAATGCATAGGTTCGACATGTTAAAGGTCAGAGCATGCGAGAAAATGCATTTTGTCAAGATAATTATAATCACTTGGAGCTGTATTGCCCGGAAAGTGAAAAAAATATAGGTCACAGGCTATGAGCAAGTGCAGAAAGTTACATATATTACAAATTCTATACGGCAGATATGACCAAATAAGTTGTTGTATTGGATAACCAGTTCATTGAGTTCAATTACCTACAATATGACATATTACATGAGTAAATTGGGTGAGTAGTTGTGATGTTATGGCCTAATAACTACCCGTACCCCTAATCTATTGAAAGTAGTCAAATACGCATGGGCACAATGATTTCTCTTCAATAACTTTTGAGAATAGAATATTTGAATCCTGTAAACAGTTTTAAGTAAGAAATAACCCATAAACCTTGAGCACTCAAAAGTATCTAAAATATCAAAAGACTATTATGGTCACGAGTCTAACTTCCTGTCCAATAGGCCACGGAAGCACACAAGTATTACAGGAACTATACACATGTGCATCACACTTTTATTAAATATAAACAACAACGCCCCTTCATATACTCACAAAATAGACACACACACGCGAGTCGGACCTTAAGTGGTGGAATTCCTTTCTGAATGTCTTCAATGGAGCAATATTCTATAGACAGTCTAAAACACCCATTGTTCATACTGATGCATGTACTGAAGGGGCGGGCATTTAATGGCACATGTATGTGTCATTACATCCACTGGAACTCCGACTACCAAACGTGTCAAAATGCATTGCGAGTGTGTTGGGCATTGAGAGATGGGCCCATATACTTTGTGACCACCATGTTACAGTATAGTTACGAGGTTACAACAGTGACTGAGAGTATGGTTACCAAGGGCATTATCAATAAAGGCAGATCTAATAATACCTATACCATGGGATTTCTGCGACAAATGCTGTGGATCTTTTTGAGCCACAGTATTAATTTAAAGGTGGTGCATATACCTGCCGTGATGAATATGCCCTACCTGATGCTATCTCCCGTTTGCAAGAGTGTGGTCAAGGTCTTAGATTATTTGCCATATTAAAATCACGGCATCACAGTGGCAGATCCAGGGAAAAAGTGATGTGTTTAAGAATTAAATTTAAGAGGTGATAAATTCCCATTATAGTATCATTCTTGTGATATTACAAGTCCCCGTATTTTTTTAAGTTGCCCCCTCTCCCTTCCAAATCCTTGTTTCGTCCCTTGCCACTTTAATAGCAAAGCTATTAAAATATTCAAATGACACTTTTCGTGTTTAGATATTCAAGGTAAAGATCGCACAGTATGAAAATTATTCTCGATATCTCTAGTATGTGCACACATAGAAGATTTTTAATACCACTACTTTCAGAGTCCAAACCTCTGCTGCCAAAAGATCAGCAGCACAGTGAGATCAGACTAGTACCGGGTCTTGTCCCGGTCATTGACAGTGCCAGCCAGAGTGGACGCAGACAAACTGTCCCCCTAATGTACCTGCCTTCCAACCAGCTACAGAGAGAGCGTTCCATGCATTCCATGGCTCCACACAGAACATACTCCACTCATTCTAAAGTCGCATCGAAAAGCATCACTGCCTTAAAGTGTAATGATTATAAGCCCCCTAAGAGCTAGAATATGATATATAACAGGACTCTGATATTTGTGGCATTTAGTAAGAATGTAGAAACTCCACGTGGAGACCACATCAAGGTCTTCTACTGTTCTATTCCTTTCGTTGCAATTGTATTATATGTGATAGAGTTTTTCTTACAACTGTAATTGTTCTCATTAGCTATTATATTTAGACTAGTCTTTATGTTTGCTCTGAAAATCTAAATGTAATCATGAACGTATACATGTGTATATCCTAAGCTATAGTTGTGACAATAACAAGTATTTATTATAAATAATGTATAAAACGTTGTTAAGATAATTGCACACTTGATAAATATAAAATGCAGCATTGTTGTATATGCCCTTTATCAATTTTTAAATACCAATGAACAAAAGAAAAATGGTTATGGGTACATGTATGTGTTGCCTTTGAGTTCTCTCACTATTCGAGTACACAATACTCAGATTCATAACACGTTTGTTTATACAGGCACCGCCAGGTGGCTGCCAAAGACGTAGAGACATGTCCTTAATAGGGCACTCACAGTCCATATCTATATGCACGTTTGCAAAACACGCCGCCATTTTAATTTTCTCCCTAACATTTTAAATTTCTCGCATTGTCATTGACTAATTAATTTTTTTCGGGGTCTCCAGAAGAGGGAGTTTCTCTGCAATTAGTTACCATCATCAAATACATTTCTCATTTTCTTCTTTCATTTTGAAATAATATACCTGAGGAGGTGCCAATTAGGCTAACTAAGTTTATTTTATCTATCAATTACATAAGCGACTTACATTTGCGTCGCTTCAGCTCAGCTGTATGTATGAAGTATAAGCGTTGTATGTATGTTTTCGTATGTTTGTATGTATGTATACATGTATGTATGTATGTATGTATGTATGTATGTATGTATGTATGTATGTATGTATGTATGTATGTATGTATGTATGTATGTATGTTGTATGTATGTATGTATGTATGTATGTATGTATGTATGTATGATGTATGCATGTATGTATGTATGTATGTGTATGTATGTATGTATGTATGTATGTATGTATGTATGTATGATGTATGTATGTATGTATGTATGTATGTATGTATGTAGTATCTATGTATCTATTGTATCTATGTATGTATGTATCTATGTATGTTTGATGTATACAACTATGATTTTGGTTATGAGGTTTGAGGTGACACCTAAGTGATTCGATTTAAATTAAATTGCATCAATTAATTGCGTCATACATCCTTTGGTCTGGTTCATTACCCCTCTACAGGTCGCAACGTTGAGCTAGGAAGCTCAAATTTGGCATGTCGGTTGGAAATGGTGACCACAAGAAGTCTCTTTCACATGAACCCAAACAGTCAATATTTGGTTAAAATATTGATTTTTGACCATTATGATTGCATTCTTATTACTATTTGAATGCACAATTACCAATCAATAATTCTATCAGCTGCAAAAAAGAGTCATTGGAGCTGTTTGCTATTTGCTGCTATAATGATCAATAATCAGCATGACGAAGCCAATATATAGACAGTGGAATTCCTAATATATATATTAAACAATGGTTTGCCCCCCATCCCCACCCTGGGGCGCTTTTCATATTGTAATTGTGTACTTTTAATTATGATTTCCAAAACATTTTAGGAAACAATTTTACTGTCCATAAGTCAACGTTGTTCTAGCGAGTATACATCGCTCAGTATATAGCTTAATTGCCCCTGAGTCAACGTTGTTCAAACAACACAGTGTTCTTTGAACACTTTTGATCTAGTTACGAAAGTACTTGGAGTTTATTCTGAACAAAACAGTAATCTTTCCAGCATACGCGTGACGTAAATAGAGAAAACGCACCTCCTGGTTGATACTAGAAATTTTTATTGAACGAGTTTGGTAGCCGGGTTGTAGGCTCACAATCGAGTTCAATAAGAAATTCTAGCATCAACCAGGAGGTGCGTTTTATATTTATCCCATATAATTCTAGAATGATTATTAAACAAGTTTTAGTCCTGTTCATGCATTTGTTTTTGTTTGTGTAATAGATTTTTAATAATTTTGATATTTTCCTACACGGGCGAATGACCAAGTACATTGTAACCAGAATATAAAGATTCAAATATCAAGCTTCAAAAAAGGTTGGTTTAAACATATTTTATTTTAAAAATGAAAAAGGATTTGGCATGGCAAAATGCGACTTGAGCCGTCTCCAAAGTAGGTTATGTGACAGGTAAGATAACATTGAATAATGCTTTCTGATTGGCTTTTGAAAATGATGTTTAGTGCGATTTTACATTTTGCACATCATTGAAGATGATTAAAAT
>CM032663.1:23165786-23181773 GCA_019095985.1 Streblospio benedicti | reverse complement strand
TATCTCTGTTATGTGTTGAAATAGTTAAAACCACATGCTGTGTTTTTGTAATTTCTGCTACACTCATAGTCATATACACTCATTCTTGATATCATATCAAAATTAGTTAAGTGGCTCGACTTTACGTTTCCAGCTTCAAACGATACTTCAATTGGATGTCAGCAGGTCAGGGGTGTTGTACATGGTTGCAGGCTTTAGTCTGGTCCCTTGTGCCACAAAGCAAACCAAAAAATAAATTTATTTAATGTTAAAGCTAGCTAAAAATTAAATCGCATACCAAAATTGATTTTATTGTTTTTCTTATTAAGTTAGGGTCCAATTAAGAGGAAAATAGCAGGGTTCAAAATTTCCCGATTCCAGACCGATTTTATGGCATGATTTCTAAAATGGCCGCCCCATAGAGCAGAATGTGACATATTGACCATCTTAGGATAATTATAATGTAAGACTTTATGTGTATACAAGCCTTACAATTATGACAACTTTAGAAGTAAACATCCCCATTGCAACCCACTGACCACCGTCTCCCCGTTGCCAGGTACCGACTGCGGAGCGCGCGGCTGTCCGTGACAGTGATCACGCTGGGCGGCACGGTGACCGCGCTGCACGTGCCAGACAGACACGGCCAGAGCCGGGACGTGGTGCTGGGATACACACGCCTTGCAGGTTATACTCAACCTTTTCTCCCCATGATTATTTGAATTGAAATAGAACAAAAACCTCCATAACGCACATGTGTATAATATTGTTTAACACCAGTAAAGTGAACTTGTCTTTCACAAGAGCTTTCGGTCATGTCACATTACCCTTTTTCCATAGCACCAAGCCATCGTAGATCATCGTAAGGTTGCGGTCATCCATGTCTATTCGGGTTTATTAATTTTTTGAAAATAGGTAGTTATTTGTGGTGTAAAAGAAATTCCCGTAGACCTACCATGGGTCGTGCTGTGACTAGCTCGGCTCCCAGGATGTTGTTGTAGATAACAGGAAGTTCAGTGTCACCATTGGTATTCCTTTCACTCTTCTGAGTTGTTTCTCCAGCAATTGACCAACTTGGGTATCCCACATTTTCCCACCGCCTTGTTCATGCGCGTTCTTTCTAAATCCTTGTTTCCATTGTCAGTCACACCTGGACACACCAGTACTTGTTCCACGGTGCAGAGTATGAACCACACAACATTTGTGTTCTAGTGGATGGTTTGAACTGAAGTGCTGGTATTGATCGATCTGTATGAGTCAGTTGCCTGTATATATTGAGATATAAGCTCCCGTCATCTCTTTTAGTTGTTGGAGTTCTAGAAAGGGGGCCACTACATGGATGTCGCCGATAGCTAAGGTGCCAAAACTCTATAAAAATTAAGTATTTTGGTCGAAAGGGTGGGGGTTGGGTGCCCCATGTGCCGCTCTGGAGTTGTCCATGTTAGGCCAATTTGGTATGAGTATCATCGACTAGCCCCTGCCCCCCCCCCCCCCTTTATATACGTGCCGCGCCCAGGTTCCTGCCGTGCGGCATCGTGGATTTGTTACTTAAAATAGCATTTTTGTTCGAAATTTGGTCCCGGGGGGCGGGGGGCATGACGCCGCATTGAGGCCAACGGCACGGACCGCCACGAAAAGTCATTATACTGGTGCCGCACAGTACAAAATGAGCATTTTTCGGCACCGCGGCTGTGCCGTGGCAATGAAAATCGCTGTCAAAGCCCATGTCGTCCGACACGGGGATTATCGTTCTCACTCTAAAAAAAGATTCAAGTTCATTTGTTGTGAAATATTGACATCTTTGAGTGCTTATCGTGTTATAATGAATATATGTCATGGTTTGTCATTCACCATGTATGAATGCATGCCCTCATGTAGTTGAATATTGCCCTCGTAAGCTCGGGCAATATTCACCACATTCGGGCATGCATTCATACATGGTGAGCTCCAAACCATGACATATTTCTTCAATGATCCATTGGCCAACGACAATGTGGACTTTCCTTATTTCTTTTTGGGGGATGACGCCTTTGCATTAAGACAATACACGATGAAGCCCTTCAGCTACCATCATCTAACACGTCCACAACGTATCTTCAACTACAGAACATCAAGAGGTCGCGTGGTCATTGAGAATGCGTTTGGAATTCTTGCTCAACGGTGGCAATGTTTTTTGACGTGCCTGCAAACAAGCCCCAAAGTCGTCAACAAAATTGTGCATGCAGCAGTATGTCTGCATAATCTCATTCAAATACGTCTAGCAGAACAGAGGATGCCTGATCTGGCCCCAGGGGTGGAGGTAGACGGTGAGGATGAACAGCACAACCTCATCCCCGGTGCTTGGCGTGAAAATACCTAACTCGTGCCACTCGATGCACGCCACCAATGGATCCGTAAACTCGAGGAGGCCAAACGTCAACGACAAACTTTGGTGGCGTACATCAACAGTCCAGCAGGTCGTGTCCCGTGGCAGGACAGGGACGTAACGAGCACAGTGCAGTATTGGCTAGACGTGCAACGTACTAATTTTGGGTGATTGAAGTACTGTTTGGAATATTTCGATTGTCAAAGTAGTGTTAAACTGACATTTTTTATTTTAAATCTGATTTACTGATTGTAATTTTTACAGTGTCAAAGTAGTGTTAGCTACATCAAGTGACATTTTTGTAATATAACCAATGTGATTGTGATTTAAGATGATTTTATATTATAAAATGTCAAACTGCAAAGACGGATACTTTTTTAATTCTAAATCATTTTATAGCGTTAAATCGTTTGTATACTCTTATTACATATAGTATTTGCATACATAATCATTTCTGTTTTGTAAAATGGTGTTATATAATAAACTTTGTTTCATGGTGCACATGTATTCAATGGTGAGTTGCAGTCTACAGCCATGTTTGATAGTAAACTTGTAATGACAATGTATTTTTTATAAGAAATGGACTAAACAAAAAAAACAAATCATTGCTTGATTTCTTTCATAAATATGTACAAATGAGCCCAAGTTTGTTGCAGTGAAAATTAGTGTTTGAAAAGTGCCCCATCTCATAAAAAATTATAAAAGAGGCTAATGTTGCACCTTCCAAATAGTCCTATGTTAAATTTACTGTAAAACTTTAATATTTCATAGCCAATAAATTTTGCGATATAAAAGTAATTTGTCCCTAGTTAATTTTGCCACATCTGTCCAAAATTCAATCGTATGCAAACATTACTAGTTTTATAGTTATTGTTAATTGCACCCAGAATAGCCTTGTCAACACAAACTGTGATAGAATAATAGATCCGGATCCAACACCAAGTGTGAGGGAGTTTTATGGTTACTGTAAAACTAGAAATGTTTGCTCACAATGTAATTAGTCACAACATAATTTATAGCTGAAAATAGCAAAATTTAATAGTCACAGAATATTCTAGTTTTACAGTAGGTTAGGTTTGTGGCTCTCTGAGTAGTTCTACTGTGTAATAATTTAGAATAATGAGGCAATAGTTCGGAGATCACCATGTAAAAGCATAATTTAAAATTCTTGAACTAGAATTTAATTGCCACAAAATATTCTAGTTTTACAGTAGGTTAGGTTTGTGGCTCTCTGAGTAGTTCTACTGTGTAATAATTTAGAATAATAAGGCAATTATTCAGAGATCACCATATAAAAGCATAATTAAAAATTCTTGAACTAAAATTTAATAGCCACAAAATTTTCTAGTTTTACAGTAGGTTAGGTTTGTGGCTCTCTCAGTATTTCTACTCTGTAATAATTTAGAATAATGGGACAATTGCTCATAGATCACCATATAAAAGCATAATTAAAAATTCTTGAACAAAATCCAACTTTTTAATAGTTTATTTTGCTGCTCTCTCCCAAGAACAAGAAACACAGGTGGTGGAACATTGTCACAGCACAGCCAAGCTAACCATACAAAATATCATAATACATATAGTAATGATAATACACAATAATGATACGGTAATGATAATACATAATAATGATACATAGACAGTTTTACTTTTATGAAATACAAGTACAAAACCAGTATTTCTAAAACGGAACACAAATCCATGTTTATTACAAACTTTCAAAGGAAATGTCTCCTACGCACTGTACCTAGGGGTACATTAAAACACAAAATAAATAGCAAGTACAATGGCGCAGGCTTTTACTATTATCTAGGATTATTAATTGACAAGTCAATTAATAATCCTAGCTATTATGAAATACAAGTACAAAAACAGTATTACCAAAACGGAACACAAATCCATGTTTATTACAAACTATCAAAGGAAATGTCTCCTACGCACTGTACCTAGGGCTACATTAAAGCACAAAAAGCTCTGTACCTAGGGGTACATTAAAACACAAGTACCATTACTACGTTGCAAGTATAATCCCGGTGACAAAGTAAAACGAAAACATGCCCCAACAAGCCCACTGTAAAAGATAAAATATCAAAATATTCGTACAAATGGATGTACCGATGGGAAGAAGACACACACTTCACAGGATAGCCAGGAGACTCAAGAGCCATCAACGTCCCAGGAATTCTCTCAAAAACAGACAGTCCGACAATCAAAATCAAAACATAAGTGTCGTATGGATATTTTTTTTAAATGGATGGGTTCAACAAGATTTGGCACACATATTGCATCTGTTGACAAGATCTGGGAGTTTCATCTCATCATAACACCAACATGCAGGATGAAGATGACTTGCAATCAGGCATAGGTATGGGTAAGTGGATACTATAAGGACACGACATCAAGTAATTTGTCGTCAATGACCCTTGCGTGAAGATTCTGCTTTTCCTATGTACTTATCAGACATTCTAGCCAGAGGTAAGAGGACTCCACATGCACGTGGGTGTCGCAAAACAAGAAGCTTGAGTGAAATTGACACTAGAACGACAATAAGAGGTATAAGTCTCCTCGGTCGCATTAAAGTAAAAGTATTATTAACTTATTATTAAAGGTATTTTTAACTTATTATTATTAACTTGTTATTGTTATTAAACATTGCCTATGGCTCCAAGAGGAAGGGGACGAGCCAGAGGGACATTGGATATGCCAAACTTGTCAATGGTGATGCGGCAAAATCACAGTGCAAAACGGATAGGGATTCCGTTACAAAAATGCACAAGGATTCTTCTAAATCTGGTTCAGGAAGTGGATATGCCTACAAGAGGAATGGGACGAGCCAGAGGGAAGATAACATTGGAAATTGGATATTTCTAGATGTGGGAGTTTGTCTCGCGCATTATGGAATAGGGAAGACCCATGCGTTACACCTATCTTGTCGGAGGCAGTGCAAAGATTTGCAGTAATATTGTACTTTGTTTAATCATCTAATATAATAGAAATCTTTGTTACCGGTATATATTTTTCTTTTTTCTGTTTTTAATCCATTTGTATACTTAACCTCGATTGTTTTGTATTAACATGTCATTTACCTTGTACAAGGTTTTGAAATTGAATAAACTGTTAAACTGTTAAACTGCTAGTATACTGTACAAAGCAAGTTATGACGACCTTGAGAAATTACAATAGCTACATAGAAGTGATGCTTTTAATCCAATAAAAAGTGGGGTGTGGAGAAAGGGGATATATTGATGAAATCAGGCGTTGAAACGTGATCTGAATCGTATTTTCAGTCCATAGCCTACGGATATATCGTGTATAGTCTTGACAATTCAAAACTCTGATTGGGTATTATCAACGCAATGTGAACGCATACATTCCTTGTCTGTAAGACAGTTGCCGTGTTATTTGCAGACTACGAGACAAACCACGAGTACTTCGGCAGCTTGATTGGCCGCTTCGCCAACCGCGTGGCGGGCGCGCGCTTCTCCCTGGACGGCAAAAACTACACGCTGGACGCCAACGACGGCAGCAACCACCTTCACGGCGGGCCGACCGGCTGGCACACCGTGAGTCACCAAAGGACATGCGCGCCCGCAATGATCGGGGAGTACTACCTCCCTATTTAAAATGCTTCTCTACCGCCAAAAATTAATTGAGACCGTTGGAATCAGTGTATGTCCAGTATGGTGGAAGTCCGGCGAAATTAGAATTTTTAGAAGCTGGGGTTTGAGAGAAGATGGGAGCTTCTGAGTATATTGCTGGGGGGCGCTTGGCTTGAGAGAACGTCAGAGCTTAAGAGAATGAGGGGCTTGTGAGTATATTGCGGGTTTGAGAGATGGCATTGGCTTGTGAGAGTATGGGTAGGAGGAGGGGGTGGGCTTGAGAGAATGCCAGAGAAAGAGAGGGGGTGCTGGAGGGCTTTTGAGTATATTGCGGGGGGCGGGAGGCTTGGCCTGAGAGGATGAATGGGGGGCTTGTGAGTATACGCTTGAGGGGGAAGGGGTAACTTGAGAGAAAGTGAGGGCTTGAGAGAATGTGGGGGTGGGGCTTGTGGGTATATGGCATTTAAGTGGGCTTGAGAGATGGCGGCGGCTTGTGAGCGTATTGGGAAGGGGGGGCCTTGAGAGAAGATGAGAGCTTGAGAGAATGGGGGGCTTGTGAGTATATAGCTGAGGGGGAGGGGGCTTGGCTTGAGAGAATGTAGGAGCTTGAGAGGGTGGGGGAAAGCTTATGGCAGTGGAGCGGGGAGACTTTGGGTGAAGGCGGCGGCTTGTGTGATTATAGCATGTAGGGTTGCGGGGTGGGGGCTTGGCTTGAGAGAAGGCGGGGAATTGACAGTATATTGGGGGGGGGTGTTGGGGGGGGTGATATGAGTATAGGTAAGGGGGTGCTTGACTTGAGAGAAAGATAGAGCTTGAGAGTATTTTCTGGTGAAAGCAGATACTTACAAAAGCGTTTGTAACTAACTAGCTAACTAACTAACTAGCTAGCTAGCTAACTAACTATGTCTGCGGACAAGCTAGAGCGTATACCGATGAACTGATTTTGTTCAAACCTTACACAACTGTTTGGTATGATGCCACACCAAAGTGATTCGATTTTGGGCACATTGCAAACTAAAGTGTGCTTTCCACAGGCATATATTGGTCCATTTTAAACCTTTTCTACAAAAGCTTTGCTAACGCTTGTGAGAAAGCATTCACATTTGGTACAATGCCTACATGCCTATTGAATATCAACTGTATTCAATATTTGCATTTTGCCAATTGAAGTTTACCTTCCAAAGAGCCATTTTAATTACCTTTTCATTCTATTTGTCCTCTACAGTTTCATTACTGTTTGAAACATGACCATTAAATTGGCATAATTCTTATATTGGAACTAACTAACTAGCTAAGTAACTAACTAACCAACTAACTAACTAGCTAGCTAACTAACTAACTATGTATGCGGATAAGCTAGAGCGTATACCAATGAACTGATTTTGTTCAAACCTTACACAACTGTTTGGTATGATTAATTCGATTTTGGGCACATTGCAAATTAACGTGTGCTTTCCACAGGCACATTTTTGGTCTATTTTAAACCTTTTCTGCAAAAGCTTTGCTAACGCTTGTGAGAAAGTATTCACACTTGGTACAATGCTTACATGCCAATTGAACATCAACTGTATTCAATATTTGCATTTTGCCAATTAAAGTTTACCTTCCAAAGAGCCATTTTAATTATCTTTTCATTCTATTTGTCCACTATAGTTTCATTACTGTTTGAAACATGACCATCATATTGGCATAATTCTTATATTGGATTAAAAGTGCTCCAAGAGCACAGCGTTACCATAGTAATGTCAACTTGTGGGCAATAGATATTTACTTTAGCCATGTTTAGAAAGCATCTGCAATCCAATGCCAAGAACATAGATTTAGGTTGAATCACGGATCAAATAAGACGTTTTTCTGCTTTAATGCTGTGATTGCAAAGTAAATATCTCTGAGCACATTTGATCTAGTTAACTTTGATTTTACATAGACATGATATAAAACAAGTTGAATTGTATTGGATGCAAAAATGATGGTATAAAAATAGCGACAACGTGGGGAACACATATCAATCACATATAGCATATTTATCTCTTATGTAAATGATTCATTGATAAATACTGCCTAACCATAGATGTTATTGTTAGCTTTTTTAAAGTTAATCTGCTCAGAGTTATAAATACAGAAATTCTCACTATAATTAGAAAAAAAAACTTTCTCGTGAACATATTGTAAAAAAGAATACACTTCAATGTTCTTGGGCCCCCTTCGCATAATCATATGATTGGTGCCTACTGATGCGTGTACTAAATGTATTTTACATCCGCCGCTGCAGAAAGTGTGGCGCGACCAGCAGTTCTCCGACCACGTGCGCCTCACGTACGAGTCACGTGACGGCGACAGCGGCTACCCAGGCGACGTTGCGGCGGCCGTGACGTACGCCGTGACATCAGGGGGCAGCCTCGTCATCAACTACACGGCCACGGCGTCCCGCGCCACGCCCATCAACCTGACAGGACACTCGTACTTCAACCTGGGCGGCGAGGTAACAAAAGCACGGTCCGCTGGGGACATGGTGTAATCCTGACTATATTCTGTGGCTTGAATGGAAGTCGGTGGCAGATTCAGGACGACAGCCAATTGAAGGGCGAGCGGTCCAGGGTTTTTTTCTGGTGACCTGTGACCTGTCGCCAACTGATTGGCGTAATTGATTGAAAGAGGGGTTTGGGGGGGGGGATTGCTTTCAGCATATACATTATCGTATTGATGTAGTGGTTTACTGTATTTGAAAAAAAAATTGTACACATACTACACACACTAAGAATCTACCCCAAATCCCTATTCACTTGGTGAAAGAAGCATATACGCCATATACTTTTAATCATAACCTCATTCATTTGGAATCCGTATAGCATTTCAAATATTCACATGAATCATATTTCATTATCACATTTCAAATACTTATCAAGAACTTCTGTTTTCATCATGTAACAAAATTAGCGTTTGTATGAAAGTTCGTTTTACAGTGTTCCAATTAATGTACCATATATTATATGAAAGTTTCACTGCAAGGACACACGACCAAAATAATGCTCGGGGTCTGAGCTCATGACCGCCTGATCAGTCGCAGGTCTGTCACGCAGCCTAACCCCTAGACTAATCCTTTGACACTTCAGAAGCATATCCCATATAAATACAATAGCATATTGGATAGGGAATGAAATTTAAAATATTTAACCGAATCATATTTTATTTTACATGTCAAGCACTAATCATAATCTATTGTTGTAACAAAATTAGTCTATTCAATTCAAGAAAATCACATATTATGAAATATAATATACTAGCTTTTCCCGGCCACGCGTTGCAGTGGCACACTATAGCTTTTGACATGGTATCCTCCAATTTTCTTCCATCGGATAATCAGAAAAAATGGTACTTTTATCAGAGTGTAATACATAGGTAGATCTATATGTGACTGCTTCAGCTAACGCAAATTCCACTGAAGCCAATTTGGCTAAAGGGTTCTAAAAAGTTGTAGCCAAATTCCAAAACGTTTTAGCATGATGCATAAATTCCAAACTTTTTAGCTGATTCCATTTTTATATTCTTTGAGCATGAATGCATAAATGTTAATATGTTAGCTGTTTCAAACACACATATTTTTTTTCTCTAAAAACAAAGTATTTTTTTGCAGGCAAAAAAACTATGCTAATCGAAAAGTCAGCTTCCACGATCGAAACTTACTAATTACTACCGGTAATATTAACCATCCAACGTGGAGAAAGCAATTGATGATCCCCGGGGTTCTTGTTGGTCAAAACTTGTAATAGCAGTTGGACCCTTGGTAAGGCAAATCAATGGGTCAATTCTGTACTTGAATAGTTGTCATAAGTGGACGATATTTGAAAATGTGAAAACACCACTTTCCAGACTAATATAAAATGAAGAACATTTGTTTCATTTTAAAATGCTGATGCATAGGCAGAAAAATAATATCCAACATCGCATCACTTACTTTAAACACAGATCCACTAAGTACACCTGTAATCCCCCTCTTGTAACTATAGTATAGTGGAACAGGATTAGGGACCATATTCATATTGATTGATATTGAGTTCAGTTCTATGCTATAAATCTGTCTATGCACATTGCACAGTGCGTAAAACGATTTTTTGTTAACTGTCAGCGCATTAATGGCGGTTTTACTCGCTGTTGCTGACTCATATCATAGCATTTTGAAATATAATTGCAATTTACGGAAAGGTGGGCCCATTTATGGAGTTTTAGACTTGATGAAAATCACCCTTGGAACACACACATTGATTTGCCCAAGTTTCATGGTGATAGGATGTATGGTTTAGGAGTCTATAAAGATCATACAAACAAACAGACATTGCTTTTAATACACACATTGCGCATTCGTGAACTCCGTTTGGAGGTCAGGTCAATCGAGCCAAGATCCCCAGTTGATGGTTTTGTAACTAATAATGCAGATTTTAAAGATTTGCCGTTAGTGATAACAAGAATATACATTTGTAGCCGATGTAGAATAGGTAAACTGTTACGTTTTCAATATGAGTTTATTAAATAATTTGACTTAATAATTTTAAAACCGTGCATATCGTGAAAATCTCCTATTATCGCTCACTTTGTTTACATGAGAGAAAATTGCCAGAGTACAGCAACAAATTTTTACATATCATCTCTATACGTAATCATTCACTGGAGTGACTATTGTGTGTATTTATAATAATTTCTGACAAAATAGGAAATAACATTACTTTTAACTGTCATCAATTATAGAACTGTCATTTTCAGATCTGCCCTTATGATGGTGGCTACCAGTGATAAAACATCTACATGCAGGAGTCCTTTTTAAATCTGATAAATCATCTCAAAGGCACAGTCCTATTCGATTTAAATATATTCTGAAGGCTATTTCAAGGTTCCAGATGTGTCTTTAAAATTTTATATACTTTCCTAATGAATACAGACTGATTGATCTGTAGCATGATTGTTCAGACTGATTGATCTGTGTAATCTAGTAACTACATGTACAAGTATGTGGAGTACTAAAAATTGAAATCTGACATTTTACATCTGCTCTTATGTACTTTGACTTTTAATAGTTTTTAAGCCTTTGCAGTGCATTTTAGGCTCCATGTCTACAGTGAATTGTGAGGAGTTGGCCAATCAGCCAGACATAGTTGGATTCCTGGTGAACGGAGACTCGCCCAAGCTAGACTTCAACCAAAACCTTACAGCCAAGAGAATTCCTCCATCTTGGTCCCCTTGTATTCATATTGTGTGAACATCTTGCATTTGCAATGTGTTTATATTTACGACCGGAGACCATGGAATCACAGTGACTGTTCAATCTCCTTGTGAATTTAAGCTTTAATATTGTTTTTGATTATATGCAATAATTTTATCTATTATTTAATTAGATAATTTTAAAGTTATAATATCTAGTGTGTACAAAGTTAAATAAATTATTGACATGTAAATTGGTAGAATTAGTTTTTCTTACTTTTTTATGTATATTGTTAACAGAAATTAATAATTTAACTATACAAATTCTCAAAAGAGTACAAATTCATTCAAATACTAAAATACGACATGAAGAAATTAATGAAGATTTGCATTTTTCTTTTTTATATTCATATCCAAGGACAAATATGTCACAAATTATTAAACAACAAAGAACGTTCTTTATGTATATATACAAATTTTAAAAACCGAAACACTCAACTGAATTGAAATAGCTAAAAACTTACAAATGCAACCAAATAAAACATTACAGTAATTTTCACTGGACTGGTGGTTATTTGTGCGTCGCAGTTAGTGTGTTGGGGACTTTGAAGCACTGTTGTAGCACCGATGTGAAGTTCTCTTTCGTGAGAGACCCTGGATCTGACATGGAAGCTGCTGCTCAAGGTTAACAGACCACAACGAGGTAGTAGAGATGGCTGAGAGACCCAGCCACCAGAGAGAATTGCATGAGTGTGTTGTGTACACTCCTTGGTTGACGGATCTGGAATATTATGTGATCACTAGCTGTCTAGATTTAAATTATCTACAACACACTGATAAGTCTAAATTATGTCATTTGAATTCAGTACATTGTACAAAAAAGCTCACTCAACATATCAGAGCAATTCATTTTTTTACCTAAAATCTTTTGTGGTAAAATGAAATAAATTCAATAAAATTAATATTATGCCGAACTTCCCCATATTTCAAAATTCACTCGAATGGGCACGTCCCATTGGATTGGCCAGTCATGAACTCAAAACTATATGAATAGACCAAGCTTCCGACTGGTATTAAATACCATGATTTACAAGTAGGAATGTCCGTTCGAGTGAATTTTCCATATGATATGGGAAGCTCATATATCTATAAACGCAGCACAAGTATTTTTGCTCAACATGGTTGCTTCCAGGTACCGAAATGTATACAAATGTGTCAAAAATAAAATAAAATGTCCCTTTGTTAGCACCAATTGGCTGCTTGGCTTTCTTATTCTAACTATAGAAATTGTCAGGTACAGTTATGTATCCTCCTAAAAATATTTTTTAGCAATGCAAGGTATAGAAATGGGTTTACGGGTTTTTGTCATTGGGGGCCGGAGCCAATTTTTTAACTGAGAGGGCACCGCCCCCCCCCCTCCGCCCTCCAGTATATGTATGTATGGTGCCTATATAGATTAGAAATTACATGTTTCAAAGCCATAAACTACTTACCATCTTGTATTTATACCATATCTGATAATGTTTCGAGCTCAAGATTTTAGTGTATTCATATTCAAATATTTTATTTATAATAACATTGTACAACAAAACATTACAATACAATAATTAATATAAACAATATAACACAATAAATAAAAAAATACATAGCACCATGAGATTAGAAACAGGGGCCAATAAAATTGTTTGCTATGAACAAGAACTTGTTTCTAAAGTAGACCCCATGTAGGGCTAGACTACATGTAGGTATAGAAAACTATCAGAAATACTCGTCCGATTTTTTTGTAACTTTCACAAGTATTAGGACATGTATCTAGACCTACACTGACAAATTTTCATGCAAGTACGTGCAACACATGTAAATATAATCGACTAGTTCTGATTCTCTTCATTACCTGAAAACAACAATACATCATGTATGAAGGAATGATTCAAAGCTACGTTATTCTACTCAAATGTTATGACAACTCTAAAGAACTCATGTATGTAAAGCGCAATTTTGTTAGGAATTCAATTCTGTAATTATACTAAGTGATACTTAAATATTTATAAAGATATAGATGAAAACCTGTAGCAAATCTATGAAAATTCTTGTTATTTACACGGGGAAGCCTTCACTTCCGTGCTCGATTGACCCATTGACCCCGGCGGCCATGTTTGATTGCGCGATCCAAGTATATATATATAGATGAGGACCATAGCATTATCATAATATATTAACGGGTAGGAATGATAAGAGCTATGATGCCTAATGAGGTCAATATGTGTTTATGAAAGCTTTGAATATACTGGACCTGATATCCAATACAATACAAAATTAATTTGTATAGCACATGTACCATAAAGTGTGCTTGTGTGCTAGTACCCAAAACAAATGATGCTTCAATTTAGGTTTTGTGGTGGATAAAGTCTTAGACTGTCTTGTGGAAAGATAATATAGATCTATGAAATTGATATAGCTAGTATCAGTATCAGATATATTTACCTCATTTTATGAGAGTAATGCTAAGAATATCTTGAGACTGAATTTTAAATCTCAATAAACCTGCACGTTTGATACCAAAATCATTTCTCAAATAGTTAAAAGTTACTGAAACGAAACTCGATCATCCTATCCTGGTAATGGCAGCCATCTTGAATGTGCTTACATCAAATTAGTGAGTTATATTTTCATGAGTAATTTTGATTGTTACCCAACAAACCTACATCTAGATACCAAATCATGATTCTATCATTAATGGTTAACACATTAAAGATAATCTCAAATTTGTACAACACCTGTGGCGGCCATCTAGAATTTTGTATATGTCTAGTTGGTAAATTTTGTTTCCATTAGTATATTTGGATTCTATGACAACACAAACCTACATCTACAAACCAAAATAATGTTTCTATCATTGATAGTTAAAAAGTTACAGATAATCTCAGATTTTGAACACTCCCATGGTGGCCATCTTGGATTGGGCACATATGGAGATGATCAATATTATTCCAATGAAAATATCTGGGTTAGTTGACCTCTACAACCTACTCATAGACACCAAAATCATGACTCTATCACAAATATCAAGAAAGATATAGCCAACATGAGATTTCGACACCCCCACCGGTGGCGATCTTGCATAACTCAAAATGTAATCAGGGCTAAAATCATTTTGAGGCACCCTTCTAACCAAATCAGGTGTTGGTATTTTAGCATGTTCATCATGTAATTGTGTAGTTATGAAATAAAAGATATTAAGCAAATTATTGAGTCATGATAGGGGAATTCTTCAAAAAGTCTAAATATTTACATGGCTAACAATCAAAATCATTATATAATTTACCCTAATTCTTGATGTGATGATTTTGAATGTAAAATCCATTAAATTACCAGTTAAATGTCAGTTGTGTATGATTTTTTAGGTCAAAGCACAACGTGAGTGGAACCGAGTGATAATAGGGGTCGCTGAGGGTGGTTCCGTATCCAAATATTCTTTATATCTCCAAAGGTACATGCATGCTAAATTTGGTGCTTGTACATCATTTTGCACTTTTTTACGATAACAGTCCACGCTATGATTAGCGTCTTTAATTGAGACGATATATGAAACGATTGCAATCAATAACCCTGGGGAAACCCATACTCGTCCTATCCGGGCTGATGATATTTAATGTATAAGCTGCGTGAAAGATGGAAAATCATGCCAGATTGAAAAGATGAGTATGGCCGATTTGCACAAAATTGGCACTCCGCCGTAAGTGAGCTTGACTGCAACGTGATAGCAGCCACTTTGGGCGCCCAAGTAGGGATGAGTATGGATGAGTGGTCAATTTTTCGTGGAAAGACGTGATTGGTCATACTTGGGCTAATGTTAATTAGCGGTGAAATGGGGGTATAAGTATTCCCGCTATGGCGCGTTCAACCCGTCGTGTTTTATAGGGTTCTGGGAACATCTACGACCACAATGTGACCATACACGCTGACAGCTACTTGCCCGTCGATGACCAGCTCATCCCAACAGGTAACGCCTGCCAATACAATTTAATTGGGGCATGTTTACATAGTTATCCCATATCATGTATATATTTTAGAGGTGGTCAATAATTGTTTATTAACAAGAATTTGTTTTTATGTCTGCAAGTGCTCACGATCTCTGATCTCTTGTTTAAGGTGGCCATCTCAATAAATAACGCTGAGTATAAATCAATAGATGCATTGATATGTTGTAAGCTAAAGCACGTGTATAATGTACTGTTCACAAAGTACTGGGTAATTGTACTTTTTTATTTCATACTCTCCTGAGGATTGAGTGTGGTAACACACATATGAAACACCGTGTAGGGAAATGAAATAATAATTGTCAAAAAAAAAATTATATATATATATATATATATATATATATATATATATATATATATATATATATATATATATATATATATATATATATATATATATATATATATATATATATATATATATATATATACACATATATATATATATATATATATACATATACATATACATATACACATACACATACACATATATGTACACATATACATATATATGTGTGTATATATATATATATATATATATATATATATATATATATATATATATATATATATATGCATATATATATATATACATATAATAAGCTCCATGTTTATATTGTGTATCATTTGTCATCATTATACGATGTCAAGTTTAATAAGATAGCCGTGTGTGTGTGTGTGTGTGTGTGTGTGTGTGTGTGTGTGTGTGTGTGTGTGTGTGTGTGTGTGTGTGTGTGTGTTTGTTTGTGTGTGTGTGTTTGTTTGTTTTATTATATATATATATATATATATATATATATTAGTGTGG
>CM032663.1:23095271-23161859 GCA_019095985.1 Streblospio benedicti | reverse complement strand
AATTTTGTCATAAAGGGCAGTGCCATTTCCCCGGGGCCGCATATGGGCTTTGGTGGGAATCTTCCACAAAAACACCAGTCTAGTAGATATTCAGACCTTGTTTCGGGAAATATTTGGGGGCCCCCCAAAATTTCCCAAAGGGGCCGGGATCTGTCTAGGTGTCTGCAAATTGCCAATACTTCTTCAGTTTGTTTGTCCCATGAAACTTTGGGGGGATCCGCATTGGGAAAACCCAAATTACTGATGGACCCACGTAAAACCCCGGGTTTCTTTGAGGGAATGTTCATTGATCATCCTCTCCCACAGTGTTTGATTCAGCATGGGGGGCCTTGTGGGCAGTGTTTAAAATTAGTTAGGGTGCATGGAATCGCTTGAATAGTTGGTTTTCTGGACTTTTGGTTAACTCTGGTCCACGACAAGCACTGTAAACCCACATACATGTAATTCACCAACAAGATGGCGACATGCTAGCCATATAACTGGTCTGCTAGGCAAGACTTCAAGTCTTGACGACGCTCCTTTATGACGCCCAGTATTCGAAGCAGTGATGTCAAATACCTGACCCACAATAGCATTTTGAACGCTCCAGTCGTCAGTTACCTCACACAGAGCCCTTGCCTGAGATGCTCCAGAACCATCTGGTATGACAGGGGATGCATTTGTGTTCAAGAAGGCATTTCCATAATAAAGGACAGAAGATATTGATATAATGTAGCTTTTCTCCGCCCCCCCCCCTCTGAGCCCCCAAGTATTAGCCCCCAAAGCCCATGAAGATTTGATTTTAGAGCATATGTTTATTTATAAAGTTTGTTCAGCATACTAGTCTGCACAAGATAAAACCATTATGAAGTCTCTACTACAAAGTTGGATATTTTCATATAGGCATCCCCCCCAGGACCTTGGGGTGAATTTTCAAACGCCCATAAGGGACTTAAAAAACGGTCAAAAAAATCAGAAAAAAAAATCAGCAAACTTCTGAGTCAAGGGGTCAACTATGGTGAAATGTACTAAAGCCTACTCAAAAAAAGTGTTATTTTGGAACACCCTACCGGTCCTGCCCCGCGAGTCGAACATCATGTGTCTCTGAGGGTCTCACCGCGCCATGTGTAAAAAAAGTCGCATAAGACAGGTCATCCTAATAATCCCTACAACTTATGATTTTTTTTTTTAATTTTTCCTCGACTTTCCTCTGAATATGCGACTAGCCGCCACCACCCCTGCTAAGAGATGAAATGGAGTGGTCAGTTGAGGGAGTTAACGCCCTGCGACACTAGCCTCCACCACCCCTGCTAAGAGAAGTCGGGTGACCAGGAACCGAAAGCTCATCTGGTAGTAACACAGAGAAGAACTCCCATACAACACCTGTATGAGGCGGTAGGCGAGTTTTGCATCTGAAGATGCACAAGCGCACACACACTGGTGAGTATACCCTCGACTTCAAAGACCTCTGCTTTGGTATAGTTTCTTCGGTAAAACTCTGTTTATTGTCTGTTAAAAATACGCGTGAGTTTTGTTGTTTACATGCCATTGACTTTTTCTTTGTCGTAATAATTGAAGAGAGAAGGTTGAAAATGTAAGGACATGTGTGCATATTACAAGAAGAAAGACGAGCAAAACAAGTAATGACAGAGCCCACCAAGTTTCAAACAAATAGAATGGGTAGGGAGAGTAGTAGGCCCCGGTTCTTGATCATTATATTTTCATAAATTGTTAAATATTCCCTGAAGAGGACACTTACGTGTCAAAACGTCGGAATAGATATTAATAAACTAAATGAACCGAAATTTTATTGTCTCCAAACACACAGAATAAGTAGTATAAAAACCAAGAATGGGAAATCCAAAGCAAACATGGATAAAAATGATTAGAAAAGACCTTGAAAAAAAAGAAATATCAAAATAGCTTGCCCAAAATAGAGACACATGGAAGAAGATTTTTTCTGATAGTCTGCATGAAAGCAGGCAAGCTACTGGCGTGGTTCGCCTAGGCTCAACATGTGAAGATTTTATTAAAATCACGAATCATGTACAGTGAAGTGAACCTGCACACGTGGACTTACATCAGCCATCATTATAACAGCTATGAGTATGAAAGTGTGACAGACAGATGTTATATAGCTCTATACTTATTCTTCAACTTGTGTTTCATTTTTTCTCTATTCTACATGAGCGTAATAAAAAGACGATGTCAATGGAGGCAGCCACTATCGGCTTATAGTGTCTATAACTATATAGAGTTCTCTCTATACTACTTGTGTGCGTCCTCACACCAATATTTTCTATACTTTATGACAATCTTTCGTATTCATTTATCATAGTCATTATCATAATAAAGAATCATTCATAATAATTCCTTTTCCTTAAATTTTCTACATATAAACAAGACATAATATGAGGGGTTTGGGCCTTAAGCAACTGCTTATGTATACATATTAGGCTTGTATGTTAGATCTACTTGTACGCTGACACCATAAAATATCAAAGTACTGAATGTACTGAGAAGCCGGCATAACGCAATATGTAGAAACCCTTTTTAATCAGCATATGGTTAGCTCTAACTTTGACCCCACACAGAACATGTTCTTTATAATGTGCATATACTTAGCTCTAACGTTCACCTCATGCATGCATAGAACATGTTGCAGCGGTGAGTATATACAGCTCTCATGACGTCATGGGTTTCCGCCGAAAGTAGATCTATGCTTGAATAGTTTTAACTTTGATTTTGACTTTGAGACTTGAGTCCTGCCATTCAGGTCGATGTCTCTCTGTCCCTGTCCTGGGCCCGGGCAAGTGGCGTAGTGGTCAGTGGATTTGATGTATGGCGCTATGAACAGATGAACAGCAGCTATAAAACCTTTCGAGGAGCAGCAGACCTCAAAGCTTTACTCAAACCTGTACAGCAGTATTGGGAAGAGGGAACTCTGATGGCCCTACCTGCACCTCGACGAAGGAGGAAATGGACAGGGACGTTCTCAGCTGTCTACACCCTGTTTTCCACCACCGTGGAGGCCTGGCTTTGGAATGAAGAAGTTCCAAACTGCAACTCTCTACAATCCAGTTCAAGTGTTTGAACTTGGCGGAGAGAGGCGGTAGTAATTGAAAACACGCCCACCAAAATGTTTCGCCATATGATGCTTGTGTCTGTTTCCTCGGGGTGATTCTGGAATGACAGTATCCCTCACTCTGCTTGCCTCTCACGGGAGGTCAGACTAGGGCACTGCACGGCTGGACCCTCGGGGTGATGCTGGGCTGCACGGCAACCCCATCATCCACCTTTCATCGACAGGACGATCAGCAAAACGCTACAAGTACGTTATGCCACACGAGCGCATGTCTCATATGAGTGAGTGCTGCCGTGGTGTGATAAACGAAGATTCACGACAACAGAGACCACCGGATAGTCACTATATTTGCATTGTAGCTGACCCCAATGTCCCCGGGCCCGGGTGATTTCAGACGGGCTTTACACATGCATTCAAAACCCTTGTGTAAGTCGGCCGTCCGTGCACCCTCGTCTACCGTATTGGCTGGTGAGCCTCTCTTTCAAAAATAGCTTGTATGACGGCCAATTATGGTTATCAAGGACAGGGCCTTGGTAAGACATTCAAAATAAGAGTACCAAGTAAGTTAATAGTATTAGTGTAACATTCGGCTGCCATGAGACCTATGACCAATGAAGTGTTGACGACAATGAATCGCATTAACTTAGTGTACGGGGGTCACAGAGCACACCGAAGCGGGCTAAAAATGTAAAAAAAAAGTAAAAAATAAATGCCCCGTGATCTATGACACGCTTGTGGGCCAACGCGATTAATGTGGGACGGTGGGCATTCAATGAAGTGTTGACGGTGCAAAAATGAATCGCCTTAGCCTAGCGTACGGGTGTCACAGAGCAAACCAAAATGAGCGAAAAAGTTAAAATAAAATGTTATTTTCACATCCAGTATTATACAAAACTATGCGTACTTTTATATGCTGTTAACAACCCTGGCCCCCGTCTCACACACTCTCTAACACACATCTCCCACTAAATTGAGTCCCTTGCATATTTACATGTAGAATTGACTTTTGCCCTATCTGCTCGTCATGTAGCATGGAAACGCTGATATGATTTATTTTGTAATAAAAGCAAAGCAAATACTAGTTATGTTTCCATTTTGCCTTGATCCAGTTTAGGTTAATTTATTGTGAATGTTTCAAACATAATCACGAGTGCTCATGCGAGAATGTATGGGGCCGAATATTGAAAGATTGTTGGCCGGAATCTGAAATCACGGTTAAAATTGTTTTTCCCAAAATAAGTTATCTATGTGAATTCGTTTGCTAATGAAATCAAAACTATACATCGGATTTAGCGTCCACTTGATACACACAAGATGATATTACCGAGTATATGTTTAGCTTTTTACGACGTAATTTCAGTTTTCGGCCCTTAGGGGGGCTGGAAACTGGTTGCGTTACCCTATATGACTACGAGTCAAATGTTCACGGTAAAACACATTACAGACAATTTGTAAATTTAATGTTTGAATTATGTACAACCATTTTTAATGATTCTCCCTTTTGGCGGTAAATCATCTGGACAGTTTGTACCTATGGAGTTTGACTTGTGTAAAATAGTATTAGTAATTTCATTTTTTTCATCGAGACAATTTGTACATATGTAGTTTGCATTGTACATAAATATTATTTTTCAAATACCCTCTTGTAACTTATGAATTGTCAATAACATATAAAGGGGCCCACGAGACGTAATGTGTGCTCGTGTGCTGGCAGTAGAAAATCATCTGGACAGTATGTACTCCAGTTAATTTCCGTAATAAAGGGTCTTTATTTTCATTGTAAAACCATTTGGACAGTTTGCGTATTTGCAGTTTAAGTTGTATCGGTAACTTCACTAATCATTGCTTAATATAATTAATATAATTATTTACATTTGCTATTACGATGCATAGCTTGATACCTCCTCATGTTGCATCTTCTCCACAAACTCGCTCGGGAAATATTTATGCGTGTGCACATATAATGGGACGGTTATCTAATGTTTCAATTAATTTATATGTTTGTCAACATAGTTAGAAGCATCTATAGTATTATATATTGTTTATAAATAAATAAATACAAGAGACGGTAGACGAATCTGAGTGAAAATTGAATGGATGGATCTGACTCAGTTTTGAGTGTCCTAGTGTTCGCGTTGAGGGTGAAATACAAAGAATAAGAAGTGATTTATTTGATAACATGTGCTATTTCTGCATAAACAGTGTTAGATTTACCCAATCTCAATGCAACGTACTAGACGTGGTGATTTCTCCTAAAGTAAAGACCGTTATTCAATATTGAACCCCCCCCCACTGAACATGATGCTGTGAACAAAAAGAGGTCCGCTGAGACCGAACTCCGCCCACGTGAAGGGTCAGTCATTGTCGTCAGTTCCCATTCCAACAAGTTATGGGTGTTGCGTTTCTGCTTGCGTGGAAAACAATAATCTTCTGACTACATTCGCCTGAATACATATTTCTTAATAGCATGCTTTCTTTAATGCACAGCAGCAAACTCGGCTAAAGTAATACTACCCTGAGAGAAAACATTGTTTATGTAATTCTTGATAACTGGGATAGATACTGAATCCACACACAATGCTGGTTGTACATGAGACATTTAGTGTGATTTGTTAAAAGTCTTTCCATGTTGGGTGCGACCTTGCGGCTAGGGTGTTGCGCCGCCAGCCTTGCGGCGACGGCGGCAGCTCCGTACTTGTCAATAGCCATATTGTTGGCGGGCACAATGTACAACTTTTACTGAAGGAAACTTTCTGATGGTAGACTATTCAATTAAAATTATAAAATGGTGTGAAGATGCGTTCTGCTATCTATATTCAGCCAGGCACAAAGAGGAAATACAACTACATGTAGCTCTCTTTATTTTTGTAAAGCCTTGGAAATTATAATTATAACATATTTCGTAGTTAGTGGAAATTCAACATGTGTAATACAATCATCTTTTCCAAATTGTAGCCTATACTTTATACGTGCTCAAAAATGATATTTTTTAATGTGGGAAACATTCGTTAAACATAACATATTCAATACTTTTAGCAACCTTCACTGAAACCTTAAGTCTTGATTAAGCACGGCACCATTGTCATATACACTACTCATCACGATGCTTAAGGGGGAAGCCCAGAACATTTTTTTTACTTTTCTAATGTTTAGTTGATATAGATGATTTTCATAAACATTGGTATAACATGATTTAAGAACTTTTCTCAATTTTTTTCAGAAGTGAAAAAAAAAAGTTTTTGAAATGCATTTTTTTGTGAAATAATGACCATATCTTTAGGTACATACACTGAGCCACTGATCATTAGATAGAAAACCATCTCTTGTATAGAGGAGATATTTCTTTAAATAGCCTGAGCCTTAGAATTTTTAAATATATCCTTTTAATGCAAAAATAGTAATTTCAAATATGATTCTAGCTTTTATGACAGATATTACAAAATGGCCTTTTCACAGCTCATTAGTAGTTCATTATGTGTGTGAATATTCATGAAGAAGATTCCAGACTACTTTAGGTAGGCTTTTGGCTCCAGAAAACATCACATCACATTGATCAAGTAATATAACAAAATTATATGCATCATGAAAAGTTGATTAAAGGAACAAGCACAAATCTTTAACTTTGTTTAGTATGTAAAGAGCAATAAAAGATTGGAGGATGATAATTATCAAACCCAACAGATCATCAGACAAACCAATATGTGATTCTGTGAAATGTTGGTAGCCTCGCAGTAGACTTTATTAATGTCTCACTACACTCTTGGAATATAGTCATTACCCTATTGAAAGATGTTTAGTGTTACTTTTAACATTACATTCTGTAGAAATTGCAGGTTTCTTTTTTTTTTTTATAAAAGTGGTGTCATTTATAACCTTTGTCTGTCTCTTATATATCTAGATTTTGGAGGAAGTGCGCCTTTTCAGTAAATTTCCTATGGTTGTGGTTTCTCTGTATTATTCAGGTGAAATAGTCTGGGGGGATTATTAAAGCCATTAGGTAGTACAAGGAAATACAATAGAATCCATCTTGTGTGGAGACCTTTGTAAAAAATGAAAATTGTCCATGTAAGGCAGATGTCCTGAACAGAGAGGTTCTCAATATGGCATTGAAGAAATTGGAGAAGAGAAATGTGTCCATACAATACGGGTCTCCTAAATATAGAGGTGCCTACATAGACAGGTTTCACTGTACATCGGACCTCATTTCAACAAGTATTACTGTGTATTAATTTCATGATATCTGAAGATTTCAAGAAATTGCATAAATAGTTTTCTGTTGAATTAACATTCTATAAAAAGAAGTGGTAGATACAGTTATAATCCAATCAATGGAATAAATATCTTTGCTGTGTCAACACTTAAAAAATGGATTGACAACATTGGATTATGGCATAAACTTAACTTGGTTAAATCTTGTACCAATTGTAATATCGTTCATGACAGAAAATAACACAATCTCAAATATGGATGTTAGAAAATTTTCATCAATTGCTTGAATACAAGGTCACAAAATGAAAAAAAGAAGGCTTGGGCAGCGTTCGATAAATAATCTAAGATAGAACCGCAGGATTTACAGAAGTGACATGTGGCTGACTGTTTTTATTTATGTACCTAAAGATATGCCTATATTTTCTGAACATTTTGTGTTTAAAAAATATTTTAAAATTTTTTTATATGTGGTGGGGCTATTTTTTGTAAATGAATGCTGTAAAAATCATGATTATGAGAATTTTTTCCCTAAGTGATGACAATGTATTAGGCTTCCCTCTTAATTTGAATATAATTTATTTTAAAAAAGAAAGAGGATTTATTCAAATGTGCACACACTTCTTTATGGTCTAGGGATCACCTGGTCACATGACCTGCTGTCGATTGTAAAAGCTGCACCGTTATGTATGTCCAACAGTAATTACACATTACTATATCTTCATTCTATATATACATTCAACACCCGGCCGCCCATGACCCCCACCCTGCAACTGACCCACTTTCTGATGTCATGTGATATCTACAGCTGTGTTGATACTGTCAGACATTCACTGAACATTGGCCCTGATGAAGCCTTCTTGATCAAGAAGGAGAAAATATTTGGGTTATAATGAAGCAGGTATAAAGGATTTATCTCGAAATGAATATATAGTATTGTACAATAAGAAATCCAATGAATCTGTTTAATATAGTAATTACACATGATCTACTGAATAACACATGATATTGAATACCGTGTATCCTTTGGGAGGCACAATAAACAACTTCAGCGTGCATGTACGTAACACACAGAAAACATGAAAAATTGCCACCAGTGCATGTCCAGCAACAATAAAATGTTACCAAACTAGGTCAAAAGTGTTCAAATAATACTGCGTCACTAGAACCACGTTGACTTATTTGCAATTAAGATATATACTGAAACGATGTATACTTTACAACTGTATGAATTTGGGGAGAAAACCGCAGAATGAATCTACAACAGTTATCAATATTCAACGAAACATATTGCTCTGTGTGTTGCAATACTACTAATAACGCATAAAATCAATATTAGTATCATGTAAAATACAGTGAACTAAAATTCTTAATTTCATCCAGGGCGCGCGGCGCCCGCAACAGATGAAATTATAATTTTATGAGGGAACGTAGTTAGATATAATAAGGCATTTTTTTCTTCCAAAATACTGTCATGCGACCATTTTTTAAAAGTTTATTAAACTTTCGAACTCATGTTCGAAACCAAACTCGGCGTGCGCATGCGCAAACACTTTTTCTGTCGTCCCTACTTCACTAGTCAAGTCCAGTAGTTTGCTCCCCAGGTACGCGAAGGGGAGCAAATAGGTAGCTTAAAATGAGGGTTGAATAGAGTGGAAATATTTGTTTTCCACAGTACAAGGGCACTTGCCTCGTAACCAACAATGAGCATTATAGGGTTACCCAAATTAAGTTGGATCTATATTTCTACGTTGTATTTACCACCTATCCCAGAGTTCAAAAGGGCACTCACCTGTTATTGTTCTTTGCTTTCGGGTTGTGGTAACAACAAGATCAGTAAACCAACATATGTACAGTGGTAACAACGAACATGTAACAAAAAAACTCAATGGTAACTCGAAACATATATACATATATACATCTTCCTCCTCTTCTATCTTCTATTTATTTGCTGAAAACAATAGAGAGTCCATGTCATATGGGTAAACTTTGTCCGGGTAAAAAGTACATTGTTATTGTTGATAATGATATCACTTAAGTTTCCAAATAAGATTTTAAGTCTTATTTCTTAAACTTTATAATTGTTTCAAAATTTATATCTATGTGCAAGTATGTCTAGAAGTATAAATGTACATATTTATTTCATACTACTTGCCTGATAGATCTTGGGTGAGGCGGAGCTTATTAACCATCTAACTTCGTTCCCTCCAAGGGCGCGCTTCATCTGTTGCGAATTTCATTCAGGAACTCCGTTAGATATAATAAGGCATGTTCAAAGCCGAAAGTATACTTTTTTGCAAGATAGTTTGCGCTATCTCCCGCGACTTTCCCACGGTGGCGCTTTTGTCTGTTGTAAAATTTATTGAAAGTGTTTAGCATTTCGCCAATTTGCCCACGACAGGATCTCGAGAAGCGAAACCCCCAGTGCTGCTGCTTTGGATGTCGGCACCTGGATCTTGTCGGTGACCTTTTTGAATTCTTTTGCGTTTATGCCTGCCATCTCAAGGCCCTTGCTACTTTCAGCCAGCCTGAGGGAGGGTAATCCGGTGCTATTGGATTGTGCGGGTTCACATAACTGAGTAAAAGCTTTTGTTGTTCTTCACCGAGATACGCCAGGATCTTGACCTGTTAATGTATGTTCTCAAGCAACTAAGGACACACAGCTTATTATCTTCTTCGAATCCCCTGAAGGTCATTTTGATGACTTTGGATTCGACTTACGTCTTGTTTTTGGATAGACCTGTTTGATGGAATTGAATCTCTTGCGCCCAGGTCTACCATGTGTCTCATATTTAGTAAATGAAGGTCTGATGCTCTGCCTGCTGACGTGAGTGCTAAGAGCATTGTTACTTCCATGATAATGACTTATCGTCCAGCTCAGTATTCTCTGACTGAGATCTCCAAAAGGTGAGGACAACATCTACATCCCAGGTGCTAGTGTACCTCGTCTGAGGTGGTCTCTCATTGAAGACTCCTGACATGGCTTGTTTCACCGACAGGTGCTGACCTATGGGCTGGCCTTCATATCCCTTGTGCCATGCTGATATAGCTGAGCTATTGCTTGGTGTGTATGCATATCCTTTTTTGGAATAAGTGAGGTTAAGAACTCTATTACAGACTCCACAGGGGAAACGGATCCATCCCCTTGACCCCCACCAGCTGTTCCACTTCTGCCAGCCTGAGTTGTAGGCCACTCGGCGTCCCTCTTCTCATGATTTGGACAAGAGGTCTGCTGCTTTGCCGCGAAAAGGCCTCTCTCTTGTTGATGGCGCCTGAAACTGTCCAGGCCGCTAGAGATAATGTCCCCTCTAGAGGGGGTTAATCTGACCTGTTCGGGTTTGAAAGCAATTGATTGTACTGGGGTAGCAGTATTGGGTAAGCTATTGACAGCTGTAGAAGTTCTGCATACCAGGGTTGGGTCGGCCACACTGGCGTAATTATGATCAATGTGCACCGATCCTGTCTGACTTTTGGCCAAGCATCTCCCAATCATGCAGAGCGGGGGGAAAGCGTGCAATTTTTGCCCCAATGCATTGTCAGTGAGTCCACTGCCACTGCATCTGTCCGCTTTCCAACTCACGAACCTGGGCAGTTGTGTGTTTGCTTCTGGAAGCAAAGAGGTCTATGGTGCATCTCCCCAGGCGGTTCATCAGTTGCGAGAACACTGCTGGATCCAATCGCTTTCCAATCGTCTGCGATCTGGTTCTGTCAACCCGGTAAATACTCCCTGTCAACCAAATCTGGTTGCAGACATACCCTTTCGTCAAATCTCCGCTGTCAACCAAATCAGGTGGGCTACAGTCGTAATATTGTTGTTGCAGAAGACCATGAATTTCTTCGTCAGATTAGGAAGTTCTGACGACTTCACTGCCTTCAGTTCCAGGCAGTTGATATGCAAGCTCTGCTCCTCCAAAGTCCATAAGCCTGCTGCCGTCGGACCATTCACTAGTCTTGCTCCCCATCCTGTATTGGATGCATCCGTCTCCATCCAGACACTCGGAGGCATCAACGAGATTGCTTTCCCATTGGCCGTTTTTGAGGTGAAGGAGCTACCATCTGACTTCCTCCTTGGCCTCCACTGACAAGAGGATTCGTGTCTCGTAGGACCTCCCCCGCAGCAACCCTTCTGTCTTTAGCATCTGCAGTTTCCTGTAATGCAGTGGAGCTTGCATGACCGCTGGTGCTGCTGCTGCCAGCGTACCAATCACTTTTTTTGCCAGCGATCTCACAGTATGTGATTTCTTTCTGAGTGTCTGTTGACACATTGACTTTATGGATGACACTTTCCTCTCCGGGAGGCGAAGCATCATCTCCTTTGAGTCCAGCATGACTCCCAGGTACTCTATTTCTTGTGTTGGGGTCAATATTGACTTCCCCGAATTTATCACAAATCCTAGTCTCTCCAGTAAAAATTTCACTGAATGTGTTATTACTATTATTAGTTTCTCGCGGTTCTCGTTTAATAGTAAAATGTCGTCGAGATAAATGACCATTCGAATCCCTAGACGCCTGAGGAAGCTCAGTACGGGCTTCAGAAGCTTTGTAAAGATTCGTGGAGCTGACGCCAGACCGAATGGTAGTGCCACATATTGGTAAATCTCCTTCTCTATCCAGAAGGTTAGAATTTCTGATCTTGTTGATTGATTGGTACACTCAGATATGCATCTTTGAGGTCCAGCTTCGTTAGCCAGTCGGCTGGTTGTATTAACGTTTTTACTACCTCTAAATTCTCCATTTTGAAATGTCTGTATGGGACATAAAGGTTCAATGGCTTTAGATTGAAAATGGTTCTTTGTGAACCATCTGGTTTCTGTCTCAGGAACAGGTGTCCTATGAATTTTGGTGGTTCGTTCGACAATCTTTTTTACTACTACACCTTTGTTTATAAGTTTTTTTCACCTCCTCTTTGAGGAGTGGGTTGTGAGGCTGGGGTCTTTTGATAGACCCCGGGATCTGGCCTGACGGCACTTGTATCAGTTCTAAGGACAGACCCTGTACAATGTTCAATATAACTGGTTCTGAGGTTAATCGTTTCCAGTTGTTGAGGAAGAATGACAGTCTTCCTCCTATGAGATCTGAACTCACCTGTATGTTTTGTAGATCCAGATTCAGCAATTCTGGTAGAAGACTTACCTCTCTGTCGTTTTGAGGTATGATGTTTCTGATTATAGGTACAATCTCTATTTTTGAATCTAACAAACCTGGTTTTTCCTTCCCCTGAGCGTCTTGCCCTTCTTGTTGGGCCGTCCACTCTGGTAGTTGAACTGCCCCGCCGAATCCAGGTTGACTTTCGGGGGGCGCTGGGGAAAGGGCTTGTTCTGTAAACTAGATGCGTAATTAGTTTTCTGCACAGTCGGTGGTTTACCAGAGGTTGTGATTCCAGGTTTTGGTTTTGGCTTCACAGTTGGGCAGAGAACTGATAGACCTTTTGTGGCCTTATCTTTCCCTTTCTCTACCATTTTAATAAAATCATCACCGAACAGTTGTCCCCCATCTGCGAGGTATTTACTATATCTGCTTAGCACTTTCCGTGCCTTTTTATCGTCTCTAGATAATGTAACTAGAGCCCTTTTTCGCCTCAGATGGTTAAGGGCCACATTTGTTTGGCCAGAAAAAAGCACGGCTGCTTCTGCCAAGCGTAGAAGCTTGTTTAGGCTGACTTTGGAGCCATCTTTCCTGTGTGAATCTAGTAAAAGCCACAGTTTTCCCAAAGGACCCATGATTCTCAATGCTTTCTTTTGAATGAACTTCAGCTTGTTATCTAGACTTATAAAAGCCTCTGCTGGATTTTTGGGAACATTTTCAATTATGTTGTCTCTAATAGTTTCATCTAAGCCTGGAGCTTCTAGGAAAGAATTAGAAGGGACAGGAACCTTTTTTTATGGTGTCCTGAAGGTCTTGTTCTGTTAGAAATTCTGTGAACCTTGCTTTGGCGTAAACCTTACATTTACCTTTAAGACGCCATGAACTGGCTTTTTTAGTAGCAGGGGAGAACATTATATAATCACTATCATCTCCAGAGCTACCAGAACTATTAGAGTTACTGGACACAGAGGGAGTTCTCTTAGAACGTTTTTTCCTCTTTGTTTGAGGCATAAGAGAAGGTGAGCTGTCAGCTGAACTATCTCTAGTTTTGCTATGTTTGCCTTTACGTTTTTGGCTCCGACCAGACCTAACAGAATTCTTTTCAAATTCACTAAATTCACTTACAGCAGCCAGGCCTGACATTGGGGTGTCTGAGTCCACAGACTCCTCCAGAGAACTCTCCTCCACAGGTCGCTTGTCTTCCAAGCTTTTGGAGGAGTGGGGCTTGTCTTTCAAGCTTTTGGAGGAGTGGGGTGTAACCTTGGCCAAGTCTGGCATCCCCTGACTGCTCACTTCTATGTTATCATTCGTTGTGAGCATGTCTCCCGCCGGTCCCTGGCTCTCCATTACGGAGGCCTGACTTTGACGGTCATTTATTGTCTCAATCGGCCGCTGGCACTCTATTGAGGCCTGGCTTCGATTGGAAGATGGTGAGGGTTGTCTCGACATGTTGAGACGTAATACAAGAAAACTTACCAAACTCGGTAAAACCGAAAAAACACACTCAATACACAGAAAAATTTTAAGACTTGACTGCCACGTAGACGACGGAAGAAAAAAGTGTTTGCGCATGCGCACGCCGAGTTTGGTTTCGAACATGAGTTCGAAAGTTTAATAAACTTTAAAAATGGTCGCATGACAGCATTTTGGAAGAAAATGCCTTATTATATCTAACATCAATGACATTTTTTATTTTATCAAAAAAGGAACTTTATATAATTATGCAGATGACAATACTCTATCTTTTTGCTCATCCAGACTATGATGTTTTTAATTAGTACCTTAGAAGAAGAAAGTCTTGTTTTAATTGATTGGTTTAAGATAAATTGTATGAAAGCTAATCCTGACAAGTTTCAGGCCCTGGCAGTTGGTAACAATACACTAAAAAAATAATCCTGTATTCAATATAGATTCTGCTATAATATCTTGTGATGATGTTGTAAACCTTCTTGGAATCAGCATTGACTACCAGCTAAACTTTGACAGCCATATTAGAAGTTTGTGTCGTAAAAAGCATCACAACAGCTAAATGTCCTAAAACGCATTGGATCATTTCTCTCTCGGCTAAACAAACTTACTATTTTTCATACATTTATATTATCAAATTTTAATTTCTGCCCTTTGGCCTGGCATTTTTGTTCTAAAACCAATACAAAAAAGCTCGAAAAAAATTCAAGAGCGGGCACTACGTTTCATCTATAATGATTACGATAGCTCTTACGAACAACTTCTCAGTATTGCTTGTGTTCCCTCCCTTCATGTCAGACGAATGAGAACAATGGCAGCAGAAACATTTAAAATTTTGTACAAATTAGCTCCTCTGTGTCTTCATGACTTGGTTCATTTTAAAAATAGTAATTATAGTTTTAGATACTCAAATATTGTTGACCTACCTAGGGTACGAACCACTAAATTTGGGAAAAAATCGTTCAGGTACAGTGCTGCTGAACTATGGAATGACCTGCCTGAATATATAAGATCTGTGGGGAATTTTAATCAATTCACTAATCTCTTACAATCTTGGAATGGGAAAATATGTAAATGTACTGCATGCTCTAATTAATTGTGTTACTTCGTCAGGTGCTTTATGCTCTAATTATTTGTAATTATGTATTGTGTATGTGTATTATGCTGCATGTGTGACTGTGTATGAATGAGTCGATCAAAAATATTGCTCCTTAGAGCTTGTGTTTATTTGTTTTTTTCTTGTTGCTTAATCTAATACCAGTCGACTTTAAACAGTGCCCAAGATTGAATCACTTTGGTGTCGCCTCATAGTTGTGTAAAGGTTGAACCCATTTCGGTAACAATTACAAAGCATATTTCTCTAGTCTCTGGCTAGTAACATATGTATCAAAGTTACTTATAAAATACAGTATCAAGAGACTGTAATCTCAAACTACAATTATCTTTATATTCCAAGAAATTAAAACAAATACGTCAGATATGATATTTCTATTGAATGCATTGGGTAATAATGTTTACTAGCTTATACCCGTGTGGTCAAAGAGGCACGCTGAGAATCACATTGAATCCCTCCAGTTACATAACCGTATAAGTAGATCACAACTAAATCAATGGCGAAGTTCATTGACTGGGCATGTAAAATGAAAATTTAAGGGAGGAAATGTTAGTGTCCATGTAAATGGGAACACAATGCCCTCCATGGGCATAAAAAACAGACATATTTTGTGAGTGTATAAATATGTTTTTATGGCATTTTATTTTCAAGCAACCTTGTCCTGACGACACTTGGCCACGTCCTGACAGCACTACCACCCATCCTGAAAGAACCCTGACAGCATCCTCATACACACAACATCCAAAATCAAGCCAATGCGTTGTTCATTGAAAGTCAGTTTTTTGACTATGTAAACATGGCAGGGTGACCATCCCATAATAGCCGGTGAAAATCAAAGTCATTGGGATTTTCCCCTAATATTGGCTATAAATATTCTTATTTAGAGAGTACGAACTACAAACACATAAATAATGTTAGCACACTAACTACACAGCAAAAATAACCATCAAGTATGATTCGTTGGCGAAAGTTTCCAGAAGCTTATACCAATAGTCGATGATGAAAAGAAAGTCAAGACACCAACCATTCAAAAATAAAGGCCACTGCGCAATGTCTGTATTTTGACACCACCCACCCACTTTCTGATAGTACCTGCCGACATCTCCCCATCCACAGACCACTAATTAACAACAAATACCTATTACGTAACTAGGGTCTTCCCCACTGGTCTACACCATGCAGTCCCACCTATCGTCCTGATAGCACCCACCCTTGTCCTAAAAAAGCTCAGCTCCAAATCTGACTCCGATCGCCAAGTCCTGTTAGCATGCTTCCTATCCTGACAACAACCATGACTTGATAGCACACACCAGTACTAACATTACTAACCTCTCATCCTACTTGAAGCCACATACACATTGGCATATTCCAGATAAGACACATTTTGATGCTTACACAATACAGACATATATAGTCATTTTAATACTTAGGTTCTATCCATTACCTCCAACCATAATAGTAATAAATTATATCAATCTTGCAAGCATCCATACTCCCGATCACCATAGCATGACTACAGGAACAGTCACTCCATGTACATGTGTGTACAATTATGCCTCAGCAAAGTCATTTTAGTCACAGCTAAGGTAGGAAAAGTTAGCGTTTATGTATAATGCCTTCCATGGACATAGGAAAAGGATATATTGAGTAAAGTGTATGAAATGAGTACAGCACTCTTTTTCTCCAGCCCCCACCCTTGTGCAAATTGTGGGGATGGGTGATACTTTGTAACGTTGGCTTTGACCAATTTTGTTAGTTAGTACATACACATAAATAATAAATAATATTGGCACACTTCATTGTACTGACAACTTAGCACCTTCCAAGTATCAAATATGATATGGAGTGTTTTGGAACAACCTTTAAGACTGAAGGAAAATTGAGATAGGGAAGTTCTTATACCACAATATAGAATCTTTTCAATGAGCAAGAGGTCAAGCAGGAGATCTAGCTAGGGATTTCTGAACTTGGATGTAGTGTACTTGGCCCAGATGGAGAACTACCTGGATTAACTCCGACTTGAAGTTTGTATGTACATATCGCAAGAAAATCATGATCACTGACAATGCACTTGGCATCTAATATCAAAAGCTATGGGATGAAAAATTAGTGTCTATGGTAATGGGAACATAATGCTCTCAATGGCACAGATATTCTCATACACTTCAGTAGAACATCCCTATTAAGACTGTCCAAGGACTGGTGTCAAATGGTTTAATATAGAGGTCGTCTCTTTATGAACGTTTGCAATGATCTTTTTTATGAAGGCTTGGGACTGTTATAAATCATCTTATAATAGAGGTGGTCTTGATTGAAGGTACTAATGTACACATAGCCCAATTGGCAAAGTGGTGGTAATCCCTAGTATTTGAACCCATGCGACGCATTTGGTGTCTTTATGACATCACACTACTTCACATGACGCTGTCATGGCTGCCTATGTCTGCTATTTTTGTATAAAACCACTAATTTACAACCACCAAGGCCATTTTGACGATGAAAAAACATATTCGTGCAAAACTACACAGTACCATGAACGATCTCCTGTAGTCAGATGGCATCCAGCTAATTAGGTTAAAGAGGAGATAGCCGAACAAAGTCCAGAAATTAACGTATTAATATATAGGATGCTACTGATAGTCTACAATAATGGTCTTTAAATACCATCGTGTAGTGCATAATCTCACAGAAGTCAATGGCAAGGTCCCACACGCACAAGCACAACCGCGCACGCACACTCTCATTTTTTTTGCCCTTCTCTCTTGACTTGAGCTTGACTCTTGATACATTGATTAGGCTATGTATCTCAAAGTGCGTCTACGCTGGTCACATCATCGTAGAGTTGTGCTTTCAAGAATGAGATAATGTGCATTGGCTTGTAGTCATCAAAAGTCTTTGCTCTAGTTGTCTTCACCATAACACATGGAAACATTTGCATGAGAACCAAGTCGCATACTTAGCAATGACTGCCAGGGTTACCAAGTGATAGCAAATGTCCAGCTGCAAAGTAAGTGTCATTTCTTTTATTCAACATGGTAGCTGTTAAGAAAACAGCATGGGCACCATGGGAGTGCTATCCAGACATCACAGACACTTTCCAACTGCTGGAGGACCCTTCGTCCCTTTCCATAGAATCAGCCCATATGTAACACTCATATACAGTGCTGATGTACAGCATGGGTAGTGCGATAGAGTCAATGATGAAGGAATGCATCTATTTAAACATGGCCTTAAGTCAAAGCATGATATTCCCCTACACATGCTGCCCGTAACAACACATCAAAAGGGAACTATTTCAGGCGGCTTTTGTTTGGTACCTGTCATGCTGTAGGGTTTAAGACCTTCCCGGTCCCTCTGACTGGGGTTGGATTCAAGATGACAAGAAACAGTGGAAACCATTTTGGACGACTCTTGCAAATGCAAGTGAAGCCTGTGCTGTGCCCTCACATTGTGGCTGTACTAAAGCATGTGTAGGCAATTGCGGGTGTTCAAAAGCTGGCCTAAATTGCACTACCTAATGTAAATGTGAAGGTGGATGCGTAAATAATTGACAATTACTAGTAGCTACACTGGTATATAAAATGTTGTTTCACAAAAGCAATCATAACGTGTGGACAGCGTTTATGTATACATATTTTGATACATCACATTGAGTTTCTTTCCTATATTAAGGCACTGTCACATAGGAAATATATTTAAGGTGGATAGATTTTTGTCATTGTGATACACATATGTTTTTCCGACGACCATCCATGTCTCGTACGATTTTCATAAGTTGAATTTCGTGCAATGATGTCAGGCCTCAAGCCGACTAATATTTTTGGACTGCCCAAAAGTATTGGCACGGATGTATTTTCATATCATGCGCACACTATACGTGATATTGCCATGATACAAACATAAATTATATGTAAATCTGATGTGTATTATGCAGGTAATCCGTTCTTCAACTGTGAGTATCTGTCATTTACACGGGCACCCCGGTAACGCCGATAAATTGGAGAGCTTACGTGAAGGATCAGTGCTGTACACGTGAAGCCTCAGTCCTTTTTGCTTCGGACTATATAGGGGATATACCTGGCTAATACTTTTCTCAGCCCTCAGCAGCCAAAACTGTACGTTTGCTGAGGTATGCGTTGACAATAAATATAGCATTTGTGCTTTTTCCGTGTTTTGTATACACAAAGACCAACATTACATATATTGTCATTTTCTCCATGGAACCCAGTCGTGTCACAAAATAGAGGCCAAATCCATCGGTCCGTCGGTCTTGACCGATTATTTTGACTCATGTCCGACTGACACAAAATTTTCACATTTGGCATAAACTGGCTAATAACCACATACTTTATGCGTCCTACATAGCTATTTCCTCAGTTTGTAAGATAGAAGTATTTTACTAGTTCTTACTTTATACGCCATGCTATTATTTGCTTTCCTATTCGATATTTGGAAACAATTTTCAGCTTTCATAGAGGATATTTGTGATTGTATAAGTGTGAGTGATCAATTTGTTTTACAAATAAATTGCAATTGAAGACTATATTGTTATAAATTGTACAATAACTATTGTCCTTCACCACTTTTACAAAATGCCAAATTCATATCTTTGATTGTGTTGCTAATTTTTAGTCGATTTTGTTGAAATGTTGTATATAAATGAGCTCTAACAATTTTTTTAAAATTATTTTAAGTGACAATTAATATCAGAAATAGATTTCTCATCATCAAAATAGTCAATTTAGAGGTATTACACATGTTTATTCTACTTTTAGTATTCAAAATACCCATTTTCGATGCCGGCCATTTTGGATTTCACGGTCACTCACTTACGTTATTGATTTTTTGTAGTTCCGTGACTTTTTCAACTGTCGAGGGCGATCTTGCTCTGTGCAAAAATTCAGTATTCTTTCCAGACGTGAAGTATCCTAGTGACAGTTCGCCATACGAGTGCACGTAGAGCTATGTAAGTGAAACAGGCTTCGCGCACAAACAGAGATGTGCCAGCTTAATTGAAAGCAACTCGATGGTTAGACACGTTACCCAGAAGCAAACAATATGTAAACTACTTACAATGAGACTTCTCACACGGTGATCTCATAGAATAATAAATATGCGGTCTCTGTAAAAATGAATGTAACTGTTTCAAACACACAATTAATACTAGATATTTATCACAATGTGGTATGGCAATAGTAATGGAATGTCAATATGTTAATACCAAGCAGACCTCCGTTTAATTCGTGACCGAACTACGCTGTCAATAGGCTCAGTAGCGCGGTTGTTAACACCTTACACGAGACAATGTTAATGTGAATTGGGAGGTGTGAAGTGACCGCCGCAGGAGATGGTCAGCTCATACACAGATTACAGGCTGACCGCCGCGACAAACAGTCAAACAATCAGCACTACATTCCCATAGGTTACACCTTAATGAAGAGCAGCAAATCAGCAGCCCGCTGAGCGCGAGGTGTTACCTGACAGCGACCCACAGCGGCGAGTCTTAACGAGACGTGCCAGCAATACTTTGTAATACTGTATACAGCCGAGTGTATTGCCCAGCAGCGGAAAAGTCACGGCATTTAAAAAGCAGACAAGAGCCGGCATTAGCGGGCAGAAAGAACAGCATGTGTGCTGCCGCCGCCGCTGCCGAATGTCGCCTGCTCCTAAATGGCCGCCGTGAGAGTCGCTCTAGTTAAGTGAGGCGCTTTGTTAAAATGTCAGCACGATATTTCCACTGAAGGTGAAAATGAACAAGACCGTGCCTTTTAACTAGAAACACCGGCAGCGATATTGTACTTAGTGCGAACGAAGGAGGAAGTCACCTCCCCTGCACCCACCCACCCACCCACCCATCAGAACACCCACCCATAGGCCTACACACACTCGAGGTCGACTGAGCGAACACGTCTTATGTGGTATGTTACAAATATGATTAGTATAACTAGCTTACGTTTAGTTCAAATACTCCATAAACGAAGCATTACCAAATTCATATGTACTAAGACCACTTGATCTTCTATATCGTCCGTATTTTATATGTCGTCCCTTGCGGTAAATATGAAGCAGTAAACGCGCCGTGTTGATGGTAAAATCCTGGGCTGGAGGCCGTGTGCGCGCTCGGGGCCAGCCGCTACGTAGCCCCGCACTAACAACTTCCGTCTGCCCCAAAGATGCTTTCAGCAAAGAAAGTGTCGTCTCCGTCAACAAAAAATGGCGCCTTGTGATCATAACGGCAGCTCACCCGCCGGCGCTCAAACAAAATGCAGGCTGAGCGCTCAATGCGGGGTGTCACTGCCGCAGCTCCTGTCGCCGCCTCTGTCGTCGTGTTGAAATCGTTATCGCGGTCATCAGCGCCATCATTCTCGCCTTGGCCACGGCTTGGGGCCGGCCTGTCACCGCGCGCACGCGCATTGGCTGATTTACTCTAATCGTCAGCCAATAGCAGACCGTGCACTTGGCGGCGGCAGCGGCGCGGCGGCAGAGAGAGAGAGAGCAGGGATTCGGATTTGGTTACAAATTCTCTGTTTATAAGCGACAAGTGCTTGTGGAAAATGAGCAAACGATTGTTATCTGTGTAAACCAGCCCCGTATCAGCGTGATTGTTTGTGCAGCAGCTGCAGCACACTTCGTACCGACACGCCAAATGACGCAGAGAACGCTGCAGTAGGATTCGAGCTTTTTAGTGTCGACATCATTACCTTTTTATAGAGATCATTTTGGAATCACTTACTAACGTGCCGCGGCTCACTTATTACTGGAGTTCTCAACTTTGCCAAGTGTTGGGATTGAAGTCTGCCAGCTCACGCCATCCTCACAACTAAGGTAGGTCACTTGCTCCGCGCCCCATTCAGTGTGTGCGTGTCAAGGCGTCATTGATGCCGCCAGCCCGCCAGGCCGTAAATCATCACCGGCCTAGACGCGAGGAGAGTATGAACAGAGGCTGGTGAAAGGTATCGCCAACCACAACACGGACAAATCACAGAATGAGGGGCTTGTTGCTTGAAATATGCCAGCGCGAGCTCTAAATTACACGTTCAAACTGGCGGTTGTCACTGGATATGTGTCAAGAACTGACAGCATGCAATGTTGTCTATTGGTGATAGTTGTTGTTGGAGTTCAATTATAGGATTAAAGTCACTCTCAATTGATTTCGATATACTAAGGTTGTCTTGTTTGTTGAATGGTTAATGATGTGGAAAAAATGTGATTTTTATGCTAGAAGTCGAAAACAGTAAATGTGCTGACTGTAAAAATGTAATAAAAATATCATAGAAACCCATGTTAATAAACTGGCTAGATCATCAGTGTATACAGTTCATGCGATAAATGTATGTGACATTAATGCCCGCGTGTTCCCGCAGGTACGATGACGTCTCCGCCCGCCGCAACTGGCTCCAGCGACAGGGTCAAACTCACATTCTCCATCGACAAGATCATGGAGAAGCGCACCACGTCTGCCGAGCCGCGGGACCCGCCGGCTGCCGCCACTGGGCCCGTTCTTCCCGTGCCCACACACCCGGCCGCCGCCGCCATGCGACAGTACCTGCGTCTGTCCCGCCACACGGCCACACCGACCGCGGCAGCAGCTTACCTGTCCCACAATGACGAGGCCATCCGCCCGCCGCCGCCGCAGCTCTCCTCCTGGTTGCACCCCGCCTTCCTCACGACAGGCGACTACCCCGCCTGGGCACGCCACTACCCCGCCGCCTACGTGACGGCAGCCGCGGCGGCGCTCCGGGGCGGCGGGTTCTTTGACGACAGACTCGGGTTCATGCCACCCAACGAGGAGAACAAGTTGCCCGCCAGTGGGCATCGACTACGCCATCACATGAACATGGCTAGCCCCACGTTACTATCGTCGGCACGAAATGTGCAGGGTGCGAGCGGCAAACCCTACGACACTGTCGCACGTGACTCAAACTGTCGGTCTGAGAGGCCTGGAATTACGTCAGCGTCTCCAAGCAAAGCAACTAGCGAGTCTGGCAGTAGCCACCGGGACGACGACCACGAGGGCGAGGATGAGGATGACGAGGAGGAAGAGGACATCTCGGTGGATGACGTGGACGAACCTGAGCAGGCCTCGGCGTCACCCGGCAGCAGCCACGACCATCACAAGTCGGCGCCGCCGGCGTCCTCGCCAGGCTCGTCCTCGCCCGGGGGTGGAGCAGGGGGAAGTCAGAAAACGTTCTCGTGCCCCGAGTGCGGCAAGGTTTTCAACGCGCACTACAACTTGACGCGCCACATGCCAGTACACACCGGCGCCAGGCCGTTCGTGTGCAAGATCTGCGGCAAGGGCTTCCGACAGGCGAGCACACTGTGCAGGTAAATTAGGAGGCTCACTCCCGGCGAGGCTGGGTTATGTTATCACAGTGAATTGGTATGTGATCCATGTATTATCCACCCCCCCCCACCACCACCGCTGGTGTCCATGCTAGCAACATTTTTATGATTGTGTTATATTTCGGATTTGAAATGGGTTAGTTGAATGCTAATAATTCATTGATCAGACCACTACGTTTAGCAGCACACAACTGTTTACAAGATTATGCATATCCACACACTGCTCATGGTATAATCAAAATTAGCATCAGTAACTTCTCTAGTTTAGTGTTTTAGTAACTACAATATGTCCTCCCAGACCTATTATTAGGACGCTGATATAAAGCTTTATTCATTGTGAACAAAACTTCATTGTACGACTATTTCACAAAGCTTACCCGGTTATTAAACAAAACGTGTATACAGTACACATTCTGACGCGTGTTTCACCAATTTTATTTTGTCTCGTATCTGATAAAATTTCTAAATTCATATAAAATCTGATTTACTGATATTTCATGTCGATAAAACAGCCATGAATATGGTTAGTATATACGTGGTGTACATTTATGAGCATTCAGTGCAAAGTACAACCTCCAATCAATAACTCCTCTATTAAGAGATCACTTCTATAACGAGGCCAGTTTCCACGGTCATAAGCCCTAATTACGAGACTTCACACAAACCTCCATAATAAGACCACCTCTCGATTGAGATCACTTTGAAGACAGTCTCAGAGTGGTCCTGAAGAGAGGTTCTACGGTGCTTACTAGGGTGGAAATGCATTAGTAAAATAGACAAGTATATAACTGTATATGACAGTGAACACCACAGAATTATAGTGCAGTTAGGTAATGATCATGGGCACTTGGACAGAGGCAGGTTTAATGCCCATGATAATAAAACGTGACTCCAATTTGGTGGACTGATAGACCCAGAGAACATTACGTATAATTAACACAATTTCACGATGAAAAATTGTCATTCATTCACTACTAGAATAACAGGCTATTGCATACCAGCAATGTCAATGTCTTTATTGTTTTAAAATATTTAACCAAATATACAGATAAAATCAAAACAAGAAATGATGGGAAAACGGCATTATTTGCTGATCATTCACTGAGTTCTTTCTTCTATTGAAAGCCTATAATTCTGAATCACGCCAGCAGGCCATAAACTACTAGAGAACACTGAGCTTCGGCCTGATTTGCATATGTTCATCTGGCAATACTTACTGGCTTCTTGTGAAAGATGTATGATTGATTCATTTGACAGAGCATGCAAATGAGGAGCCCGTTTGCAATATATAAATATGCACATTCTATACCAAACCAATAGTATGGAAATTCAGCTGTGAATGTATGTGCATAGCTTATCGTTGGCTAGCTAAGTTAATAACAGAGTGTTGTAAGTAATGTTTTTGTATTTGATTCTTTATTGGATAGTAGATTGGGTGGTGAGCTAACTAATACCTAATCAGCTGATACATCTGCATAGATTGTTCCCAGTTACAGCTGAATGATCTAGCGGACAGATTTTTGTAGAGGGGTTGGAAAAGGGCGATACGTAAAGATCGAAGCTCGTCAAAACTCGTTGAAACTCACCCTAAACATATACTTGAATATGCTTTTCATGTATTTTAATGGTTCATTGATGAGTAGTATTATTTAACAACAAGTTTAAAAAGTATAGTTAAGGTTAGTTTCGACGAGTTTCGCCGAGTTTCGATCTTACGTATTGCAGGTTGGAAAATATTATTGCAAGAGCGTGGGGAGGGCCGCAGGTTATCCTACTAAGCAATAGATAATTATACCCTTGACATGTCATACAATTTGCAACTAGAACAATTAGTTGGCGTGTTATCAAATTATTTAGTTTTTTGTCAACCGATAAATTTGCGTGCATTCCAACTATCAAATAGGCCTACTATATATTCATTCCATATTGTAGACGTACAAGTCAACCGATAAGTTTGCGTGCATTCCAACTATCAAATGCTATATATTTATTACATATTGTAGACACAAGATCATCCACACTAGTGAGAAGCCACACAAATGCCAGACGTGTGGGAAAGCCTTCAACCGGTCGTCTACTCTCAACACGCACATGCGCATCCACTTGGGCTATAAACCCTGGATCTGCGAGTTCTGTGGTCAGTGTACACTCTGTATTTTTGTTCAGTTTCATTGCGTCGCTTCAGCAGCTGAAGCAAAAGCTAGTGGTTGCAATTGTTACCGACTGGATCCCGGTGTGTGTGTGTGGTGTGTGTGTGTGTGTGTGTGTGTGTGTGTGTGTGTGTGTGTGTGTGTGTGTGTGTGTGTGTGTGTGTGTGTGTGTGTGTGTGTGTGTGTGTGTGTGTGTGTGTGTGTGTTATGTTATGCATAATACATTCTATAATCTATTGTATTATTTTATGGCTGTATTTTAGTTTTAAATATTATAATAAAATCTGGAAGCCAACTATAGAGAATTTTCATATATATAAATAAGTAGCACAGCCTCCCACAATCAGTATATATTGTTTCGTATCCTACCACCCTTCCACATTTTACATCCTGAGCAACTAATCTACACCATCTACTCGTCAAGTATTAACCTGTTTCCCGGTTTAATGAGGGACCAATAATTGAATTGTAACCGGCTGTTTTTATGTAAAGTGTGTTTGTCATTAACATATATATACCAACAACTGTTCCCTGCCTCCCTAGTCAGGACACATAGCGAGGCGGTACCATTGTTGTGTCCACGCTCAGTAACTTCACCAAATAAAGTAATCAGCCAGCAACATGCAAACAGTGTGCACAACTCTCCCTTCGCATAACGATAGCACATGCAGTCGTCGATATATCAATCCTTCTATCTCACTATTGAGGGGTGCAAGGAGCGCTCGGGCCCCTTTTCCACACTGAAATATGTTGTAATAATTGTTTTCCTGCTCTACAGCTTTCACTGGGTTTATTTCTGTTACGATGGAAGAAATCGTTTTAATGTAGATATCATAATTGCCTAATTTAGCTCCTGTTGATAGTTTTTCATAACTGGGTGGAATTGGCTCTATAACGTATATATTCTAAAATGTACGTTATGATTTTAATCCAATAGGCCTAACAGCTGCCAAATGCGGTTTATGGGTACCGTAAATGATGCGTTGATATGAAAATGCGGCAGAGAAGTACCGTATACCACTTTGTCCTCCTGCATATTTAGTATACAATTGTGTCTGCTGCCCGGGGATGAACACTCTTTTCAACAGTTGGATACCAAAGGGCCTTCTGCCGGAGACGAATTTATGTCTCTTGACGAGGGGAAATTTGATTCACCGCCGAGTAGATTACAATCCCTTCAAACGTGTCAATTGTCTGGGACCTTAACCGTGACGCGCTCATGTTTACAAGTCTATGGTGTATCTAATCTTGCAGGCAAGGGCTTCCACCAGAAGGGTAACTACAAGAACCACAAGCTGACGCACTCGTCCGAGAAGCAGTACAAATGTACGGTGTGCAATAAAGCGTTCCACCAGATCTACAACCTCACGTTCCACATGCACACGCACAACGACAAGAAGCCGTTCACATGCCACCTGTGCGGCAAGGGCTTCTGCCGTAATTTTGACCTCAAGAAGCATATGCGCAAGCTGCACGACGGCGCCAGTCCACCGTCCAACAAGATCCACCACGGCTCGCCCGCCGCCGCCGCCGGAGGCTCAGTGGCGTACTCGGTTCCTACTGGAACGAACGCCGGCCCGCCGCCGCCCGCCTCCGTGTACGGACGGGGCTACGATCCGCGCGGGCCGCCCCCGCTCACCGCATTCCCGGGCTTCGCCAGACACGGTCTGCTAGGCACGGCAGGCTACCCAGGGTCCGCGGGACACCTGCTCGCCCCGCTCTTGCTGCCGGACGGATACGGCGGCGGCGCGGCGGCGGCTTCCGGACCGCTCATGCACAAGATCTCAGCCATGATATAGGGACAAGTTATCAGGACATCAGACAGTTCAGACACGGACGTAGCACCGTGCTGGAAGGTAGATACGGCCATATTTGTCTCCTGGAATAACTGTGATAGTGTTTTGTTAAGGTAGACTTGTACTTTGAGGCCTAATGCTGGACACTTGATAAGCATGTGAAGTGGGTATTTTTATTAACATATGCAGAAACCGAGCATCATTGACGTTAGTTCGCACGCAAACATTTGCAAATAAACTGGGTTCGAATTACCGAATGAGTTACGTGCGTCTGAGGAGTCAATGTACTGTGCACAAAAGGTTGTGCATATTGAACTTAAAGTGAACATGTTTTATACGAATACCTATAAGCTGTGTGTGTTTACATACATGTATTTGCATGGTAATGGTAATGACACTTCCACATACTTCTGAAAAACTTCATATAAAAACGGAGTACACCAATTCAGGTCAATACGGTAAGCGTTCTTAAACCATTAGATCTATATCCTGGCAATACGTGAGATCGAAACTCGTCGAATATACATATTTAAAAAAAGAAATAACTGAAAACGTCTTTTACTGTCATCAGTATATATGCAGCAATATTTCGATGCACAAAATCAGAATTGGGCTATTTTATACGATCGTTTAATATAACGGTCTCGTGCTTCAGGCGACCCTTACACACAGCTACGTGAGACTAAGTCCACGAGAGGGAGAAAAGGCCCATGCTAGCCTCGGAGGTACAAGTGAATGAGGGCCTATTCCGAATAAGACAACCCTACTTGTTGCCCACCTAGCATCTTCGAGAGAACGGCCGCTATTCGGTTCTGCACCAGTTCAATAGAGTACTAGTTCCCTAATCCTTCAGTGGCCATAATAAAGAACAACATCTAAGCCTATCAAGGCGTGTGCAACCAAGGGAAAACTTAACCTACTCCAGTGCAACCTATAGTAAGGGGTAATTTATACTCTGTGACCATGCTACAATGAGTCGCGCACTGGAGGCCTAACTTACATAACCAAGCAGTTTTGCTACGAGCCATTTATTTTGGTCGGCTGGACACGAAACTAAAACGGCATGCAATCTCGTTTGGCTTTTGAACACGTACGCACATTTCACATTACCAAGACATGAAAAATAAAAAGAAGCTTGTTTGTGTTTCTTTGTAACTAAAACAAGTTGAGTTATAATGGTTGTATTTTTCTGCTTGATCACATGAAATTCATTCACAAAACCGGTAATATAATTCTCGTTCATACACATGTACAAAATATACATTACAATATATTATTGTTGAGACATATTAATATACGGGTGCATAAGGTGTCTCACTGAACATAAACTAAATGATCACTCATATTTGTATTCTTTCTTGATAAGGCATCTAAAAACGTGCCTTCTTGGTTGTAGTTGTCCCGGCTGCTCGTGGCCCCTTTCTCTACCCAGTTTTCCGACCGCCGTTGGAGGGAGGACACTTTCCCGGCAGCTTTCGAAATAAATACTTCTCTTATTTCAACCAAACTTGTTGTTCAGTAAGGTTACTCATTTACGAACTAACTATTAGAACCACCTAAAAGCATATCATATTTTATATATGGGGGCAGGGGGGGGGGGGTCGACGAGTTTCGACGAGTTTTGATCTTACGTATCGCCCATTGTGTCCCTATTGCAGCTCAACTATGTTTTGTAACACTGCCAATGAAGTTTTTTCACGTTTTACATAGTGACATCTGCTCATAGATAAAGTGACGATATTTGTCATGTGAATGTGTTTAAAATTGATACACCAATACTTAGTCAGAAATCACCTATCAAAAAACAACTCATCATACTAGACACCGCAGAAGGCAATCTAAATCATTTATGTTTGGCAAATAAGCTATAACAAAATAAAGGAACTCAATTTATTTGAAACATAGAGATTGATTTTGATCTGTTTAGAGCCTTCATCGATTTGTGATTGAACACAGGACATAAATTGTTAATATTTCAATGGTCATCTTTAGACCTATTTACTCGGTAGCGAAGAGTGAGGGATCTGCGTGTGAAAACATTGCCACCAGACACGAAATTCGCTTAGTATAATCACGCACATTAACGTGAGAGTGGATAAAGCTCGGACGCTATCCTGCTAATCTGAGTAGCGGTGTGGTGGGTGGACGTGGGCCTACGAGAATCTGTCAAATGAATACGCTAACAACATGTGGTCAATGCTTGTTTAGTTTCACCCATCTTAGAGCACACTAGCCCTACTGATTATACAGTCTCCTATTGTTTATAGAATCCCCCTATAAACCATAACTGCAATAGTTTTACCACCGTTCATTCTGATCTATCCACGACGACACTTCTGTTAAAAGTCCATAGTAACTATGTTGGTCAGCATAGCAAAATGTAATTGGTTTACAAACATTCTGACAATTGTGCATCTTGTCAACGGACGCTGTATACTTTCCAATACATTTATCATTCATCTGTTGTCCAACACTTGTATTGGTTAAGGCCAATTTCTCGTTGTCCTTTTTGACTCTTATCAAAATATACGTGCGCCCATATATACCTTTCGTTTATAGTTCTCACACACCGATCCCTGCTTAGTAAGTGTATTTATGATGCTATTACATGGTACAATGATACTACCATACTACCTTGACTCACGCACTTGCGCAGGGAGTGTAACAGATCCATGCGCATCGAGGCACCTGTCACACTGAGCGGCCTAATGATGGCCGCCGACAATAACACCATTCTCTGCTTAATCGCTGTGCACAGCATGTACGCTTTTTATGATAAAACTTCAACCACTACTGGGAGAAGCTTGGGGTGTGGTGACCACCAACAAGTGTTGGAGCATATGTTGAATTTTGAAGAATGTGTGACGAATGAGTGAAGGAATTGCATTCTGGGATAATTCGCGATCATCTGATCATTTAATTATGAACCTTGCCTATGTTCGAAAATGAAACAGTAAGTGTACATAGTTATCATTATTTTTAAGGGGGCAGTAATTATTACTTGTTGCAGTGTAGCAACACCACACTGTACGTATACTTATTTACAGTTCAATCATTCGCACCGGCAAAGATATGTGTCAATTGATTAATGTTATTTAAGTGCCGATGTCAACTTACTACACTCAGTCTTGAGATGATAAAAAATATCATTTAAGCCATAATTATAATATACCATTATTCATAATGTTATTTACATATATTGTATATACTTTTGACAAGATCACCTAGTGTCCTGTATATGTGAAAATGTCGTTATATCAATTGTTATTAACTCAAAATAAGTTATATTGTTGGTCTATACATCATCATTTGTCTCTGATATAACTAGTATTGTAATCCTGGTATAAAAAGTTCTTGGAGCTGCTCGTGCCATATTATATTAAAAAAGAACAAATTATGAACTCCAAAAGGTACTAAAATTTATCAACATCACAAATATTCGCATCTTCAATGCTTTATCAGGTGAAAAATGTCATTTTATTAGATAAAAAACATTTTTCATTTGATAAAGCATTGAAGATGCGAAAATCTGTGATTTTAATGAATTTTAGTACCTTTTGGACTTCATAATTTGTTCTGTTTTAGTATCGTAATATTGACAGGCGTTGAAATTGTATTTTTCCATTCATGTTCTTATTTAATTCTATGTTACGGTAATTGTAAATTAGTGTGCAATGTGATTGACGTACCAGTATTACCTTTTGTATATAGTGAACCATCTAGTCGAGTTGTGGTGGTACAGGCCACGCTGTACATGAGACAACGTGATAACTGTACATTAAGGGGCTTTGTCCGAAGGGGTCACACCAACAGTGATCATAACTCGATCATAGTGGAGGAGCACCAAATATGCACTGTGTTAGTCATTTGCAAATGTTCATTCATAATTGATGATGTCGTGGTAGTTTTGATTTATAACTTACTAGGGCCACAGGTTTATGCTTATTAGTGTTGCTATTTTTCAGCACTGCAATGCTGCATCCCGTGACGTGCGAGTCTGATCAATAAACAGTAATAATTGTCAGAGTAAAATGACTTCGGTGTTGTTTTTACTTCTCAAATCCATGACCAAATATAATACTTATAAGATTGTATTGTGTCGTAGTGTATTCTCTCTTTTAAATCAAATGACCGCTAACATGTATCTACATTAAATGGAGATTCAGTATTAAGTCCTGAAACTGTATGCTAACCAGATATATAGGCTAAACTAAAGTGCCATCGATATGATGAAATATGAATATGGTCACCTTTTCATGACAGGTTATTACAAATTACTTCTTTACTCCATCAACTCATTGCGCTGACACCAAATCTATTCCACTAAAAGTCTCCTACTTTTGGCAAATAAAAACACTTTTCATAAGACACTTACTTTAAGAATTACTAGAAATGATATAAAAGTAAAATGGCGCAACTACACAAAAGGTGTCATGCTTCTAAGTAATATAGAAAGATATGCACACTTACAAAATTTCAGCATTTTCAAACTTTAAATTTGCAGATATGCACATGTTGACCAGGTAAAGGAAAATTAAAATGTTAGAGCAATATACATAGTTCATATTGCCACTAACCTAAATCAGTGAAGGAAAGCATAATTTTTATTGATAAAAAATATCTCAATGCATAGGAGATTCTCCAACACCATTGATGTTAATGCAGTGATCGGATGTGAAATCTTGACCTAATTACGGATTACTTACATATTTTCAAAACCATACACACCTGTTCCAATATGCTGCTTACCAACATTGTTATTTTACAAAGATAAAGCCTCAAAATGATCTCATTTTCAGCAAGCATGCATATCTAACTAAGTTTGGTAGAAACACAAATATTTTCATGTGGGTGCGGCATTTTGCTTTTAACATTTAACAATTTAATTTACAGAATACGAATCTAAGGAAAGTTACCCCCCCCCCACCCCACCCCCAAACACACACACACTCCAATCCCACCCGCCGAGCCTACTGACTGCAGCACACTATAATCGGCCAAGCCGCAAAACCGACTGCTTATAATAAACCTTAAATCTCCTCCTTGGGCCGTCATAATCCAGCCACTACACGGTATGGTGACAAAGGCATTACCTGCGCCGCCGCGCGCCCACAATGCCTTACAGCCCCGGCCACTTGATCCGCCGCCGCCGCCGCCGCCAAGCACGGACCTGTGCCTTGGTCGCTGGCATCTGTGCAGGAAATCTATACAGAGAAGGGGTGGTTCTGTTCCTACGCATCTCTACCAATCTCTCGGATGATGTTTGTGTTTGGTTTGTAATTTACAACTGTATATTCGAACAGAATTAGTATTGCGACAATTGTGTAACGTACAATTCGCGCCTCATTATTAATACTTGTCTCATCTTTTCAAATGAAAGAATATAAGTGAAAATGAATATGAATAGAACAAGTATGCAACTTTTTATATTTATGCTAAATTTTAAAGCAGATGTTGACACGGCAGATAGCAAAGTGCGGACAATCATTATTGGGTTGGTAAGAAAATGAAAGCAGCGCAAGCAATCTGTAATATCTACGTATAACCTTGCCTCATGCAAATCTCCGTGTCTGGCAAAATGAGAAGAAATGAGTATTTTATTGGAGTGCCTTTTAAAAGAAAACTGGTGATTACGAGCACGTGCAGGTCGTATAGAAACACGTAGAAAACATAAAAACGGGAGCAGATTACCTGATTATGAACACTGACGGACATAGTAAGCACAGGTTGGCTGTAGTAGCACACCAAACTGATGCTGTGCTTAAACAGCGTATATTTTGCGCATTTTCCGCCCGGCTTGGCGGGGACACAGCCCGGCCGGGCCGCCTCAATAGCGCCGGCAACCAGACCGCCAATTACGGCCCCGCGCAAACCGCGCAACTACCACCTTGGTCAATTTAGTCTCTACCGCAATTCTCTCGCAAATGACACGCTATGCTAAAAGTAGCTTAATGATAGTTATGCGGGTAATATCAGGCAAACGAAAAGTGATTTCTAAAGCTTGCAAAGCGGCGTATAATTGTTCCTGAATTAACGCCTTGACGTTCAAACTACAATGAGCAGACACAAACAGATTTTTCGTGTGATTAGGTGACTCGGGCGATTAGGTGGTGAAATGAAATGGACATTTCTTTGGTAATGATAGCAGGCAAAAAATAACACTAAATAATGTATGCAAATTATACTATCATTTAAAATTGTAGTTACATCGGTTCAAAATCGACTTGAACTCGTCTTTATAAACATTAACTGAGTATATGTCAGAGGGAAGTTGTCCTTAAGTTTAACAATATCATATGATATATAATAAAAAAGGGTGTTGTCAGATTTTAAACTACTCTCCCCCCCCCCCCCCCCTCCACCACCACCATAAAATGTGACTCTCCTCTTTTTATACTATGAAATCAACAGCCAAGTTTGGAAAGGGCAGCGCTAAGCACGCCGGGTGAGAATTAATTAGTGCTGCAGCGTCCTCCGGCCCTCGGCGGGGCGTCCGATCGTTACCCATTGTGCCTCGGTCGTGATTTTCACCACTTGGTCCGCCTTTGTAATTGACATGTTCACAATATGGCTGAAATGCTGGCTGGCTCGGCTGCCATTGTGGCAGCCCGTGAAGAGCCCTCCTGTCTCCCTATAATGTAGTGGCAAGTAAATTGTTATCAAGTGCGGGTATATTACTAATTCGTGCTAAAGTAGTATAATTATTTATTCAATTTTAACATTTTGTATCTTATAATTTATTGCGCATCTTGTAATCCCAGTTCGTTTCAAAATGTTCACTGACAATCTGGTAAAAAATGAAATAAATCTCTTTTTACAAACACACTGACTAAATTATTTCACTGCGTACGTTCTCCAACGATAAGGGCATTCGCGGCCATGAAAGTGTCAAGCTGAAGCAATTTCTATGTACAATCATGATATCCCTGCCCGTAAATAATAAGAAAGGGCGAGGCTACTATTTTCATGTATATGCATTCAAGATGCATGCCTAACAGTTTGCGTGGAATGTGAAAAGGATGGCGTTGACAGTGATCACCTGTTGCTTTTTCACATATACATGACCGCGATAATTTTGTTACGCCATTTTGACATTTGTGTTACTTTCTTGGTTTTTCGTTTAGTTGATGTCATCGTCACAACCCAAATAGACATGGACACTCTAAAGTATTTTTTGCAAAGGTTTGTTTGTTATGATAATTTACCATATTACCGTATACTTTGTTACAGGTGGTATAAAAAGTAAAAAGTGTATTAGCCCCGAACTTCTACAATATTTTCTCAGATTTTGATAATGAAAACCTGGTCATTTGTAACATCAACCGAAGCTTGTCACAAGATGACAATTCATGTTGGTAGGAGTCGATTATGCTGGTCGCAATCAGACGAGTTAACGTCTACACCATTGAACACATTCAAGTGTTTCCTTTTTTTTTCCTCTTTTCAAGAAGCAAACCGAGCGTTGTAACTGCTTATAGATGCGGTGCTTCTTCCTACTCACTCACATTGATCTGTAGCTATTTAGCGTGTAGTTTCCAAAGAGCAATGTGCACCCGATTAATACTGAGTTTGCTCAACACCCACCGTCAGACACAACCGAGAATTGAACCCACGGCCCTCCGTTCCTGATGTCAAACTCGCTGTCCACTCTGCAGTGCTGCCATGTCTTGTGTTGGAGCCTCATCTCCCAGGCCGCTGTGTGAGTACGCAGGCTTCAGCCAGCAGCAGCAGTAGCACTCAACCCATTAAAAAGTACATACCGAGGCCAAATGCACCGATTTGGCGTAATTGGACGAATTGCGGGAAGTTTCCATCTGGGTCACGAGGTGTTTGATTGACTGTTAAGTGTAAATGGTGCGACTGCCGCCGCCAAAACGGCGAGGCATGTTATGTGCAGGCATGATCCTAGGGGTGGGCATGGAGGACAGAAGTTGCGAATTAAAAATATATCATTTATTGATAAGACGATTATGAAGACGCCATATCCTTCCTGTGTCTATGGGTGGCCGATTGTATTTGATTTACTATTCAATGGATGTTTGTTAACCTTCAACACCTGATCAACACATAAAGCATCAGCCTAATAAGCAACTCTGCTGTCGTGAGTGTCCGTCACACAACAATCAGCTTACCTATTTGTAGAACGCAGCTATCTTCAATACCGGACAAAAGATGGAGACTTGTCGTGGCACCATCACCAATTTTTCAATGAAAAATCATGTTGAATGTCATGTGACTTACGACACATTGGCACACATTTTAACCATACATCTGTGTATAATAACATATAAGTGGGACTCGAAGCCCAAGGAAGCGATCTGTCTTCGCAAATTGGAGGTGTTGACAGCACGTCTAGAAACCATGGCGTCGTCTTCTTACCCTCTGGTTAAAAGGCGGACGGAACATTGCGTGTGTAAATGATGATAATGGCTATATTAATCTTCTGTCACTTGTTCCTGTGCGCGGGATAATTTCGTAATGATCTGACCCTGTAATTTGTGTTGTTTGTGGAGTAGGGACGACGGAGCACAAAGACAACTGTACTTTTTGTGGGCGCTGACAGCCGGTAATGGCCGCCTCGCACGACACGACGAGGAGGCGCGGACGTGCGAAAAATCATCTCAATGGCGATGTTATATGACTATGATAACAGCTGGATAATGGGAGGCGTTGATTAAGAGACTGAGTGCATGGTGAGGTAGGTGTAAGAGGGGAGGAGACGAGACAGAGGAACAGCAGGGTGGAAAGGATCAAGTCTCACTTTATTTCAGCCTCGGTGACATCATGAGAATAAACATCTTGTATCTATACCGACATTATATTTTTTACTTAAAAATTGGTGACACAAGCGCAGTGTCCACTAGATGACAGAAACAGGGAATTTAGCTTGTATGGTGTATGATTTCAGACCTTTAAAATTTCAAACGAACATCTCTAACCCCTGAAGGCTCATCACACATATTGAAACAGTAATAACGAATAATGTACACTTGCCGTAAATGAAAATAACTATATCAAGTTGACAGTCCAAAAATAATGACTTTTCATCGTCTAGCAAGGCTAAAAAGAACTAAATAACTGAACATCTGAATAAAACTGCCACAATCATGATATGGCTCTATAAAGCGCTAAGTTATTTGTCCTTGTGAATTTATCTTTGTCGAGTCCATTATCACTCTCGCGTGCTATACTCTGGTAATCGTCGGACTAAGTAAAGGGTTTGTGGACAAAGGACGACTTTGAATGGCTATACAAGAGAAAGGGAAAGTGGGGCCCGGCGGGAGCAGCGAGGAGCCAGCACCCGGTATAATGGACGTGGCGTGACGTGAAAGGCGCTCTGCGTGGACGCACAGCCTTTCCCTGGCGGCCGCTACTTACCAGATGACCATTGACAACCACACAAAGCACGCAGGTGTGGCAGGGCCGCTCCACATTCACCTACCATATCATATTAAGCTCGTCGGCGGCGCGCGCACAGCCGAGTGAACCGCGTTATAACCCAGAGACGTTTCCGACTTTGTGCGGCGTCGGCGTTACGGACGTCACTAACGAGACGCCGCCGCCGCTGCGGCAAGCACAGTTCTGAGGTATGCGGCGGCGATGGGAGCAGCGCCACTTGCGACCGCCCCTATTAACGCCGAACCACTTGTGTTTCGAATGCAACTGCCGCGGGTTAGCGGCAGCGGACACCGTCGTGCATTTCTATGAACATCGTATTAACGATTGCTCTAATGCATTTAGCACCCGCGAAAGTGATGCGATCGAAGCGCTAATGAACTGGCGGCTTGTTCACATCTATGGCAGCACCACGGGTGTGCTGGGTTAAATCTGTACCAACAACCGACGACACTCACCATCCCCATTTCACATGCAGGAGGAGACCATTGAGGATGGTAGCTCTAGATGCTTCCGTTTTAATTTCGGTAGATAGTGGGTGATCTGGCTTCAAATCTCGAGTTATCAGGTAGACTGTTTATGTTGTTTCAGGGTGGGGTGGGGGTAGAGCACTTCTGGCTGATTCTGGCGCCCCAAAAAACATTTAATCACCTCTCTTGCGAAGGTGTTTGTGGGCTTTTTTTCCTCATGTGGGGCTCCCGTTACTTGGACCATCTACTTGATTTTCATGTTCGTCTGGAAGGCTACGTGCAGCCTACCGTCTTTCTGATTAAAGCCGTCTTTATTAGAAGACTCCGCGAGGCTCTATTATCAACTTATCCAAACCATAAGTTGTGACATTATTGTTACTGTCGGCCGGTATGCAAGAGACAACATGAAACAGCTCTGCTAATCTATGCCACTAGCATCCTTAAACCCTCAATTTCACATACACGACGGTAGTTCCAGATGCTCTAGAAGACGCCAGAAGCTTAGTGCCATGGGTGATCTGGTCTCAAATTAGGTGTGATCTGGCTGGTTTGATTGGGAATGGCACACTTCTGGCTGTTTCTGTGCCTTTCGGCTTAACTGTGTCCTTGTCTGGTGCGTTGGGAGGATGTATGGTTGACAGATGGAACCTAAGTGCCGCCATTATCTTTGAAATCTGGAGCAATGAAAGCATGAAACAGAAGCATCTAACCCAACAGTTCAGTTGTTGATATGCTCCATGATTAATTCTCTATTCCCGGAGGAAATGACACACTTCTGCCTGCTTCTGGTCGACAAAATGTTATCATTTTTTCTGGGCTCCAGTGATGGATTATTGAGTTGTTGATCGGGATTCATAGTTTTGCTTTTCCGGGTCATCTGGAGGTCTAATTCGATTATCGTAAGGTCTTTCTGCTTCAAGGTGGCCTTGCAGACGATGTTTGTTATTTCCCAATAGTCCCAATGAGCCTGTCATGTCATCCAGCCCATCTGAAAGGTCACAGGCCGTTATTACAGACGATCTATATATATATTATATATATATATAAGCTAATAGGTTTTGGCTACAAAATGCAAACAAGGCACCATAAAATGAAACAAATGGCTGACCATATATTTTTCTCGTTGTCTGGCGTCTCCTTGAGCATCTGGATCTATCGTCGTCTCTGTGAAATAGGCGGTGGGGGTTCTGGACCGCCTGGAGGGGCTATTTGGAATATGTGGAGTATCTGGAGCTCTGACGACTTGCAACACTGGCAAAAATGGCCTGCTTCGTGCTGCTTCATCTTCAAGCTGTCACGTAACAGTTATTGGTGCAATGCAGCCCATCCAACCAGAAATGATAAATTAGATGTGTTGTGGGGCATCTAGAGCTACAAGATTCCATGTGAAATGAGGGGTTGTGGAGGGAAAGCCGCACCACTTGTCAATGGACGAGCGGGGCGGCACAGTAACCAGCCACAAACAGCACGATGACAAACACAGGCAATTAGTGGAAACACGGAGCGGAGGGGCTGGCTGCTGACCCCTGGGTGGTGGATGCTAGTCATTATGGGTGAGGAGTGGAGGTGGGAGCAACAAGTGGGAGCTGATACTGAGTTCATCAAAAGGCGTCGGATTTAGTCCGTAGATTCACGTGGTGTACGATTTAGAGTATATATATAGGAACTGAGGAGACTGATATTTTGTAAAGTGATTCCAAGCTGTATCAAAGTATAGTATATATATTTTTTTTTGTTTATTTTTTTATAAAAACAGCCTACATAAAGATAAAAAAGTATAGTATGTAGATAAATTAGTATGCCAATGATATCTATGTCATGATCTCACTTTAATTGAATATAGGCTGATTACTATAAATGTATGAGAACATCAAAGGAGTGGCTGGTGGCCTCTATGGTGTCCCATTCATAGGACATTTTCACTGATCTTACTGCTTATTAAACCAAATTTCCTCTCATGTGTCCATATCAATCAAAAAATATTCGGTGCGTTTGAACCCCCAACCCCAACCCCAACCCTACCCCACCACAACCTTGAATGTCCATCTCGTGGGTCTCTAAAGGGTCCAATATGTAAAAAATCAAAATTAGCCTGCAGTGCTCAGTTTTTACTTTTAAATGATAGATTGTGACTCACAGATCATTGTTGATACCATAACTAATACTTTTATACAATATTTCATGATGTAATGAATCACTAAAGAATATTTCCTGTAGGGACTTTGACAAAAAAGTCCTTGCGGCCCCTATTCTCTTGACTTTGCCACGTCAGGTGACCGCACTTCAGTGGACCGGTGGTGCCCTCTCTCCAGTAAAACAGCAACTGCTTTCATCAGTTTTGAAACTTCAAAATAGTGCTGTATATTGCATAACTTAAAGAAAGCGGGGTTCAAATCTTAGAGATGATTAAAACTTTACTTTGTACTAGCTTAGATATTATTTACATGTTAGTATCCTTTCATATCACATCTAGCTACGACCATTCCACTTACAAATGAGCAAATGGTGGCAACACTTCAGCCATTAAGATTATCACAGGTGGATTAGCTTCAGCCTAGACACAGAATGATATAACAATTGATAATTTTGTGTTGTGTTTACCTTGGAGGCTCTGGAAATATACATACATCATGGTGATTCTTATGCTTTGAAGCTTTCTAATGAAAAGAATTACAAGTACAAATCTTGGCGAATCTTGGGAGAACGGTCTAAAAAGTGGCTTCCACAACCTGACATCATGAAATTCTGTACACGCAGTAGAGCGCATGCGCATCTGCCCACTGCTGTAAATGGACGAAACTTTGGTAATTGTTTGTAAATGGCGTGCTGGGTTAAATCTGTACCAACAACCAGCTATTGTACTAGCTGTAGATAATCATAAAATTGCACTAGACTGTGTGTGTGTGTGTGTGTGTGTGTGTGTGTGCGTGCGTGCGTGCGTGTGTGTGTGTGTGTGTGTGTGTGTGTGTGTGTGTGTGTGTGTGTGTGTGTGTGTGTGTGTGTGTGTGTGTGTGTGTGTGTGTGTGTGTGTGTGTGTGTGTGTGTGTGTGTGTGTGTGTGTGTGTGTGTGTGTGTGTGTGTGTGTGTGTGTGTGTGTGTGTGTGTGTGTGTGTGTGTGTGTGTGTGTGTGTGTGTGTGTGTGTGTGTGTGTGTGTGTGTGTGTGTGTGTGTGTGTGTGTGTGTGTGTGTGTGTGTGTGTGTGTGTGTGTGTGTGTGTTATTGTACATAACGTTTTAATGTCAAAGAATGTGTATATGATAAATGCTAAGTGCTAAAATGTTACAATAGCTTAACTTTACAAGGCACAAAAGTAGCGCGATGCCGTCTGTCACGTGATTTAGTTGGCACCGTCAACCGTAGCGTCACCTATCGAAAGATTTCATTAGTCTTGCTACAAGGTGACGATTCACTTATCGACTCAATCATATTTAATGAGCGCGAGTGTCAATACGAGAGCATGTTTATGTGCTGAAAGGTCGCAGGTTCATTAATAAGATTTCTGAGCTATCTCAACTTGGACTGGTCGTATTGAGCGTATAGGAAATCTGCTCACATTCTGCACGTGGAATTGATATGTAATGATTTGTCACCGACCATTTGCCAATCTTTCTGCTGATTTACGCGCCACATTAAGATGTCTATTACCGTAAATGTGTTGCAGACACAGATTGTGTTTAAGTTCTTATTACAGTGATAGGTGGCTATATTAAAAGTAGTCACACGTAAACGTCTTAATCGTGAAATCATCTAGGACAACCAAACGAAAGAGCCTTGATAGTACGGGCACAATGCTAGAACGCATTCAGAGGGCGCTATTACTGCGCGATTTATGGACGTGCTCTGATTTTATTGTTGTGGTTTGCAATCAGCATCAATATGTCGTCTGATAACCTTCAATAATAGCATCGCTCGAGGCCAGCAGAGCACAAACAAGCAGATGAGAGGTTCGCCGCCTCCCATCGGGGCGGGGGCCGCCTCATTGTCGTCTGCAAACAACAGGCGTCAGTGGCGAGAATAGAGGTTGAGAGGCCTTAATCACGGCGTGCACTGGTGGCACGCTTGTTATAACATGAACGCAAGTTTAAATCCTCCTTAAATTAATGCTTGTGGAATTCGTGCACTTGTGTTTGTGAAAAATGAACTTAAGCTGACTTTGCGATTTTGTGATCTGCAACCGCCACTATCATTGCATTCCTACAGTGTGTGATCAGTACGCGTTTGATGACGACGGGGTCGGCGTGCACAGTGCCTGTTATCACCCCTGAAAAACTCAAGCTACACGAGCCCACAAACCAACCAGGATGTAGGTGTGAGCGGGTGGCCAAGTGAGAGTCGACAATCACCGACGAGTTGCTGAATCACAGACGACGATGTGGCATGCGCTCCACTACAGGTACTGTTGTACACCAGCTGCCCTATTGTGATTTTACTGTGAAATGGGCATGATTGTGGCTTTGAAGGGGACCGAGCGTTGCGGCTGTTGTGTTCCCGGTGCTGCGCTGACCTGCTGCTGTCCCCGTGTCAGCCTCTCTGTAGCGGGGTCGTCTGCTCTCGCATGACAAGCGCCCGTCATAGTCACGTCACACAAAACACAGAACGACCTCATCCACCCCACGCTGCATAATTAATTACATTTTGAGTAAGCGCTGTTGGCGCGATGCGACAGAAACCCGTGGAGATGGGCGCAAACGAGGCGCTCGGTACAAGTTTACGGGATTAAACTGGCGCCAAGCACGGGAAAGACAGACAATATTTCAACACTCAAATTTGGAAAATATGATTTCAACAATCAATATTATCAGTATAGTCGATTGATGTATGCATTCTACTCTTCATAATGAAACTAAACGAGGTATAAGACGATACTCTCTGCCATTAGGTTAAATGCATACGCAAGGATCAGAAGCCCGTTAGTTAAGTAGAATGAAAAGAAAAAATAGAATACCACGGAAACATTCGCTTAACTTTTAAGAAATAGGAAAAAGAAAAAGAAATACGCAAAAACTTGCAATGTGATGCACATGAATAATGACAATTAGCGCCCCACACCTGCCTTGGTGAATAAAAAATGACAGTTTAATACAGGTAGGTTCTCACCACCATCAATATTACACAGATAAAGCTGCCTTAAGCGAAGGGTACATTTGAACTTGAGGATATGTTTGCCGCAAGGCGTGTTGAGGGCTGCGGTGTGTACGACTTCTCTGTATGCATTGACAAAAGTTCAGTTGTCGGAACATCCGCACGGGCTCCGTGCGTTATGGGATCGTCGGCTCTGGAAATGTGTTTGTTGAGGTTTTGTTGAGGTTTGTTGAGGTGGCCGTGAGATCAACATGCATCGAACGTGCGTTGTACTCGCGTATAACTTACGCTCTACACACCGTGTGATTCCTAAAGGACGGCATTCGTACGTTCATGGTACAGAGAATGCATGGCGCCAGTACAGTATCTGTGCCCGCAACGTGCGGGTAAATCCTCTGTGATTATACCATGATGTGTGTGTGTGTGTGTGTGTGTGTGTGTGTGTGTGTGTGTGTGTGTGTGTGTGTGTGTGTGTGTGTGTGTGTGTGTGTGTGTGTGTGTGTGTGTGTGTGTGTGTGTGTGTGTGTGTGTGTGTGTGTGTGTGTGTGTGTGTGTGTGTGTGTGTGTGTGTGTGTGTGTGTGTGTGTGTTGTAGTATTATATAATTTTTGGAAAGATGAATGCCCGTTAAATGGAAAGTGCCTCGAGAAATCATTGGTATACCAAGCCTCTGTAAATGTCCACAATCAACCTGCTGCAACCTATATTGGACTAACTGAGACATCCTTTAAAACTTGTTATGATAATCACAAACAGTCATTAAACAATGACAATCTGAAAAACGCAACTGAACTTAGTAAACACACATGGAAACTAAAATAGATCATGAAATAAAGTGGAAAATAGTAGTAAAAGCGAAAGCATATTATAGGTCTAATAAAACTAAATAATGTAACCTGTGTAATTTAGGGAAATTCTTTTTTATCATAGACCACATAACATTGACATGGCCACCCTTAACAACAAATCAGAACTCGTAAACACTTGTAGACATCAAAGGAAGTTATTATTAATGTATTGATTTTTATTTCTAAAAAAATTTGAATAGATCTATACTATTATAGATCTAGTAAAATTATTAAGCACTATTATATAGATCTAGAAATGTATACCATAAAAAAGACCCCTGACGATAGCTGAAAGCATGAAACAGATCCGAGTTTAGGGCAATGTGAAATAATTGTTGTTCATCTCACACACACATGTGTGAATAACACATTCTATCATTCCGTGCAAAAATCACCGCCAATAACCCACGCTGATTTGTCAATCTCCGTGCTCAATTTTGCGATGGAAAACACGCTCCCAAAAAAACCATGGCGCTAGTCTAATCTCCTCACAATATCAATACAGCCGCTGACGTAGCAAGACGTGTTTCGTTGTTGCGGAGAGCAACAGTTTAGACTAACGCCTCCGCACGCTCAAAACTGTAGGAATTGACGTCTCCGCGCGCTCAAAACAAACGAAATTGACTTGAATGTTGAATGTTATAATATGATTTATTTTAAAATAAAATGGATTTTAGTCATGATAGAATGGTGATTGACCACTCGATTGTCGTGTCAATCCCAATCTCGTGGTCAATTCCTACAACCTATTACTATTTCATGACTAGCCTTTTACACTCCGTGGGACCAGATGCATATACTGCTTTCTGTAGACGAGAAGCTCTGCAGGACTCCGTTTGACGTTCTGCTATGTGGAAGAGCTTTAAGTGAAAGTGGTTAAAGAGACATGCACAGGTGAATTTCATGTCATTTCAACATTTTATGCCAAATAAATAGTACTTGCCATTTGAATACATACATGTTTATCTATGTGCAGTGTTCCATTTCTTCATAATGAATTAATTCCCTAAATTGCTCTTATGAAAATACCCAACAATCTATGTTTGTAAACAGTACTAAACACTGACACCTTAACAGCCTTAATAAATATTTCTCAGCAGCTAATTTTGGCTGTCGGGGCACCTGTGATAGAGGCTGCAATTTCATGCAGTGGTCTTTTTTTGCAGGGGAGATATGAACGTGTCAATCTATATGGCAGTGCACTTTTTTATGGGTTTTGCATTCTTTAAATCACAACTAAAGCACCATTTGTTTAAGGAGGCCTACAAGCGTACATGAACATTTAGTGGAATTTACGCTACATAAATTTTATTGCATTGTATTGTATTGTATTGTATTGTATTGTATTATCAAAACACATAATTGTAAAATCAGAAGTTATTCAATGTATCTAAGGAGGCATTTGCTGTGCACGTCCGTTTCAGTGCCACCAGGGTTAAACACAAACACAGACACATATATAAAATACCATTAATCTACATTTCGGCGTGGAATGGTACTGGAATATGTTTTGTCCTCTATGTCTTGGGTGACAGTTATCATGTTTTTATTTAAAGAAATGAACAAGTCCATAAATGACGCTTGTTAGACATTACTGAACGGTTCTACAACCACACGCGTGGAATGAGGCCATTAAGGACGCCCTGTTTGCGCTGCATTGCCTCTCCGACACTCCTCAATAGACGGGACGCCAACCGTGAATGCTTTCTTCTGATTGCCTCTTCATGGCAAATGGCGCAAAAAGTGACAGCAACAAGAAAACAAGGCAGAAGAGCTCTCCCTCTCCCTCTCCCTCTCCCTCCCCTCTCCCTCTCCTACGTCTCTCCATAAACCGTCTGACCTACGCAGAAATTGCTTCTGTCATAACTCTCATCATCAATAGGACGATAATGAGCGAACACAGGCAAAATGTCAGCTGGCGCCTTTTGAAATGCACCAACTGTTTGCGAGAATAACCATAATCGGGCGCCCTCTGCCCTCGGCTTTTGATCATTTCAGGTTATTTCGCGCCAACTGCAGGCGAATGGAGACGGCGCTGGCAGTAAGTCAGTTTGTGCACGGTGTCGAGCCCAATTAAGCACAATAGCTCGTTACCCGAAGCTTGTTATAACACTCGATCGGCGCGTTATAACTCGAACGTCGATAAATCCATAATAATCGAAGCAACTTCAATTGGCTGGGAGTGCCATATCGCCAGTAGTGCCAGTTCGTTGTGAAGAAACCTTGGCGGGGTGGGGGCACGAACCTTTATTGTTGCTCGCTCAAAGTATGGTATAATGACCCACTGCACTAAGCACTTTTATTTGCTTGCAGTTTTCCAGATCGGGTTTATATTATGTTTGCCAGGTGGCTGTGTAAGCGCACGTTAACAGGTAAAGCTCTCTGCTGATATACCATGGGTTTGAACTGTCTACGAGTCGCAGTTTGTAGGCTCGGCCTGAGATATTTAACAAAAACTGTAGCTGATTGTTTGCAGTGACGACTTCCTCTCGGTTGTCGACGATACGAGATTTTTTCATAGCAACGTTTGTAATGGAAGCAATAACTTTAGTAGTAAGCGCACATAGGGAACTAAGTATAATGTACAAATGTGTACATTTTTAAAAGTCACACTATTTGTGGGGCTTTCTTTTTCTCGTGAGTTTGACACTACAGGCTAAGAAGTACAAAATAGAATAAATTATACCCACACATGTGTTTCATTCACAGTCTAGAATAAAGCTTTAAACTATTTTTAATTACCAAGATGGGCGTCTTTCTGGCCCCGGTGAATCCATCATATACTGCGGTAAAATTGAGCTCATTTTAGACTTTATTCTTGACTGCAATGGTCCTCTATTTACAATTTTATGTTAAAGTACCTGTTTACGCCCATTGTGCTTTGTGGTAATAATAGTACACCCATTTATTTACAGAATTGGGCAAACGCATATTGCAAAATTTTAACCTAAGCTTATCTAATGTTGAAACATTTTCAAAATTTTAATATGGAACTGAAACATTTTCACAGAAAGTTGCAGCCGTCGTCTAAATACTGCATCACTGTGGTGCGCATGTCCGATCCGTTGTTTATTGTTTCAAGTGGGTAGTTTGGTCACAGAAATGTTCGCAAAAGCCCAGTATACTCTGAGCGTGGTCTGACCAACATTTCACGGGGACATGGGAGCGTTATGCTCCGGTTACGGTCCGGACCAATTTGCTAGATTACACTTGTCCGCGGCCAATTTACGCGAGTGATGTTCAATTCACTCTATTCTGCCTCCCACAGGACACCGAAGCTTGTATTAGCACAAGCTGATGCGGCCGAGTCAATATTTATATGTTTGTTCCCATAATACAGCTACACACGCACTGTGCTGTGCCACCGCGTAGCCTTTTTACGCACCATATGCCGCCTGCTTACTGCACCATCTCGCAGTGTCAATTCAATTAAAAAATGGCGGCCAGTGGTGAGCCGTGATACGGATTGGGTGTGTTTGGAGAGTAAACGTGAGCATGCGGCCACTTGCTGCTGGCTCCACATGGTGCTCACACTCTGTTGACAAATAATAAGTTAGATGGCAAAAGCCATTTGCTTAAACAAACTTAATCAGATCATTGAGTTTGGGATGCTTGCTGATGGTGCCGGTTGAACACAAATCTTTATCCGCGTCTCATCTGAAAGTGCTCAACTCTCGGTCAGTTGTTATTAATATGATTCTTATTATTTCAAATGCTGTTATGGGCTACCATGACAATGCTTTCTTAAAACACTATCTGACTATGGTTAGTCATATTGATTCTTATTACTCTGGTCATTGATATACATGTATTGATGTTGCATCCCTGCGAGAGATTTGAGTGTCATACTTTTGAAAGAAAGCATATCTATGCACATGGAAATAATTCTAAGAGACTTTGATAGTTACTATGAGAGGCAGTAATATGCTCCTGTTGCTGCCACCTTTGTATGTGCCACTTTTGGTGTTAGGATCAATAATATAATTAGGCCCCTAGAGTGGTGATTAACTAGTAACCTGCGGTGCTCTTATGTCGGCTGCTGTAAGGAGGAAACACCGCGCCGTCTAGCGGCCAGCAGGCACAACACGCGAACACGACGTGATCAAATCACTCATTAATTCTTCTCTGAACAACTTCTATGCCTAACTACATCTTTCAACAAAATTCACATCGCTTACAGACGAAGTAATAATGAGAAATGATAAGGGTAAGTCTACATAAATAGGTGAATTTATCAAATGATATCATTAAGATTATGATGGTCCACATTTTATAGGTTTCATACCAAGAACAATAAAAGTATTCATAAATCCTTTTGGCGTGTTGTCCCGCGCACGTCTCCCACACCTAACTTGCGAGACACCATCGTACGACAGGAGATTGTTTATGGTACTGGGTAGCTGTGCAAACTTATATTTTTATGCTCCAAATGATAATGTTGGCTCTCTATTGGCAACTTTATATCAAACATTCAAGACGATAGCCATCATCTTGGAGTCAATTGGCGTTAACACGACGTCAAAGGCGTTACATGGGTTCAAATGTTACACTTGCAATGCATCTAATGGTAAGAATTATATGGTCGCTTCGCCACTGAGGCTACATGTCCATTAGAACCATGGGCACTTCTATAAAGAGTCCCACGCCTTCATTGAAAGACCATTTCAAACTTCCATAAGGAGAACATATCTCTATCAAGATCACTCGAGGCCGGCCCTGGAATGGTCTTGATAGAGATGTTCTATTGCAGTGGTTATTAAGTGATTGAATTGCGACTGTATCTGCGCTTTGTCTATATGTAAGTTCAATATTATTCCTGATAAGTTATGGGGCATTTGGATTCTTTTTGATGGGCAAAGGTGTGTTTGAAGGAGATTCTACGTATTTTTAAACATAATTCTTTATATATCATTTGAGTGCGTCACTTGGTCTTACATCCCAGTCCAGTCACCAGTCACTTGTTGCCGCCGCCACCGCCGCCGCCGCGTGTAGCCGTTAATCTCACCCAATGACGTCTGCCATATTTCGCTGATCCGGTGCCGCATTAAACGGGCAATTAGCGGGCGACACGTGATTACAGCCTGTAACTCGGCGTCTCCGACTGACACGGTCCCTTAGGGCCGGGACGCGGATTTATGGCCGCCCAGTGATGGCTGCTGATGAGACGGAGACATTGATACAATTAATTAACGGCTAGCGGCGGCGGAGTCTGCCCCTTCGGCGTGTAAGCGTGGAGCTGGTCCCTAGGGCCGGAGGAGGCAGGTGTCTAATGGATTGGGGCCGGGCTGATGAAGTGACGAGGACCAGGCATAAAACCACGGAAATTCAGCCAACAACAATAATCACTTATTGCTCTCTATTGGAGACAATGCACCATCAAGTACAATGTCGTGTCAGGGAGGGCGGTACGCACATGCGTGAGTGGATGGTCGGGGCGGAAATCCGGGGGGAATTCCCTGTTTCAGGGCATTGTAAAATAAGTATTAGTCATTACTATTTTTGCGTCGCTCCAGCAGCTTAAGTGAAAGCCTTGTGACCACTTTGTTTATATGTCAGTATGCGTGTATGTATGTATGTATGTATGTATGTATGTATGTATGTATGTATGTATGTATGTATGTATGTATGTATGTATGTATGTATGTATGTATGTATGTATGTATGTATGTATGTATGTATGTATGTATGTATGTATGTATGTATGTATGTATGTATGTATGTATGTATGTATGTATGTATGTATGTATGTATGTATGTATGTATGTATGTATGTATGTATGTATGTATGTATGTATGTATGTATGTATGTATGTATGTATGTATGTATGTATGTATGTATGTATGTATGTATGTATGTATGTATGTATGTATGTATGTATGTGTATGTATGTGTGTATGCATGTATGTATGTATGCATGCATGCATGTATGGCATGCATGTATGTATGTATGTATGTAGGCAGGCAGGCAGGCAGTTGTAGGCATGGCAGGCAGTTGGGGCAGGCAGGCAGGCAGTTAGGCAGGGCAGGCAGGCAGGCAGGCAGGGGCAGGCAGTTAGGCAGGCAGGCAGGCAGGCAGGCAGGCAGGCAGGCAGGCAGGCAGGCAGGCAGGCAGGCAGGCAGGCAGGCAGGCAGGCAGGCAGGCAGGCAGGCAGGCAGGCAGGCAGGCAGGCAGGCAGGCAGGCAGGCAGGCAGGCAGGCAGGCAGGCAGGCAGGCAGGCAGGCAGGCAGGCAGGCAGGCAGGCAGGCAGGCAGGCAGGCAGGCAGGCAGGCAGGCAGGCAGGCAGGCAGGCAGGCAGGCAGGCAGGCAGGCAGGCAGGCAGGCAGGCAGGCAGGCAGGCAGGCAGGCAGGCAGGCAGGCAGGGGGCAGGCAGGCAGGCAGGCGGGCAGGCAGGCAGGTGGGTAGGCAGGTGGGTGGGCAGGTGGGTGGGTGGGTGGGTGGGTGGGTGGGTAGGTGGGTGGGTGGGTGGGTAGGTGGGTGGGTGGGTGGGTAGGTGGGTGGGTGGGTGGGTGGGTGGGGTGGGTAGGTAGGTAGGTAGGTAGGTAGGTAGGTAGGTCTTTAGACAACTATGTGGTACGCTGCAACGCCAGAGTGATTGATTTTGGTCACTTTGCCAATTAAAGTGGGCTTTCCAAGGAGTCATTCATGGTCCATTTTGGACGTTTTCTGCATTATCTTTAAAACTGCTTGAATGAACACATTAACACTTGGTACAATGCTTACATGCCTAAAGTCAAATGTAAAATGTAAATGTCTGGTTTATAGTCTTGATCCAAGTTTTGATCTCACGACTTTACAATTTACACCAGGTCATCGGCACATTCTCATCTATATCTTCCTCAACTCCCCGGGGAGCATACCATACTGGCTGCATTGCATTGCTGCTGTTTGCGCACGCTTATCACCGACCTGTACCTATTTAACGTGTAGGTACCACGGAGCAGTGTGCAACCTGTTAGAGGTAAGTTTGCTCAACACTTACCATCAGACCCGACCGGGAATCGAACCCACGACCTTCTGGTCACAAGTCCAACTCCCTATCCATTCGGCCACAGAAGCACACTTAGTCCATCACATATATTCAGTTTTGGCAGTTTGCCAATCTAAGTGTGATTTCATGAAGGCCATTTAGGTCATTTTTGTCATTTTCTTCAATAGTTTCAATACAGCTTGAACCATGCGTTCCAAATTTGATACACTGCTCATATACCTAGTGACCATCACCAGTGTCCAATTTTGGCACTTTTCCAATCAAAGTGTTCTCTCCAGAAGGCCACTGGCGGACGGTTTTGGCATTTTGAGCTTGAAACATGACTTCCGTATTTCATACAATATTATGGGACAGGTGACCACAACCTACGGTGAACTTTGGCCCTTTGCTAACCAAATAAAAGTGCTCAGAGAGCACAGCATTGTGTAGCAGTTTATAGACATTTTAGTTTTTCCTACTTTCTTCAATACTTTAAATACAGTTTGAACCATGACCACCAAATTTCATTCTATGTTCACATATGTAGTGACAATCATATATTTTCATCTTTGTCACTTTGCCAATTAAAGTGTGCCGTTTTAGTTCCATGTTCGACATTTTCATTCATAGACTATGAATGCATTTGAAGATAACATCTTCAAACTTGGTTCACTGTTTACATTCATTGAGACCATCATGAGGTTTCAATTTTGGCTATTTGCAAGAAAGGTATAGGTTCCAGCTACGGAGTAATTTTAAGTTTTTTTAAAGATTACATTAATTCTGAATTACCGTGTGAAGTACAACCTTCATACTTATGCAATATCATAAGCCCCCATACATCAACGTTGTTCTAGCGACGCCGTGTTCTTTGAACACTTTTGCTCTAGTTCTAGTAGCCTCTTTTCTTATATGGAAGTCGAACGGGAAGGGAATGTTAATATCTGACACCATACATTTTTATCGTCTTCATCTACCCTTTAACAGAAATGATGGGGCCTGTCATTTTCTGATTAAATTGGAGCATAAAATTAGTCCCAGAACATATTTGAGCATCCATAAGCAGTTCCAACCACGTTCAGACCAGATACCGAAGTTTATGTAAAATGTACCCTTTGTTTTTTTGGATTCCCCACTACTAATACGATAAAGCAGAGGAAGGTTGCGCATTTATTAACTGCCTTCATAAAGCAAGATGGACGAATCTGTCCAAGAATATGTTTTGGAATTTTAGCCTAAAGTGCATGGCAACAAATCCAGTGTGACAATGGTGTATTACGTATTACCTGGACTTTTTCATTATAAATATAAATCAATTGTCAGTAAACGTCTTACTAAAGCTGGATTCCTGTGTCACTTCTCTACTGAGACCACTTGCGGCCATATTCTGAGTGGTCTCAATTAACGGTTATGCCACAGATTACAACTCTGTTAAATAATGTAGGGTTATATTGTAACAAAACTCGTTTCGTGTAGTCTCCAGTGCGCGAGAATTGTAGCATTCTCGCGTAGTATAAAATTAGTTATAGAAGTTGCACTGGACTAGGTTTAGCTTTCCCCGTTACACACACCTTGTTAAGCTTTGTTGTTGTCCTTTATTATGGCCACAGTAGGATTAGGGAGCCAGTACTCTCTGGTACTGGTTTTTGAGCCGATTAGCGGCAGTTCTTCTTTAGCGCTCGTCGGAATCGGTAGGGCTGGCAACTTATTCTCGATCTTGGGAATAGGCCCTCTTTACTCAATTCTACAGAGGTTAACCCGATGGGTGCCTCTCTCAACGTGGTGCTGGCCCCGTGTTGCACTGCGTAGGGGACGCCTGAAACAGTGCGTGTAACACCGGTGCGAAGTCCTCCCCGTGTGGAGGCCCTTCGTGAAACCCGGGGTGTCACCAGCTACTCTGCCCCCATTAGACGGGACTGAACGTTAGACAGCTGTTCACGGTATAAAAGCATAATACACAACGAGAAGCGTACGAGGGTTCTGATCACGTGCGGTGCGTCCACTCGGGTATAAGACCCGCAGGGTGGTTTGTACACGGCATGTACACAGCCGCGGGGACACAGGGTAGATCTCTAGAGGGCTTTGGGCCTGGAGATACTCGTGTCGCTGCCCCACAGATTTTCGCAGGAGTCCTGGCAAGTTCTTCCACATAGATCGTCCAGGGGCTACCACCAGTCAAGACCGACAGTTACAGAACTCACTTTGTTTACAATATTGCTAATTTATTAACTTTCTGATCATTAACTGACCATGGTGCACACGGGCACATACATCTTAGAGGGTAGAAAACACGACGAAGGGGAGAGAAAGAATGGTCATTCATTAGTCTCTGCTAGTCTCTACGATGCTAGTGCCCCAACCTCCAAGCAGATATAACGTTCTTTTTCAGCGACGAGATTTTAGACGTGTTTACTGTATGCCGTTCAACGTACAAAAACAGAACAAATTACAAAGTTGAAAATGTACGAAAGTTTATTAAGATATTTAAAAGCTAGCTGTCTATCCGGCGCTGCTCGGGTTGAAAGGTGTATGATCCGGAACACCTTAATGATTTACCCTCCTCATCCTTCATACCTACCACCAGCTAGTGCAGAACAGATTAAATACACCTCCATCACCTCCCTCCCGCCATCGTCATATCTCACAGCCATATGCACAGAATATGTCATATTAATCCCCCTAATATCTCCCCCAACCTTTGCCCCCTCTTCCCCCCGCTCCCCTCTCTTCCCCATCTACATACAAACAGGTCAAGAACAGAGACAGACTAAATGCATTTCCATCACATCCTTCCTGCTGCTCGGGTTGAAACAGATGAGATCTGAAACAGATTAAAAATGCTCCCCTCTTTCCCCCTCCCACACAAACAGAATAAGGCTGGAACAGACTAATGCACCTCCATCACCACGTCCCTGCCTCCAGTATAAACATAGCCACTTATGACTTGCCACCGTGCCTACTATTCAACTATACACTTATGTTCTTGAATGTGTTCATTGTGTTGGTATGAAATATATTGGTTCATCTTTCTTTATTCACAACACAAGATATTTTTGATACATTTACAGTTTCGCCAAACAACTGTTGGCATCCTCGGAATGCTCTTCCCGCGCAATGTCAAAGGTCAAATATTCTAATCCTGAACGAGGATGGAATCATAAACTCGCGAGAGTTGGTGGTACCAGACTGAAGCAACATCAGAAGGACGTGGAAGCAAACCAGAAGGGAGCATACACCAGATCCACAAAGAAAGAGTCTAAAATGGAAATAAACAAGTGTGCTATCACAGACCATGTGAACCAGAACAACCATCAGACAGACTGGGAGGGAACCAGAGTAATAGACAGAGAGAGTGAATGGAAAACCAGGACCATCAAAGAGTCTGTACACATCCGAACCTGCAAACAGGTTATGAACAGAGACGGGGGGAGGGGGGGCACCAACTCTCGCGAGTTTATGATTCCATCCTCGTTCAGGATCAGAATAATTGCCCTTTGACATTGCGCGGGAAGAGCATTCTGAGGATGCCAACAGTTGTTTGGCGAAACTGTAAATGTATAAAAAAAAATATCTAGTGTTGTGAATAAAGAAAGATGAACCAAAATACACTTATGCTTTCCTACTAACTCATAGATAACTTCACGGTTACTGAAAAACGTGAGACCACGTGCAACTTCCGTTTGACTTACAAACGTTTATCATATACATTTGATTACTAACATTTTACGTACGTGCGCCCTTAAATCAGCGTAATAAAGATGCTTTAAAATACTTTATTCTTCTATTTTAATAGTAACAAAGAAAAGATTTGGTTTGAAATATAGATAAAAACGACCACCAAGTTGTCCTGATTATACATACATAATTTAGCGTGTGTATGTCTTCTTGTTAAAAGTGTGGGGTGACACAGGATAGTGGAACATGGGACATGGGGTAAACAAAATAGTGGAACATGGAACATAGGGGTAAGAAATAGTGAAACATGGAACATAGGAAGTCATAGTGGAACATAGAACATGGCAATTACCTAAAAAAATCACTTTTGTCGTGATTTTATGGTGTTTTGATTCAATTTTACACTACTTTCGTTCAATAGGAGAGGTTTCGAACGCATCATAATTAAGGACCCCATTATATTGCGGTGTTGGTCAATATGATATTCTACACTTCATAATTGTGGCAATCATCCAGACAAAGTTTGGATTCTACAGCATCTACCAAATGTGCTTCTTTGGCTGAGTGAATATGCAGTTAGACTCGTGACCAGAAGGCCGTGGGTTCATTTGCCAGTCGGCTCTGCTTGTGGGTGTTGAGCAAACTCATACCTAAATAGTTGCACACGGCTCTGTGGCACCTACACTTTAATTAGATACAGGTCATTGGGTTGAAAGAGTAAGTGAGTGATTGTGTGAGTAATAACATCATTGTGCCAATGACCTGGTATAAAATGTTAAGTCGTGAGAACAACACTTGGATCACAACTATGAACCACCACATTTACATTTACGTCAAGCTGACTAAAACCTCTAATATAAAAGTTTGCAACAGTTACCCTTTCCTTAACATTTTTACACTGCTCAAACTGGCACGTATATACTCCAGTAATGAGTGTGAATGCTGAGTAAGTGCTCGTAGACAGTTGCACCCCTACTACAGAGCTCCAATAGGCCAATTTCAGAGTATCCATATTTATAATGCCTTTACACAAAGGATCTGGGCTGGATAAGGCTTTGAATATTCAGACCCATCCTCAATGTGTTTAAAGAGACTTATATGTTTGAAATTACAGACAGTTTTATAAAATAAATTATGCAGAAAATGGCTCAGATTGCACATGTGAGCACACAAAATTTAAAAATTTCCCTGTGGGAGCATGCCCCCAGGCTACCCTACCATAGTACATTTATCACCATTGTTTGCTCCTCTATAACCCTCCCCTCACTAACAACCTGGGCGCGGCCCCGTAAATGGATATTGGCAAAATTCTTGACGGATTTCAGTCTACATACCGATAATATGGAACTGAACAGTGATGCAATACAAGAAATATCGATCATTGGTGAAAGTGGTGCTGGTAATATAGAGGTAGAGGCTTCTGGTGATCTCTCTGGTCCCTAACAAGTACTACTACATCAGATAAGAATGCCAAAAAGGTTAGAAAATAGTTCTCTATACGTGCACATAGCCACATGAATGTTCATTCATGCATCAAAGAATTATATTGACTTAAATCAGTACATTAGGGCCTCTGGTAATATAATTAGTGCATTATTGGTCCGTTTTGACCCCAGGGGTATAATTTTTGTGATATATTTTTATCGGCTTGGTTTTTCTTCTTTTTCTATTTAGCAGTTATCACCCTATATCCTGCCTTTATCAGGACTGATGATTATTTGATTTGGTTAAATATTAGGACTTCCATGAAAAATATTTGATTTGGGTCCGCATGTAATAAAGAATTGCTGATAAATGTGTTCAAAATGTTTATCATTTTCATAGTGGAACATGGAACATGAGAAATTATAGTGGAACATGGACCATATGGGGGGAGAGATAGTGGAACATGGAACATAGGGGGAAAATAGTGGAACATGGAACTCGGGACCCGAGTGTCACCCCCTTCTTGAAACAAGGTTCACAAAAAAATCCTATATTCATTTACTAGGTGTCTACCCGGCGCTGCTCGGGTTGAAACAGATGAAATGCGTAGCACATTCCTCCTCATCCTTCCCTCTGTCCCCCATCCCGTAAAACAGCTACCGTTAGTATACAGGCCTGGGACAGTTTAAACACACCTCCATCACCGTCCTCCCACGTGACAGCCATATAGACACTACGTGTATATAACAATGATTGATCCCTCTAACATCCCTCCCACCAGCTACTGCTACCCTTGGTAAACATGTGCAGAATAGATCAATTATCCACCCTCCCCTACCCTTCTTTCCGCCTTCACTCTCCTCTTCTCCCCATCCCTCTCTACCTTATCCCCCTCTAAACAGTTCCAGAACAGACTAAATGCATCTACATCACCCCCTTCCATCTGCTGCTTGGGTTTAAAAGGATAAGATCTGGAACAGATTAAATGCTCCTCCCTTCTCCTCCCTTCCTCACCACCATCCTTACCCCCCCCCTCCCCATATGAACACTCTTCTGCCACCCACCCCCCTCCACAAAACAGGTCCGGAACAGTGATAATACGTGTCTGGTGTGATGTGTAACACATGTAACGTATACACAAAGGTTTATCATATTACGTGCATTTTACGTGTACATGTGCACTGGAAACAGCACAAAGATGCTGTAAAATACTTTACGCTTCTATTTTAATAGTAACAAAAAATAGATTTGGTTTGAAACGTAGATTATAACGACCACCAAGTTGTCCTGATTGTACATACATTATTGGAAGTGTGTACGTCTTGTGGTTAAAAAGCCTTTTGTGACACAAAAAATCGCCTCTTCCTTTACATATTACTAGCTGTTTACCCGGCGTTGCTCGGGTTGAAACAGATGAGATGCGGAACACATTAAATGCTGCTCCCTCCACATACATCCTAGTGTCCCACATCCCTCAAACCAGTTCTCGTCAGTATACAGGTCTGTGACAGATTAAATACAGCTCCATCACCGTCCTCCCATCGGCATATGTCTAAGCCATTTACACACTAAATGTACTAAATATGGCAATGATTGATCCCTCTAATATCCCCCCCCCAGCTACTGCTACCTATGGTAAACATGTGTGGAGCAGATTAAATGTCTCACCCATCCCTACCCTTCCTTCCAACCCGCCGCCCCTTCTTCTCTCCCCAACCCTCTCTACCCCATCCCCATCTAAACAGGTCCATAATTAATGCACCCCATTCCTGCTGCTGCTCTGGTTGAAACGGATGAGATCAAAAACACATTGAATGCTCCTCCCTTCCCATTCTTTCCCCTGTCTCACATCCCTCACACTAACTCCCGTTACTATACAGGTCCGGGAAAGACTAAATAAACTTCCATCACCTTCTTCCCACAGTCATATGTGGCAGCGATACACACACTACATGTATGTGGCAATTCTTGATCAGTCTAATATCCCTCCCTCCAGCTACTCCTACGCCTGGTAAACTCGTGCAGACCATTAAATGTGCATCTCAATCACCCCCTTTCTGCTGCTGCTCGGGTTGAAATTGATGAGATCTGGAACAGATTAAATGCTCCTCCCTGCCTCACCACCAGCCATACCCCCACCCCATGTGGACACCAGCCATGTCCCCCCTCCTCCCGCCATATGGACACACACACACCATTTCTGCCAACACCCCTCCTCAAAACAGGGCCGGAGCAGATGAAATGCACATCCATCCCCATCACCACCCTCCCCACATTGCCCAGCTCCCTCTTTGTATGACTGTACGTGCATCGTACGTTTGACATATACAAACGTGTAACGTATTACGTACCTTTAACAAACATGGTCCTGTAAACAAATTTAATAATAATTAAGATGAGATGCAATAATAAAATGTTCAATAATTTTAACAAATTTTCGGCATGTACTGCCTTCATCAAGTTATAAATGAAAACAATATACAAAACAACGTTCTACGTAGAACGTAACACGTACACACGTAAAAATACGTAAAAATACGTAAAAATATGTACGTGAAACGTCAGACGTATTGTGTATGCGTTTAACTTAAACCCATAGTCAACAAGACAGATTATCATTATAATACAATAGTATTATAATAAAAACTCAATAAGATGATAAAATACTGCTACATATCAACCAATAATAAGACAACATGATGAAAATACATTACATATCTGGGGTAACAAAAACAGAATTATAATCCGTATTCATTCCTCTGCCTAAAAAACATCCTAATCTACCAATCATTTTTTTTCTTTTAACTTTCTACTTATTAAACCTCTCTCTAATAATAACCCACAAACCTCCATATCTTCCACCCCCCTATGTCTATCAGAATTGAAATGTCTAGCTACCTCCTTATCAGCCTTATCCCTTACATCTTTCAAGTGTTCTCTAAATCTATCACCCAGTCTACGTCCTGATTCTCCAACATAAAGTTCCCCACATTTCTTACAAATAATACAATATACTAACCCTTTCGTTTCACATGTAAACGATGATCTAGGACTAAAAGTGTCTCTTGGTCCCACTACCATGTCCTCCTTAGAGACATGTCTACATGTGAAACATCTAGATCTACCACAAGGTTTAGTACATTTATCTCCTGTGTCTTTGACACGAGCGTGAACCAATAAATCTTTAACGTTAGTATCCCTGCGATACGCTATCAATGGTTGTTTACATCACAAGATACTATTACATCAATTGCTAAGAACAGAAATGATTCATGGGGTCAAGAGGTTTTAGGCCGCATTCAATTTGTTAATGACCTCCATGCAGCTGATGTGGTCTATCACCAAGCCTGTTGTATAAATTTTCGTACTACTGGCAAAAATATTCCTAAAAAGTTTGCCCAAGAAAGCAATAAATCTCTCAATATTTCCTCAGCAGGCAGGCCATCCAACACAGACCAATTGGATGCATTTTTCAAGGTTGTGGATCACTTAGAAACAAACCGTGAAGAACTTTTATCTGTACCAGATCTTTGTGACATGATGAAAACATTTATGGGTAGGGATTCATCTAATGCATACAGTACTGTTTGGATGAAATGGAAGTTGAACGAACACTTTGGTAATAGAATTGTAATTGGAAATGTTCATGGTAAACCAAATGTTGTCACTTTTACAAACAATGCAAACACTATATTAACAGTTTTTCTGCAAACCTCGAACCACTGATACAGAGGCAGGAAAAGCAAGACTTATGTCTACAGTGGTTAAATTATTACAGCATGATATCAAAACAATAGAAAGCGATAATTCTGCATACCCTACAAGTGATGAAATGTCTAATGTTGATGAAGCGCTTTCATTTCTGCCACAATCATTGAGACTTCTCTTACAAGGTTTATTTCCACCAAACAATAACATTAAGGTTGCAGCCATTGGGCAAAGTATAGTGCAGGCTGTTAGACCTAGAGCATTTATAGCTCCCCTTCAATTGGGTCTTGCTGTGCAAATACACCACCATTTTGGGTCCAAATTCTTAGTGGAATCCCTCCATTAAGCAAGGTTTTTGTTCCTCATATAAAGAGGTGCAAGCCTATGAAAAGTGTGCAGCTGTAGCCCATGGCACAGATCTCCCAATGCTGGCACCTGGTAAGTTTATACAACATGTGGCAGATAATGTTGACCATAATATACAAACATTGGATGGGTTGGATACATTTCATTGCATGGGTATTATTGCCACCGTCACCCCAAGTTCAAAAATATCTTTTGAAATACCAAAAATGAATGTTGCTCTTGATGATATCAAAGCTGTTGGACGTATTCCTATCGTTTATTACCAATCAGTTGTTGATGAAACAAGACCTTCCAAGCAACTTCCTATTATTGATGGGAACTACCCATCTGATTATCATTTCCTTTGGAAAGTATCCTACCTATTGATTTTATGAAGGCCCATGTGGGCTGGGTACATGCACATGTTACTCAAAGGAACATATCCAGGTGAATCAGAAGTTGTATTTATGCAAATGATCGACATGAATCCTAGTGATCCAACCTGCATCTATTCCACAATGCTATTTGTTTGTCAACAATCAGCAAAATATAAATGCACCCTAGTGTTGACATTTGATCAGCCATTGTGGTGGAAAGCCTTCACCATTGTACACAATGAGCCAGTTGGTAGCCCACTCAAATGTATGATGATCCGGTTAGGTGGGTTTACATCCAAATGAGCTTCTTGGGTAGCATTGGCAATCTTATGTCTGGATTGGGTCTTGCGGAAGTATTGCAAGTAATTTTTGCTGAAAATACTGTTCCCCATCTTCTTTCTAGCAAGGCAGTAAGAGGCCATTTAATAATGGACTCAGCTCTTAATGCTTTACTCTTATCAAAGGCTTATGGCATTGATCCACAGCCTTCTAATAATGATTTTGATCAAGATGAGGCAATGCCAGATAGTGATTTATGTGATGTTATAGGCGTAAGAGACATGATAAAGACTTCATTATGCGAAAGTGAGACTTTCAATATCAATAGTGTGTCCTTAAAAAACTTGATGCACAAAATTGAAGTCATCAAAACGTCTCTTGCAAAGTCCAGAACTGCCTCTTTATGGCTTCTGTATATGTCCATGCTTGACATTTTGAGAAAGTTCATTCACGCTGAGAGGACTGGAAATTGATTGTTACATCTGCAAGCAATACGTGATATGTTGCCATTTTTTGCTGCTTCCGGTCATACATTGTATGCTAAGTCAGCATACATATATCTGCAAATGATGACAGATCTTCAATTGAGAAGCCCTGACATGCCCTGAGAAGTGTTAAATCTACTGGTGGTCTAACCAGAGGTCGTGGAATGTCTGAGAGCACTCGACTTGTTTGGCTTCTATCTACGCCTGCATGTGCAAGCATAAACAGTCCTATGCAGGAACTCACCAATGTTGGTTATTCAGCAGGTGAGCAAGATACGTATAAAGATCTATCACCAACAAGAATAGATAGAGACATTGCAGATATAGAAGTTATAAAGCAATGTACATGTACATATATTTTCATTTTGATGAAATTGACACTAAAATGATGAAAGAATATGATCAATATAAACTCCTCAATCCATAATCTGTCATTTTTGGTTCAAAACTGAATTTCGTAATGTTATCATGAATCACTTGTAAAATCCAAAGTTCTTCTTCAATCCATCCTAAATTTGTTGTGCACATGTCCAAATAATTAGGCAATGATATGAAATAATAAAAATCTCAATTTCATGAATAGCAGCTTTTCAAAAAAAAACACTTCGTAAGTTGATTTTATTAAGATTCTGAAAAAAATCACATTTATGCAAATTAGATGAATACTAATTAAGAAATTTACATATTTGTTATGTGCGTCCGATAGATGAGTACAAGAGCTTTCAAATGAAATATCATACATATCTGTAGCTAAGATAGTTTAAATTATATGACATGTTTTATATTCTTACTTTTCGCAGTATTTTCCATGACGTTGCCATGGAAACCAGCAAATTACTAATACCTACAGAGGGTTGATTTTTGGAGACTTTTAGTATGTTACAGAAGAAAGGTTTTGAAAAACATATCAATCGTTAAACATTATGTTGCAATTACTTTGACGTCAAGGGTTTTTTCACCCTAAAAGCCCCATAGCATAAACCGATTTTATAAGTATCTACCGAAGCTCAGTTACGTCTGCACCATGTATCACGCATATACCACGCTGAAATGTGAAAGTCTTTTAGACCACATATGAATTTAAAGTTGCATTGGATATCATTGAATGTGAGCATAATAATATTTATTTTTGTTTGATTCGCGCTGTTTCTATTGCATGATCCAATGCTATTATTGCACGATGGTGGGAAGTGACAGAAAAATGTCTTGCAAAAAGAAACTCAAAGCCATAAATAAACCGTGTGCGATGGCCAGAGAGGCATACAAGAAGCTCCACCATTAAACCAACCACCTCCTACAGAAGTTTTGTATGAGATACATCGACAACATCCTTAACGATGGTCTAGATGGGAACTCTAATAAACCATTCTGGTGCTTCATCAAGTCCAAGAGAACTGAATCATTCAGAGTGGCACCACTGAAGGAAAAGGGACAGGTACACTCAGGCTCTTCGAAGAAGGCTTCCATCCTTGCCCACCAGTTCCAGTCTGTGTTCACCGTCGATGATGATGAGGCAGCCACCACTTTCCTTCATGACCCCAGCCTGCTACCCATACTAGATGTGACCTTTAGTGAGCAGTGTATCAAGAAACTACTAAAGGGAGTCGACCAAGAGAAGGCATCGGGCCCTGATCAGATTCTGTGTTGTATTTTGCAAGAGCTGCAAGAGGAACGTTCCCCTGTGTTTACTGCCCTGTTCACAAATTCATACCACACTGGAAGTCTACCAGCAGTCTGGAAAGCAGCAAGGATATCACGTACCAAGTACAAGTTGCAAATTATCGACCAGTGAGCTTGACCTGTGTTGCATGTAAGTTACTAGAACATGCACTATGCAGTCACATTCGTAATCATCTTGACAAGCCCTTTCACCTACACAAGCACGGTTTTTTGAAAGAAGCTTAGCTGCAATTCGCAACTTCTGGTAAGAACTCATGACCTTATATCACAACTTTTTCAAACTTCTCTCTCTCTAGTCTTTTTAACACGCATATTTCTACCAACGAGAGATAGAGCTGAAGACAGGTTTTACAACCCCAAGCTTCCATTTGATTATATCAAGTGGCCCTGGCGGGACTCGAACTCACGACCCCAAAGTTTCAAACCCAGAATGATACCATCATCCCCATCATCGAGCTGTTAAAAGGTTAAACGGCTGAACTGTTGTCTCTGTAACCCCCAGCTTACATACTCATATCAAGACTGGATCACAAAAGTTGACGTGGGCATCCTCGATTTCTCAAAAGCTTTCGACGTAGTGCCACACCAGAGGCTCATGTGAAAACTCCCCTCTGTATATATGGTATCGAAGGCAAGATCTCTGGCTGGAGCTCTGAGTTCCTGTTGGGTCGTACACAGAGTGTCTTTATCGGCAGATCTCACTCTCGTATTCGCACTGGTGGTGACCCTGTTCCCCAAGGTACAGTCATGGACCCCTACTATTTATTCTGTACTTAAATGACCTAATATCTGTCCTCAGTCCATCCACTTCATGTTAGTTCGTTGATGATTGTTTGATCCATAGATCTGTTCACACTATAGAAGATAAGATTATCCTACAGAGAGATTTAAATTCACTGTTCGAGTGGGGTAATTTCTGGGGCCTCAAGTTTAATGAGTGAAATATCCTCCATCTTGCTAGACAACTTAAAAAACCTGTTCGTTTCTATACCCTAGGTGGTGATATCACAAGTTCTGTCGGTGAGGCGAAGTATCTAGTCCTACTTCGTGACCTTGGCTGGCTAAGCTTGGCAGATTGGTGAAGGAACCAATGTCTATGCTTATTCGACAAGATACTGCACGGAGCCCTGGATATCCCTCCTCAAAGCATTGACATTAAGATTCACAATGGAAGAGCTACCCGTGGTGATCATCAGTGGAAGCGAGTAAGAAATTATAGACATTCTCCACTGTGGAAGGGGACAGTTACAAGAACAATTACGGAGTGGAACAATCTGAACCCGGGAAACGTCGAGGCTGACTCTATTACAACTTTTAAGAGTCAGATATCTATCTGCCAACCCATAGCCAGAACTCGCACCCTCCTTCACTCACGTATTGCCTCATCAGAGGAGGCCAGTCCCCATAACTGGGGCTGGCTTATTTGTGAATTAATGCACTAAAACTAGAATGAGACCAGAGTATTCACTACCAACAGCTGCAAAAGCAAAAACGCCGCAGCATGCATGGGTGATTTATTAGGTAAGGATTAGCCAAGACGTTAATTATGTCATCTTGATCACAGCTTCTATTTCACATAACCAGTACCACATGCTAAAACGAAAATTACTCAAATACAGCAGCTATACAGCTGCTCTGAAAATAGATTGCTGTTTTAAAAATAGAAACCACGTGCTTTGAGTAAATGACGTCATCTTAGCCATACAACTTGCTACTTTTGCATCTTCGAGAAAGTTTTAGAATAGGACTTCATGTCAGATCATTTAAAGGCCTTGTGATAGGCTCGTCTGTCACTAGCTGTGGCTGGTGTTATGCAATTTCTATTCATAAAAACAGGGCTTTAAAGAAGGGGAGCACATATCTAGCTGGCTCACCCTCGGTTGAAATTCAATTTCTGCCGCCTGTCTATTCATACAACAAAATCGTACACAGTGCGTGCCCGTACTACATGATAATATTAAGTGGAGTATAAACAAGATTATGATGATTTATAAATGTCTTTTACTCAAGACGGGTCTACTACACGACAACATCTTCCGTTTAATTGTACTCTTAATGTTCTGGCAAGCAAGCTCCTACAACATGCTCACCAACTTTACCTTTACACACTCTTAGTATTTGATCTGCCAACTCCTTATTGTTCCAACTTAACATAATGTGTTTACTTTGATCTCATTCATTACACAAAGGGTTACAATATTGAATCATCAAATAAAACCAATTATATCTTGCTTTTATTTAATTGGAGATATACTAACCAAATTCCAACACATGAATATTTCATGGACGCCGGCAATGTCACTTAATCTATCTACCAACGAATGTGTCCGCCGATACGAAGAGCCATGTTTGCCTTCCGTCCGCGTCATTCGGCACCTTGAATGGCGGGCCCATCTCCGTCCTAATCCCCGCCCCAGCTCAAATGACGGCTGCGGACGCATCCCGCGAGACGCGTCCGCTCGCCGTAATACGCACCATAACAAGTGATTTACTGGCGCAGACGATAATGAAGTGCGCGGCGGACTAATGCGTGCATCAAACGGCGCGGCCGTGTATCAATTTCGCGCTGAAAGGCGCGAGCGGCGGCGTGCGCAGCCGCGCGGAAGGCGCCGTGAATTAGCGAGAAACTGGCAAAGTGAAAGGGGATAAAAAGGCGGCGGGACGTGCATAGCGCGTTACACGGGCCGCGCGGGAGACATCAATTCAAATGCGACTCAATAGGAAGCGGCGAGATAACTGCTGCCTGCTCAGCAAGGCAAACTGGTGCTCGCGGGAAGCGCCCAAAAGGCGGCATTACAGGCTGTTTGGGCGCACACACAGCGGATTAGGGCGATAAATGGACGGCGGCGGCGGCGTGGCGGTGGAGGTGAGTGCACTTGACGAAAATCACTTCTTTCACATGGAGCCGCCGCTGCGTGTACACATATGGCGGAGCATTCAACAGGCAGGCGACATATATACATATATACATATATACATATATACATATATACATAGAATACTAAAACGAATGACTGGCTTTCCTGTTTTTTTATTTTCCTAATGTACATTTTCAACTTAAGTCTTTTCAAGGAAAGAACATATATTACAGTGATAATATATAAAACGTAAAGTTAATTTACAAATAACATATAATATATAGGAAGTTAATATAATAATATATACACTTGATGGTGAACTAGGTTTGTAAACAATGATACACTACTTTAAATATAGTGGATATTAAATATCTAATCATTTTGAAACATAGGGTTATCTTTATCCCACATAAGAATAAAGACATAATGTACTCGAGTATTTCACGAATATCTAAGATATATACAGTAAACATAGCATGTATCACATATACATATAAAGACATAATGTAATCTCGTACTTCATGAGTATCTAAGATATATACAGTAAACATAGTATGGATTATTGAGACATGTAGGTATGAAAGGGGTTCTAAAGTGATAAATTGTTCAATTTAGGGTTGAATTGTTCAATGAACAAGTTCTCCTTTATTAGTCCCTCAGTTTTAGTGTCATTGAGTTTAAAACTTGCACACACACCCAGAGTGTCGTTTGTCATTCCTACACACATATATACATATATACACACACACACACACACACACACACACATCATTAGTAGGAAAAAGAAAACTACTCTTCTTATTGCATACAACTTTGTTTCATGACTTTTCTCAATCTTCAGTGCAAATGATTCTATTGGAAAGTATGGTACAAATAATTATGATGTGACAAAAATTAACTAGAATACGATGATGGTTCATTTACAATTTTGGGGAGTGTCGATCTATGTATCCTGGTTGTGAACAGCATATGGGTATGGGGTTACATGTACTACATTAAATGGGGGTATTTATTGCTACAATTGAGACATGATTAGTTTAGTTTTACAGATTAGATTATTACATAATGCACTAAACAGTATTGGTAGTTAAGCAGTTTCAAGATGCAAGAAGTGGTGTTATGAATATCCAGTGTTTCAGGGGGTGATGACTTCGGTATTGCTTATGTATTGCCTTATACTAGGTATTTCTTTCTGTGCCGGCACTCGGTAGCTAATTCGTTTCTATTGTTCAATGATGACATTTTTGGGCGGCAGATGATGAAATCTGAATTTTTGTCTACAAAAATTACTTTTTAATTTGTACAAAGTGCAGTTTACATTGGGTGGTTGGTGACCTGTTTGTGGTCAGTTAACCGTGTTATGTCGCATCGTTGATTTATTATTTGTTTATCCCGTAGTTACTACGACTAAACGGTCGTCTGGGACTTCAATACGTTTCTATAGATTCATCTAAATGCACATGTTCCGCAAATGTGCATGTTTTGTAAATTTGCCCCAATTGTTGGGTTTTTTAGTCAAATCTTTTACATGCTATTTGTAGTTTTACTCAGTTTAGTTTACCAGTTTCTTGGGGATTTGGTGCTCAAGATGTAGTTATTGCGGTTTGACGCTGCACCTGTTTACGTTCCACACACATTGGAGGATATCATGCTGACTCAAGTTGTTAGTAAACCTACACGAGGCAATATATATTGGACTTAGTATTGACTGGCAATACAAACATTATTGACAAAGTCGAAGTGTGTGGAAACTTCAGCACTAGTGAT
>CM032663.1:23084809-23095171 GCA_019095985.1 Streblospio benedicti | reverse complement strand
TCTACCTCTTACAACGAAATCCTTCTAGGAGTGCTTTAACAATACGAGAATCAAACTAAACATACACAATAACATGAAATGAAACATAAATACAAATTTAACAAACCTTATTGCTCTTCTAAGGGGATTCTAGGGGTGCTTTTAACTTGTTATAAAACGAACGACTTTTAGACTATAGGCAACACTTGGCGGCAAGGAACTAACCCGTTACAACAGCGGCAAAACTTTTACCAAAAAATCAGAAAAAGTATGGAATAATAATAGTGGCAAATTTTGACATTTACACTCTACGGTTAGTTTCAAACATATATTTAAATACAGACATTAATTTTATTACTATAGGCAAAGGTGACGCATTCGAGAGGGGAAACTACAGGGGACTCAAGCTGATAGACCAAGTAATGAAAGTACTGGAGAGAGTGGTGGAGCAATTGATTAGGAAGAAGACGCAGATCAGTGACATGCAGTTCGGATTCATGCCAGGAAGAGGGACGACGGATGCCATCTTCATAGTGCGCCAGATGCAGGAAAAGTACCTGGCAGCATACAAGCCACTGTACCTAGCCTTTGTAGACCTTGAAAAGGCTTTTGATCCTGTCCCAAGTCAGGTCATCTGGTGGGCCTTGCGCAAGCTACGTGTCGAGGAGTGGCTAGTCGTGCTGGTGCAGTCAATGTACAATACAGTACTCAGTTGCGTACGTGTTGGAGATGAGTAGAGTGAAGAGTTTAGTGTGGAGGTCGGTGTGCACCAGGACTCGGTTCTAAGCCCACTGCTCTTCATTATAGTTCTGGAGGCTCTCTCCCTTTAGTTCTGCACGGGTTGCCCCTGGAAACTGCTGTATGCTGATGATTTAGTCATTATTGCAAACACAAAACAAGAGTTACTGGATAAAGTGCAGGCCTGGAAGGAGGGTATGGAGGAGAAGGGACTCTGTGTGAACATAGGAAAAACCAAGTGTATGATCTCTAGGTTAAAGCTCGACAGACTGCAGAAGACTGGGAAATATCCTTGCATGGTCTGTCTCGCGGGTACAGGCAGTAACTCCATCTACTGTGGAAAATGTGCTTGTTGGTCCACAAGGAATGCAGTAGCATCAAAATTCCTCTGAGAATTGACCCAAGTTACGTATGTCCGAGATGTTCAGGTGCTGCCAGATGGCAGGCCAGTCAAGGAGGTCACAGTAGTTGGGCATAAGATAGAAGTTGTTTCCGAGGTCTGCTACTTGGGTGACATGCTATCCAGCGGTGGTGACTGTGAGCTAGCTTCTACCGTGAGATGCAGGACCGCATGGGGGAAGTTCCGTGAGCTCCTCCCTATACTCATAAACAAGCATCATACCCTGGTATCCAGAGGCAGAGTTTACTCCACTTATGTATGTAGTGTGATGCTACATGGATCCTAAACCTGGGCTGCCTCCTCCAAGACCCTGAACCGTTTGAGAAGAAATGGTCGAGCCATGATACGATGAATCTGCCGTGTAAGGCCCCAGAATGACGTGAGCTCTGACTGCCTTCTAGAAAAGCTCGGCATAAAGGACATCGAAGCTGTGCTTCGTGCGAACAGGATGAGATGGCTAGGCCATGTAGAGCAAAGCACCAGCTGGATAGCCAGAGTGAGGGAATACAAGATCATGAAACATAAAGCTCCAGACAGGCCAAAGGTGACCTGGGATGAGCTGCAGAAATGCGACTGAGTATCACTCGGCATGGAAGGAATGTACCCTGAGGACCGTCAAGCATGGAGGGAACGTCTACGGTCACGACTAGGCAGCCAGGCCGCACCCTCTGCAGATGATTGATTCAGGCCTGCCCAAATAATCAAGAATGATGATGATGATGAATCAGCACATCAACGGGTGTAGAAGCAGCTTAGTTTTGATAAATGAATATATTTTTTTACAATGATATATTCATAGTAACATCCATAATTACCTTACGACAAGTGGTTTCTATTTCATAATTTGGCAGCTATCTTGGATTTCAATATGGCTACCAGTTATTGGTGAATGTTTGTTGTCTCATTTGAAAGCCAATATATATTTGTGCAAAACAAAACACTAAAATCATGCCTTTGTGACATCCCTAATGCTATATTTTAGCAAAATCATGATGTGTTTGTTTCGAACGACTGCCATTTTAAAAATGGCTGCCATATGTCGAAGATGACTTCGGGAAAAATGGAAACATTACTTTTCTGGTAGGATATAGTACAAAGTATCATAAAAATCATGTTTCCAAAAATCTATATGAAATTCCCATGAACTCAAAAATCATGACATAACTGTATATACTAAGTGCATTATGTTCCATTGTTTTTTTATTTTGGATACAGTGATTTATGACACTCTATGTAAAAAGGCGTAAGAGAGCTGTCTTTATTTATGAGGGGGAGGGGGTCGGGTTTGTGTCATTAGCTTACACTGAAATTTGCCCCCCCCCCGCTGGAAGTTGTGCACTCAAAATTTAACCATCCACCCCCCGCCCAAGTCCATCAAATACGTCACAATCATATTTTATCTTATCTAAATGTACACAGCAATATTGCTTGTTGATTTTGAATATTTTTGTAATATTATGATATTATGGATTGTTTACCATGTAAATACGAATGTATACAAATTTAGTTTACTTTTCCTAAGCATGAATGAGACTGTAAACATGCTGCGCCTGTCTTAGGCATTGCCTATTCATATTAGGATTTTTATACATATTCCTAGTTCTATCACATCCGAGGTCTGTTGTGAGAGTAGCGGAAACACCCGAGGCTTCCAATTGGGGTCAATGGGCCAGTCTGTAAATTGACAAAAGTATTTCAATATAGATCTACCTTATTCCGTATGGACATACAGTTAGCATTATGAAGAAATCCTTTTTAAAAATCTTGCCACTGGTTGGTCGAGCGGTCTGCGGGCTTGCGAGATCTCATGGAGTTCAAATCCACGGATCCGTTCCACTTTCTTTCTTGGACCTTGTACTCTTCCACTGTGTTGACCCAAGGTGTCTTGCGGAAACGACGTATAGTCAGAGCAAACTACAATTTAACCCACAAAAAATTGCTACAAAAGGTTTCCTAACTGATTCTAGTAGAGAACAGTATACTTTATGATATACTAAACGTTTACCAAAGTTGGACCACCGGAAAGGTGTTTTTTCAAGATGGCGGCCAAGATGGCTGCCAAATCCCCTAAATGAGCATAACTATGTAACTATCCTCTCAAATTTGATGATAAATGTGTGTATACATAGGGGATTTTAGGTAAGGAACTCATTTAGAACATACAAGAACTATTTTGGCTTAATTTGTAGCACAAAAATTCGATATTGCTTCAATAACAGTAGGCAACACCTCGACATGACCAAAATTTATTAACTAAAACATTCTAAGTTACACCTTTCTCTACAGATAAAGTTTCACAAGATTTATTATTGAGCATCATCATCATCATCTATACCATCATCTACAGTTTCAACTTCTTCAGTATTGTTTGGATTATCACAGTTTTCAGTTTGGCAAGTGCCACATGCAGCAGTGCATGGGAGCCCGTAGCGTCTGCAGCCACATCGAGAGGATTTGCAATCCTTTAAACAGTTGCAATTAATTATTTTCAAAAATTCCTCATGTGCAGCACTGTTATGGGTCATAATTGGAATTAATTGATCATTTTCCTGTTTCCATCCCCATTCAGTTGGGTCCATTTCATTTCCCATACCCATCCATACCATAATTTGGAAGTATACATTCTGGTAATGGAATCTTGTTGTAGCTGATGTTGGGGGAAACCGTTCATAAGTAACAAAAGCTTGAGCATTTGCCACTTTTTTGGTGAAAATGATATGGCGCATGGATGATATTGTGTAATTAGGCTTGCCACCAAAGAGATTAACCATCAGGATCTCATCGAGATCTGATATGTCTTTTTGAGATTTTCGTTGAATAATAAATAAAATTAAATAGCAGAGGATTTAATGACCGCATCAGATTTCACTAACCTCTGGAAGACTGACTTTTTTCCAATGCCAAAGATTCTTGAAGTAGAATGACATCCTGAGTAGGCATGTACAAAAACAACTAGTTGCACAAAACATCTAAAGTTTCTTTTAGCAGGTTAATATTATACACTTTGCATTCTTTGCTTGTATCAAAACGGAAGTAAATGATCTTGTTGTCTATTCTGGTGTAATGAAGGAGCAAGATGAGCAAGTCTGTATCATTACCGACCAATGTTACCTTGCAATGATGAGATTGTTCAACAGTTGCCTTAATCTCCCGGTGACTGAATGACATGGCATCCTTTTTTAGTTAATGCTGGACTGATGAGAGCAATCATGTTTGCTTTGTTTCTGTCACGCGACAAAAAGTCCTCCGTTTTGCCTGAAAACTCTGTGTCTGCAGTGAAACTAACTATCGGATGTGCAGTGTTTCCTAATTGTTGATGTGCATTGTCTTTTATCGAAGGACCTTCACCATAACCATCAAACACAACTGTTGCCCGCCCATAATGTTTCTCAGTGTAGTCTGCATAAGACTCAGCTATTGAACCATATGAGTCACCTTTCTTCCATGATAAACGATGGATCAAAGAGCCACCATCAAGCATGTAACAATCTGTTTTGGGAATATTGTTAATCACAGCCATACTTGATAAATCCGCAACATGCTCTCGAATTGCGTGAGCAGGTTGAGGTTTATCTGCTTTTCGAAGAATGTTCCTGGTCTCAAATAGAGCTGAAGGATAAGGGCTTAGGTCATACTCTAAAACCTCTTCAAGAGACAAATCTCCTGACTTCAAAACAAGAAGGAAACAGTGGAACAGAAGGGCAGGATCAATGGTACAATCAGGAACAACCTTCACAGCTGAGATATTTCCAAGTGTTCGTGCTCTTTCTTTACGCTTGAATTTGTAGGTAAATGCAGCCTTTTCAATTATATTTTTAATGATATTTTCCCCAACCAATTTGAAGTCATGTACATTCACATCTGGCTCAGCCACTATCCCAGTGACAATGTTCCAAAGAGTAGGATCAGATGTGAAGGGTGAGTCACTGAGTAGGCCTCAAACTTCAGCTGAATTTTCTCCAGATCAGATGCATCTCTGTGGACTGGTAGTATATTTTACGTTTGTGAAATCCTGCATTGCAATATTATACTCACTCAGATGTTACAGGTGCAGATAAAGTCCAAAGGTTTCGCAGGTTCTTGGTCATCCCACTGCCTCAAGTTAGACCACCAGTGCTCTTTAGAGACCGCATTAAGGTTGGTTCAATGACAATATCAGTACTAAGCCCTGCCCAGCACTGATTGCTCCGCCGAACAACATGAAACGCATCAAGAAACTTTTGATAAACATCTGGGTGTTTTCCCTCCAGGTTGTCCATTTGCTGATGGTAGTAATAAGCTGATCTCAGGTAATTGAAGTGTCCAGCTGTAGCAAAGACAGGTAAGCAATCAGACACTGCCTGCAAATGCATCAACCAGGACCCAGTACGATCTGCCTTGATCAACATTCTTACCATGGCAACCATGCGCTGATAATTCAACCACAACTGGCTCGTCTTTGAGGTCTGAGCAAGTTCACATTTTTTACTCTGTATTACTGTATCAAGTTTGATCAACACCTCAGCACAAGCAGCATCCCTCAGTATTGTCTCTTTGTTAAGAAGGGAAGAGTACAGTTCCTCGGCTTGATCTAGCAATGTTTGAATATCAGAATTGTCTTTGGCCATTTCTGTTACAAGCTGACTGTGTAGGCACTTGTCAACAAGAAGATGCCCCCCCAAAGCTCTCTGGACAGCTTTCTCTGTCATCATGTGCATGACTGCATTTTCTCCAAATACAGTCTCAAGTATATTTTTGAGACCAGTCCCTTCCATGAGCGTGATAATGTTGTGGTCCACATTATCAGCAGCATAGAGGACTGCCATATCCAGCAAATCTACATCACCACCTAGAACATCAGGCTCCACACAATCTGAGGCATTTTTTTCAAATCTCATCACTTCAGTGTACGAAGAACAGAATCCCATTTCGTGTAGAGTATCAACAATGAGACTTAAACGATAGAGATGATGGATTTGCACAGCAAGTCCTATTTGTAGTGGTGCAATGATAGATCTTGGGCAAACTGCTTGAATTATGGCTTGACCAACTGCCGCAACTTTGCGTCTTGCGTCTTTGTCCACAAACAATATCTCCAGTGCTGTCCGCAGACTAGTCGGAATGAACAATAGAGCTGAATCAAGGTTTAAATCATCAGAACTTGGATACTGATTTGTCACTGTAGACACCTGAGATTTTATGTCAATTTTGATTAATTTAGCAGCAGTTTCAATGACAGCACGTTTCTGAGATTCTTCATCACCTTCCAGACACTTTTGCTTGTAATATGACCTCAGAATTAGTAACATTTGTTCTCTGATTGTTACAATACTGTCCACACCTTCGCCTTCACAAAAATTAATCAAAAATGATCTTTAGATGCTTTTTCAAACTGTGGTTGTCATATATGGTTCTGAATCTGGATTACAAAGATAACCTTTCATCATACGTTTCAAAGATGATTTATTAGATGGGAGCAGGGATATATACAGCATTCAACACATTCTTCAGGAAAATGTATAGAAAATTTCCATTTAACCTGTTAAATAATGGCCCTTTTTAATTTCTAATAGTCTTAATGTGTTCCTTGCCCCACGATACCTGGATTTAGACACCAATATCATCAACTTGGTAAGGATAGGTACATAGTTATGACCATTAATAGGTTTAGCAGCCATCTTGGACGCCATCTTGAAAAACACATTTTTCTGACTGTCCTACTTTGGTAAACTTTTAGTATGTTATAGAGTAACCTAATCCCTACTAGAAACAGTTGAGAAACCTTTTGTAGCAATTTTTGGGGGGTTAGGGGTAGTTTTGAAACAGTCTTATGATAAAATAAAGTATGATTATCTCAGAAATGAGAAAACTTCATCACAAAAATGGTGGTCTGTATTAAAAGAAATGCAACAGGCAAATGATGCATTTGAGTCTATACCGCCTATACATATAGGTGAGGATATAGTGAAGAAATATGTCATGGTTTGGAGCCCACCATGTATGAATGCATGCCCGAGTGTGGTGAATATTGCCCGAGCTTGCGAGGACAATATTCAACCACATGAGGGCATGCATTCATACATGGTGACCGACAAACCATGACATGTATTCATTATAACACGATAAACACTCAAAGATGCCAATATTTCACAACAAATGAACTTTAATCTTTTCTTTTTAAGTTAGGACGCCATGGATATTAAACGTCTTACGTATATGTGCGTAGTACAACAAACGCCATACGTTTAGAAATAACTTCAGACGTACTATTTCACTTCAGTCTTACTTAGAAATATATATACCACATGGAAGTTTCATTGAGAAAATTTTGAAAACATTCTGTTATTTCATGTTGTAAACAGTAATTAAGCATTTTTTTTCCTTGTCTCAATCATCTACGCATTATTTACAAGAAAATTTTGCAGAAAATCCAACGTACACACAATTCTTTAGCATTGGCATACATTTAATGAGTTTACAGATGGCCAATATGATTATATATTGATTTACTTATTTGAATAGATGCGGAAAGTGTGACCCACTTTTAGAGGGCAAAATTCACCCATGGTTAATCGAGTAATTATGCCCAGCTGATTTTGGCTCTAAGCCAATCAGAATGCAGGATAGAGTCACGTGTCACAGATAGAGTGTTATGATGACATATGATACATCCCTGAGGGCGTTATGATTTTGGATGGTGGCCTTGATTACATAGATATCACCTTGCACGGCGTTATTGATCAAGTTAGATGTTTGGACACCTCTAAATCGTATGGTCCTGATAATATATCCCCGAGATTCCGGAGGGCGTGTGGCGACGTGCTTATGCATTCTTTATTAAGGCTCTATTGTATGTCACTTAGACTGTGTAAAGTTCCCAAACTTTGGAAACAGGCGAATGTTGTGCCAATACATAAAAAGATAGCCAAAACATTTGCACAAATTATCGTCCAACATTACTTTTAAGTGTTGTTGGAATTTTTTTTTGAAAGAATTGTCTTCAAGTACATATTCAACTTCTTTAGAGAAAATTTTATCTTATCGATTTATCAATCAGGTTTTTTGCCAGGTATGTTCACAATGACACAACTGGTAGAAGTTTATAACTCTTTCTGTAAGGCCGTTGATGATGGAAAGGAAATATGTGTTATATTACTAGATATCTCAAAGGCATTTGATAAAGTCTGGAGAAAGGCTGAGAAAGGGCTTGATATACAAACTACAAAGATGTGGTATTCATGGACAAAAACTTGCCTGGTTTGGCAAGTACCTATCAGAAAGAATGCAAAGAGTTATTATAAATGGTCAATCATCTGAATGGGGACAAACTAGAGCAGGTGTGCCCCAATGGTCTGTTCTTGGCTCACTGTTATTCCTTATATTTATTGGTGACATTGCACATACAGTACATCATTGCAATATACGTCTTTTCGCAGATGACACCTGTTTATTTATTGAAGTAAATGATAGAGAGGAAACAGCAAGACTTGTTAATCAAGATCTGGCAGCTATTGAGGCTTGGTCTCACGATTGGCTTGTCAATTTCTCTCCATCAAAGACTAAAGCACTTACCATTAGTAATAGACCTGATGCAGAGCTCAACGCAAAATTAGAATTTATGGGTAAGACTGTGGAAGAGGTCACATCTCATACATATCTGGGTCTAAGATTTCTAATAACCTAAGATGGAAAGCTCACATTGAAGATATTACTCTTAAAGCGAGACGCAAACTTAATCTAATGATACCACTTAAAATGAAGATGGATCGTTACACACTAGAAGTTATGTACAAAAGCTTTGTTTTGCCATCAATGATGTATGTATGTATTGTATGAGGTGGTTCCTATGATAGTGATATGCAAACATTGAAAAATATCCACATTGATGCTATGAGACTGAAAACTGGAACAACTGCCAGGTCTAACATCAATAATATAATGAAAGAGTATGAAGGAAGCACCATTTCTGACCATATAAAACAAGCAACTCTCATTATGTTCTTTAAGATTTTTTTTCACGAAAAGCACCCCAGTATCTCATTGACATTTTGGACCAGCTGAATGGTGAAAGAAATTATGTTCTCAGAAATGAGAATAATGTCCGCATTCCATATTGCAGGCTTGAAAGCTATAAGAGGTTATTCTTCCCTAGATCCATTGGTCTTTGGAATGACCTTAGCCATGATACGAAGGCCCTCCAAAGTGTTGAAAGTTTTCAAACTAGCTTTAAAATGGTAGCTAGTGAGCTACAAGTCCTGTATAACTATGGGGAAAGATGGCCCGCAGTGCATAATGCAAGAATGCGAATTGGCTGTAGTAAGTTGCACGGTGATCTGTTTGCAAGGCTCCATGTAATAGACAGTCCACCCTGTAACTGTGGGGCTAATTATGAAAATGCAGAGCATTTCTTTTTATACTGCCCTTTATTTGATGATAGTAGAGAAACACTGTTAACCGATATTCAAGGTATTATGGCCACCACGACAAATAATTTACTATTTGGATGCAATAATGCTGATATTTCAAGTAATAAAGTAGTCTTAAATGCTGTCCACAAGTTTATAATAAGTACAAAGCGATTTGAATAAGTTTTCACTTCATGTAAATGCTGGGACCTATGATTCTTGAACACACTCAAACACCATGGTACAAGCAAACATCCTTTAAATAGTGTATACACTGTTGGATAATTGCTGAATAAATACATATGAAACCAAAGGCCGTGGAGTCTAACACACGGTCTCCTGCTAACACCAGACCAGTCATTATGTGTCGGACAAGGGCTGTAGACCGCTGAGCTAACCTTTCCACGCCTGACAGATGTGTTCATACTTGGCCAGTATCAATTGCGCAGTGCCACTTCAGGCCACTTGACGCCTATGATACTATTTATAGCCTTGCAGCCTTTAACGCTACTAGAGCCTCTATGTCACTGAATCTCTCTATGTCGAGTACATTGCAATCTGACAGGACGATGCCGTGCCCTGGCCCACTTCTTTTACAATAATACAAGCAACAGTATCAATTGACAAATTAAGAATGTAAAAATGAACATCGCTCTATTTTAAGATATTTACTGCCTTACTATCACTTGTATAAGTGCCCGCTTCATTTAAGCACACTCATTTTCATACATTTTCAAAACTTTTCTCCCCTCTCACACGTCTTTTTAGCAAGCATATTGAGATTGAGAAAGCAGTTAGAAAAAGAGGAGGGATTCGAAAGAAGATGAACATAAATGAAATTGATCGTAGAATATTGAAAAT
>CM032663.1:23066421-23079743 GCA_019095985.1 Streblospio benedicti | reverse complement strand
GTCGCCATATCAATGATATTCAGAAACTATGAACAAAAATAATATGAAAAAAAAACACAGATTGATATTCAAATTCAAATATTCAAGTTAGATAGAAATCAAAATCCAAGACATATCACATCTTCTACAAATTTGTTTCATACATACATGTGGTATGCAATCATCAGGAAGTTATGCATTATGAATGGGGTATACATTAAACAATCAACATATATTATACCATGTTACACAGTTTATAGTTTGCAATATTTGGTTTATACTCAGCAATTAATCTTGAAGTCATTACACTATATACTTTAGAAGGAATTTGTTCTTATGCCTGCATGTGCTTATCAGTTCAGATCTTTTGTTCAAAGTAGCCATTTTGTTGTTATATATAATAAAAAACTTTTCCAATGTACAGAGGTTACATCTTTTTGTTCTGTTGTCATACGCTCTAGCTTTTCCCATTATTTTCCATTCTATGTTGTAAGGCAGGTTTTTCTGTTTTAGTGTCCAGATGTATTTGCTTAGTTCTGTTGCACTTTTCATCGATTCTTTCTCAAAAGACTGTTTGTGGTTGGCAAATCGCGCCTTGAACGTGGTTTCTGTGAGCCCGATGTAAGTCTCAGTGCGTTGGTTGGGGGATGCCACTGATGCTTGGTAGATTAGGCATTTCTCAAGACATTTCCCGCTTAGTGGGCAGTTGCTTTTGTCTCTGCAGTTACATGTTCTTTCTTCGGTGATGGTATTTTCTATTTGCTTTTTGTTGTGGTTATCAATTTTGCTTTTGATGTTTGGCATACAGCTATAGGACAGTTTGATTGTGTTTTTGTTGAATATTTGTGTCAAGGTATGTCCTTCTGGGAAGCTTTCAGTTAGGATTTTGAAAAACTTTTTTCCAATATTTGTTTTGACGGAGAGGTCGAACGGTGGGTTATACCACGTTATATTGCGTTTTCTTGCTCTTGCATTTTTTTGTTTATTAGTGGGTGTTTTTTTGTATTCCATCTTGTAGTCATAACCGCTTTCTTTGAGGGCAGATTGGTATGGCACTATTGCTTCTTTAAATATTGCTTCTGAGGATGAGAGTTGTGATAGTCTTTTATTTACTCCTTCTGGTACAGATTTTATTTACTTCGCCTTCCTGATGATTGCATACCACATGTATGTATGAAACAAATTTGTAGAAGATGTGATATGTGTTTTCAAAATAATTGAATAAAACCTAAACATTTCTTAAATTGAAAAGGGCTCTTACTTAAATTGGTATCAAATACATGCACATGCACTAAAGTTAATATATTCCAATTTTTAACTATTGGCCAAGTAAGCACAATTTAAAGACACAAATGGGTTAAATCTTCTATTTTGGGGGCCCCAAAATGGTCAAGATCATTGGGGTTCATACTAAGTTTGGTATCAAATAAAGGTACACAGTTCAAAGATAATATATTCCGAGTTTCAACTCATTAGCAAAACTATTGGCCAAGAAAACGCAATTTAAAGACAAAAATTGGGTAAAATTTCTAATTTTTGACCCCCAAAATGGGTAAAATCGTTTGGGTCCATGGACAAAAATTTTCAGCTCCCAATTTTACCCTAGATAGCAAAGTTTCATGATTTCTTCCACAAGTGCACTATTTGAGGGTTCCATGTCACCTATTTCTTGTCCTAGAGGTTCAATCTCGAGATTCAATATCTAGCTCTCTTTTCATGTGATTTTGCATTATTGAGCCATGAAAAAACATGAAAGGTAAATATAAATTGTAGTTTTCATTGCAGTATCACATAGAATAATACCCCTTGGTATAATACTCCATTGTTTTCATGCGGTGGTTTCACTAGGGGTATCATTTTCATCGTTCCACTGGTTTCACTAAGGGGTATGATTTTGGACCTTCAGTTGCACCCCGCTACCCATTCACCCCTGAAGTAGCCCCCCCGAGCGGCCTGTTTTCAATGATTACCATGAAAAGATTTTTTCTGTACCATCAAGTGCCTGGGCATCAAGTGGATTAAAACGCTTACAGTATATTCAACAAAAACACTTGCCAAACATTAAAATTTATATTATATGAGGTAGTGAAGTGCAATGTGCGATGGCTTCGAGACCAGTAGGTATGTAGTTCGAGCCCTCCTGAGGCGTAATTTCGTGATGTTTTTGGCAAGTGATTCTATTCAAAAACGTCAGTGGGATTCGTCAAAACGTCGGTGGGTTTGAGTGAGTTTTGCCAAAACTTTGATGGGTTTTCACCATTTGGGAAGTGAGGTTCGCCAAAACAACGGGGGTTTCGCTTGGTTTTGATGGTTTCGCTCAGTTTCGCTCGGTTTCGCAGTAACGACGAACCCGTCTAACAGGAGCTGCTAGTTCATTTAATTCAAACGGCTTTTAATTAGAAAAAATAGGAATAGTGAACAGGGAACTGAATAAGAAGCTGGGCTTGTGCAGATACAATTAATGGTCCAATCGTCATAAAACCTGGTGCCAGGGGTGTGGTGCATAAAACTTTTGCGAACTCACAAATTTTGCGTGCGCATCGGGCTTTGCGTGCCTCGCTAAGTTTGCGTTTGCGCGTGTTGTTCGCCGTCCATAAATGTGATTGCAAACTCAAACTTTGCTAGATATATATGCATTGCTTACATCTCTCTAAAGCAACATACGGTATACCTCGGTGACGTGAACGGGCTATGTCAGGCGACCGGCCGATTGCCGCACGGTGTCTCCTTTAAAAAATGGTAAATTATTTTCCCCGACGTGTCACCACCTACCGATCGTGAACGGGCTCCGTCCAAACACCGCCGATATCTTCACAGTGTTTGTCTCAAAAGGGGGTATATTACTTTACCTGACGTGCCAACAAATACCGGTAGGTGGTCGGTGGGATATCCAACAATGCTTTTTGCATAACCGTATGATAATCGGCCGGTCTCTGTGATGATGTTCAGTCGAGCAAAATGCAACAGTGGACTATTATGGCTGAAAAATACGTTATACTGGGTAAACACAGGTCATGTATTGTACATACAGTGTTAAAGCACATTTCTAGAGGTTGTGTCCGATAACGAAATATACGTTTATGTATTTGTTGCTACTGATTCTGACGTTCATTGAGAAGTAAAAACAGTGCAATAATCTAACATCACTCATAAACAGTTCTTATAATACAATGATTGCGAATAAACTTGTATTGAAATCGCAAAAATGTAGGCAATAATTTTCGCTACGATTTTTTGCGAATAAACGAGATCGAGTTATGTTTACGGAATGTTTATGCACTTGGATTTTGCGAATGAATTGCGTAATACTGGGTTTGTAGCGAGTTATACTACTTTGCTAGTCACAAATGTTTTATGCACCTCACCCAAGGCCGTCTGTTGGTTATACGCGACCCAATTGAACTTTGTTGGGTAATATTCAACCCATTGGTTATGAAACAGGCCTACCAAACCGTCTGCTAAGCTTACTCGGATGTTTTCGTTACTTCTTAATGAAATTATTATTTTTTTCAATTGCCACACATGTATCAAATCCTCAGATCAAAACAACCTAGTGTTTGCATTTAACGCAACTCCGTTTCCATAGCACCAATAGATATAAGTCAAAATGCACAAAAAAGGAACAGGAAACCCATTCCATGGAGGTTTTCACGTAGAGTAATTATTCATGTATCAATTATGCAATAATATGCCTAACCTCTGTCATTAAAGACTGGTATAAACGTTTATATTCATCACCTATACAAGACTCTAGATTATAGAGATTAACAGTGATGCATGTTCGCGATACGCATAGGTGATTTTCAATCTCAGTCTGCAAATAGAAATCACAACGTCTGCTTCATTTTATTTTAAAACTGGTAATTGTAATATGTGCAATGTTACCCATGCACAGCCCCAAACTAATACAGTATTCATTATCCATGTGATCTATTCATAGACTGTGTTTGGTAGGCCTGGAAATGGCAATGAGTAATGAGCCAGCTCCTTATTCGCCATACAGGTGTGGTAAATGGCTGGATAGTAATGCAACTAGATGTAAGGGCTCGAATGGTCAACCCCCCCCCCCCCCCAACCCAGGGGACCTTTATCTGGTCAAATTTGACCCACTGGTTTCGAAATATTAACCAACAATCGAATAGTGAACTGAATAGTGAACTGAATAAAGAGCCAACATTCCACATAGTTCCTTATTCCGAAGAGTGTAAATGTTCTGACCAGTCTTTCCACCTTGGGAAAATGATGAAAGTTATGATCATTTTGCAACTTGGTGTATACCAACGGGGGCCAATCTTGAGCCAGGGAACCTTTATCGCCTTCAATTTGACACATCGGTGATTCAAATGGCAAGCAGAAAACGAATAGTGAATTGAATAGGGAACTGAATAAGGAGCCAACATTGCACCCAGTTCCTTGTTCCAAAAATGAACTGTGAGAACTGTGTAACCGGGAGCCAACATTCCACTGGTTGCATGTTTATTGTCCGGTGTTTGTTTTCGTCTGCCCAACTTTATGAGTTTTTAGTTTGTAACCTACATAGAGATGAAATGAATTTGGGTGATGTCTATATGTATACATTCAACTAAGATAGTACATCAGTTACATTCGTCATCGGAAAACTGCAAATCTGTGATTGAACCAGGTGCAATATCTCCCGTATATCACCTGTTACTGTTGTATAGGTGTCTGTTTTTCTATCTTGCCGACAACTCAAACTTCCACCCCCCTGGCTCCCACCCGCTCACATCCAGCCGTCTCTTACCGACCTCTCGCCGGAACTTGACCGACTCTCCTCATTTCCAGCGTGTGCCGGATAATTGTGGTCGTTTTCGCTGACTTCCGGCCGCCATTTGCCGCTACTTACGCGCGTTTTAGCGGCGTTTTCACGACTGATGACGCGTTGATCACTTCCGCGATCATGACGGTCTACAGGTGTGAGCGTGCAGATGTCGTTATTTCTAACGTCATGATGTGACTGTGATGCTGTCCTGCCATTTTCAAATGAATATTGCTAACAAATTACACTATTCATCACACAACTGCATTCACATCCTGGTGAAATAAAATCAAATGTCAACTCAGAAATGATAGTTTTATGATACCATATACTGTATTACTTAACATATAAACAGAGCAAAAATGGATTTAAGGTTACACAATGATTATGCCCATAATATAGTTTTGCAATTTGATTAAAACGTGACGTATTCGTGGACACATTTAGAATCTGATAACCGAGGACTATATAATTGATACAACGTGTCATGTGCGTTGGTGGTCTGACCACCCATTTCTATGTTGGGGCTTAATATTGATGAGTTGTAGGCATCTACCGCCCCCCCCTCCACCCCACACCACCCCCTCAGTTGCACTTTCTTCCCATTGCTATTAAAACGAACCTCTTCTAATATATACGCATTAATGTGATTAAAGATTTTTCCTCCTCCTTTCTTCTTTCTGTTTTTCTGACTTAAATCCTTCAAGTTGTTTGCTGTTTTACACCAGCAACACAAGAAAACAATAGATGCACACAGATCATGCTGAGACCACCATCTAGATTGTCTGTAAAAGTTGAAGACGTAACGTGTCACGGCGCACGGCGTCTGTTGTCACGTTTACTGCCGCCGCCGCCGTACAACCACCACATTAACGCTCTCTATCATCTATAAACTGTAATTGCCGCGCGTTTCGATGCTAATCCATTGGCTAATGGTGTTTTTCATTGCTGTGCATTTTAACATCGCTTTTCATTACTGGGCAATACACATGTGCATTACCTGTGCTGTTTCACGTGCAATGGAGGTTCATTTTCATACTGCTTGCTAAAAAGACCAGCTACATGCATCAAGTTAATAGTTTTTACTTAGTTTTGTTGTTTTTGTTTATCTGTTTTGTCTATGTGTGTGTTCGCGTGAGTTCGTGCGTACGTATGTAAGTGTGTGTTTCTTGACTCTGTAGATATATGGCCAGCTCAAACTGTTTAAAGTCGTTCCCGTAGAGGCTCTTGGCTACATCCATCTCTATGCAGTTGTACCTTAACTTTCAGCCCAAAAGCAGATCTACCCTCTGATTTGAAGCCAGAGTAGCACACATCTCGAGTTAACATAAGTTGAGAAGTGAGCAGGCTAGAGAATCCACACAACCCCGAGTGTGCCATCACAATCTAGTTTTCCAAGCAAAAGAACCCAGAGCATCACCTCTAAAACAGATTTTCCTTTCAATGTGTTCTTATTGGATGTTACAAGATGATATATGTTGTTGTTAGATCATGTAGATAGCAGCAGCTTTCAGGTTGAAAGTTGGGGTGGAGGGCACAAACACGACTTGGTATTGAAAAGGCTGCGGTGCAGGAGGCTGGTCCGCAAGACACCGGGCATACGCAAACAGCCAGGGCTCGGTACTGGAGCAATGACTGTAGTCACGGAGTTAGCCAAAGTTGAAGTTGTTAGTATTTCATGATGTTAGAGGGACCTATGCTCAGGGAGTTCACCCTCCTCCAGGAATGGGTCTCAACCACCTACTTATCAGGCTACTACACTGAGATCTTATATCATATTTATATATTCCGCCATCGACAGCAAAGGCCCAATTCCAATGGATTCCATACACTCGGTCAAAGTGGTCTAAGTGATGACAGATGGTGGCACGGACGAGTCACTTTCTCAGGCGCAGGATCACTAGGACCACAGCAGGATGCATGAGCTACAACTGTATGTCTACCATCGCAGATTGCAGTGGAAGATCATCAAACCTCTTTCTGCATATTAAATGCATTCTTTTATGGGTTTGTGACCACAGTCCTGGGTCTGGGTATTATCGTGGTCATTATCGTCTGTGCAGATACTTATACATCCTTGCAGAAAATGCGTTTTGCAATGAATCAAAATGGTCTGATCAATAAATAAGCAAGTAGTAACACTTTAGCTGACTGCCTACACCTGTGCCTTTTTGGAAAGCACACCATACAGAGCATATAAAATTGTCCACAGAGGATGATTAGCACTGCGGGCAGATCCATTTAATCATCAAACCAGATGTACTTGGTACAAGGGGGTGGCCTGCAAATGTGCATGATCTCAGTTGCTGGAGATACTGCATGATCACTGCACCATCAAAGTGGATGGTGATGACAACATAGGAGCCCCAGAAGGATGGGTGTACAGCTGATGTCAGACACCTTTGGACATCTTTAAAGACATCTGACATCTTTGAAGATGTGAACTGCCAGACATTCATGCATGCACAAACAGCCCCAGGGAAGACCACTGACTATACAGTGACCCAATACTTTAAAGTGCTGAGGATAAAAATTAGGAACACCCCAGCAGGAGCTAAATGTAGCATTAGAGGACTCAATGAGTCAGGATTTCAATCAGAAGTTCCTCCTTAAGCATGTCGACAGAGAGGCCGTGCAATTGCACATTGGATGACTGAGACGTTTCCCAGACTCATTAGCCCTATATCCCAGACTTGCAGTAGTTGATATTGTAGTTGCAGTGTCAACCAAATTGGCTGTGTGGATCTATAAAGCCACTACCTCATCCAGGAAGGCAGAGCTATGCCTGGGGCCAGCAACTAGTGTAATTCATGCTGATTCAACCCCAGCGGGTCATAGTGGTTTACTAACTGTTCATAAGTATGGATCTTAAACCTAGTCGAGTGCAACTTTTAGAGGTTGTTTTATACCCTGGGGTCATGTTGCAATGATCCTACGCATTGGAAGCCCTACAACACACTTTCATCTCAGTAGCAATTTGGATCAACTAAGGCCTTATTATTGGATCCAAAGATGCACATGGGCATGTAGCCGGAATGGTAAGACAAACAGGCATTAGGGGAAAAGTTGTGAAACAAATATTCTTTGTATTATTCAAAAAATTGACAAGTATGCTACAATTATTATTTTTCATGAATATTTTTAAGATAAAACTTACCATGCTGTTTAAATAGTCACACAGTATTTGCACTATGTTTTGACATACTTGTTAATAATAGACCAACTTATTTATAACCCACTCAAACCCCAATTAAATGCCATTTTGTTACCTTTGATGCTGTATGATAGCCATGAACCTCATATTTTGATAAGAAAACACTCACCATCAACCATATTTGGTTATTGCACATGATGAAAACAATATATGAAATAACCTTTTATAAGTAAAAGTCTGTATATATGCAATTTAATAAATTTGGGTCAAAATCACGATTTAGGGATAGGGGTAAACAATTAATCATAAAAGCAATACTAAAGGGTCTACGGTAGTGAGGTGTATGTCATTTTGTTCCTAAATGAATATACTTTTCAATAAACACCATTTTAATTGATATATCAGCATACAGGCTTTTCAGTAAAAATGTTTATGTACTTGCCCAAAATTAATGCACCACGTTTTGTGCTATCATGCTGCTTAAGTGACCTCCCTCCAGCAGTGTATGTATATATTCCAACAGCAAATACTTGACATAAAAATTCCAATCAATTAACTTTAAAATGACACCATATAAGCCTGTGTTCACAGCTTAGTTTTCATATAAGAGCTAATTAAATCAGTGGAAGGGTGTTTCAGTTTGTCCGATATTTTTCTCCGACCCTTCAATACTAAAATATTCATATATTTTTATTGTCAAGGTTGTAGAACATCCAACATGTCAAATATCAAAGCTACGATATCAGGCTTTGATAATATATGGGTCTCCAAAAATCCCAAAGGGGGGGGGGGTTACGGTGGCCCGCGGTCTAAAAGTAATGCAAAGTATTCCAATACATTTGCAAGGCATTGCAGTATTGCGCAATACTAATTGTAGCATTCTCGCGTAGTATAAAATTAGGTTATAGAAGTTGCACTTGACTAGGTTTAGTTTTCCCATGTTACACACACCTTGAAAAGCTTGTTGTTGTTTTTTCTTTTTTATGGCCACAATAGGATTAGGTACTGGTTTTGAGCCGAATAGTGGCAGTTCTCCTTTAGCGCTTGTCGGAAGCAGTAGGGCTGGCAACCTATTCTTGAGGGAAAAGGCCCTTCTTACTTGTTACCTATAGAGGCTACCCGGTGGGTACCTCTCTCAACGTGGACCTGGTCCCATGTTGCACTGCGTAGGGGACGCCTGAAACAGTGCATGTCCGCACTTGTGCGTAGTCCTCCCCGTTTGCAGGCCCTTCGTGAAACCCGGGGTGTCACCAGCCACACTACGACCTCCGGTCGACAGACGGCTGTTCACGGTAAACCTAATACACGAGAAGTGTACGAGAGTTCTCATCACTTACGGTGCGTCCACCCTGGACTAGCCACTGGGATACTGGGCAGATCTTCCAAGGGCCCTAGGCTGTGAGATACTTGCAGAACCGTCCCATAGATCATCAACGCATCCCTGGCAAGTTCCTTCCACACACAGGTCGCCAGGGAGTCCCAGTTCCAGAGGCAACTGCACAACTCACTTTGTTTACCATTGCCATAATCATTTTTTCTCCATAATTTCATAATTGAAATAGACACTCGAATCATTGACTTAAGAATATTATTGAATTTAGTGTAAACATGTACATCGTACTTTTGTCAGCTATTGTCGATTTATCACTTACATATCGTTGAAAATCAAATATATTGACAAACTAGGGCAAATTGCATATAAAACACAAACTGCCTAATTTCATTTCCTACACATGATAATAATACGTGTCAGTTAACCCAAGTTAACGCTATTGTCTTATCTTACATTATCACTTTCATAAATCTGCATCAAAGAGCATATATCCTTTGTATTGACCCATCATGTATATTCTGAAAGGCCACCTGCTGTTGTCACAAAATTGTAGGTAGCCTCATAGTCATATGAAGTAGTGGAGCATGTCAGCAGAGCTTCAGTACTGTTAAACAGAACCTCTCATCTGGACATCACCGTCGATGAAGAATCCCTCCCTATAGAAGTGTGTGTTGGGAAGTTGGAGTCATTAGACCTTCTTCTCGGCATGGACTGGCTATGTACTTATGGAGTGGAGCTAGACTGCAAAGCATGCGCGATCAAGATAGGCCTCACGAGTTGAACCTCGGTAGGACGCTGTCCGTGGGAAGTAACGACCTGATGAGCTTGGACAAAACCGTGTGCATTCAGCCACGGGGAGTTCAACGCGTTGCCTGCCACGTTCTCTGTTCTGCGAGGATAAGCCGTGAAGTCCTCGTGGAAGGGGTCGTCCAGCTAGGCGACCAACTCTATGTGATACCCTCGTTGACAGTACCAATGATATCGACAGATTGCGATCTGCAAGATATGATCTAAACCATGACACCACTGCAACCCCTGCACACACCTTGCTCAACAAAATCTCATGCTCAGCCGTGTCAAATGCTTTTTGTAAATCAATAAGAATTAGTGAATAGTCCGCTATCCATCTTAAGGGTACTGTGAACTCTTTAAGGGAAAAATATTCTATTTTCAGCTTTTTAATATTTATTATAATGTAAACTATGAAGAACAACATGTTTTGAAATGAACCTTTTATCTTCAATAGTTTTCCCATTACAACCCATTTCGTGAAGACCAACCCGGAGTGAAAAACAATGACTCATTCTCTGCAGGCGTATAGGGTTATATGGACTAAAAATTCATTTTTTACATTTTCATTGTTTTGTATGCTATAAATGATAAGAAAAACATCTTTTTAAATTGAACCTTTTATCACCAATAGTTTTTCTTATATGATACATTTTATAGACAGCAACTACTGTCAATGTATATTGATTGGCCATGTTTAAAGGCCATTTTCTCAAAACTAAGTTTGCACAGTGGATTAATTTTTCTTTTTATATTTCTCTCTAACCGTGAAATCAAATTTTCACAAACGTGTATATATTTGAAGATATATGCATTCTGAAGAAAACCTTACTAGGGATTTTGATTTTTTTATTTCGTTGATGAATTATGAACGTTTTTGTATTGATTTGCAAGAAAATTCGGAAAATACGTGGTTTTAAAACTTAAAATGCATGTAAAATGATAAAGGGGAAAAATATAAAAAATTTGAGGCAAGGTTTTCTAGATAAATATACTAATTTTGTAACTGAATAGTGATTTCGGTCATTTTGATGTTTTACTATCAGTTATATGCTTCACAGGCAAAGTTGTAAATTTTTCACTAATTGTGTTATAAAAAAATGTTCATCAATCTATACAATTCAAAACATGCTGTATCATTAGATTAGATAATTATCTACAAAATAAGGTGTAATTTGTAAGAATTGAAGCAATAATGAGTGAGAAAATCAAAGTTTAATAAAATCGTAAGAAAAGAGTTCACAGTCCCCTTAAACTTGATCTTATCACTTGAATATCACAAAGTAGTATCTGTAGGAAAATCCTTTCTAAAACTTGACTGATTAATATAAATAATATTTGGATCATTCAAGAACTTCATAAATTGGTTATATACAATGCATTAAAGATATTGGATACAATTGGTAATTTTGACACTGATTGATAATTTCCTTTATAAAATTTACTGCCTTTGTTTATACAAAGACACAACTCTAGCTTGTTTAAAACATCTGGAACACTACTACCACAACGCAAAGACAGGTTGCTAATATATTGTGAGCAAAGCAAGTACACAATACAAGACGTAACCCGACAGGTGTTGCGTTAGGGGTAAATGTAGTTTCTGTTAATTGATGCCCGTGAAACAAGTACATCACTGGTGCTATGTTTATGGTCTTATACTACATGAAATAAAACTTGTACTATCATCCTATGGTTGAGTAACTTCTCTTTGTCATACATAGAACAATTGCATGGACGGGATAAAACTAAACCCAATATATATTACTAGCTGTTTACCCGGCGTTGCTCGGGTTGAAACAGATGAGATCCGGAACACATTAAATGCTCCTCCCTCCCCATCCTTCCTCCTGTCCCACATCCTTCGAACCAGTTCTCGTCAGTATACAGATCTGTGACAGATTAAATACATCTCCATCACCGTCCTCCCATCGTCATATGTCACAGCTATTTACACACTAAATATACTAAATATGGCAATAATTGATCCCTCTAATATCCCTCCCCCAGCTACTGCTACCCATGGTAAACACGTGCAAAGCAGATTAAATGTCCCACTCATCCCTACCCTTCCTTCCACCGCCACCCCCACTTATCTCCCCAACCCTCTCTACCCCATCCCCATCTAAACAGGTCCACAATTAATGCACCGCCTTCCTGCTGCTGCTCTGGTTGAAACGGATGAGATCTGGAACATATTAAATGCTCCTCCCTTCGCATTCTTGCCCCTGTCTCACATCCCTCACACCAGCTCCCGTCACTATACAGGTCTGGGAAAGATTAGATACACCCCATTTAGAACCACATTTTTGTCTCTCTATAGAAAAATGTGGTTCCATCATTCTTGATGTATTGAACTAGTACATCGCACTACCATAGGCCAAAAAATCCATCATTTGTAACATAAACACGGAAATGTTTTGATACTGCCATCCATCTTGTACGCTTTTTGCACAGAGCTCATTTACGTCCTTCCACTTCATATATGCACCTGTTTTAATGTAGACGAACAGCTAAAAAATGTGTAACGATTTTGAGGTTTTAGTGGGGGTAAACCCCCGAACCCCCCCTTTGCTTGATAAATAAATCATGGTTAATTTTACATGATTTCAAATTATATTTTGCTTTATATGAACTTAAATATCATTTATGCTTTTTGGGTGTGGGAAAAACAAATTGATCGCAAGGAGTTGATGCCTTTACGTCATACGCCTCGCGTGCAAGAAACAAGAACGTCTAACTACTACGGAACGTGAAGCGTGCACTGTTGTACTTATTTTCTACGAAAATTTACTAAGTAATGCAGTAAATAGTATCTATATAATACATTAAAATATTTTCATTATTGGTTACTCGAAAGTGTAGTGTATGCAATAGAAAACACACCTGATTATTTTATTGCAATTTGACCTAAACTGGCACAGAACAGTGACGCAAAGTGCTATGGCCGATCGCCTGTCAAAAAAAATCTTACATGGACTTAAAAAAATGGATAATTTGACCAGTAAAGTAATGACACAAATAAAACGATTGGTGAAAACTGTGGATAAACAGTTACTGCTTATGTAGACGAGCGGCTAAAAAGGTGTGACTATTTTGAGTAGTTTTTATCGGGGGTAAACCCCCGAACCCCCCTTTTGTTCTTTCGTGCAAGATATAAAAAGAAGGCATTTGAATCAAAACAGAGGAAGCACAAAATGTAAGTCAATATTTATAAAACATATTGGAAACCACACAAAAAAAATGGTTCTCTTTTTCTAATAGAGAAAGAAATGTGGTTCCAAATGTTT
>CM032663.1:22967007-23066321 GCA_019095985.1 Streblospio benedicti | reverse complement strand
TTTTTGTAATAAAAATACCCCAAATAATGTTTGATTAGTTAATTTGTTTTACCATGTCATTGTCACATGTATACAAATTTAGTTTATTTTTCCTAATCTCTACACTATAAACATGCTGCGCCTGTCTTAGGCATTGCCTATTCATATTAGATATAAGAAGGATGGAATACCAATGTATAAATTGAAGGATTGTACTGATCAACGATTAATTGGAAGCTTTTATAATCAAGAATTGTCTAAAAGTAGAGAATTTTAAAGATAAAGAATTCAAAGTCGCTGAAAGTTTATTGACGAGAGAAGAGGATAAATGGAATTCCTCATCTTCTTGTGAAATTTGATGGATATAGTGTGTTCAGGAATGACAGCATTCCTGTAGTCTAAAGTAGATTGTAATATATATATATGTTGCACTGGACTAGGTTAGTTCCCCTTTCGTTACACACACACCTTGTAAGGACTTGTTCTCTTTACTATGGCCACTGTAGGATTAGTGAACCAGTACACTTAAGTACTGGGTTAAGAGACATTAGGTCTCAGTTCTATCCTAGACGCTGTACGGGCAGCAAGGTAGGGCTCGGCAACCTATTCTCGATGAGAATAGGCCCTTAAGAAACATCTTCCTTCTGAGCATCAGCCGGTGGCTGACGCTCGTGAACCACCAGGTCCTGTGTGGCACGGACGTGGGGACGCCTACGCACGTGTGCGTGTCAGCATCAGTGCGAAGTCCTCCCCGTCACGGGAGGCCTTTCGTGAGACCTGAGGCAGACACCGAGGGCACGCCCAACCGGGTGTGACAGAACATAGGGGGACCGAAGAAGAGGTCACAAGAAGCGATACACAACGAGAAGTCAGGAGAGTTGGTAACAAGCTCTGGCCGATCACGCCGCGTCCATCCCTGCGCAGGGTGGCCGTGAGCGTGAGCGCACGTCGTCTCACCCGGGGACGCCGTGGCGTATAGCCTAATTTGTTTACAGTTTGGTGCCGTGACCAGGATCTCACGAGAGTACACGCATTAGTGTTCTCAGAGATCCTGCCACTTGAAAGATGTCGGGAAAGACACCCCTACAGAAGCTCGCGAAGACGCTGAGCGAAGGACGTCAGCGGATAACAACTGCGTTGTCGTCCGCACAGAAGACCTTGTCAGAAAGAGTGGGCAAGAGTGAAGACAAGCCCACTACGCCACCCGTGAGTCGGGCCGGAATGCAGCCAACAACGACTCCACCACCATCTCTACGGTTGTTCAGTGATGAAGAACTAAGAGGTGGTGACCCACGTCGCAAGATCGACGAAACAGGACGCGAAAAGGATCGTCAATCACGAGAGACCGGGGAAAGCGATCCGCCTCCTCGGGTAACGCGAAGCCGTGCTCAAGTGGCCTACAAGTTCAGCGACCTAACCGGGTCAGTGACGGAGATCCCGAGGGATCATCCTGATCTCGGAACCCGAAAGGAGGTCCACAGGTCGCGGGCCTGATGCTGCGGATGACACCGCGCAGTCGAATACTGATGCGGAGGTCGCGCCGAAGATCGCGTCTGCGACAGGGTTAGGAGGCGATGGGAAGCCCGCGAGGGATGACGGCGTGTCGTTTGTCCTCTCTCCTCTTAGGAAGAGTGACGACAACCAGCTGGCTAACGAGTCGACAGAGACTGGTAGCCAGACGGAGCAAGACAAGGAAGTGCAGGAGGAACAGAAGGGGTATCAACCGGATCCTGTGAAGAAAGAATCCTTCATGGCAGCTGACCCAAAGGTGTCAGGGGCTACGGGGGGAAGTGAGAGCGAGGGTCCATCCGACGATACGAACCTAGGGCACGGTGGACAGCGCGATGAGAAGGAAGACTCTGGAAAGCAACCCGTTCCAACGAAGACGCAGCAGATGGAGGACCAGCTACGGATGCTGACTGCGTCGCAGGACGTAGGGGAAGCCGAGCGGAAGTGGCTGCTGTTATGTCGACATGAGGAAACCAGAGCAGTGGTGAATCCCCTGGAGGAAAGGGTGCTTTACGCAGCCTCCATATGCGGCTACGCACCAGGGGAGCGAAAGGGATTACCCGTGAAAATCGTGGCCTGGACGCGACAATATGCGTACAGTTTGTCCCTCGATACTGCGGAGGGTCTCCTCATAGAAGTATTGTTGGAGCACAGCCGGGATATCCGTCGGGGAATCCGTAACCAGGGGCGAGTGGGGGCAGAGAAGATACGTCGCAGATGGCGAGACATTCTGGACAACACTCTTGTCATTGGACAGGATGTCCAGCGTGCTGAGCTATGGCGGCGTACCACAAGGATCCTCACTGACTGGGAAATTGAATTGATCCCTGGCTATAAGGTCCGAGACGTCACTTGGGACGAGTTGACGGATGCTGAAGAGTCGGAGGCGGCGCGAGCTGAGCGGGGTTGGAAACACCGCGGAAGCGAGACAAGAAGCAAAGTTAACAGCGGAAGAAGGTGGGGGAAGCAGAAATTTCCCCACCAGTCAAGAAAAAAAAAAAGCCCGGTACCCAGCAAGCCGGACCATCAAGCAAAGTAGAGAAAGTACTTCTCCCCGAACTGAGAAAAGACGGCAAGATCCGCCCCTATTTCTGAGCCACTGAGGAGCCTACAAGCACGGCGGGTGGGACTAGAGGCGGCCATTCGGGCTGCCGAGCGAAGTAGTCTCCCCGGTGTGAACCACACTTCAACTCCGGCCATCATGGGATATATGAACCCTGAGGTCGGGGCGAAAGGCGACGGCAGAAGGGAGGGTTCTGGTCCACAATTGTCAGTGGGCATGGCCGGGGCCCTGGGAACTTCTTTACAACTGATGGGACTCTGCTCTCTGCAACAACACCCGAGAACGAGAACCCGTTGGTGCGCCGTTTCCGTCAGACACCATTCGTGGATGCATTGAAGGAGTATCGTCAGGAAGAAGCACAGTGGAAGGAGGCTCGTGACGCTCATAAGCGACGTCAGAAGAGACGACGCGAGCGCCGACGCCGAGGGGACAGTTGTGATACATCATCCTCGGATGATGATTTCGCAACAGCTGTGCCCACCAGTGTAGCTTTCAAAGACCGAATCAAGAATTTTCATAAGTTCAGCCAACCTGACAGAAACCAAACCTGGCCGGATTTTATTCAGCAATTGGTGGAACTCCTGCGCAGCTATCGCACTCCATCCGAGGAGTGGGCTGGGTGGCTGGTGGATAGGCTAAGTGGCAAGGCTCAGGGAGCGTTGTTGAACTTGACGTTTCAGCAGCGGAATGACTGGGAGAGCTCGTGTCTACTCTCAATGCACACTTTCATGTTGATCATGAGCAGAGGGTAGCAGAAGAGGAGCTTATTAACCGGAAGCAAAGGCGGCAAAGAGTCCGTCTACCCGCAACCAAACACGGACTTTCACCTCAGGGTGGATGCCAGTTTGTTTGCTATAGGAGGGACTCTAGAACAGGAACAAGGTGGACGCATCGTGCCGCTAGGATTCGCCTCGAAAACGCTTTGTAAAAGTCGCCAGTCTTACTGTGCCACAAAGCGCGAATTCTATGCGGTGGTGTTCTTCATGAGATACTTCCGAGATGTTACTCGGGGTACCATGGTAATCATCTGGACCGACCATGCTGCACTCACGTGGGTGCAGAACTACCACCAGTCTGATAATATGTACATGCGGTGGTTGGTGGAAATGGGTTGGTATAAACCCTGGAAGATACAGCACGTCGCGGGAAAACTGAATGAGGTCGCGGACTCTCTCTCGCGCAAGCGGGGAATTTACCCGGGGATGCAGGAAGCGTTTTGCAAAGGCAAACCCTGTAACTTGGGCGAGTGTCCTGACTGTCTATTCCACAGGAAGAAGCTGGATCGTTGCAGAGACCCTGATTCTGATGACTCTGATGAAGTGATTGAGAAGCCAGAGGAAGCACTGAGCGTGGCAATGGTGAACTTCGCGGATTTTCTAAATGCGCGATGGGAGTTCGCTGCCCGCGACGTGGATTCTGACGATGATGGGGAGGAACCAGAACTGGTGGATGGCATTGATTTCAATGTCTATCTGACCCGACGGCTGCACGACCTGCCTAACCGGACACGACTGGACCTTCGTGAAGTGGAAGCAGGGGCCGCAGAGGTTCTTGCAGTTGAGGTACCAGCCGTGCGACGCTCGGCGCGACTGGCAGTGAAGAGCCGCGGCGCTGCTGTTGCAGCAAGACCGCTAGTACAGGGGGAACAGGAGTCCGAGGGGGACGCAGATGACGAAGACGAAACAGATGAAGTACCGGTGGTAGGGCAACCTACCGTGGATGCGGAAGCACAGTGTTCCCGAGTGTTAGGTCACTTCACGCGGGATGAATGGCGCGAGGCGCAGAGTAGTGACCAGTGTATACGTCGCGTTGCAGAATTGAAGCAGTCGTGGGGAAAGCAGTATCAAGCTTCTGCCCTGCGACAGGAAACACCGGAGGTGAGAGAATATTGTCGCTGGTGGGACAACATCCATAAGGATAAAGAGGGGATCTGGCGTTTGCGCAAGACCCTGTCCGTCCGAGGAAGACCTGATGAGAAGTTGAATCTTCCCCTAGTTCCGGTGGCCTGGCGAGAAAGCATCTGGCGGTGTGTTCATGTGCACAGTGTGAGCCATTTAGGCTATGAACGTGTGTATGAATTACTTCGCCGTCGCTTTGCCTGGCCAGGGATGTGGGAAGACGTGAAGCTAATGTGCCGGGCATGTGTCACGTGTCAACAATGCAAGTCTGGACCAGGTGGCGGTAAAAACCCAATGAAACACGAATACGTGGGGTTTCCGCACGAAAGGGTAGGAATAGACTTGCAGGGACCTCTACCCGAAACGTCGGGGGGCACAAGTATATATGCGTGATCCAAGACTACTTCTCAAAGAGGATGGAATTGTATGCTCTAGAGCGAAAGACCGCGGAAGCCGTCGCAAACGTGATTTTCCGCGAGTATATCTCGCGGCACGGCGCAATGCGGAAGCTACACAGCGACCAAGGCAGTGAATTTGACAATCAAATCTGCCTAGAATTGTGCAAGTTATACGGTGTGGACAAGTCTCGGACCACCTCATACGCTCCCTGGAGTAATGGGATGGTGGAGAGAAGCAACAAGACGATCAAAGCAATACTGAGAGCTTTGAATGTTGAACAGAAGGACAACTGGGATGAAATGCTGCCGTACGTTTTCATGGCATATAATGCAACCCCACACGCAACAACAGGGTTCAGCCCTCAGCGGCTATTTTATAGTCAATGCACAGATCCGTTGCTGCCCGTGGACCTCATGTATGGGTATGATGATCGAAACACACCACGGTGCTACGCATCATACGTGTTTCATCAACGAAACTTAGCCATGCAGACAGCAGAGGCAGTCCGTGAAGTAACAGGAAGAGCTGTAGCTGTGCAGATGGAGCAACGAGAAAAGGGAACCATGAAACTACGACAATACAATGTGGGTGACATGGTATTGCTATTCCATCCGCCAAATAAGCGAGATGTGCTACACTCACAACCATGGACGGGGCCACATGAAATAATAGAAGTAGGCAGTGATCTGGTAGTCAGGCTGAAGATATTGATAAAGGAGAATAATGAAACAAGAAGAGGCCGCAAGCCCCAGGAAACGAAATGGGTTCACACTAACCATATCAAGCCGTTTATAGCGGCCAGTGGGGGTGTGGTGAATGTAGTGGACTCACAGGACCTTTTCTACTCACCTAGGGCTGCTCGCGACCGCGAGCTGCGCTACTACGAGTATTGGAGGTCAAACTATTAGAAGAAAAAAAAAACGGGTGGGTTCAGTTGTATGAATGCCACTTCGTGCTTGATGGAAGTTTCTTATGAAACGAATGGTTCTAGCCACAAAGCTTCAAACTCTCTCAAGAATAACCCTTAAAATGCCGTCTGTTTCATTGTGAAACTTGGGGGAGAGAGGGAAGTGGAGTAGAAGATGATGTCAAGATGCAAAGAAACGAAAATTCAGTTTCAAACACTCCAGTTGGAAGTCACAAACAACGGGGGAATGTTGTCGCAGACCAGCAGCGTCGCGGGCGCGAGATAGAAATCAGGTCGCGGTTAAGACACTTGTCGCGGCTGCGAGATACTCGCGGGCGCGATAAGTAAACATGAAGCAAGCGCGAGGTTAGCGCGAGGTCAGTAAACAGCGCGACAAAGAGATAAAGAATAAGCTCGCGGCTGCGGGGTCGTTAAACAGTGCAGCGAAGAAATAGAGTAACTACTGGGAGTGACCTTTGCACTTGCGGGGTTAAGAAAGTACTCTATTGAAACAAAGGAGAGGAGATAACCGTTAAAGGCGGCTTGGGACTACTCGCTAAGAAAACAAAGAAAGTGGTCACCTCGCGTTAGGCGAGGGGGGTCGCGGCTCGCGGGGGATCCTCGCGGCCCAGAAAAGTAAACAATGTGACGCCATGAACCGGAACAGGGTCGAGGTCACCCGCCTCGGTAACTGCGCTGATTGGCTCAAGATGCATGAGCGGGTAATACTGAAGTAAAAGATACAGTATTCAGTTCTGAAAGTCACTTTGTCTCCTGGTTTAGTCGTGAACGGATTGCGAGAGCGATTTTGTTCAACTTACGGTTAAGGCGGCGTGTTTTTCCTTTGGAAAGAAGATAGAAGACTGGAGTAGTGTGTGGACATCAATAAAGAAGGCTAGGATTAGAAGAAAGAAGACTGAAGTGAGGGTTGTTCCAGGAAGAAGGGGGCCGAATTAGTCAGTATGGCTGATTCGGGGCCCAATGACGACGATGGGGGCGGTCTGCTTTGTGGGCCGCTGCCATCGAGGCATAAGAGAGGGACAACTTGTTTCCTCGCCAGGACGAAGTCGGGGAGCACATGGTGGCTCACGCAAGTGAAGTCGGCGGGCACACAGTGGCCCACGCACAAGGCAGAGAAAGAAGTAGTCAAGGGAGAAGGGGGTGCGCGAGCCAAGGTGCCCGCGTCATCCACCGTCACATCCGCAGCGGCCACTGGGTCGCAGGCAGTGGAAGCTGAGACAGCAAGTGCGCCTGAACTGTCGTTTAGCAGTCTGGTGGCACGTGATCGAAAGAAGTGGAACTACAGAAGCACTTCGTGACAGTTCGGTCACGCGACATGGATCGGCTCTTCAACCTTGGGACGAAGAACGCAGAAGGCATTCAAGAACTGTCCGGGGGTCTGTGTGCATTTGTAGACAGATTCCGAGACCTGAACCTGGCTCGTGAGGTCACGAGTCCTTACGTCCAGCGGGAAGTGGAGCGGTTGGAGTGCGAGGCAGAGAACCTGTATGACGTGTTCTCCGCGGTGCATGAAGTTCCGTTGCCAGAGGTGCTGATGGAAAGACGGAAGGAAAGGGAGTTGGCTACTGGGGGAGAGAGTCGGGAACCACCCGCTCCATCCAAGATCCCAGTGTCGACGAAGAGCAGTCGGAGTCAGTCCAGTAGCTCAATGATGAGTGTGGGCACAGGCTCCGCCAAGTCTCTTGATAAGGAGACGGAAGACCGGCTGTTGGCGTCCCCCACCACCTCTCTTCCCAAGGCGGAGGAAGGTGACAAGGCGCCCCAGAAGAAGCCACAGAAGAAGTCCAGTGCTACAGTGAGCAGTGCCAGTGCCACCAAGAAGGGTAGTGCGGCAGCATCTACTGACAAGCCACGGTGGGTCAGCAGTAGATCCTCTTCAGCCACAAAGACGATGCTGTCCCTGAAGAAGAAGTCGTAGAAGCACTGGGTGGGGTGGGGGCTGACCGTGTCAGACTGACGAGTCCTCTGGCGGTGCAGTTCCAGGTTGTGCGTTGCTCAATGCGAGCGGAGCCCAGCGACACCGGACGCGGTGCAGCGAAATCATGGTAGCTGGGATGCCATGGGAGTAAGGATTGTTCTCGCGGGTGACCGGACCAGTTGCCACCGGCCCCGTAGGTGTTGAACTTGTCAGTTCAAGAGCAATCCGCCCTACAGTGGTCAAATTGTCGTTGGCTAATCGTACTCTACATGGTACACCCGTCTCGTAGCCAGCGGCACCCCCAGATTTCTTTCCGCCCTTTTTGATAGTAAGTCCCTTCCTGTAAGTTATGTTCGTTTTACCAAGTAAAGTCGCGGTGGATCAATCCCCTTTTTGTAATTTGTCACGGAATCCACATCAGCTTTTTAGCAAGTTTTTATTCGTTTGGCGTCCTGTTATTGTTTATGTATAATGTTTTATTATATTACAGGCGTTTGTACAACGAAACCCAGGTGGATGGGGAGTTTAATGTGATCCGTTTCAGGTGTTCGACGCAACTCCCGCGAGGATGATTGTTATCAGCGGACCTCTACCAAGTTCAGCAGAAGCAGCGTCGCCAGCGGACTTAACCGCGAGGGCGTCGCAGGCGAGGAGTTACGTTGACCGCGGAAGTGCCCGCAGGTCATCGCGGCGGGGGCGACGAAGGATATGTCCGGGCGCACGCCGTGTGCTCTCGCGAAGTGGAACCCGTCGCGACCAGAAGCCAGGCCGCGCATCTACACACTTTTTGGATACTGTTTTGTATTTTGTTAAATGTAAGTTTCCATGTGAATGCTTCACGCCCTAAAAAGCGGAGTGTTCCAGTCCCATGGAATCTGGGGGAGTGTGTAACAAAATTAGTTCTCTTGTAAGTCATCCAGTGTTCAGGAATGACAGCATTCCTGTAGTCTAAAGTAGGTTGTAATATATATATATGTTGCACTGGACTAGGTTAGTTCCCCTTCGTTACACACACCTTGTAAGGACTTGTTCTCTTTACTATGGCCACTGTAGGATTAGTGAACCAGTACACTTAAGTACTGGGTTAAGAGACATTAGGTCTCAGTTCTATCCTAGACGCTGTACGGGCAGCAGGTAGGGCTCGGCAACCTATTCTCGATGAGAATAGGCCCTAAAGAAACATCTTCCTTCTGAGCACCAGCCGGTGGCTGGCGCTCGTGAACCACCAGGTCCTGTGTGGCACGGACGTGGGGACGCCTACGCACGTGTGCGTGTCAGCATCAGTGCGAAGTCCTCCCCGTTACGGGAGGCCTTTCGTGAGACCTGAGGCAGACACCGAGGGCACGCCCAACCGGGTGTGACAGAACATAGGGGGACCGAAGAAGAGGTCACAAGAAGCGATACACAACGAGAAGTCAGGAGAGTTGGTAACAAGCTCTGGCCGATCATGCTGCGCCCATCCCTGCGCTGGGTGGCCGTGAGCACTCTCTTAACACCAACATTTCTGTCAAGCCTAGTGAGTAGGTATATATACAACTTAAAACCATACAGGTGTCATACATCGTCATCTATCCCCGTCCTAGAGCACGGAAGTTCCAAGAGGCGTGTACCAACATCACCTGTATTCGTGACGGCCCCGGAGGACAGACTTCCGTGTCGTGCCCTATGTGGTTGTCTCTATATCAGGTGAGTCCGAATGACTAGAGTCACCAGCTTCATCGCCTGTATCAAACAATTCCACTAAGTGCATTCTACTCCATTGACGTCAATGGATGTGTACCTCGGGTTGGAGCGGATCTGTGTACCTCAGCGGGACGGCCCAGAAGTCCCCTCGAAGGGGACACGTAAGTACCTTTTCTGACCGAGTTCGCCAGATCCAGCTCAGCGGTTGCCACGTTCATACCATGGCGCTCCCCCTACTCACCCGGTGGTGAGCCTGAGAGCACCCGTGGTCCGGTCACATTGGTTTCGCCACGGATTTCCATTCCCTCACCCGGTGGTGAGCCAAGGAGAATCCGTGAAGGTCTATGATCATCCATGCGTTGTCCAGTCGGTTTTTTCCAATCAAATGACAGGGTGTGTCTCCACACGCCAATCAAATCCTGGTCACAGCACCAAACTGTAAGCTTTTTGGACTTGTACACGGCTCCTGGTACTGGTCGAGGCTCTCACACTGCCTGGGTTCTTGTGGTGTACGTCAAAATGACGTACGTATGGAAAGTGCGAGCGTAGGACGTACGGGCCATCACGGTGCGGGGTCAATTAGGGATTGACTAGCTGATGGATACAATGCTACAATTGTCCCACCCCGCACCTCTAACTAACGTTAGCTCACATAGGCATATCTTTAGGTACATAAATAAAAACAGTCAGCCACATGTCACTTCTGTAAATCCTGCTGTTCTATCTTAGATTATTTATCAACGTCGCCCCAGCCTTCTTTTTTTCATTTTGTGACCTTGTATTCAAGCAATTGATGAAAAATTTCTAGCATCCATATTTGAGACTGTGTTTTCTTTTGTCATGAACGATATTACAATAGGTACAAGATTTTACCAAGTTTATGCCATGATCCAATGTTGTTAATCCATTTTTAAAGTGTTGACACAACAAAGATGTTTATTCCATTGATTGGATTATAACTGCATAAACCACTTCTTTTTATGGAATGTTAAGGGGGAAGCCCAGAACATTTTTTTTCACTTTTCTAATTTTTAGTTAATATAGATGATTTTCATAATCATTGGTATAACATGATTTAGGAATATTTCTCAATGTTTTTCAGAAGTGAAATTTTTAAAAAATGTTTTTAAAAGGCATTTTTTTGTGTGAAATAATGACCACATGTTTAGGTACATACACTGAACCACTGATAGTGTGTCATTAGATAGAAATACATCTCTTGTATAGAGGAGATATTTCTTTAAATCGCCCCAGCCTTAGAATTTTTAAATATATCCTTTTAATACAAAAATAGTAATTTCAAATATGACTCTAGCTTTTATGACTGATATTACAAAATGGCCTTTCCACAACTCATTAGTAGTTCATTATGTGTGTGAATATTCATGAAGGAGATTCGGACTATATTGGTAGGCTCCAAAAAACATCACATCACACTGATCAAAAAGTATAACAAAATTGTATGTATCATGATAAGTTGATTTAAAGAACAAGCACATATCTTTAACTTTGTTTAGTATGTAAAGAGCAATAAAAACTGGAGAATGATAATTATCAAACCCAACAGATCATCAGACAAACCAACATGTGATTCATTGAAATGTTGGTAGCCTCACATTAGACTTTATTAATGCCTCACTGCACTCTTGCTGTGGTTTTTCTGTATTATTCAAGTGAAATAGTCTGGGGGATTATTAAAGCCATTAAGTAGTACAATGAAATACAGTAGAACCTATCCCATGTGGATACCTTTGTAAAAATGAAAATTGTCCATGTCCTGAACAGAGAGGTCTTTAATATGGCATTGAAGTAATTGGAGAAGAGAAATGTGTCCATACAATACGGGTCTCCTAAATATAAAGGTGCCTACATAGACAGGTTTCACTGTACCTCACACCTTATTTCAGCATTTCAGCAAGTATTACTGCGTATTAATTTCATAATATCTGAAGATTTAAAAAAAATGCATAAATAGTTTTGTGATGAATTAACATTTTATAAAGAGAAGTGGTAGTTATCATCCAATCAATGGAATAAACATATTTGTTGTGTTAACACTTTAAAAATGGGTTGACAACATTGGATTATGGCATAAACTTGGTAAAATCTTGTACTTATTGTAATATCGTTCATGACAGAAGAAAATACAATCTCAAATATGGATGTTAGAAAATTTTCATCAATTGCTTGAATACAAGGTCACAAAATGAAAAAAGAAGGCTGGGGCGACCTTGATAAATAATCTAATAAAGAACCACAGAATTTACAGAAGTAGCATGTGTCTGGCTGTTTCTATTTATGTACCTAAAGATATGCCTATATTTCTGAACATTTTGTGTTAAAAATATTTAAAAAAATTTTTTTTGAAAAATAAAATTGTTTATGTGGTGGGGCTATTTTTTGTAAATGAGTGATGTAAAAATCATGACTATGAGAATTTTTTCCCTAATTGATGAAAATGTATTAGGCTTCCCTCAACAGAAGCCTATTAATGCAATTTCTTGAAATCTTTAGATATCATGAAATTAATATGCAGTAATACTTGTTGAAATGAGATCCGATGTACAGTGAAATCTGTCTATGTAGGCACCTCTATATTTAGGAGACCAGTATGGTATGGACACATTTCTCTTCTCTAATTACTTCAATGCCATATTGAGAACCTCTCTGTTCAGGACATCTGTGTTACATGGATGATTTTCATTTTTTACAAAGGTCTCCACATAGGATAGGTTCTACTGTATTTCCTTGTACTAGCTAATGGCTTTGATAATCCCCACAGGCTATTTCACTTGAATAATACAGAGAAACCACAACCATAGGAAATTTACTGAAAAGGCGTATTTCCTCCAAAATCTAGATATATAAGAGACAGACAAAGATTATAAATGTCACCACTTTTATAAAATAAAAAAGAAACCTGCAATTTCTACAAAATGTAATGTTAAAAGTAACACTAAACATCTTGCAATAGGGGGGATGACTGTATTCCAAGAGTGCAGTGAGGCATTAATAAAGTCTAATGCGAGGCTACCGACATTTCGCAAGAATCACATATTGGTTTGTCTGATGATCTGTTGGGTTTGATAATTATCATCCTCCAATTTTTTTTATTGCGCTTTACATACTAAACAAAGTTAACGATGTGTGCTTGTTCCTGGAATCAAATTTTCCTGATGCATATATTTTTGCTACATCTTTCATCAATGTGATGGGATTTTTCTGTAGCCAAAGGCTTACCCAAAGTAGCCCGGAATCTCCATCAATATTCACACACATAATGAACTACTAATGTGCTGTGGAAAGGCCATTTTGTAATATCTGTCATAAAAGCTAGAATCATATTTGAAATTACTATTTTTGCATTAAAAGGATATATTTGAAAATTCTCAGGCTGGAGCGATTTAATGAAATATCTCCTCTATACAAGAGATGTGTTTCTATCTAATGACACGCTATCAGTTGTTCAGTGTATGTACCTAAAGATGTGGTCATTATTTCACAAAAAATGCCGTTTAAAAACATTAAAAAAATTTCACTTCGAGAAAAAATCGAGAAATATATTCTTAAATCATGTTATACCAATGTTTATGAAAATCATCTATATCAATTAAAGAAGATGCATTTAGACTGATCTGGACCTGTTCATATGGGGATGGCGTAGAGAGGGTTGGCAAGAGAAGAGGGTAGTGGCGGCCAAAGGAAGGGTGTAGGAGGGTGGAACATTTATTCTGTTCCACACATGTTTACCAGGGGTAGCAGAAGCCTGAGAAGCTGGTGGGAGGTATATTAAGAGGGACCAATAATTGCCATATACGTGTAGTGTGTGTATGGTTATGACTTATGCCGATGGGAGGAATGTGATGGAGGTGTATTCTATCCGTCACAAACCTGTATTCTGACTGGAGCTGGTGTGAGGCTGGGGTACAGAGGGAATGATGAGGAGGGAGGAGGATTTAATGTGTTCCGGATCTCTTCTGTTTCAACCCGAGCAGCGCCGGGTAACCAGCTAGTGTAATTTATATTCATCAAACATAATATGCACAATGCTTGTATTTGCTCAGGCAGCATGACCGATAGCTTCGTGTAAAATGAACACGGTTCATTGGTGAGGGCTGCCTTTAAACCAGTTTGACCCAAAATCGCTACCAAGTTTTCCTCAAGTCTCTACTTACTCGAGACCTGATGTCAATCAAGTCTTCTCAGTCTTTACCAGGTCTTTACCAGGTCTTTGTCAGGTCTTAACCACATCGCCATCGTGGGGGTAGGAGTGGGGTGGGGTGGGGGAGGGTTAGATAGATTGAATTAAAAATTTTGTTTTTTAATAAACTTGACATAGTGCTCTTAATAACCATTGATTTTACAAAATGCTAGTATACGTGTTGATGAAATATCAATACCAATAAAGAAAAGTGGACTGCCAAATGTTAAGTTCCACACTTCAATTATTTGCGGATGATAGTGCCAATTATACGCCGATAGACTCCATACATGACGCCATAGCTAAGCAAGATCTTTTTAAAGTGTATATAAATTCAAAGTACTTACCATACTGAAAAAGCCGCCAGCAAAGGTTGACAATATAAACAAAATATGTAAAAAGCAACATAATAGTCCGCGGGCTCCATATACCCCCACTCCCCCACTCACCCACCCAAAGGAGTTTTTGCAAACATGTTTTTTTTTGTACGTTAGATACTACTCTCATGGAAAAATGATGTTTGCCCAAAATATTTGATGGCGAAATATAATTTTTAGGGTCAAACAGGGGTCATTGGGTCAAAATTTAATAAAATTGCATTTATCTCGATAAATAACAAATCTAGAGTAAAAACTTGTATTGACCTAAGGTAGGAACATGTGCATGTGGAATCCAAATGAAACATCAGATTTGACCTTCGACCTCTCCTTCAAGGTCAAACAGGGGTCATCGTGGTCAAAATTTGATAAAATTGCATTTATCTTGATTAATAACGAATTACGTTATTGATTTTTGTGTGGTTCCGTGACTTTTTCAACTGTCGAGGGCCATATCTTGCTCGTGCAAAAATTCAATATTCTTTCCACTTGTGAAGTATCCTAGTGACATTTTGCACACAGTGACCCCACTATATGTGAAATCCAAATTAACATCACATTCGACCTTTGACCTCTCCTGCAAGGTTATATTAGTACGTCAATTTCAGGAATTTTGTTAATTTTTTCGTTTACGAAAGAAATAAGCAACTATAAAGTATTATTTGTTCATAATCCACGATAAATTAGTTTTATTGATATAAGCATTTGTATTCTAGATTGGGATTACATTATGTTTTATTTTAATCAATATTTTACTAAATACATGATAGTTTCATGTATTAATGGGTTTCACTTTTAATGGTAGAAGTCGAGGCAGCATCAGTATCATTGAAAGCTTCATAAAACGCGCATTTTCTCAAATTTTGTTATGTTTTGGTATTTACTATTCCTTGATTGGACATTGGAATAAAAAAGGTGTAACTTACAAAAAGAGAAACAAATCTAATACATCTTCATAATACAATAGTCGTTGCTAAATCATGGAAAATTCAGTGAAAATGAAATCTGAGAAGCAATTCGAAACAAGAAAAGAGGCCAATATAAAATCATGCATCATACATTTTAGAAGTATGCAATCTTTCAAAATAGATAATTTATCAGATTCAAGTTGGGGGAAAATCAAGAAATGATTGAAGTGAGGTAAAGTTTAAAGGATCTAAAACAACATTATGATGAAATTTACAAAAGTGTACCAACTGAATATGATGGTAAATGCCATGGTTATCACAGAGAATGCTATAGCAAATTCACAAATCTCAAATATTTAAAAGCAATAAAAAGCAAATCGGATCAAGATCCAGAGGTTGAACTATCAATAAAGAAAAAAATTTAAATTTATCAATAACATTCTCTTGTGATTCCTGTATATTTGTAAACATACGCCAGAATTAATTCTTCCTGGCAAAAGAATTTTTAGTGAAAAGTTGGGGACATGTAAAACAGAAGTTTTCTGAAACGTTGGTGACATGTAAATCAGAAACTGCAGGAAAAACCTTAAAAGAGGCTTCATAGAGACGAAGTTATGAAAAGATGTAAAGTGATAGATGTCGATTTGAAGGCAAGAGAAGCCAAATACCATGAGGAATGTAGAAGTGCACATGAAATATTCATGGAAGATCATAGAAGTGAGCTGGTCAAAAAAGAAGACATTTAAACTGCCGATGAATATGCTTCATTATTACAGAAAACTTGAGGATGTTGGATCTTTATTTAATTGTACTGTGAATAGAGAAAATGCACCTCCTGTTTGATACTAGAAATGTTTATTGAATGAGTTTGACAGCCGTATCACCTGAGTGCACACTATCACTGTACTGTGGCTCCTATTCACCAACCACTTAAGACATGTATAACTGTCGCAGTGGACCACTCGGACATCCTGACCGACCCGGGTGGTCTGCCTTAAGTGCAGGTGAATAGGTGCCACAGTGGTAAGGGTCGAGGGTTTAAGTCCTGGCAGAGGCTATACGATATGGTCCTATAAAATTGGGAAAATAATCCTCTGATGTCAATACATACACCAAGTCAATTAATTCTAATATATCTACATATTCTGTTCTAGTTGCCAGTCATAGAAAAATATGTTCAAGGCAAAACGGAAATGTTCATCACTATTACTCAAGATATCTTTTTACGAATGATCAACGTTGTTCAGCTCTTAGTTTCTCTTTACATTAGCATAATGAATGTAAGTGATTTACTTACTTCATAAATGATATAAAAATCCCTTTTGCAAATATTTAAGTACTTGTAATTACAGGACAAGTACACAGGCTGTGCAGGAACCTTAGTAGGTCAAGATTAATCTTTTATTGTACCATTCACTAAATATCCAACATCCTCAAGTATTCTGTAATCTGATGAAACCTATTCAAAGGCAGTTTCAATGGCTTCTCTTTTTGAATGTGATCAGAGTAGACATGATTGGGTGTCTAAAAAATTAACTTTGGTCCAAAATGGTTTATCATCAATTTCTTAGTTCAGCTTCTAGATATTAATGTGATTTCCTTTTAGTTACTTTTAAATATGTGAGTTTTGTGAATTCTGTGTACATGTGTGTGTCTGTGTCTGTGTCTGTGTCTGTGTCTGTGTCTGTGTGTGTGTGTGTCTGTGTGTGGCTGTGTGTCTGTGACTGTGTGTGTCTGTGTGTGTCTGTGTCTGTGCGTCTGTCTCTCTCTCTCTCTCTCTCTCTCTCTCTCTCTCCTCTCTCTCCCCCCCTCTCCCTCCCCTCCCCTCTCCCTCTCCCTCTCCCTCTCCCTCTCCCCCTCCCTCTCCCTCTCCCTCTCTCTCTCTCTCTCTCTCCTCTCCCTCTCTCTCTCTCTCTCTCTCTCTCTCTCTCTCTCTCTCTCTCTCTGTGTGTGTGTGTGTGTGTGTGTGTGTGTGTGTGTGTGTGTGTGTGTGTGTGTGTGTGTGTGTGTGTGTGTGTGTGTGTGTGTTTTGTGTGTGAACATATATATATTATGTCTGGTTGATGTGCGGAACATTTACAGTTAAGACATATCCTACAAGACAATTTCACACACAAAAACAAAACCAAAAAACAAAACAAAAATCTGTCAGAATGGGTAGTGGGCTACTGATAGAACAGTGGTACTGGTAGGTGATCTCAGGACAAGGTGTGGGAGTGTCAAGACAGTGTGGATGTAGTAGACCTGAGCTATGCATGTAAGACGGCTTTCCGGGAATTTGTGACATACACCTGTTTTTGGTAAGATCTGCCATGGATGTGACGAAGTTAAAATATTTGAAGGAGAAATGTCATATCATTCATCCTCCATGCCTCATCTTATTTTAGCCTGCTTACTGGATCACAACTAAGGCGTTTGGTAAACTAGGCAATAAATGTTGGCGTCGGATATCTAGTATTTCTGTCAAAAGGAATGGTGTTTTTTGCCGGGTGATCAAGTGATGCCTGTCAAAGTCCATGACGATGAAGAAATCAAAGTTTGAACACGTTTTTGGTCCGTATAAATATTGTAAATAAATATACTAGTATATTATGATTAACTGTACATATTTTCAGCGGCAGGAGCTTGCTTGGCAGAACAGTGATAGTAGAAGAAAAAATATATTAGTATGATGTATAGATGGTTCGTGTTGTGTTTCTTGTGCATCTTCGATACGTAGCTGCAATTAGAATTACTACTGATACTACGACATTTTAAATCGCTCGCGAAAACTGTCAAATGAATCACTAATTTCTCGAAATTGTCAAAATTAAACTTTGTGCTGTATGTATCTTTATTCATAATTGGTGAAAATAAGAAACTAGACAGTCTCCTGAATGTGTACTGTAAATGTGAATTTGTTCTCATGAAAAATGTAAGAACTATCAAGGATTATATTTCACTCTCAACAGAGGAAACCTCCAATGGATGCAAAATGCGCCTCCGGCACTAGCTCAAGAGTATTACACTGATTTTTTTCCATGGCTCCCAAAGGGCTGGTGAACCCACAACAGTCGTTGATATGTCAAAATAAAGCTACTTACTTATATTGTTGCATGATAAACAAAAAAATGCATAATGATGTGATAGAGACTATCGTTTTGAAAGTTATCCATGATTGAGTACAGTAGGTGCAGCGACCACGTTTATCAACATACGTGTGACGTATTTATCTGAACGTGATGTACGTCATTCGTTCAAAACCGTACGCATTTTGACGGAATTTCTGGTTGAATTTCTGGCTGAATTCTGAGTTGAGTTCATAGCCTACAGACCTTGTGTGTATAGTCTTAACTATGCTGTGCATGTTCCTTTAAGTTTCACATGTACATTATAGGAGGGATACTTTAAAAAACATACTGAGGTGCACCTCTTCCACTTAATCTAACTGTTATCAAAATTATGCCTATAGTTATCTCACAATTTGATATGATAATCAAAGTTATCACATGTTTAACAATCATAGTTATTGATACCTTCTGGATTGAAGCCAGTTAATCTTTCAGACACTATCACGTATGGCACGTAGCTATTTTACCTATATTTAAAGAACAGTGCGTTTCCAGTTAGGATCGAAATACATTAATTAATAAGAACAATGGCTGGAACCTGTGAACACCACTACTGTGAATGTAGAGATGTATCAAGGGACAACGAGAAGGAAGCAGGGAGCACTAGTGTTATTGAAATAAAGACATTGTGGGATACAACACTGAAAATACCTTCTCCTTTTCCCAAAGACGGTGAAAATGAAGAACACTTTGTGCTGCGTTTTCAGCGTGCTTTTATAGCTTTTATACGGAAGCACAAAGTTGCTACTAGGAGAACTGTCATTGGTCTGTGCACCATCACATATTTCATTTATCTGGCCGTTTCTATTCATCTTGACATCGAGCTGGCCAAGCCTTTGATAATATGTACAGTGTGTTTTATTTTGATTTTAATATATCTGTTCGTAAGGGATAACACTGGAAAGTATATTTATAAAGCGATAATTGAACCAGCGGATTGCTACATTGAAAAACACTGGAGCTGGATCAAATGGTGGGTTCATTTTATCTTTATTCTCTTTTTGCATTGTTTCAGCTGCTGAATTATGAAGCGAAAGCCTGGTGATGTTTCATTTCTAACTATGTATATGTATATCTCCGGACAAGCTAGAGGCTTTACCGATGAACCAATTTCATTTAAACTTTACACAACTATGAGATATGAGGCAACACCAAAGTGATTCGATTTTGGGCACTTTATAATAAAAGTGGGCTTTGCAATTCATGAAAGATGTTCGTGTTAAGTAATATTGATTATTGAGTTTTGAAACTGTTATTGATTATTATATGTTACTAGTTGCAACACAAGAGCATTATGTTACACTGGATATTGATCACTGCTGTGAATTCATTCTGAGGTTTCTACTCAAATTAATAAGGTTCTTTATTGTAAATTCTATCATTCTGTGCAAAATTCAGTGCCCATAACCCACGCTGATTGGTCAATCAGCATGCTGAATTATGCGATGGAATGAACGCTCCAGAGCGCGTGGAGACCACTACTACGGCGCTAGTCTAAACTCGTCACATTATCAATACAGCCGCTGACGTTGCAAGGCGTGTCCTGTGTAGTGGAGAGCAAAAGTTTAGACGAGCGCCGTCGTAGTGGTCTCCGCGCGCTCTTTTTTGGCAAAATTGACTTGCAATGAGAATGTTATAATATGATTTATTTTAAAATAAAATGGATTTTAGTCATGATAGAATGGTGATTGACCACTCGATTGTCGTGTCAATCGCAAAATTGAGCATGCTGACGTCTTATTTACCCTCACTTCGTTTGGGCAAATCAGACGTCAGCATGCTCAATTTTACGATTGACACTCCAATCTCGTGGTCAATTCCTACAGTATACATTGTTTCAGTATGTGTCTTAATTGCAGATAAATTATTGTTGCTTTAGCGACGCTCTGTTCTTTGAACACTTTTAATCTAGTTTAATATTGTGAATAAAATAATTCTAAGTATGCTACCTGGGTGTCCAGGGTTCTCCTGAAATTAGAGAAGGATGCTGCACAAGTATGCAAGTAAGTAAGGTGCTTAAAATTATTAATAAAGAGGTGGCGTGGCTAATTGTGTTTGTAAAGGACACACAATAACGGTTGTGTTGATCTGTTGCACCTGTGGAGTATGCTAAATAATTGTTCTGTTTGCTCCTGACCACAAAGTAGTCAGATCCTCGTGGCAAAGTAGAGAGATCTCTGACTTTCTATGGCTCTGAGCAAATCAAATGAAGAATGAGCGGCAAAATAGGGAGAAACAATAATTTAGTTTGGTTCATTAGAAAAATCATTTTTCCACACTCTCGCTTGGAGCAGTACATGAACTCGTTCTTTGTTAGAACCGTTAGAGACTGGAACCAGCTGGAAGACAACACTGACATTGGACCTCTTCCAGGACGACATGCTGCTCTCTCTCCCGCTTCCAAGTGCCTTATCGGACTACTGCAGTGTACCTTTACCATGTTTACAGATACAGATAATCAATGATGGCTGTTCCAACTATCGTACAGCTGTTGGCACCATTTCACTCATGAAAACACCAAATTTCTAAAGCTATCTCCTAACAAATAAAACTATATACGCACTTTATAACAGCATAGCATCATTTCAAAATACCATAGAAGCTCAAAATAAGCTTTTGACAGGCCAATAACACTGGAATCGGCGCCAAGAAGCCTATAGGCACGGATTTGCCCCAGAATAAAAAAAACAACAACCATGGGGGCCACGCCCACTCCAAGGAGTTTGAGGTTTAGTATATAGATTGCATCACATGTAACTATTGAAAACTACCTTTAGACTAGCTGCAACACGTTATTGTTACAAAGAGTATACAGATTAGCTCAGTTATGGCAAACCCAATTAAAGTTTCTGATTATTTGTATTAAAGCTATAATAGACAATGCCCGTTACCAATATCCCAGCCATTGGCATGATTTGTCCACAAAAACAACAAACAGTTGTAACACGACGTGTGTGTGTCAGACACGAGTGACACGCGTCACTTAAATCACGTTGTCACCTATCAAAATTCAATGTCACATTGACTTTTACTTCTAAAAAAATGCTGTTCGGTAGAAGATGACTTGTTTACAGTCACCACTTTACACACTTTTCCAATGTCAATGGGAATTTGTAACACTATCCAGTACCTGGGACTGCAATATTATCTTTCACAGATGCAACATCATCATCATATCTCATGACTATATACGCAGTATTGGTATAACCAAGGACTTTAAGGCAGTGTGAGTGATCAAGCCGTGAAAACCGACAATGATGCAACACACAAATTGCCCAAATGCGCATAGGCCTACTACAAACAACAGCACTGATCGCACAGGTCTTTTTATGCATAAGTCAATTTGCATGGTAAACCATTGTTCGTAGCACTGACTATAGATCTACATATTCCAGCTCAAAGCTGTCACAATTCTCACTTGCCCATCAGCTGTGAGGGGGTGGCACAGGGGTCCTAAGATTCATGTTCCACTATTTTAAAGGCAAATTTTCTGTCTCATGATACAATATATAGTCGGAAGACATAAACAATTAATATTTTCAACCCAGTAATTCAACTTCACATAATGCATCACTATACACGCATATCAGCATATCAAATTCATCACTACATGCTTGCATACCAGACTAATGAGTGCATTCTTTATGATATGATGATATGAAATACCAATACAGCTTCATGCACACTATATCATTAGAGTTATCAACAGTTTGTACGTATGATAGTCTTGGTAGGCATTTGGTATATATATATATTTGTTATTAGGCCACTTCTTGACCGGAATGAGAGAATTTGCTCTCACTGTCTTATAAATAAAAAGGCACACATTGAGGATGAGTTCCATGCTTTAATAGTTTGTCCTAAATATTGTGAAAAAAGAAAAGTAATTTTTAACTCAGTTGAATGTATATGTCCTAATTTTAAAGATTTGGATGATTATGAAAAATTTATATTTATTATGTCAGCTGAAGGTCAAATAAGTAAACTGGTTAGTCAACTTTGTAAACATGTTATTTTATATGACAAAGAAAATTGACATTCGTATCACTTTGGAGCTCAGTATCTAATATGATGACATTTGGAATAGTTGATATACTATATTTTTATATAAAATAAGCTGTACTATACTATATTAGTGTATAATATAGTACCATGCATAAGTGTAACATAATCCCATAATTAGTTTAGTGTGTTTTGTAATTTTGTATATATGTTTAATTCTTGGTTGTGTTGGTTTATTTTTGGTAGTACTGATAGATTTAATGTAAATCTAAGGTGAAAATAAACTCATTTTTATTATATGATTTGTTCAATAAGTGAAGTAAATTTCAGAGGATCTTTCGCATTGTGTAGATCTGACTTGCAAAGAAAGTATCAGCACTATCTTTTGTACATGTAGCAATACCAATTAATTCTAAATGCTCGTGAGGTAACCATTTGCCCTTCTGTAAGACAAAAATAGTATCACAAAACACTGGAAGCTTGGAACCTAGGGAACGATCATAAACAATGATACCGGGGGGGGGGGGGGGGTGGAGGGGGTCGTCTTAAAAGGTGGGGAGAGGGGGGGTCGTCCAACTTTTCTGATTCCTTTTTTTTTTTTTGGGGGGGTCGCTGAACTTTTTTTTATCACCCTACGGTATAAATTTTCAAATATTTTCTTTTGTCAACTGTACAGTAATGTAATGACTATGTAGAGGACTTTTGTTATAGGTGTGTGTGTGTGTGGGGGGGGGGGGGGTCACCCAACTTTTTAAAATGTTGATGGGGGGGAGTCGGTAAACTTTTTGTAGAGTCCAAAAAAATGGACGACCCCCCGGTATCGTTATTTATGATCGTTTCATTAGAACTTAAGATTTTAAGTTTCACGTCAACATTATTTGTGATATTGATTTGAGACGAAAAAGTATATTAAAAACCAAACATAATTATGTAAACAAAGTGAGTTCTATAGTTGCCGGTCTTGACTGGTGGTAGCCCCTGGATGATCTATGTGGAAGAACTTGCCAGGACTCCTGCAAAAATCTGTGGGGCGGCGGCACGAGTATCTCCAGGCCCAAGGCCCTCTAGAGATCTACCCCGTGTCCCCGCGGCTGTGTACACGCCGTGTACGAACCACCTTGTGGGTCTTATACCATAGTGGACGCACCGTACGTGATTAGAACCCTCGTACGGTTCTCGTTGTTTATTAGGCTTAACCGTGAACAGCTGTCTAACCTTCAGTCCCGTCTAATGGGGGCAGAGTAGCTGGTGACACCCCGGGTTTCACGAAGGGCCTCCAACGGGGAGGACTTCGCACTGGTGCTGACACGCACTGTTTCAGGCGTCCCCTTAATAAACGATAACGATAACACAATAAACGAGCGTGTGGTTCAGGAGGAGTCGTGACACTAGTAAGATCAATATTAACTAAAGGGACATCAAAAATATTAAGTAAATGCAATGATTTCATCTGGATAAAATTAGACAAGCACATGTTAAATGCTAATAATGACATATTCATATGCAATTGTTATATCCCACCTCAAAACTATGTAGGGACTATAATTAAAAATAAAGACACTGCATTTGATATTCTGCAGAATGAAAATCAATATTATGGTGCTATGGGTGATTTAATTTTACCCGGAGATATGAACTCTAGAACAGGAGAAATACAGGAAAATATACAAAATATTACAGAAACATCAAATGAAAAACAAATAGAAATCGATACAGAGCATAGAATAAGATCACGCAACAATGAAGATAAAAAGTAAACCAATTTGGCAAAACATTATTAAACATTATAGAAGATTCTGACATGGTAATATTAAATGGAAGAACACTAGGAGATTGGCGGGGACAGAACACATGCCATAAATATAATGGTAGCTCTACTGTGGACTATATTATTGTATCAACCAGTTTACTAACAAACATTATTACATTTCGAGTACTAGAACAACAATGGTATACAGACCATAATCCTATTGCAGGATATATAAAGATCAATAGTTGCATAAACAACCCACCAACAGATGATGATTTAACACCCATAATTGGATATAAATGGATGAATGACAGTGAGGAAAAAGTAACAAATATGTTGAATAGTGAAGAAATTATAGCAAAACTAAATATGATAACATCAACAAAAAACAGTGATAAATGCATAAATGATCTAATTACAATTCTGAAAGAAGTAGCAGAAAAGTCGCTCATTAAGAAAACAAATAAATTTGAAATCAGAAAAGAGTGTGAAAATAAACAAACCAATAAAAATAAAAAAGTAAAAGAAGAAAAAAGAGAGTTCAAAAAAGCAAAAAGAAGATATATGAATGATAGAAACGATAAAAATAGAAGGATAGAGTACATATCACAGAAAAGTAAATACAAAAAAATTAAATACTTAGCGGAAAGGTACAAAAAGATGATAAACTAATCAAACTAGCTGACATTGAGAATAAACAACCGGCAATGTTTTGGAAAACCATTAAGAGTTTGATTCCAAAAATGATACTAAAAATGATATAAATTCAGAAACTTGGACCAAATATTTTAATAAACTCCTAAATATAAAAAGTAACACAAAAAAAAGAAAACAAATGAATACTCATACATGCAATATGTTAAACATAGTTTACCAACTATTGAAAAAAACATGAATATAACTGGACCTTTAGACCAAGAAATTACTTTTGAAGAAGTAGAAAATGCAATTAAAGAATTAAAAAACAAAAAGGCTAGCGGACCTGATGGTATCTGTAATGAAATTTTGAAATGTAAATCTGTACAGTTGAAAATGTCACTATTACATGTTTTCAATACGATACTATCAAATGGTAACTATCCTAAACAGTGGATGTTTAGTATTATTACTCCAATACATAAAAATGGAGATAAAAACAATCCCGAGAACTATAGAGGTATAGCAGTATCAGACAACACTAACAAAATTTTCATGAAGATAATATTCAATAGAATGTACAATTACATGACCAATAAAGGCTATTGGTCAAAAAATCAAAATGGTTTTATGAAAGGAAGAAGAACGGAAGATAATTTATTTATATTACACACTATTTTTCAAAAATATGTAAAACTAGGAAAAGGAAAAATCTATACAGTATTTGTTGATTTCAAAAAGTTTTTTGACAGTATTGACAGAGACTGTTTGTTCTATAAATTGATAACATATGGAATTACTGGTAAACTGTACAATGTACTAAAAACAGCATATACCAATCCTAAATTCTGTGTAAAGACAGATTGCGGTTTGTCTAAATATTTTATTTCATACACAGGAGTGAAACAAGGATGTGTTTTAAGTCCTCTGTTATCAAATCTTTTTCAAAATGATTTACATAATATGTTTAACTCATCATGTGATCCAGTGATGTTAAATAGTGAAGAACTTAATTCTTTGTCATGGGCGGATGATTTAGTACTATTCTCAAGGTCAAAGGTAGGGTTACAAAACTGTTTAAACAATCTTGAAATATATTGTAATAGATGGGGATTGCAAGTAAACAAAGACAAAACAAAATGTATGACTATGTCTGTTGGAAACCCTAAAACCCAAAACTTTATGTTTGAGGAGAAGATCTTAGAAAATGTAAATTATTATAAATATTTAGGAGTTAGGGTTGAAAGAAATGGAAAATTTAATAATGCAATTATAGAAAGAATGTCTAAAGCAAACCGTGCTGTACATGTTCTTAAACAAATCCTGGGATATTCCACACCAGTTTCGGCAAAATTAGCCATGTCATTATTTGATAAACAAATTACACCAATCTTATTATATGGAAGTGTGCTGTGGGGAATACCAGATTCTAATAGATATATAAAAATACAAATAAACAAAATCAATGTAAAAGTGAAATGTCAAGTTCAATCTATTATAAATCAAAGAATGAATAGAGAGATAAAAATTGATGAAATCAAAGTACTAAAATCTAAAGGGGAGGTGTTAGTAAAATTGAATAGTAGTCAGGACAAAATAGATTTAATTTATTCAAATAAGAACTTTTCTGACAATTGCTTGATAACAAATCATGAAATGAAAGAAAAAATAATTATGAAGGTGTACATAGCAACTATTGTAAATATGTTATAGGGGTTTCTAAATTTGCAAGTACAACAGCAGTTATGAAGGAATTAAATAGATTTCCTATTCAACTGCAAGCATATATAAATGAAATATCCTATTGGCACAGATTGCAAGCAAATCCTATAAATCCCTTATTACATGCAGCTTTTAGGATATGTAAAGATGATAATCATCCTTTTATCCAAAATATATCATACCTACTTAAATCAAATGGTATGGGTAATATATTAGTGTCACCGTCTAATTATTCAAATAAACAAATAAAGTGTATTGTAAAAGATAATCTAATGAATCAACACAAACAATTAATTAACTCTGTTATTAATGATAATTGTAAATATGACACATTAAATAAGTGTCATAAACATAAAAAATGTAGATTTTAAATCGCCTCCATATAATATGAACATAAAGAGCACTTTCATAAGGAAATGCTTTGCTTATTTAAGACTTGATAAAGCTATGTACTATGATCAATATAATGAAAACAATATATGTGATGCATGTAATGTAACCAAAGATTCTTATCATATTTTGATGATATGCAAAACAACAGAAATAGAAAGAAATACGTTTTTACAAAATATGAATGTATTGTATCCAAATTTTCATAATTTATCAGTTTATGAAAAACTGATATCTATATTAAACATGCAATTTAATGATCTTGAAGTTATACAGCTGATATGTTCATTTGTTAAACAAATATGTGTTAAAACAAAATTGATCTAATGATCAATATTATATGTAATGAATAGATATAATATGTATTGTCAATTCATTTCTATATATGTATATGTCAAATATTCATTGTCTTTGGTTGTACTGACACTGTTAGTTGCCAATAAAATCTTCTTATCTTATCTTATCTTATCTTATCTTATCTTATCTTATCTTATACGCAGTGCAACACGGGGCCAGGACCACGTTGAGAGAGGCACCCATCGGGTTAACCTCCGTAGAATTGAGTAAAGAGGGCCTATTCCCGAGAGAATAGGTTGCCAGCCCTACCGCTTCCGAAGAGCGCTAAAGGAGAACTGCCGCTATTCGGCTCAAAAACCAGTACCAGAGAGTACTGGCTCCCTAATCCTCTTGTGGCCATAATAAAGGACAACAACAAAGCCTATCAATGTGTGTGTTACGGGGACAGCTAAACCTAGTCCAGTGCAACTTCTATAACCAATTTTATACTACGCGAGAATGCTACAATTCTCGCGCACTGGAGACTACACGAAACGAGTTTTGTTACAATTATGCTCTCACTCATATTGATGTTGTGATCTGCTTTAATGTAATTTTTATCTTATCTTGTATTTCCTTTCCCTTTGAGACCATGGTTTATACACAGCTGCAATACAATGACTGACAAACATATGCATTATCAACCCCTAACACTGAACATTGAATTGAAAAAGACCTCATACACTGGATATTGGGCCATTTCTTACATTGCGTTTTAAATTATTCAATAATGATAAACAAGTAGAATTTACATGATTATATACAATGATCATTGTGTATGGTAATGTCCTTGCTTAAACTTGCATGAAATAACGGATACAGTAGTATGAAAGTCGAGGTAAATACTCATTGAAAGACCGTAAAATTGCGCCAAAACACCGTAAAATCTCAACTAAAGTGTGTAAATTTGAGGGCATTGCCATATTCCATGTTCCACTATGACTTCCATAGATGTTCCATGTTCCACTTTTTTGTCCCTATATATGTACATGTTCCTCTGTTTTTGGTCTCCGTGTCGCAAGTTCCACTATCCTGTGTCACCACCTCGCCTGTACACTTACAAACGATCATTGATGTGAGAGGTGTTGGTTTTGAAAAAAAGACTATTGAATACAAGCTCTTTTGACAGACTAGCTTTCCCCTCCTCTTTTTCCAGCATTGTGTACGCGGCGCTGACTTGCGGCGTGACCAGCTACTTGGTGCTGGCAGTGTTTACCTCCTGGAGACAGGTGCAGAGCATGTTCGGCATGGTCCTCTTCCTCTTCATCCCCTGGGCCACTTGCAAACACCCCACCAAGGTATGGACTATGTCTCCCCTGAATAGGGCGATCCTAAAGTCAATTATGTCTTCCAGTGAAGCCTAGAATGAAGTCTAAAATAAGCTGAAATTTACCAAGCTGTATGTCTAACATTAAAAACTTTCTTAATATAGATAGGAATGAAGTGAGGCTTTTAATGTCACAGTATAATGTCAAATCTTTTAATGAAATCGAGCGACAGTTGATATATGGTTTTAGACAACTTATCCAAAAGAGTAATAATATTTTAATTAGAACCATTGTTAACTCTGTATTTTATATTGATTGTAGTCAATCAAACAGTTGGAACAGAACACTGTATAATTTTAATGCCTTAAAATTATTAACTGTAATAGGTGTATTTTTAGAATTTTGAATAATGTTAGCTATTATGTATATACTGTATATATAATTTTATTTATATGGATTGTAAAATTGTAAAATTTTACATATCTGAAATAAATGTATCGTTATACTCAGGTAAAAAATTCCTCTTGGTAAATTTTAGCTTATTTTTGCTTTGGTTCTAGTAGAACAGTTTACTACATCAGCCAAGGAAGAGCTACTCATGACACAAATCTCTTTACTGTAATGGCGACCGCCTCAATTATAGGTTGAGAAGGTAAATAATTAACAATAAACAAATTGAATTATCTTATATAGTAGTATTTGTTTTAGATATAACAAAACTGTTGAAGTACTAGGAGTTATATCAATAAACAAATAAACAAATATATGAACTGTCTGTAATCACCGTAATGTTAACGCATACCAAACCACATAATCTGCTTTTGTATTGCAGATCAAATGGCGGCCAGTGATCTGGGGGCTGGGGATGCAGTTTGTCATCGGAATCCTCGTTCTGCGATGGACACCTGGTTATAACGCTGTCAAATGGCTGTCCAACAAGATTAATACAATCATATTCTATTCTATTAGCGGCGCAGCTGGGGCGTTTGGTGACCCCACATTGTTTCTACATCCGTTCTTGATGCTGGTAGGCTTAACCATTACAAGGAAATATTTAATCAAAGACAGTTCTAGCAAGTATTATTAGTTCCAGACGAGTTCGATGATTATGATCTTAGTTTGTCTCCTCTGGAATGTTTGTAAATTATCTAAAAACAATAATAGCATTATATTATACATTGTACTAAGCTTCCATTTCAATGCAACATTATATGAGGCATGTCTTTAACTTAAGGGATTATAATTTATTACCTCTTACTTACCAGGTTGTGCCCCTCGTCATATATGTTGGAGTTGTCATTTCTCTGTGTTACCATTTCGGCTGGATACAGAAGTTCGCCTCTAAGCTCGGCTGGCTTGTTGATAAAACTATGCAAACAACAGCCATTGAATCTGTGTCCATTGCAGTAAATATTTTCCTCAGTGTGGTAAGTAAACACAATTAAGTAAAGAAGATCAAAAATGCTCGGAGAGCACAGCTTCGCTATAACAACGGTTACTTATTGGCAGTAAAGATGTTTACTAAAATTTTATGGAAATCTTGATTAAAAGTACACAATTAATGTGTATGTAATCAGCCACAATTAATCTGTGTGCCACCACTGTCTAATAATAATAGTGGCTCCGTCATGCTACATATTATCTTGCAGCACTCATGGTAAACAGCCCCAAATAGATTTTTTTTGCTTTGATAATATTGATTTTCATTGTGCATTCAATACTTGTAAGAGTGGTGAAAATGAACCATAAATGGCCCTATGGAAAGCACACTCTGATTGGCAACGTGCCCAAAATCAAATAACTTCGGTGTCTCTCATACCGCATAGTTGTGTAAAGTTTGAAGAAAATTGGTTTACCGGTAAGCTATCTAGCTTGTCTGGAGATATACAAACATACACACATAGTTAGTAAGTTACAAACGAACAAAACACAAGGCTTTGTGGTTCAGCAGCTGAATCTTTGTACATGAAGAGTATCTTGTGGTATCAGTGAGTGCCCACCGTCTTGCATTCTTTGTAATGCGAATGGTCATCTTTGCAGGAGATGGTTTCAGTCATATCTTCAGGAAGGTCCCTTTATAATATTTTACAATGCTGGCTGTTATCTGTCAAATGTCTAAATCACTTCATGTTGATGTGATGCTAGTCGCAAGTGGTTGATTCACTTTGTTTGAATCCACATTCGCACAGTTCTAATAATTTGTCTCAGCTCTTTGTGTCAATCCATCCAGAGTTCTTGCATTCCTACAATGTACTGGTAGATTGTTCCAGATTTTCGGAGCTGCTGCAATGAATGATCTATCACCATATGACACAAGCTTGGTAATTGGTTTTGCTAAAAGAATTCCATTTGAATTAGATCTTAGATTTTTACATTTAGTTTTTATGACCAAAAGTGATTTGATATATGATGGTGCCATACCATGCAAAGCTTTAAATGTTAATAATGCAATTTTATAATTTATGCGTTGAGCTATTGGTAACCAGTGAAGATTTTTCAGAATAGGGGTGATATGATCATATGATTTTGATCCTGACACTATACGAGCTGCTGCATTTTGTACTCTTTGAAGCTTGTAGAGATCTTTTTTTGGGTAATCCATACAGAAGACTGTTAAAGTTATCTAGGCGAGAACCAACAAAAGAATGCATTAATATTTTTGCTGTATCTGAATCTAAATAGGGTGTAATTTGGCTAATCATTGTATTAAGTATTGGGCTACTGCTGGATGGCTGGTTGGCTGGCTGAATGGCTGGCTGACTGGCTGGCTGGCTGCCGTTGCTTTCGGGACTCTGAATATCGTGAAGTCATAGATCGATTGCTCTTAAGACCATAGAAGAAACGTCTTCGGGAAACATTCAGTCTGCTATCACTGACTGTTTTGTTGGCTACCAGATGATAGTCTCAAGCATTCAGACTATTCACCGATATGCCACCTGCTACAACTCAGGCATATTCTGAAATGAAACTGCACGTGCATGTAACATACATTATTCATGTGCCCACATCTGGGTGTAAGCGTGATAGAACTTTTTGCCACATATGCCTCCCCATGTTGTCAACGCATTGTGTCAGTAAGTGGAATTTGCGCAAGCTGGATAAAGGCTTGGATGTTTTAGATTACACTTAGATGGTAGTTTGACGCCTGACCCTCCACAGGTAATTAGTTAATTAACTACCGGTTTGAGGGTCTGACTGATCTAGACTACGATGATCAAAGCTCCTGGAGATCTCTATTGGCTTGTCAGTGATCCTAAGTTGGCAATGGCGAACGGAAAATATAGGCACACATTCAACTCTTTGACATGAACTCATTGCCATAGTCTTTGCCGAGCTTAACGTAGGAAGCCAAAGAGTTTTTTTCATCCACAATGTCGAGAATCTTTATCATCAGCGCAACTGATTCAGTCACAAAAGAACTCTTCAGATACCTATAGTGAATGAAACATGAAATAAATGTGTTCAAATCTATTTCAGGCAAGAGAGAATTGTCTCCACTTAGCCATATGTATTCATGACATTGTGCCATTTGTTATACCAAACCAAACGAGTGACGTGAGTGACCTAGTGCTTGGCTGACTCAATATGGGTGGTTCCAACTAGAGTCCATTAAATCGGCTCACATATACATATAACATGAACACATTGCCCGACACATTGTCACATCTGCTGAACTATATCGTCTATATAGGCTGGACAAGTGGTCTAGTAAGCGGTTATTGTTTGTGATATGATAAGCCACTAGTCTCCCTTCAAGTTCATACGCACTGATCCAGTGTCCATGTGTTTCAGTTCACACGTCACATCGACATTTGCCTGCGTCTATATGTTATTGGAATTCGATGTACATTATCACTGCCTTGGTGTTTGTCTTTTTGATTAGGAGTAGTATCTGTACCGAGCACATAAATATCCATTTATCGGTGTCACGTGTTAATCATGTCACGTTGTACACATCGAAAACATGACCAACAAATGGGGAAAAACGCCAAAAAACGAAAAAAACAAAAACAAAAAACAAAACAAATAACAAACAAACAACAACAAACAGCCACAGAAAGACTTTTCCCTTGTCCTAACTTTGCAATTCACTTTTACTGGATAATAAGTTATATTGAAAAATGTACAGTATACTAGTAAAGTCCTCACCACAGATTACATAACAATGTTACATAAACTGGGTAATGTGGTCTCAGATAAGTTGCTAGACTGCTAGACTGTCATCGGTTTGAGGCTTTTAGTTATGACCGGTGGTGACTGGCCATCACACAATAGCAATACATTTGTAACATGACTGCTGGCTGGCTTATTAACTAATGTGAGTGATAAGCACGACTGTGCTACGGTTGCAGTGTATTGTATGCATGTATGATCCTCAGGCATTCGAGAAAGATAGTGTGATATTGAGACAGGGATGCCACTGACCTGATATGATTATTGAATGTAGACAGTCATAAAGGTGGGGGAAACCGGGACCGAGAGTAATAGTTCGATGAAATTCGCATGCCATAAGCTGGGCAGTCATGGGGGAGGGGGGGGGGGGGGGGGGTGTCGTCCAACTTTTCTGAACTTTTAAAATGTTGAATGGGGGGGCGTAAAATTCTATAATTCTATCTAAAAGTGGTAGGGTACTGAACTTTTTCTTTGAGCCCTCAAAAATAGACGCCCCCCCCCCCAGTATCGTTATTTATGATCGTTCCCGAAAGGGATTTCATGCGTTTTGGACGTGGGAGAGTTCACGTGGGATTGATCCATGAAAATGGAGTATTTTGAGGTAAGGGGGGCGGCGCCCACCACTTGCAATACCGCCCACCCCACCACCCAATCCACTGGTCTGCCTATGAGATGTATATAAAGTACGACTTCTTTTAGAATTCTTTTTTATTATTGTGTCGTTTTTTCCAGTTGGACACCGTGATAATGTTAAAGCCGTACCTGACGAAGCTCACACCATCAGAGTTTCATTGCTTCCTTGTTGGTGCTCATTCAACAATCGCAGGATTTGCTTTTGGTCTTTTCGTGTTGTTTGGGGTATGTCATATTTAGCATTTTGCTTATGTACAACTTTACTGATACACACATAGACCGGCATGGTACAGAGATGATGTACCCCGTCCAAATGGATCTGCCACTGTCTGGCTTCTAAACTATGGTGGCAACACACTCAATCATTAGACTATCTGAACGGAAATGTGAGCGCCACTGTATATACATGTATAGTATAACATGAAATACGATTTGCGTTTCATGTTCTATGTTTGCTAAACAGTGGCGGATACAGGGACGGTGAAGATATAAGTATTGCAGCCCCCATCACACCTTTTTTTTAAAGAAAGCCATTGGAACATAATAATAACAAAGTATTTATTTGGAATCGTACAATCAATTGAATATATATTCAGAGGAAACTGCATTCACACCAGGTCATTGGCATCCTTTTAACATTATACCTTTCCCAACTCCCCAACTCACGCTAATCACCAGACCCGATTAGGAATGGAACTCAGTAGCACGAGACCAACTCTATCCAGTCTGCCATATATAAACACACGCCTTGCGGAACCTCCTAATTACCTTACACCCCTCCCTTGCCCAAAACCTGGATCTGTCACCGTAAAACAGGTTTACATAGTGCCATCATAGTATAATTCACAAGATAACCACAGCAATTAATGTATGATCCTCAGGCATTCGAGAAAGATGGTGTGATATTGAGAGCGGGATGCCACTGGCCTGATATGATTATTGAATGTGAATGTAGACAGTCATAAGGGGGGGGTGTCGTCCAATTTTTCTGATTTTTTGGGGGGCGAGTTTATAAGGAAGTGGGATGTGGGAAATGGGGCCGAAAACATAGGGATGTTGGGGAAAAGGGCCAAAAAATGGATATAGTGTGTAAAAGAAGTGGGATGTTAGGAAAAAGCAAAAAAAAAGGGGGGGGGGGGATAAGACCAAAACATATCATAGGCGTGGGGCCCCTTATAAACCCCATATATGAAAATAAATAGTACTAAGAGCATGTAGTTTTAAATTAATTCAGACAACACATTTGACAGGTGAAGCCGCAGCACATTCTGACAGGCGCCGTCATGTCTGCCCCGGCCGCCATTGCTGTCGCCAAACTCAACTGGCCAGAAGTGCATGAGTCTGTCTTCAAAGTCGGTCACACTGACTTCGAGCTTGGTACCGGGTAAGGGAGCGACCATCATTTCATTGTACAGGGGGGGTCATTTGGTATTGATGGGATAAAAAAAATTGAACGCCCTCCCTAACTCTATACGTTGAAATTGAATGCCCTCCCAGTGTGAACATTAAGAAACTGAGTGCCCCCCGCCCACCTGGATTAATATGAAGAATGACATGCTTATGTATTATAAAGTTTGATATTGGTCATATTCCCTGAAAACTGTTTAAAGCGTATTGCAATGAATCATTCACTGTCAATGGTCAATGAATACATGTTTAGCAATTTATTTGACTTGATGACATTACAGTACAGTTAAATACAAAACCATGCATATTAAAGGAATGCTTCAATTCGCGACAAAAGTGCATTAAAAATTACCTCGTCAGTTTGAGAATTGAGTGCCCTCCCTCTCATTTTGAATTGAAATTGATCGCCCTCCATTAATTTTGTAACCAAAGAAATTGAGCGCCCTACCCCACCAAATGACCGCCCCCCTGTACAATTAATGATGGTCGCTCCCTAAGTAACCCCCGTGTCAGAGTGGACCCGCGGAGTCAATTCCGCGTAATTTTTAGGTCGAAAAAATGACAAAGTCCGTAAAAATGGGGAAAAATATGAAAAATTAACACTTTCATTGTCGAATCGACAACGCGATTCGCATGGCTCCGCAGCGGAGTCCGGCGAACTCTTGCGGACTCTTGCGGCCTCCCCGACGGCTCCGCGCTACCTCCGCTCTATCTCCGCGAGTAAAAATGGCGCGAATTCGCTGCACTTCTCTGGAGAAGTGTAAATTTGAGTTCGCGTACAACTCGGCGGGCGGTGGGATTATTGATTAAATTTCCTTTGATCTTTTTGAGCTGGCTGGTCTCCGCGCGAAGCCGTATTTGGCACCAACGGACTCCGTCTGCCTCGTACCACGTAAAATGAACGCCGTTCACCTCCGCTGTACGCCTCAAGAGCTCCCCCCATGGGTTTCGTGTATGTAATTGATAGCCTACATGACAAAAACCCTATGAAAATAAGGTGGGGTCAACGTTGATCCAACGTTGATGTCTGACGTTGTATCAACGTCAGGCAATCATGCAATGTCAGGGTGATGTTGAAAATCTGACGTTGTGTCAACGCCAGGCAATCAACGTTGGGGTGACGTTGAATTTACGTTGGCTGACGTCACAACGTAATACAACCATAATGGATATAGTAAGTGAGTTCAGAAACTCGTGGGTATACAAGATGTCGTCCCTAAACAATACGATGTATGTGGAGAGACAATTATAAATAATAGCATTTATTACAATTACTGGGGAGGAGTTGTCCAGCATAGGATGTTCTGATTCGATAGTTTATCAAGGTTCTATTTGTGCCATTATTCAAATTCTATTTGTCACTACATTTCATGAATCCCATTCCATGGCATAATTATCCATATTATTCTCTTGATTGTCTATTGCAAAAACCAGCATGGAATCAGCCTTGAAAAAAAGCTCACATAAAAATAGTCAATGCCAATTCTCAAAGTTCACTTTTATACGCGCTACCTCCGCGCATGCTCCGTCGCAAATTTGATGGAAAATAAGCTCCGCTGGGACGCCGCCTTTGTTAAGCGGACTCCGCCGAAGTTCGCTACACTTTGCAGAAGTTCGCCGGACTTCGCCGAATGACTTCGCTGCTCTCTGCAAGGAATTTTCCATTGTTATTTTGTTATCTGGCGGAGCCTTCATGTCTCAATTGGCGGACTCTAGATATTCGCAACAGTTCGCTGGCGAACTCTTGCGATCCGCAAGAGTTCGCTGGCGGAGACATAATACTTCGCTTGACTCCGTCGGCGGAGCCATGGTTGTCTGGCGATTGTTACGCCCAATTTCAGTTTGCCAGGGTTCGCAAGACTCAAATGTGACTCCGCCAGAGTCCGCCATACACATGACATTAGGTCGGTGGTGCCATCTTTTGCATTTGCACTTGGTGAGTTGTTTGTGGTGGTGGCTCAGGGTGGTGGTGGATGTGTAACTGGCCAAATGTGTCCTCGTTCTGACCATTGGCAAGACTGTGTTACGGGCGTGGGAGTACAGAAGCGCAGGCCTCCACTGAGATCTACCACTGCAACCCCACTGATAATGACTAAATGCACATTTCTTTATTGACGATGATATGTGTCTCATGGTGTGACCTGGGATTGGTCTCCACAAACTTTCAGTAATCACTCATTGCAAAGTCATGAAAGCCATTGTATGACTTGGACTTGAAAGCTCTAACTGGAAAATCCTGCACGATAAAGTGGGATTGGCCGAAACTAACTGAGGGTAGATCCTACTTTTCCGCAGTTTTTTTCCGGCAAGACATTTAGGCACATCTCGTTTTCTGGTTGCAATAAAGATATTAATGTTCATTTATGTTATATACCTACTGCTATATCATCCTGCTACTAGGGGCTTCAACAACGTGTTTGATGCCTTGGCGAAAGGTGCGTGGGAGGCGGGCAAAAGTGGACTCACTATCCTGCTTCAGGTCTGCTCTGCACATGTTTGCTTTAATCTTATGAGAATCTGATGTAATTTACATGAAGTTGAATCCAAGGAAGCTCACTGTATATAAAAGAGATACCTTTTTAAACAACAGGTTCTTGTTTTCATGGCATTACTAATTTTTCTTGACGACGTCATATACTGGTTCGGAGCAAAAATTGGATTGGAACTATCTTTGGGCGTAAGTTTTTTAATCTTTATTTTAATCTTACTTGTACATATTGTAATAGATCTAAATAAGGTGCAAGCAATCTAAGAACAATGAAACCTCCTATTAAGAGCACATCTATAGAGATTACCTGTATATTAAGAGCATTTTTGGGGGGTCGGTGGAGTGGGGGTCCCAAACCTACATAAAGAAACCACCTCTTCAACGAGATGACTTGAAGACAGTCCCTGAGTGGTCTTAGTAGAGCGGTTCTACTTTACACACGGATGAGAACTGAAAGAAATGATATGATCGAATTACTGTACGCATTCTTTTAGTTTCACGCCTTTATACTTTTACCTTGCCCTCAGACCATGCCTTTAAAAGTCCATACATCGTATCATCTATTACTGCGTATATAGCTGTGAGATATGGCGATGAGAGTTCTAGTGCTAGTGCATTATAAAATTCTTAACAGTTTGAGTATATCCAAATATAAATGTGAATTGTGATAATGATTTTCAAACGCTCATTTGGTGATATGGTTTTTCAGCTGATATTCAGCTTTATGTTTTACCCACTCGCCTACGTGATTGGGGTGGACCGTGAGGATTTGTCCGAGGTCAGCAATTTGTTGGGTCTAAAGCTCGTAGCAAATGAGTTTTTAGGCTTCATCAAGCTGGGCCAGTACGGAAGGGAAGGCGTCATTAGTGTAAGTGAAAAACAAAATGTTATTCTTTAGCAAATCCACGTTTTAAGAAAGGGGGTCCAACCAGGGAACTTCATGCTGTTTTGTTTTTTTACGGGCCAAAGCTCATCAACCTGACGAAAATTACTTATTTTTGGAGCTCGCTCCCCTATATCACCGCTTGGATTTCATGGGATCAGTTTCGATAGCCATATAGTCATTTGTTTCAGGCTTATTATTCCAATCACACAAGTTAATGAACGTATGAAAACAAATATAGATAATTGTAACACTGAATATGTGTACACATATAGTGCAAAGGTGCAGAGTTCCATCACACTGACGATGTTCTACATGCAGCATTCGACCGTAGCAACCGTCAACGGCCTATGCAAATACTTACCCGTGTCTTTTTTCTCCTCCTATAGCAACGCTCGCAGGCTCTGGCCACGTATGCCATGTGTGGTTTTTCAAGCTTCGGTACCTTGGTGATTTTCACCGGCGTGTGGAATACTGTGAGCCCGACCAAGACAAGAGAGGCCGTCAAGCTGATCCCGCGCATCATGATGAATGCGAATATCGCCTGCTTTTTGACGGCTTGCATCGCAGGTGATTAATATTTGTTTGTATCTATTTAGTTGTGTTTATGAGTCTATACAAATAATTGATTGCATTTTCGTTAAGAAATAAAATTTTACGCTCTCTCTTTTTTTCAATGTAACCTTGTGTGATAAACAAAAATACCTACACTTTTAGGTGTATTGCTCGTTGAAACGTCAAAGCATATAGTCTGCTCTCTCACCCCCACTCTAATAATTACCCCTTTCTCCCATGTTTATTTATAATTTTAGGATTTAAAGTCTGTAGTGCATGATATTAATTTTCCCCGCTCCGCCTCTAGGCCAATCAGAATCAAGTATTTTCAGCTTACGTGGAAGAATGTTTAATATGTATTGACATTTCAGGTATGTGTTGGCATTTTCAGGTATGTTTTACAATGAAGACATCGTTGAAGATGACGATGATCCTCCGAGGGCATTGTTGGTGATGCTAAACATTCTGCAAGCCATTCCAGGATACAAGGAATTAACTACAAAGCTTCAAATTACGACTTAATTGGTGGAGATCTTCAGCATTTTGTTTAGATCTTCTGGAGTGACTATAAACTGTTTATTAGTAAAATTTAATGATGCTCTAAAGATTGTAATGCTACCAGCTTCGGGCACTTCTCGGGTTGGCTTCTTCTCTTTTATCTATAGACCATCTAGGCCAGGATGTGGCACAAGTACACTTCGTTGACAATAACGGAATGGCTCTACTTTCGAGATGTAATGTACATATGTAAGAGTGCTCAATCCGTATGAGAGCTTTATATTACATGAACAATAATCACAACAAATTAGTCCATTCTCTGGTCTACAAATTTGTTTCCTGGTGAGCTAGCCACGCAGCTCACCATTCATCAGGACCTGTCCAAATGTTAAATTGGTATTAAGAAATAAAATTTACAAAAATATATAGTATTACATTCACAGTATCTAATCTATTTTATACATTGCAATATTGTCTACTTTATGGTCATGATATCAATTGATAACAATATATATATATATATATATATATATATATATATATATATATATATATATATATATATATATATATATATATATATATATATATATATATATATATATATATATATATATATATTGGTTGAATAATACCCTCTATTTATTGCGTCGCTTCAGTAGCTGAAGCGAAAGCCTTGTGATCACTTTGTTTCTATGTATGTATGTATGTATGTATGTATGTATGTCTCCGGACAAGCTAGAGCTTTTACCGTTCCACAGATTTCGTTCAAACTTTACACAACTGTGTGGTATGAGGCGACACCGAAGTGATTCGATTTTGGGCGCTCTGCCAATTAAATTGTGTATTTTAGAAGGCCATTTATGACATTTTACTGATATTCAATGCACTTAGCCAGAGAGAATCACGCGTATCACGTATCACGTCACGTTTTACGTCACGTTTTACGTCACGTTTTACATCACGTTTTACGTCACGTTCTACGTCACGTAAAACCTCATATTCAGCCACAAATGATATTGTGTATGAGTACTGATTTTTTTTGCTGGCTAAGTGCATTGAATATCAGTAAAATCAATACTCAGCTTAGCAGCAATGTATATAGCCAACATGATAAAATCAATATACCTGCTGCAAATTAATAAAATCAATACAGCATACTCATGCACAATATCATGTGTGCCTGATTACAGTATTGTGTACTTTTAATCAAGATTTCCATAACGTTTTAGTCAACTTTTAACAGTTGAACTTGATTAACAGTAAAGTATGCACCGTTTCATCATATGTCTTAATTGCCCATATAAATCAACGTTGTTCTAGCGACGCCGTGTTCTTTGAACACTTCTGATCTAGTATTATTGGTTGAATAATACCCTCATGAACTAAGGGACCATTCAGTATTTATGACAGGGTGGGGTAGGAGGATTTTAGGACGGGCCATGAACTTTTGTCACAATGTTTGGAGGGGGGCTATCAATTTTTTCACACACTTTTGAGGGGGCTATCAATTTTTTCACATAAAATTTACCCCTATTTTTTTAGAGATTCTGTAATAAAATTTACTGTTTTTATAATATGAATATCCATCAAATAGGATTTTAGTTAACCGACAATGAATGCGTTAACTGTTGGGGGTCGGGTAGGCGGGGGCGGGGGTGGGGGTCATCAATTTTTGTCACATGAAATTGAGGGGGGTTACCAATTTTTTCACAGAGGTTTGAGGGGGGCTATTAATTTTTTCACAGCAATTTTGGAAAATCCTCCTACCCCACCCTGTCACAAATACTGAATGGTCCCTAAGTGGACCATATAGGAGATTACCTGAAATATGTAAACAATATGGGTGTGGGTGTCAATAAAGCATATGCTCATGAGAAATATAGTTTGATATTTAAGAAAGACCATTTAAGACAGCTTAAAAGAAAACACAGACTCTTACAAAAACATTTAATTATAAACGGTTAATGTTGAGAAAACAAACATTCACAGTAATGTAAATGTATGATTGAAATTCAATTAATATACCAACATCATCTGAAACGTTACAATATTTGTTACACCACCTAAAACATTAATCATATATGTGCTACTTTGGCTGAGGGGATAGGGAATTGGACTCGTGAATATTCTGTTTCTTGACATTTTACTGGGGGGTCAAATGTTCAAATTTGTAAATTTACTGAAAGGGGCCGTGGCAAGCGTGTCACAAAATTGTAGGTAGCCTCATAGTCATATGAAGCAATATCGTAGGTAGCCTCATATTTGTATGAAGCAGTGAAGCATGTCAGCAAAGCATGTACACCAGTACTGTGGATACTTGGTAATGGGGAGAGTGAAACGAAAGTCAGTGTTGCTTGTAAAGGCAATTTGGAAGATCGTGGATTCGAACTCACGGTCTCCCGTCCATGATTCAGACCGGTCATATGTCATAGGCGGTTGCTCTACCGACTGAGCTAATCTTCCCTGACGAAGGACACACACTTCAACTTCGCCTATATGCTGCGTTGCGCAACCACACTGTCTGACACCTGTCGCTATATTTAGCTTCACCATCGTGCCAGCCTCAATCAGAGAAGCATTCTACCGACTTCGTTTGTTGATATGCTGTGATCAATGCAGGATGTCATGCAGGATGCATTGTGTCTCTGAAGCACTTTCTTTACAAGAGTAATTTTTAGGAATCATATGAAAAACATCTTTTTGGGGAAATGTAAAAGCTATTTGTAATTAATAGAAGACCATGGAGCGTTAAAGGAAGTGTTCAAGTTATTTTGGAAAAGCATAAATGTGAAATGTAAAATGTGAAAGCTATTTGTAATTAATAGAAGCACATGGAGCGTTAAAGGAAGTGTTCAAGTTATTTTTGGAAAAGCATAAATTGTGGAAGTTACAGAAGAACATGGAATGCTAAAGGAAGTATTAAAGTTGTTTTTGGAAAAGTGAAATTGACTTAGAGTTTGTGACAGTTTGGGAGTGGCGGCAAAGACATTGAGAACATCTGAAAGACATTCAGGGACATTCATTTTACTCATTCTTTTTATTTTAGTTGTATAGAAATTAATGTACGTTTGAGGCAAACATTTTTGAAATACTTTAATTTTCTTTTGTACAATAAACTTATATTTTCAATAAGTTGTATTTCATTGCTGTCCGGGTAGGGATCATCAGGCCCAATACAATTTCACCTGACCCCCTCCCAAGGGATCTTGTGACAAAGCGTTTATATTTCTTAATGAATGTTGGTAGAATGTCCTGATCTATTTGTTTGATATGTGATCAATCATTTGGTTGTATCAAATATCTTGTAATTTTGAACCTAGTTTCATATGTCAACACTCAACACATGCAATTGTATTGCTCATATTTGCCAAAATGCTTATGACAGAGGATTTTAGTGATTGGAATGGAATTTTTTTTGGATTTCAGTTCAGTTCAGTTCAGTTCAACTCCATGTAATCGCTGTAGGGTTAGGGGCCCAAGTTATTAGCCAAGCACTCACTTTTGGAGTCTGCCCAACAACCCCAGGCGACTAAGCACCTGAGTACCCGTGTCCTCTCCCCACTAGTGCTGTGCCGAGTGGCCAGCATAGCCACACCACTCACAAAACCAGGACCCCAAGAGGCATGAGTGTCCATTGGAAACTTCAAGAGAGAGAGCAAGGGGCAAGTCAGCCTCAGGTCACTGAGGTCCCAACACCCCAGGAGAATGAGGACATAGTGGGTTTATTCAATGATTCAATTTAAATATGTAGGGTGGAACTTCGGTGGTGGGTCGAGCGACTCGTAGTTCTAAGAAATGTATGATAGTGTCCCAATCAGTCCAAAATCCGCACCTTGGATCAACAAGGGAAAAGAACAATTAATACAGGTATAGAAGAAAATGGGATCCCTGTCGAGAGTCGAAAATCACCTCACTTGAGACATATATGGGTTGAGGTAGATAGGAGAGGACCAGTGTTCGATGCAGATAAAGGATGAAAGTAAATGAGGAGGATACAGTGTCTAATCAGGGTCAAAAATCACCTTGTAGGACTTATATAGATGAAGAAATGAAAGCACATGAGGGGAGGATAGTGTCTGTCAGAGATCCAAAATCACCACGTTAAGTAACAAGTGCCTTCCCAAGAAATTATACTGCTTAAAATAATATATCAAAGTTAGCTTGTCATGATATATGAAAGGACTGGTGCATGCACTATTGATTTTCCCTGTTCTTGAAATGTGTTGGTTCACCCGTTTCCACCCTGCTACCATTCCGCCATGCGCCATTATTTGGCATGTGATAGACAGACATTAAACAATCAAACAATCATTTCCAAGAACATGTTGATTGCATGCGGTTGTTTGGCATGTGATAGTACTCTATTCATAATGCATAACTTCCTGATGATTGCATACCATATGTATGCATGAAACAAAATTGTAGAAGTATGTGATATGTGTCTTCAATAATAAAATATATATATATATATATATATATATATATATATATATATATATATATATATATATATATATATATATATATATATATATATATATATATATATATATATATATATATATATATATATATATATATATATATATATATATATATATATATATAAACATTTTATAAATAAACACAAAACATTTTTTAGCCTTTGTCAAGGCCAAGAATATCATTTAAAAAGATTATGAAACCTGTGATCATAGCACTCAGAAACAGCCGCAGTCTAAATGTCTCAGCTTAGCGAGATGATATTCTTGGCCTTTGCTAATCCCTAGCTGGTGACGTCACGCAGCCTTTTAGCTTGGCCACCGGCTACGTCATAGCCTGTTGAATATTTACTAGCACATAACAAATACAGCCGTAATCAGCTCTCACATGTGTTGGTCATGTATACATACTGGAGTGTGTTTCTGGCTATGTTTTGTTTACATGCATATGCATACAATATTATCTCATGCTAGCAATGTTTCTGGCAGTGTATGTATAGGCATGAGTGTCTACTGTAACAGACAAGTCACTTATGCGATGCCATAGAGGTCATAGAGAAACAATAATCTCTCTGTCACCAACACCCAACAGCATGACAACTAGGTTTATGCAAGCCTTGAATGTGGTTGATCTATGGGATTGCTTAGATTTAGTATGTTTTTATTCATGGCAAATGTTATATTTTTATACATGTACTTCAATTGGGGATTTCAAAGAATGTAATAACACGAATATTGATTCTATTGGGAAAATGGAAATTTCATAGAAAGTAAACTGTACATCTCTCAGTATCACACAAAAAATGTTTGATTATATCACTGATAGCATACACATTATAAGTGTGTATATGAATGAAATTAAGAAACACTAAGTTTTATTTTGCATACTACAAGAGTATATTTAGCAACTTAGTAAGGCATATTTATTAGGTCATTGTGAAATACTAAACATTAGTTACGTACATGTATTTACTGCAACGTGAGTGCTACCAGTGAGCACATGGTTTTGTCTTGTATGCAAAGCTGATAAAGACTGTATTCCTTAGAAAGCCGGCTAGGATTGATGCTAGGACTCTGACCGCATGTTTTTTGTTTACCACAGCATAAGCCAGCCTTCAGAAAAGACTATGATATTTAAACACCAGTCTATTAGAGTCAGTCTAACATATGCACATCCATGTGAACAGAGTTGTGTTCTGTGTGGCTGTTTTCATATGAAGGAAACTATATATATTTAAACTAAATTATAAATATCATAGCCTTTAGAAAGGCTAGTTCCTGTTGTACCATTGAATTTCCCCCAAAATAAATAATGTGAGCTATAAGTGAAAATTTTACCATTTATCATTTTTATTGGAAGTGATACTCATTCACCAACCACTAGTTGACATTTTTCAAATAAACAAAGGGGCGGAGCTAGTGACGTCATGGTGCATTTGCATAGCTTAATGAAGACGTTGTTTATAAAAGATCCAGTAATTATTAAATTACTAGATTAAAGGATACCAGGGCATTCTATTAGTGGAGTAATTCTTCAAAATTTCAAGACATTTGATCGAGCCGTTTGAAAGTTATAGCTGTTTGTGTCCTAGTACTAATTAGAGACAACTTTGAGTCGTGCTCACGCATGGGCATCATCAAACATCACCTCTACTGCTGTAAAAAAAAAGATGGCTGAATGTGTTATCATTTGTCACGAAAAATGGTCTGTATAATGTAAACTAGTGTGTGTTTGATGTGTTTTAATAGCAATAAAGAAGGAGAAAAAAACAGCATTAACACACACACACATTTGAAATTATGACAGAAACAAAAGTTTCCCTTTAAGGTGACAGCCTACAGGAAAAACTAGTTCGTGGCTGGGTTTTCCTCTTCATTTTCTTACAAATCAATCTGATTCGTAAAATAGGTTATTCGTAACAACGGAAACTTTCATTCAAACATTTTCCTTGCATTAAAAAAGGTAACTTTTGCGTATGAATAACAAGGGAAGACGCTAAAACAGCATACGTACTTGCATCATAAGTATCATACGATCATACACATAAACAAAGCTGACGCAAGTGGCCTGCTTTATTGGGCTACATACATAGTTACGATAAGCTTAAATACATAAGGGTGATAACAAGTAAATGTTGGTGGTAATCATTTTGCTGTAATCAGTCAGATTTCATAATCTTTACACGTGACAACCTAAATGTAGTTAGTTGTTCTAGTGTTCGTCAACGTGAGCTCAGAGTACCTGTAATGATACATACTTGATCTATCAGAATATAGAACGGCTAATACACTTCATAGTTTATTGTAACGAAAAGTACTGGCGGGGGTCCCAGTTCTGATTGTTCTGATTTGATAGCTTCAATAGAAAATATATATATGTAGGATCCAACAGAACCGGGGTAAAAGAGTTGCTATGACGTTAGAACCGGGACTTTAGAAATTTTGTCTTTCTAGCTTTCCACTAAAGCGTTTGCATCACATTAACAGTCAACTACCACATCAGAACATATTATGCAGGGACACCTCCACCCTGGGAAAATGTGTCTATCCTTCCCATCAGTTGAAGCGAAAACTTTGTTTTTGTTATGGAGTGGTGCATTACAAGGATAATGGTATGTTCTAGTGTTGAGATCATGCTATAGCTGCACGAGTGTTGTCTTTGTTTGCACAAGTGAGCGTCAGCGAACACGTGCAGACAAAGACAACACAAGTGCAGAGATATAGACAAAACCGGGTGAGTTGTTAACATTGATTTTTTTATTGGGCAAGTTCTTGGGGCGTATCACGGCGAGCCCGAAGGGCTCGCCAGTGATACGCCTCAAGAACGAGACTACTAAAAACGCTGTTAACCAACGAACTCCGGTTTTTCATTGATTTTGGAGCAGTTTCTTTTAGTTTAAACAATTACAATGGGTGTTGAAAAATAAAGGTGTGCTATATTCAAACATATTTAACAAGGTAAATCCGGATTGACAAATTTTACAAATACATAAATTACAAAATGCAATAATATATATTTTTACACTGCATTTCATAACAGAACACGGCGCAGTCACTAAGGGAGAACATATAGACGCCTATTTTTATTGGGTAAGTTCTTGGGGCGCACTACAGTTACGTGGGACGCCCCAGAACTAGCCCAATAAAAAATCAATGTTAACCAACGAACCCGGTTTTTGTATTTATCAGTCTTTTTAAACAATTACAATATTGTTGAAAATAAACTGGCATATATTCAACACATTTAACAAGGTAATTTATTAATAAATAAAAAATGCAATAATGTGTAGGAATACACTGCATAATCATAACAGAACACGGCGCAGTCACTCGCTGAACATATTTGACGCCTATGGTCGGAAAGTTAGTTACGTGGGACGTATGACTACTACTAACGCTGTTCTGTGCATCTCTTTGATGTTCATTGATTTTGGAGCTTTTCTTTTAGTAGTTTAATAAAATCAATGGAGGTTTCCCTAGAAGTAGTAGGTGTGCTAGATTCATGAACATATTTGAAGCTAGGCAAAGTAGTCCGATTGACAACTAACCATATACGGATTCCGTATATGGTTAGTCCGTATACAACATTTTTACACGGCAGTTCTGGAGGTCGATATCGACTGAAAATACATGCAAAAGACTGATAAAATTCAAACTCGATATTTTTATTTTCATCTTTGCGCTATAGTCTAAATTCAATACCGTTTACAAAATGACCGTTCAATTTGGCAAAATGATACTTTAAAGTGCTGCAAAGCCAACGTTGTTCTAGCAACGCTGCGCTCTCTGCGCACTTTTGATCTAGATCTAGTTTCACTTTTGTTTTACGCGCATTAATAAGATGGACAGTCACTTTGTCTGACATTTCAACCTCTACCTCCCCACAAAGACCAAGGTCGACAGAACTACGAGGTTTCCCACTTCACTTCACTGTAAATCCATTTCCCACTTCACACTAAACGAGCATCGGCACCCGTAACTATATCTAGCTCAATTTATCCAGCGTCAATTAATAATCCTAGAGTGCACTGACGATTTGGTGGCAACATTTTAGTTCCATGGGCTGCATTTGTCGCCGTGGTTTGGGTGACGACTAAGATAGTCAATACTAGATCGGGACCAAATCGGGACCATGTCTTTATCAAGTCTGAACCATGTCTGAACCAAGTCTGGACCATGTCGTTTACTAGTCTTTTGGTCGGGGGCATGTCGCCACTTCAGCGTAGATAACGACTAAATCCAGACTATACTAGATGGAGACTAGGTAAAGACTTGGTAAAGACATGCTGCATACTTGGTGCCAATGTAGTCTTTATCAGGTCTTTACCAGGATTTTACCAGGTCTTAACACATCGCCATGGTCAAGGCCATGGCGCTACCAAGTCCCAACCTAGTCAGCACCACGTCTTCACCATGTCATGATCTGGTTATAATCAATTCTTCCTCAGGTCGTCACAAGTCGGAACCAGTTGCCGTGGCAGGTACCCAATTTCATTGGTGGCCATCTTCACCAGGTCTTTACCAAGTCGTGACCTATGGCGACTGTGGAATGGGCAGCTATTTTATGTGGCCAAAAACTTGCATCTTGTCGTCACCTAATCGTTGATACCCACGACTTTTTCAGGTCCTGTGTGTGTGTGTGTGTGTGTGTGTGTGTGTGTGTGTGTGTGTGTGTGTGTGTGTGTGTGTGTGTGTGTGTGTGTGTGTGTTCAGATGGCAATTTTTCTATTAAAACTTCACAATTTAACAAAGTTTGCATTCAATGATCATTTTAGATTGAAAGTCTCAAGGATGTATAAAGCAATTTTTGTTTTTAATGATAATCATGATAAAGATCAGTGTCTAAAAAGATCTGCCCTACTGGAACCTCCTAAATCATGTGTCATCACACGTGGCGCGTTGCACTAGCACTGGGTTAGGGGTAAGGTTACCCCCCCCCCCCACACACACACACACGCGCACGCGCGGAAGGCCTTTGAACAGTTCCATTGAATCACCACTTACAAGTTTAAAAAGTATAAAATACAGAGATATACGTAAGACGTTTAATATCGCATGGTGAGAGACTTTTGCTGTGAGCTGAACCCGATTAATTCCAGGCTATTTTCGTGAGCCTTTTCATCAAATATCAAATGTTAATGAGGGTTTACCGTGTTATAATGAATATATGTCATGGTTTGTCGGTCACCATGTAGCTCGGGCAATGTTCACTACATTCGGGCATGCAGTCGTACATGGTGACCGACAAACCATGACATATTTCTTCATTAGTGTGTGTACATCCACGAAGTGAAATTTTCAGGGAACCCTGTAAACCTTTAGCCGTTGACTCAAAGTCACGATCTCTTGATACATTACAGACATGTCATATAATTATGCGTAGTCAGGTGTGTTAACCATTAGACCAGCTGTTCCACATGTTTAGAGGCATCGCAGTTTCCATACTAGAGACATCTAGGCCTTATTCCCCTTCAGGACTACTGAAACGGTGCTACTTAAACGTGTCTATCCTTCATAAGTATGCCAATGCCACTGATAAATAACAGTGCCCTGAGCCACATTTTTTACAGAACTGTTAAAAGGAAAACCTACTCCAGTGGACTCTGTAGAGGAGTCATGCACTAGTGACTCCATTGAAAGGGATTTTGTCACACTACCAGTAACCTTCTCATTCCGCTACATGTAATGATAATAAAAAAATTCGAGAACAGAAACAAGAGATATCAATGTTCACAAAAATAACTACAAGAATACTAATGGCATTGTTTAATCTAAAAAAATATACATAATTGTTATTTATTTATAATGTATAAAAAAACATTTAGCATTCACAATGCATGGACTTGAATTTTAAATGCCATATGTAAATTCTAATAGTGACAAAATATCAGCATGCAACAACTTTTACATGAAATGCTCATTCATCATCAGAATTAACAAAATATTTACACATTTTAAGTTAATTTACTGGTACATGCTTATTTCTAGCAAATAGACTAAGAAAAATAGCCAGATAATAACACTATATTTCACACATTTTTATTAGTTATTAGTTAGTAGAATAATTATAGTAATAATTTATTTTGCATACATTTTTAGCAATACTGTATCATAAAAATTATATAGAACAAGCATTTATTTTGCATATGCTAAATTGAGAGAATCAGTTCATTCACAAATCACATTGTCTGGAATACAGATGATCATTCACCAATAACATCAGCACAAGTTTGCACCAAGTACTTCTCATTGATGAATGTGCTTGGTGCTTGGGTACCTATCAAGTGTTGACATTAACTGCTTTGCAATGACAAGCAAAACAATGCAAATTGCCACTACTGCAGGTACCCTCTTTTACAATATAATTGGTTTTATTTCAGTGCAGATAGTGTGTAACATAATCTAATTTCAAGATAAAATGAAAAAAATATATATTAAAAGCCAGTCATTGAGATTAACAATGTGGGATATTTATGTATTAAAACTAGTACTTACTCATCTGCACTTGGCAAATAATTAATCAATGTGGGTTTGGACATACATATTTGTTGCACTAGATTCAACTTTTTCAACTGTGGCACTTGTAACAGTAACACTAGACCCAGTACTCTTATTGTCAGCCGCATCACTAGGCTGTGCTTTGACTGCAAAACTAGTAGCACTTGTAGCATTTTTATCAGTAGGCTGTTCTTTGACAGTGAAACTAGTTGCACTATTCTGGTCAACTCTGGCGCTTAGAGAACTAGCACCACTGACATTTGACCCTGACCTCTGTATTGGTGGCAAGTGCACCACTTGGCTACTCCGCTTCTCCTCTCCTAGCCACTCTGTGTTGTCATCGGCTACCTTTTGCTCCTCTTTTACCTCCTCTGCAACACCTTCTTCATTCGGCACTGGAGATGCAGTTTCGTCTACAGGATATTTTCAAAATTATCATATAAGCCAAATACATCTAAGAAATACAGTATACACATCTGAGATTCATCGGAATGGATAGTCATAAATAAGGAGAGTACCAGTAAATACATATGGTTTCAAAATGAGATCCACATGCTTGACTTACTTTCTATGCAGACTGATACAATTTATGATATAAATTTACTGTCTACTTATTAATCTTTCAAAAAATGCGGTAAATAGAAATGCAAAATTAAAATATAAAATCTAAAACCTTCAACAACAACGATTGGTTGCTTTTTAGTAGAGGTCTGCGAGTGAGCTTGTCTAGGCCTTTCATCTAGTTTCTTGTATGTTTCCCTCGGTGGTGAAGACATACGCTCTCTCTTTCCAACCTTCTCATCTATTCCAGATTCCTTCGAGCCATTAGGGAACACCTTCGAACCTTAAAACGTTTGTTTTCATTTACTACTTACAAGCTGAATAGAACAACTTTTGCGTAATAATGGTAATAATAAGTTGAGCTGTAACCGAATTTGAGGTGGGAAAAATGGGTACTCAGTTTAATTTTTTTTACTTGTGAGAACTCTAAAGCACACATATAACTAGTGTTTAGTTAGTACCTTTAACAAATTTGTAGACAACGACAGCACTTATAATCAACGCACAGACAGCCATTGGCACCACAACAGCTGCCACGACTTGTCCAGTACTCATACCAGGCTAAAATTGTAAGAGCAGAATCAACCAGTTTGACAGTCATAAGAGAGCATTTTAGCCTTAGCAGCTTTTAGCCAGTGATCTTAAACATAATTTCTATCCCTATGGTGATAGTTATTGCTTCGATAACAAAATATCAGCCAGACAACAAAATATCAGCTTGAATAAAATTCAACTCACAGGATCATAATCTGTCTTTGGTTTCTTAGTGATATCATACATAACATCATCAACCCACATCTGATTAGTAGAAATTAGTTGAGCGCCAAAAAAATTCAGTTTGAGATTTGTTATTTGACTTTTCATAAGATTCAGTTCATTCTCAACATCTTGAGCTTGTCCACTGACTTGAAATTTCGCGATAACACTTCCTGTCAAATTAATGATGTAAATGATAATTTCTTTGAAGAAATAATTATTTCATCTAAAAATAATCAACACATGTAAATATTCATATTAAAATTATATTTGAAATAGAAATGAACTTGGTCATAATTTACCTTCAGAAAATGTAAACTTATCCAATATAACCTTTCTGCTTTCTTTGTAAAACAGATTGTACAAATATACTTCAAAGTACAATTCCTGCCCCTTAACAGCTTGGTAATCTCCAGTAAACACCAATTGTACCTGTGAAATAAATATATCTCATTACAGTCTTAGCAAACAAATACCTAATAATTAGATGTAATTATGTAAATATGTGAATCACCAGTGTCCATCTCCATTAATGGTTACGTCACAAATCTGGGCAGATGATATTTTGATACACCACTGATGCCAGACACCAGTCGAGCTCCAGTGATCACCTGCTGGTGTTTGGAGCGTAACACCACATCGGTGGCAGCTTGGGGAAAATTTAACTTTAAAGTTCAAATTTTACATGCTGTCACCGCTTTCAGCCCCCAATTGTAGTCACATCCTTACCGCATTGGAATACACATTGGCTGGTGTACGGCCAACTACTGGACAGGGACTTTTATGCAACAACAAAATTCCTGGAACTAATGTTTCACTGATTAATAATGCGGTATGGGCCGGCTCTCTGCTGATATATTGTTAGAAATCAGTGGTTAGCCGGTAAGTAGAGGCCCTATCAGAGATCGGCCAATTATCATTTGGTTATCTGTCAGGTATTGGCTGATGTCTGGCTGAACACAGCCCAGTATTTGCTTGCATGTCAGAGGAAATAATTAACTCTTTTGAAACAGACACTGTACGGTTATCGGTCAGTATTTGGACCGAGTCCGTTCACGTCACCGAGTCATATTACCATTGAGGGGAACCCTGCAACAGCCAAAAAAACCACCGAGCTCCGCCCATGACGAGTGTCTGTTGGGCTATGTGACTTACGCATAATAGATGATTGGCTCATATTCAAGGACGTTATGATGGAAACTTAAACATATGAAAACTAGTGATTTTACTTTTTTTTTAAATTCTCTTTAAAAAAGTGGTAGCTTTTCCATGCTTGTGGGCAAATCTCGTAATATTAACCATCGTTGCTCGCAATTTTTGGAAAGGGGAGCGCAGATGAATGGGATGAAGTCACGCATTATTATCATACTCTATGCATGATTATTTACTTATTTTTGTTATCAAATAAGCATTTCTGAATAATGCACTTGATTTTTTGTGCTTCCGCTGTATTTGTAATCTTTGACGCTAGTACAAGGCGTTGCACGCTGTCCTGGAGAATCGATGCCCCGTATTACATAGCTTCTGGTTGGATTCAAACCCACCCATCGTGAATAACGTTTCCTGCAATAATATAGGGCCCTACATGGAGTGCAAACAAGTGCTGTGTCCCCGTGTCCATTTTAAGACATTCCAACAAGTTCCTGTGTCACTTTTTATCATGATGTTTGTATTGAAAAAATGTGTGCATGTCTCGTGTCAATTGATAAGGATTTTCAATGTGTCACGTTTACTCTTAAATTTGGCTCAAATAACTACCATGTCGCTGAGTCACTTTTAACCCATGTAGGACCCTAATAATGTAGAGCAAAGAATGTTTGAGGTATTATATACATATTAAACTGTACATTGTACATTCTTTATTCTTATGCTTGTTCCGTATTTGCACACCGCATAAAACTTAACACAGTATGACATACCCGCCGGGTCCTGTCTCTTTCAGGTATGACATAACCTGAAGATGTCACTGGAATGTCCTTTGACCAAACAAAATTTTCGGTATTCAATCCATCAGTACAACTGAAGTTGAAGAAGAATCGTCCAGGCCGGGATAGTTGCAGCTCATCGAAGGTAACCTTATCATTACCCTTATCATATACAACCTTTTTTGGTGGAGACTCAAGCTTTATTCCATTGTTCAGTTCAGGATATGCAAGTTCGACGGTACAATCCATTTTGCCATCCTAAAACATGGGAAATTTAACAAATAACTGTTCTTCTGAAATATGATGCAAGTTCTACTTTTATTCAGTGGTGAAGTTAAGTTCATAAAGTTAATCATGTGTTTAATTTGTTTGGACAACATTTTTGGTAAATACCTCGAATTTCAAGACATTTTTGGTGCTGTAGGTAATAGCTTGGTTAAATATTGAATTGATAAACCAGTAAATCAGAAACATAAACAATGATAAAGAAAGAGATAAAAAGAAACATAAATAAAACCGCCTTACAAATTCAATTACCTCTAACTTGGCTTTCTGTTAAACAAAATATATTATTAGTTTTTAACAGAAAAACTTCATAGCTATAAATGACAATCTTCTTTGCACAAATTTTGCTAGTCATTCAGTACTGACTGTGTGGGAAAGAAACCAAACGTGAAAATATTGGAGGAATATTGGAAAATATTGGAGAGAGACTAAATAAATAGAAACATTTCATAATCAAGTTCTGTTCATGATGGTTTCCCAGAAAATTGTAATTGTCGTAACTACCGAAGTATTTTCTGTTTGAGATTTACAGGATAACTTTATGCCAGCAAAAAGAAAATGTGTAACTTCAGGCAAAGTAAGAAGAAAATCCCAAAGTAACAGAAGCTGTTTTCCAGAAGATAAGGGGTCTGAGCATATATTTTTGGTGCCCTAAGTTACTCTTCAGATTGTGATAGGGGACCATCTAAGGTTGAAAAAAAAATGAGGCTAGACATGTCATACCCGGGCAGCAAGGTAGAAAATCTAAGACGGCCGCCAATATGGTCACATTTATATAATCTTATCTAACTTTTACCCCGGGGCCATGGGGGGGTCCAGCTAATGTCGTCTGCTGTAAAAGGTTGGTGGGTGGTTTTGACTTCTATGGGTGTCTGGCAACATCGCTAGGGACGGCACACTTGCACACGAGCTGCCAATTTTTCTGAGAGGCCAAAATGTAGGCCGAAGTACAATATTTTGAATATGTTACATTAACTTCTGTTTTAAGCAACAATTTGAAGCTAAGTCTTCTGGTACCAACACCCTAGGATTACACGGCAGTAACAAGTCGTTTTCCTTGTAGTAGCCAAAATCGGTAGGGTTAAGTCTTTTCTGGCGAAGACAGTTAACTTGAATATGTGTTCCATAAAATGCCCGTAATATGTGTTCTTTGACAGCTTGACTAGTTGGTGGCAATTCATCCAAGGTTTTCTTACTATGGTGGTAGAGGTGATATCGTAGATCATTAAGTGTCTTCAGTGGTGTACCAGGCTTGAGCACTTGAACCAAGTACTCTTCTACAAGATTCAGGTCAATATCATTTGGATCCTGTCCAAAATCACTGAGGTAATGATCTGGGCTCATTTTAAGAGCTGTTTGTTTGGTGCCGAACTTGCTTGTGGTATCACAGCCTGATAGCTGATGAACAGCTGGTAGAACCTTACACATGATTGGGCCTATAATGCATGGCCCCAATTCTGTGCACTGGAATATATCTTGTGGTATCTCCAATACCACCCCTCATCCATACCTCTCCCAGACCATGCACTTGAAGGACTCCCCAGTAATGCAACAATAATACCAAGACATCTGTATCATTAGAAAGAACAAGTCTTCTTGCTCCAAATTTCACTGCATCTACAGCATGTGGGATGAGTCTCTGGTCAACCTCTTCAAGTTCTACCTCTAGATGAGGCTCTCTGATTGACAGAGATCCATCAGCAGGCAATAATAGGCATTATGTTGTGTCAGTTTCCCCAGGAATGCCAGTTCTCTGAGTATCACTTGCTTTCCAGGAAACTTGTGATGAGCACATTGGATTATAGTGAATCTTAACAAATCCTGCAGTTTTGATTTATTGTTTGCAGAAGCCCAAAATGAATCCATTTCTGCTGGAAGTGGAGTGTCAATGCACAGGGTGTTGATGTCAATTGGTGTAGTGTCACATCTTCTGATACGTTCGCTGTCTTTGACAGACCCATCAATGTAGGTGTCAAAAACAAAATCTATCCTACTTGCTTGTGAACAAAGACCCTTTACCATTGCAAGAATGCTATCAGACATATCCCCAAAAGTCTTGAGATTAGTGATGGGCACACGTCGAACTTGAGCCATGACATCTACAAGGTAAGCTGTAATTTCCTGTGTCCACTGATCCTTGGCTACCCAGTCTTGTAATGTGAGCTTTGCTTCCAAAGTTTTGCACAAATCACAGTTTACTGGCTTTGTTATCAGCCCATCTTTATCAAAAAGATAAGTTGTGCTCACTAGATCATACTGAAACAGACGTTTAATATCATATCCTCTGACACGGGCTATATCCAAGACTTTCTGCCCTTCTGCTAGCTCCTTCTTCTTATCTTTCATCTTTATCTCTGCTGGCTTTTTCATCGATCTGATGTAAGGAATGTTTTCAAGTTTTGGCGATGAATGATTGCAGACAATCGCTTCTCCTTTGTTATGAATCCCTCTCTGCGAAAAACTTCATACAGCTCTCCTCATTTCGTGTCAAATCCTTGCGAATCTCATCTGCCATCACCTCCTGAGTAACTATGCTGTGGAGCTTCTGTTCAGAACCAGCCAATACATGAATTGGGTTTTCTTTGCTCGTCACATATGTCAGCATTTCTCCAATTTTGAATTAAGATGATGAAGTTCCAGATTAGTAAACTCATGGTTTACAATTAATTCTGTGTTTAGAGCTGATACACCACTCACTTCTCTGTGTAGTTTCGTTACTGTTTTCTTTTGGTAATCCCAATAATTCCTGCACTACTTTTCTGGGATCGATTAATTGTCTGTTCCAAGCACATGTCTGCACCAATGGCATTGAAATGCCGTGTAGTGCACTTTACTACAAATCTTCCTGCCATGAAACTCCTGTGCACTTCAGGGGCAGTTTCAGGAAGTCTACGCATGTCCTCAAGGTACACAGAACACCATCTCCGGTAATTTTGTTCTGTCACATACTGCAAAGAATGGAAGCACTCTCTGTACACTGTAGAGATGCAACTGCCAGTTACCCTCTCTGTCTGCGCGGACCAAATCGCTCAACAAAGAAACCATCTGTGTGAACTTTAGCCAAAAAGCAAAAGTCTCAGATTGTTGAGCCTGTGTGGCAAGAAAGGTTTCAAAGTCACTGATCTTTCTTGATGATGACTTGATAAATAATTCAAGATGTTCCTTGCTCTTCAGTCTGTCTTTGGCAGACACAGCAGATTTGAGAGCGGCAAGAGTGGACATATGTTATATGTTAAATGATTTTGCATGACCATAAGTTTTGAGTTATGATCCACATGTTAAGGTGATGTGTATTTTGTGATTACTAGAAGATTCTTTGACCCCACAAACCTATATTTAGACATCAATTTTATATTTCTATGTAGCCTACTTTAAAACTTAAAGCCGTTTTTTGTAAAAAAAAAACGATTTTGGTGGTCATATGGGCAGCCATCTTGAATTATTGACTTTTCCTCTAAATCTTTTACATTTTAATTTGTACTGTGGGATTCCTTGACCCCCAAACCCTATGTTTTGACACCAATATCAGCCTCCCACCTTATGAAATAACAAAGTTAGATGAGATTATGTAAATGTGGCCATATTGGCGGCCATCTTGGATTTTCTACCTTGCTACCCGGATATGACATGTTTACCCTCATTTTTTTTCAACCTTAGATGGTCCCCTATCATAACCTGAAGAGTAACTTAGGGCACCAAAAATGTATGCTCAGACCCCTTATCTTCAGGAGTATTTCTTTAGTACCAGTTGGAAAAAGGAGAAAAAATCGCAGTGAAACGACAGCAATTGTAATGTAATTCTTTACTTTTCACTTGGGTGTCCTTCTGACGCAGTATTTATAAGCAATGTTCCATGATTTTACATGTTAAGCATTTATTTTATTTAGATGAAAAACTTGAATATCTTAATGTTTTCTAGACAATGTCACTTTATCAACAAGATCATTAATTACAACAATTTAGCCTATACAATATCAACTAATCTAACAGTAAGTTGATGAAGATTTGTAGCGGTATAAGGCTAATAATACTTGCCCCATAACTATCATCAAACCCAGTATCAACGTCTGCATTTACCGAAGCTGGTATCACTGTAAGGCTTGGTGAGCTCATTTTGAATTTGGAAGCCCCTGAAATATGAACAGAATTCAAATCAAAGAATGTATATTCAGTTCATCCTGGGTTCCATTATTCATGATCAAAGGCATATGTTTAGATAACTATAGGAACCCAGCAAAACAGGTAGCACCCTGAGTAAAAGAGTGACAGAACACTTAAATCCCAAACTACATAGGGGACCACATAAGAGACATGTAGGGATGATCCTGGGCTGCATCATTGTGCCATAGGCACATTGTTTTTCTGATTGACACAATCACTTTAAGCTTACTGTGCCATATGGCATAGTAGATACTGTTTCACAGGCATGTTTTTTATGTGTGCAGCTCATGACTGGATGTACTTGTGACTTTAAAGTTAAACACATATCATAAGTTGTTTTTCAAATTTCTCATCTTCAATATATTTGATTTGGCTACTTTGTGATATTATTTCCTGGGTCAATACCCCAAATCAATTACCTGGACATGGGTAAATAGTAATTTGTAAGACAATCACACACAAGTAGTTTGAGGTTGGCCCACTATATTGTAACATTGCACATTTTTTCTTCCAAGAGCAAGTGTACGAAAATGGCACAGACTATATTTCACCCAGAATCATCCCTGGATATGGGACATAAGATCAACCGACTTGAGGATAGTTGCAAGAACAAGAGTTATGTAGAAAAGACCCGCGAGTTCATAGTGATCAGCGTACACCAGTCAGAAATGAACTGAGACATCGGTTACAAACTCAGCTTGCCCCTATCTTTTACTCGTCTCTGCTGTCACATAACTGCTGCCATCATGGTCATGTGACCAACTAAGGTCTACCATTCCGTCCGATGAAACTGTTGCGATATCAGCGAAAGTCTCGATACAATTAAATGCAGGGATTATGAACCACAGCAGCGGCAGTCGCTAGCTTGCCATTGCCGCTACGGCTGAAGTATGGATAATGGGCCATATGCATAATTGTTTCTATTATCCACTTACCCGCAGGCTCAGTAACCTCAAAATCAATTATGTATGTCCCTTCATGACTTATTGATAGATCTGTGAAAGTGAAAGCTCCATCATAATAGTTGACCATTGTCTTTCCACCAAGTATAGCCGAAGATGAACCTTTCACTGTACGTAATGTGGCAGTAAGTTTCCAAGGAGATGTAAAGGAACCCAAATTTTTAATAGAATAATCCTAAAAAATACAAATTCAATTGTATATGTTTGACCAGCCAATACAGTATATCATTTGGTGATCAAGTGTCCACTTTTCTGAAGGATTTGTAACTGTACCTGATCATCTAAGATGCGCAGCACAGGTTGGGTGATGAAATTTTCTCCAGCTTCAGCACCTTTAATATGCCTTAATATTTCCATTTTATGTGGGACTTGAAACGTGTATTTTTCTGCAATCTAAAATTTTTTAATGCAAGAATTGTTTGACAAGCATATTTTTCTGCAGTTCAAATTATTCTTAACTCATGAATTTTTTTTTCAAGATGGTAAAAATGTATGTACAGAAGTATTCATATACTGCAATGCATACATTTATGTTATTTGCTGTAGATATATAGACAAAACCGGGTGAGTTTGTAATATAAATTATGTTATCAGGTGAGTTCTTGGGGTGTATCACGGCGAGCCCAAAGCGCTACAAAAACGAATCCCGATAAAAAAATTCATGTTACACAACTAACCAGGTTTTGTATTTATCATTCTTTTCTAAACAATTACAACAAAATACATATATAATTACAACACTGTTTTGCGTGCCACAAGGCTCTGTACTAGGTCCTTTTAAATTCGTAATCTATACAGGTCCAGTGCATGATATAGCTATCAAACACGGTCTCAGTATACATATGTATGCCGATGACACTCAGATATATACTGAGTTTGACCTCTCACCTCATTCAACTCATGAAGCCAGACACAAGATGGAGGCTTGCATAGCTGATATAAGAGCTTGATGCGTGAAAACAAGCTTCAACTGAATGAAGCAAAGACTGAATTAGTAGCTATAACCCCCTCCCGACATAAGGATACAGTTGACATTGAGTCAGTTAGAATTGGGAACAGTAATATCACACCAACATCAACTGCTCGTAATTTAGGGGCTACTTTTGACCAAAACATGACACTTCAACCTCATGTGTCTGCCCTTTTTAAATCTTGCAATTGGCATCTTCGTGGTATTGGACGGATTAGGAAGTTTCTCACAATGGAAGCTTCGGAGAAAATTGTTCATGCCTTCATCAGTTCTCGCCTTGATAATGGAAACTCACTTCTTTATGGTTTACCTGACTGTCAAATCCAACGTGTACAGCGTGTTCATAACACTGCTGCACGGATCCTAACTCTAACGAAAAAGCATGATCATATAACTCCTGTTTTGAAAAGCCTTCACTGGCTCCCTGTCAAGCAACGCATAATTTTCAAGATTCTAACACTTACTTTCAAATGCCTCACTGGACTTGCACCATATTACCTGTCTGAACTCTTACAACCATACTCACCACCTAGATTACTGCGGTCATCAAATAATCTATTGCTTATAGAATTTAGATCAAGAACCAAGTCTTATAGTAATAGAGCTTTTAAAACAGCAGCACCTAAATTATGGAATAAACTTCCACTGTCCATTCGACAATCCAAAACTCTTGCATCCTTTAAATCACAACTGAAGCACCATTTGTTTAAGGAGGCCTACAAGCGTACATGAACATTTAGTGGAATTTACGCTATAGAAATTGTATTGTATTGTATTGTATTAAAAAATGTGAAAAAGAAGTCCGGCTGAGTACAAGCATGATAACCTAATGGTATCGCCCCTCTTCAAAGAGGGGTGATAAATAGACAAAACCGGGTGAGATTGTAATATGAATTACTTTATCAGGTGAGTTCTTGTGGCGTATCACGGCGAGCCCGAAGGGCGAGCCTGATGCGCCACAAGAACGAATCCTGATAAAATAATTCATGTTACAGAACGAACCCGGTTTTGCATTTATCATTCGTGTTTAAACACTTACCATACTGTTTTTAAAAATGTGAAAAAGTAGTCCAGCTGAGAACAAGCATGATAACCATAGTATCACCCCTCTTCGAAGAGGGGTGATAACCGTCTCCGGGTTATCGGATACTTCTGGATCATGATAACCAATGAAATTACATGAAAAAGAATGATAAATAGACAAACCGAGTGAGTTTGTAATATGAATTATATTATCAGGTGAGTTCTTGTGGCGTATCACAGCGAGCCCGAAGGGCGAGCCTGATGCGCCACAAGAACGAATCCTGATAAAATAATTCATGTTACATAACGAACCAGGTTTTGTATTTATCATTCTTTTTCTAAACAATTACAACACTGTTTTAAAAAATGTGAAAAAGTTGTCCGCCTGAGTACAAGCATGATAACCATGGTATCACCCCTCTTCGAAGAGGGGCGATACCATGGTTATCATCTCGAGGTTATCATGTTTGTACTCAGCAGGACTACTTTTTCACATTTATAAAACAGTGTTGTAATTGTTAGGAAAAAAATGATAAATACAAAACTAGGTTCGTTGTGTAACATGAATTATTTTATCAGGATTCGTTCTTGTGGTGCATCAGGCTCGCCCTTCAGGCTCGCCGTGATACGCCCCAAGAACTCACCTGATACAATAATTCATATTACAAACTCACCCAGTTTTGTCTATATATAGACTGTATGTATAATGTTTTAATTGTTTTATCATTCTTTTTTCATGTAATTTCATTGGTTATCATGATCCACAGGTATCCGATAACCCAGAGAGGGTTATCACGCCACTTCGAAGAGGGGCGATACTATGGTTATCATGCGTGTACTCAGCCCGATTAGTTTTTCAGATTTTTTAATCCTCTCTCAAGATGTACTATTCAAATTAATACATCACATCATCATTTTTTTTCATGTAATTTCATTGGTTATCATGATCCCGAAGTACCCGATAACCCGGGAGTGGTTCAAAGAGTGGTGATACCATGGTTACCCCCCAATTAGCCTGGGCGCGGTGTGGGTGCGTTCTCTTGCGGCTTTAGAGGGATATTTATAAAAATGTGGTGCCTCATCAAATCTCACGCCGCGGGACTGAAAAATGACATGCCGCTGGCTGACCATGAAACACCGCGTCCGAGCCCCAGCCACCTGTATTTTAAGACAGCTCTGCGAAGGCGTTGGGCGATGTCCAAGTCGGAATGTGTCACGGCGCCTCACAATGTCTGTTGCGATGTCTAACGGTGTTTCAAAGAGATCAAAGAGAATTTAATAAATACCAATTAATAGGCGCAGAGTGGTGGACGCGGCGTGAAAAAACACTTCTTCGAAGAAGTGGTGTCTCGCGGAGTTTGATCTGCACACGGAGCTGGACGCGGAATGCAAAACGGCGCCACGTCGACAACGCAAGGCGCTGCAAAACACCGAAGGACGCCGCGGGTGCAGACCCACAATAAAATGGTTAAATTAGGGATATTTTCCATGTTTTTTTGGACTTAGCCAATTTTTTGACTGAAATGGGATCTGGAGAGCCGACTCTGCGCCCAGGCTAATTGGGGGGTTATCATGCTTGTTCTCAGCCGGACTAATTTTTCAAATTTTTTAAAACAGTGTTGTAATTGTTTAGAAAAGAATGATAAATACAAAACCGATTTAGTTGTGTAACATGAATTATGTTATCAGGATTCGTTCTTGTGGCGCATCAGCCTCGCCTTTCGGGCTCGCCATAATACGCCCCAAGAACTCACCTGATCTAGGTCTAGGTATTTAATCTACAGACCACCACAGAGGAGTATAATGCAGATGCGAGTGACTGGCTAGTTAGCCAGTGATGTGAGCTAACTCTTGAACTCCGCTACAGAGCCAGCCTCTGCTACTGAGGCAGGTAAAATGTTCTACTCTGGGATGGTGCAAATGGTGAACCAGTTGCAATGCTGTCTGGTGGAGCTTTGTTGGTGCTGCAACATCATGTTGTGAGCAGCTCGTGTGCGGGTGTCACAGAAAGTGATATTCATATCTTCTGGGGGGGATGCCCACATGACCTTGCAATGCCTTAAACATCAAAGTGAGCCGGGAATTCCTCTCTGGTTCACATACCAATCCTGTATTTAAGCTACCAGATTTGAAACACTGTGTGAACAAATGCCTTGTTCTCATGTAGGCCATAATCATGTGATTACACCCGATGTGTTGATTGTCATGTACTCCCATCTGACGCTAGTATATAAGCTCGCAGACGATAGGTACCATTGTATTATTATGAAGCTGTACTTGCTATAATAGTATCTGAGGGTATAGAGTCATAATATTACATTTTTGGCATTAAATTGCATACCCCATACCTCATTCCACTTCTCAAGGCTAGTTAGATCACTTTCCAGTTGAACCTGATCGTCAAATTTAGAGATCTGACTGATCTGACTGCGTCATCAGAACTACTGCCCTCTACCATCACTCTCTGCGTATGCCCTGATAGAAAGGCATCTATCCATGTATGTATTCTGCCTTGGACACCATACATCTTGAGTTTTGACATGAGCAGCTTGTGGGGCACTTTATCGAATGCCTTGCTGAAATCTAGCACTGCTATGAGCACCCTTATCTCTGAGACTGAACAAGTCCTGCAGTGTGGCTGTTGTGTTTCACACGATAAACGAGATAAAGTAATTCATATTACAAACTCACCCAGTTTTGTCTATAACGTATATCAGCAATGTTTGTACAGATAAAGTTTTTTTTAAATGTACCTATTTTGTTATATTCAATGTTTGATTTGTTGCACTCTCTAAATCAAGAATTATGAAGTTTATATACGCCAAACACAACCAAAATTTTAGAACACCATAATATTCAATCTTGTTTACAAAATCATAATCTTCTATTACTATCGAAAAGGAGGTAACGACATATGTACAATAGACGTACGAATCATACGTTGTGCGCCCACAGTAAACAAGACATAGACTTCACCCATTAGTGCTTCACGTGATTCATTCCATGTTCTACGTTATATGCCGGTCTGTAACTGAGAGTTTACAACAATGATTTGTAAACACGGGGGTATCTTTTAGTTCTTTGAAACCTGATCATTATAAAACATTGTCATAATTGTTTAGAAAAGAACAATAGATACAAAACTGGGTTCGTTAAGTAACATGACTTATTTCATCGGGATGCGTTCTTGTGGCACTCCAAGAAGGAATCCCAATAAAATAAGGCATGTCAAAATATACCCGCTCTAACAAAGATTTACAGGTCCAACTCAACAAACTGCATGTAAATTCACTTGAAACTGATGTCTGGGGTGACTGAAAATACCCGTCCTTACAATACAGATACCCGTCTTGATGATAGGACGGGTACTTATCTATGGCCCTGTGATTCTTTAATTGAATGAAATTAAATAAACTGAATGTATAGTTGCAAGTTTTCAAATCAAAGGTCATTTTACCGGTCTTTTAACTACTTGAGACCATATCTCGCTATCTGAAGGGGGTGGTGGTTGCACCATGTCCATAGCTTTCAGTTCTTCTACTTCTAGCACATCTGCAAGTGTGCCAAGCTGATATCCTTCAACAATTGTCGATGTGATAGAGTACATCTTCTCATCTGGAATATTTCCTTCTTCTTTCACACCTTCATCAGAGGGAGAGTTTGAGATCTCCACCTCTATCTATAAGAATATTAACCTAATTACAAGAATGACATTAATCATAGATAGTTTTCTAGATGTGGAGAAAGAAGAGTCTTCTAATGTCAACGCTTTCACCCGAAACCAAAATCTATATGTAACCATTAGTCACTGTGTGAGTTTTACAGATTTGGGGTAAATTACAATTTTAAATTTCAATTACAATAACACATTACTTTTCAACTCTGATTGCAATTACCTTCTGATTTTCTATTTCAATTACAAATTCAATTACAATTACAGATGGACTTTTCAACTACAAATGCCAGCTAACATTCAATTATGATTTAATTATGTGTTTTTTATGGCAAGCAAGCTTCTACCACTGTCAAATACAGTGGTAGGGGCTTGCTTATAATAGAAAACAGAGACCCACCCCGACAGCATCTACACTCATATCACCTGATCAGTATCCACTGATCAAGTCAGGTGGTCCTGATAAGGAACAGTAAAATGGGTAAAATTGCGTTCAATCGAGCTCAATGTTGTTTACATCATTGATCTGGACATCCAGGTCTTATGCACAAACCAAGTATATTGTAAGTTACTCATGATGTAATGTTAACTGCATAATAACTAGAAGGGGATATTGGGGGTAGATAGGACACTGGGTAACATGGTACTGAGGGAAGATGGTACGTGGAGTAAAACGGGACAAATCACTTTTCTTGGATATTAATTAAGTGATGTTAGCAGCAATGCCACCAGCACAGACATAGTCTTCTACAATATACACTGTTTTGTTTCATAAATCACAAATATAGACTGTTTCAGAGGTAGTTTTCAAGAATGTGCAGTGTAAATACAACTAATATAACACTATAGTATACATATTGTATACACAATTTTATACACGTTTCCTTGAATTTCTGATGGGAAGAAAGTGTACAAGTCCACATTGACTGCTCTTGGATACCCCCAGTCCAATGTTACCCAGTGTCCCATCTACACCCAGTATCCCATCTACCCCCAGTCGTCTCTATTATATACCTATTTATTACTTCATCCCTACCAATCACAAAATCACATTTAGGAAAAGTGCAATGCTTCAAAGAACGATTTCACATGGTGGTACAATTTCAAGGAAACAATGGCAAAATGGTACAATTTTACGCAAGTTCACGTAAATTATACCGGTACTATTTCATGTGGTCGTACAATTTCAAGGCTCAACACACTTTAAAATAATTACACCATTTGTAAACAATTACTATGGAATTGAAATTTCAATTACAATACAATACTAGATGAAATTTTTTGTTTCCAGTGTTTTCTCTGGAACCATGCTGTGTAATGGATTCATGTTAATGGAATACTACATTAATATTTATTTATTAAAGTATTAAACGTACCTGTGAAATAGTTTCTCTCTTTCGTCTGCTCTTTTCACTGACAGCCATTGCAATTTTAATTCTTTCTTTTGGAATATCCAAAAATAAAGCTAAATTCTCTATAATTTTGTCACCAAAGAATTCATCAACTTCCATAGCAGGTATTCCAAAAGTGACAACTATAACCTAAAATCATAATAAATTACAAATTGAATAAAGTGAGCGCTTGAGAACATAACTTAGGTATGTAATGAGAAAGTGGCACAGTGAAGATGTTTGGTTATGCGGCTATGAAAACCCTGTTACATTAATTTTCTGGCACCTTGGATGGTTGATATTTTATAGCTTTTTTATGAAAGAATATCCCATTGTACACTTAGTGACTGCTCATTACCTTATTGGTTTTAATATCAACAACTTCCCTTCCTCGAACTAAAACATGTATCATCTGATTGTCACGATCATGGAAGTTTGTACCAGAGAATGCTGATGATGTAGGGTCAGGAATTTCACGGGTGTCTGATAGTACTAACTACAAACAAAAACTTGAGAAATCCAGTCTTCAAATATTAAATATCTGATAATATACATTGTACAAGGTTAAGCAAAATTCTTTTCAAATTGTAAAACATGCTACTTACCTGTTCATTCTCATCCAATTCCCCATTTGTAGGCCGAATATATTTTCCATTGTGATACACATCTAACCTATATGAAGCAGCAAACCATATTGCAACAGTTACTGCATCAGTATCTTGACTGTTAAGCAAGTGCAGACGTAGATTTTGAGGAGCAGTTCCGGAAAAATGCAACACATAGCTAAGACCTGTAATGGTAACAGTGCTATAATTTAAATTCACTTTTCACTAGAGAAATAAAAAAGTTATAGCTAAAACAGTTTATGTGTAGTTTACCAGATTTCACAACAAATGGCAGAAGTGAAAGCCTTTTCTGGCAAGTATATCCTGCACACCAGCCATGATCCTGAGGTCCATTCACCAGATCTACGTAATCACCAGTCTGCAGAGCTGCAGGTGATATCCTTCTTGTTTCTGAATCATGATCCATAGATTCCACCATAAGCAAGAAATAGTTGGTGCTTTCGCATGTCCAGGCTTGGTTGTTGGCACTCAATGTGCATGTGGCCTCATCTCGTACAATACCTATGAAAAGAAATCAGACTCAATTGTCAACATTCAATTCATCTACAATGGCTGCATATCCGTTCTCCGTCATTTCTGTGCTAAGGGTGTCTTAATTCTGTTTTTCATCTGTTTTTAGAGGTCTAAATTTCTAGAGCAAACGCGATATGACAATGGTTTTTTCATAGACATACAGAGAGGTTGGTGCACTATTGTTGCCAGGGGAGAGTTGAATTAGCAAAGATCAATATCATTCTATATGTAGCGAATTTGTTCACTTAGAGATTCAGGCTTAAGTGCAATTGAGAGTATTTCATACAAACATTCGGTAATGCAGTATCACTCGTACATCAATCATTGTTCGAAATGACGCCAAAAAGTCAGAATAAAATTATGTCACACTTTATGAAGCAATTTAGTGACATAAGGAAAAGGTGACCCTGATTGTGAGATGTCCCTAAAAGGTGTCCATAATTGTGCGGTACAATCATGTACATTATTTCAGGATTCATGTAGGCATAGTACAACAGCATTATAGAATCGTTGGTCAGACCTTACTCAAAATGTTCCTAATTAACAACGTGATTTGCAATCATATTATAAATAGCAAAATACATGCCAATGAAAAGTTTTATGCAGTGCATATATACATCGCGATTTGGTGCAACAAAGCGATTTCAGTATTTTTCAAGCCTCTCATTGCTTTATACACAAGGCCCCTGAGGACGATTAGGAGATATTTGTACATTTTCAAATAACAATTTATCATGAGACATACCTTTCTTAGGAGGCGGTGAAATCCTAGCTCCATCAACAGAAGTTAGCATTGATTTAGGTATCCGATAATCACCCAATCCGCGTGTAGGATTTTTATCCCATTCAAATTCAGACTCTGAGAATGTTGTTGTAGGTGTTCCAAGAGACACAAAAGTGCCATCACTATCAATAAGTATATTCTTTTTCAAACCGTCACAGTCCATATCAACACAGTCTGCTGGATTGATCCTCGCAATATTTGGTCTGGGTATGAAAACTTTACTATCTTCATCAACATTAAAAAGCTTTGTCCCAGACATGACTATTGGATGTTGAAGATCATCATTATTTGGATGTCCGCTAAGAACTACATCTTTGCTTTCAGAACATTCTCCATTTCCAAAGTTGGCAAATGTGTTATCTGCATGAATAAATCATACATGAGAGTGGGACTCAATGAAAATCCCTGAAATACTGCGTGAATGAACTAATATTGGGTGAAGCCTATCTGTTATCTATTACCATCCATGGTGGAAAACCCTGAAATCAGGGAAAACCCATGGTGGAAATCCCTGAAATCAGGGAAAACCCTGAAAACTCTCATGCATGATAAATACGATATCTGTTATCTCCCAATTTTTTATTTTTTTTTATTGATAACGTATTTGAAATATCTTTAATGAGCTCTCTCATACAAAAAGAATTTTCACCACAGGAAAAAAGCTTTCCTTATGAAAAGCTGTTTTTGTTATTTTTAATACATCTAATAGTGTAACCATCGTGTGTAATGGACTTTACCTTGTAAAATCATAATTCCTCTAATAGCATTGTAATCCATCATGATGTTTATCCACGGCTTTCCTTTCTTCCCTGCCATGTTGTTACTTCCTGTAAATGATGGCCAAACAAGACCAATCTGCACAAAAAAATATATTGGTGAAGTAGGTAATGTTTAGAGGAAAAAAATAATGATATCATAAACATGATTTAACTAAAATAAAAATAACTTACTTTTCCATCTTTGCCATATCTAATGCCTCGGGATGATCCTGAAGTCGCCATATTAGAATCGCGTTGGTTTAAACTGTCTGTACAGTCATCTACTTCACTGTTGGCAACAAACACATTGTTTGATACAGTGAATTTGTGGTTTACGAACTCGTGCTTTTTAGCAGTTGGTGAGTAAATATGCGGATAGAGACTAAAACCATTGCTAATTAATACATTGCCATCCACAACAACATCGTATTTGGTCTGGACATACACAGCTGTATCATAAAACTTCCACAGTGTGAAGCCTGTGATGAGTGTACATGGATCTACTCCATCCACTGTATCTGGCAGCAAAATCACACCCAAAAGACCTGTAAGTATAGACACTGCATGTATCATACCAGTAGACGGATCTATTAAAATAACACTACTTGTAGATGGAAATGTAGAGCATATAAAAACTTAATGTATGTTAGTAAGCAAAGGCCTAGACTAGTTAACAATCAAAAGCCATTTGTGTTTTCATACCAGAATGACCCTGGTTATTGGACCATTTCCTGCTGGTTTCACAAGCTTGTCCGTCCACGTGGTATGCAGCACGCTCTGTTCCAGCCACAACGTTGTCTTCAAGAATGGGGTTTGTGGCATAGAACAAGTCAAATCCAGACTCCCATAAGAACTGAAATTATGAATGTCAGCTACATGTAGGTAGCAAAGCAATATTTTTGAGTTGGATATGGATGTGGGTGAGCACCTTACTAGGTGAGTAGTTGATGTGTAGATATGTGTCAAGTAATGCATGTCAGCAGTGGTGGCAGGTCCTTCACGGCAATGTGCTTCCAACAAGGTCAGGGGATATTGGCAGCTCACTTTCAATCTCATGTTACAAAAGGAGTGTTTGGGCTATTTTCATTGTATGTTATGTTGAATCCAAAAAGATGCTTTTTACCATGAAAATTAAGCAAACCAGGCTCATAAAGTGAATTTCAATATGATAAACTCTACATTTCAATTCTTTCTTGACTTATGCTACAGTTTTAAATACTTCCAATAATGGAGATAGTCTTGAGAAAAGAAATGAGTTAATGTGGCCATGTAGAAGCCCAAAGTCTTTGAAAAGATGGTATGTTGATCTGTCTGATAGGGTTGTAGTTATGTACTTTGTGCATGTAATCCCAATGGTGACTCAAATTGTTAGATTGCATTACATGAAGTGTGTTGATATGGACATGTAAATCTTAGTAAGGATGGGTATATTTTTCAGGATACCCGTCCTTTGGACATGTATGATTTTTTTCTATTATTCGATGCCCTGATTCTTCACTTTCTAGTTGCACAGAAAAGTTGCGTACTCGCCTTTTTTTATTTACTTTTGAGACACAAAAGTCCATGGGTACTTCCGGTACATGTTATAAGCCCATTTAAAATTGCTTTTAATGCTATATCATTCAAAATGTGTATTCTACACAACATTGATGGCTGTTACACTGATAGACATTGGAAAATTAAGTAAATACATCTTTTTGAGCCGTGCATTCTTCATAATAGTGATGTTCTCAACTTTGCTCCAATCACTGGCTGTCTGCAAATTTGACCAATACTGGTATTTTGCCCATATCTTTGTCAATTTCAATACTAACTAAAATCTGGTTTCAGATTCATAATCCTCACTCAAAATTCTAATAGGAAAGTACTTTACATGAATGACACAGGATAAGTGATACGTGAAAATTACCTTAGAATATTTACAATTGTTAGTCTACAATGACGCCGAACGACCGGAAGTAGTCAATGGACTGTTTGGTATTGAATAATTCTACTGCGCAACACATCCCGTGCAACTGGGAATTGAAGAATTGTGCTACTTATAAATCTAATATGCCTACTTGTACGTCACTTCTATCCATGTATGTGGCTGGATGCAGAACTTCAAGCACCAAATTGCTCTTCATGACCGTGCCAGTTCCCCAATCAATGACAGCTGTAAATAGTATAGTAAGTTGTTGAAAAACAATATAAGCAATTTGTGCAAGCATGTAAAGATAAATAATTTCATACTTTACCCGATCCTACAGTTCTGTGTATGACATTACTCTCAACCATTAAGTTTTCTGTGGCTCCATAGATTCCTATTGCAGATCCATAACCTTGATGAAAAGCACAATTCTTCACATAGCTTTTCGGTTCTTTAGCATTATTTGTATCACCAATTTCCATAAAAGCAATAGAATGTCGAGGATCATAAGGCTCTGTATATCCTTCTTGGCCTGTGAGTACAAACTCTACATCTTTCACTCTGGCAGAAGCTATAAAACAAAAACACATACACATATAAATTACGGTACATGGTTCTACACACAAAATTACAAATCAACTCACACTTTCATGATTTTATCTACTATGGTGTATCTTCTCAATCAATAAGTTGATTGTTCCATAACAAAGTGAATTGGTAAGAAAAATGTACATACCTAAAAACAATTCTCCTTCTGAATCCGTAAAAGATGAAATTAGTAACCTAGCACCAAATGCTTCTTTGTCTTGAGAACTGTAGGATTCCCCAATAATTTTTACATTTCTTGTCAATAGTCCTACTTCAGCAGCCATTACATAGTCTTTGCCATCCACAGTCTCAGTTGCAACTTAAGAAAGAAATAGATAATAATCTTTTCATCTACATCAACCAAATATTCCGAATATCAACTAACTCAAATGGGAATGAAAAAGGCTGAAGTTATGGACTAAACACTTACCTAAATGCCTGAAAGCAAATCCAGAATCAACTGTAATAGTGAGTTTATCATCAGAGACTGCAGTAACCATTCGTTTTTCTGTTTCAGATCCATTGAAGCTTGTGCTGGCCACAACAATCTGATCACCAGCCACCCAATCTACTGCAACCTTTACTTTCAAACTTGTATCTCCAACAGCAATGGGTTCTGTCAGCTGTGTCCATGCCACACTCCGTGGTATTCCATGGATATCAAGATGACCAAACACACCGATAGCCTTGGCACCCACATTTGGGCCTCCCTGGATTGGATACTCAATTGATCTGTGATTTCCAAGAAGGCGAATTTCGACAGTTCCCCTAAATGGTGTTTTTTCAGTACCAATTATCATTCTAGCATTACCTGTGGATGTGAGAGGTGAAAGAAGAATTATTTTTAATATGGCACGTGTGTCTCCGTAATGTTCAATTTTCATTGTCATAATAACAGCTCATTTTTCATTGGAGTCCAGTAACGTTATAACTTTATATGTCAACGTGGTTCTAAAATTGACCTTTGTTCAACACTACTATCAGTCACAAAGAAATGTCAGATTATATATCATGATAGGTGCGCTTGCCAGCACTCCGTCAGACGTTAGCAGATCGTCACATCACTAAAATGTATGTGTGACGGACTCTTAACGTCTGACGGATTGCTGGCGCACGCATCTACATGGAATATCAATTTTCTCTTACTTCCTACAATTATATGGTTTGCACGGAGGACGAAATTATAATATTCTAGTGTAGCGGCTCTTTTACGTCTCTTTGATGGTATGGGCTTATACTCAAATTCTAACACTCCATTCACAATGAGTGTGTTAACTGTTACATCCTCCAAATTCATGACAACCCAGGACCCTAAAAAGAGAAAAAAAATATAAACAAATACCAATTTATGTTTTCAATCATACAATCAATATTTACAAGCATAACCTCTACTCAGACTAGCTACCAACTGCGACGGAAGACATTGGAGTGAGTGGTAATCATCATTTGTTTATTACATAAAATCTGAGATTGGATGGCTTACAAAGGAAGTTATCACTATTCTATACTATATTCATTGAAAATTGCAAATTTACACATAAATGGTTAATTAATTTTCCTAGGTTCCTCATATATAGTCTAAAGTTTCTCTCATGGGAAATACATTTGAAAAGTTATCAAATATCTTGAGAAATTTATATTTAATCCTGGTTGTATCAGTAAAATATGATGAATCCAATAAATTGTTTAGAAAATTTAATAGAAGCTCAGACCTGATGGAATATTTACATCATCTGAGTAACTCGGCTCATATCCATAATTCCAACTCTCATAATCTGTCCAAAGAACAGCAGTAGCAGGTCTGGAAAAAAAACCAGTAATCATTTAAGGGCATATGGGGAGTATTTACTGGATAGATTTACAATCAGTCATCGTCAATCAGAACTATTGTTTGATTGCATGCAGCACCCTAATGGAGGCACTTAAATTCATTACCACTAAATGATATCAAATCAGGCACTAATGTCTTGGAGCAACTTCATGAAGTTTCTATTATGACTAAAAAATGATACTGACTATAAAAATAAAAATTATAGCAATGATATGTTATCTTTAGCAGGATCTACATATTTCTTTATCTGTTTGGTTTGCATTATAGTGAACACTCACATAACAAGAGGTTCTAAGAGAGCCTAAATCGCTCACCTGTATCTATGTTCAATTTTTAGCAAAAAAGAGACAAAGTTACACTGTAACTCCTATCCATTACCACAGAACTTTGATTTAAAAAAAATCAATTTGCATTATGACTAACAGACTGACTGTACAAAAGAGACAAGGTTGCACTTTGACTTCTATCCATCTCCAGAGAATTTTAAAAGGAATGCAGTTTGCATTATGACTAACAGACTGACTCTACACTTTTACACTAAAAAAATAAGATGGACGCCTGGGGTGGGGTCAATTTTACCCCGAGGGACATGTATCAAATATGGAATGATGATCATATAGGCATACAAATTCTGTGAAAAAAAAATGAAATTTGAATGAAAAATAAAGAAACTATTGTGCAAATATGAATTGTTGACGGACGATGGACGATGGATGACAGACGAAGGACAAAAGCTCACCATGTCTACAACAGGTGAGCTAAAAATAGCACTTTTTTCACTTGAAACAAAATCTATATAATTCGATTTTATGCAAATTAGATTTGCAACTGACCAACTGTTTCACTTAGGTGCCAGGCCAGCCCATGCATGCCCATATATAATCATGCTGTACTATTCATGCGTATTATGCCTAATAATATATCCAACTCTGTCTCTGCAGAAAAGGAAACAAATGCCATTTTATGTAAAATGTTCACTATGATACCATTTACAATGTAGCTGCAGCAAAACAATAGCGAATCATTTCAATTACATTTTGATATTCACTAGCACTTTTATCTATAATAGATGTTACTCCATGAACTTGCTGTCAGGACATTTTGTGAAATTCTAATGCCAACAGTGTTGTTTTTGTGATTTACGCCACATGTTTGAGATGTTGCTCAGTAATAAAGGGATAGAATTTCAGCCATGAAAAAAGAAATGTGTGAAAAATGTCCATATTATAATCAGTGAAATACCAAGAAGTGCAGTCACAGCTAAACTGTAAGACCAAAGAAAAAATGCAAAGAAAATTACCGTGTTGCTGTGATATCAATTTTGTCTGCTTTGGATGGCTGTGCACAGTCCTGGTAGTAGCATCGCATCACCTTTAGCTCTATTGGACGGTCGACAGTAAGCTCTCTAGGCTCGGGACAGACTGCAACAGCACAGTCAATCTTAGACATACAATAGATAGAAATAATACCACTCATCGAGAAATTTATGTTGAAATTTATAAAGGGTGAAGAAAACTAAATTTGAGATAGCCAATATATGAGATCACTAGATTGACTGTATTCTAGATTGCAACTGGAGATGTATTACAGACTTACACATAACTTAGGGTAAATGGTAAACCAGCTTATTTTCAGCCATTTAAATGCTGAATAATGTTGTGGCAATATTATTTGGCACACACATTCTCTACAAATGTTTTGCTTGCACAGAATTACTGTACTCTCAGATAGCATTCAGCAAAACATAAATGGTACCAAACGAGCACCTGTCTAAGGGATGATGTACATTTTGTTATGCTCCGCAAAAGTGGAACATTGTTCTCTTTTTTTTATTCCCACAAGTCTGAGAACCCACAGTAACGCATGGCAGCCATACAGCCACCGTACATCAAATTTGCCGTACGGCTTTCATAAACCCACAGTGTTATTATCACATTAGTTGCCGTGCCGTGGCTCTGGAATTAGCACATCTGATTTCTTTAGAAAATCGTAATATTTACATCAGAATAAGTATTGAAATTGCAAATTAGTAAATGAGCTGTATACTGATTTTGTTTTCAAAGTATCAATTTTAAAATGTCAAAGATAACTAATCGTTCAATTGACTTAATAAATGCATGATTTAGTAAAGGATTAACACGATGGGATCTCATGTTTTCAAGCCACTGGTCGTGTGGCAGTGTCTCTTTTGAAGTTACTTGAGGATATGAAGGTCTGGTGGAATCTAATAGAATGATCAAAGCACTTTCATTGCAGGTGTGCTAAGGTGATTTGCCATAAGGCTCTGTTTAATACCAATGCGTCAGTATGGGTTTTTCCCAATAGAAAAGTCATTAAAGTGATCAACACGACAGCATATGATGCCATACCGTGTCGTACGGTGCCGTACGGCTCAATCGAGGCGACCAAGAAATCTGCTGTACGGCAGAATTTCACTGTCGGTTTAACCCCATGTAAAATGCATTGGAGCAATCGGCACAAACTTTTTGCATGCCGTACGGCAGCTGCTGTGCGGCACTATGGGTTTTCCCCCTAAGTGGAAAATCTGATCAAATAAATCTATTTTTAGAACTCTACTATGCAACAAGCATTTCCAGCCATTCAGCTTCGAATAGCTGCATGATGGGTGGCAACAATTATGATGGTTACGCTGAACGTGTTATCTTCAATCTTCAATCTTTATTTCCGAAAGGGCCGATGGCCGTACAGGAAATTTTATGCATTTGTGACATACCATGTACATGAATTAATTATAAACAAGTGCAATAATAAAAAAACAATCACAGTGAATTAGAAAAACAACAAGAACAAAAAAAAACAAAAAAAAACAAAAAACAATAACAACAGCAACATTTCTAATGAATACAGTACTAAACAAGGGTCCATGTATTACATACTTTCTCCCAATGTAAAGGGGTCATCCATATTACTGACTTGGCTTTAAAATACATATACGTATTTTAGTCAGCCATTTTGGAGAAGGCTGCCATTGGGATCAGATATCAAATCTGGGATGGCCCTGTAGCTTAAACTATTTTTTCATAAGAGTTCTTACAACCATCCAAATTTCATGCTTTTATCATTCCGTGAACAATTTGTTTGTGCACCAGCCTCTCGGACAATATATTGTGTGACTTCATCCAATTATTAAATCTGCCCTCCTTAACTATCCCTTTTCCAAAAATTGTGAGCAAAGATGTTAATATTGCGAGATTTGCACAAATGCGCACCCTGGTAGCATTTTGGTGTTATCTGATCATGACAAAAATATAGGGACTTACGAGCATACTGTATAACTTTGTATTCTTCTTCATAAGACCAATCTCCAGATGAATAACTGGTACAATCTTTAACTGTAGTCTCAGACTCTGGACGTATTTCACTTGTAATTCTAATCATATTAGGATTAGCAGAGAAATTTTGTTGAATAATAAGGAAATCCCCTGCCTGAAATGAGATTACAAAGATTAAAAATTGAGGAATGAACTAATAAAAACAATAGCTAGCTAGGTGTTGGTGGGGTGGGGGTGGTACTGTAGAACCTTGCACTTCTATAATGGCATGCTTACGTTTATCGTATTGACGCTACATCTGGCCACATTATTGATTGACTCACACACATTCTATCAATAAAAGTAGTATCAGACATGTGTTCAATCATCTATTATTTGAACTGACGAGCGACAAAACGTGTGGTCAGGAAACAAGCTGATGATTTTTAGATGCAAACATTCCATGCGACAGTCGATTTAGCGGGTTGGGGTGGTCACAGACGACAAAACGTGTTGCGTGGAACGATATCATTTCAATCCACGCGACACGCGTTTTGTTGTCTGCTCAGCAACGCGTGATAAGGAAACAGCCCATTGAAAAAGCACTGTACTGAACCATATGGAAGGTTGACAAAATGCGTGATGAGAAAACGTACACCAAAGCGTAGTTTAATTGATTATCATTGCACAGAGCTCCCTAACCAAAGCTCCGTATCGTGCATGATCAAACAAATCATATAGAGAAGTTGTATCGAGCCATGTTCTATCTTTTCCAAGAATTGAACATGCCCTAACAAAGCCCACAAGCACAATGTAGGACTTCGATATTTAGGAAATTATTATCTGAATCTGAATGTGTACAGCACAGGACCGGTTATCGGTATTAAAGTGCCGGGGATCAGAAATGATGCTGGAAATGGCAATATTTCATGTAAACAATATAGTTTTGTATATTTACATTTAGATATACAGTCTATTTCTATTCTATGAGTTGTCTAAACACAATGTGTGATAAATAAAAATACTGTGTTTGTGCTGAAAACATCAAACCTTTATAAAGCTTAAGCATTCATTTACTGGGTATCTTATTTGAAAACTTGGATAATTGGATAAGATATGTGTTCGCCATGCATATACAAGTACATATGTACAATTTTGTACATATATACAAGTATGACGTTTCCGCATTCACTTGGTATTCTATACGTTCGCTGAAAAATCCATATCGTTGCTAATTATATAGGTAATTTAAAAATATAAGGAATACGTTGGAATAAGATACTAGTACCTCTCAATTTTTAATATGTCTTTTATTTACAATAAAGTGCAATGAATAGAAATCTGGGGAAAATAAAGCATTTCAACCATGCATCAGAAATGCAATTACTTACTCTAAAGTCATAAAAGATACCACTAAAAGTTTGATTTGTGATATGGTAGCCATAATTGTATCTCATATTATAGGTATATCCAGTAGTAAGGAGTACCATCCAACCAAATCCATGAGTCATACGTTTATCTTCAAATCTACAACATTTGTTTGTTTTTAAACAAGAATCTTATTTATGGTCTATAAAAATTAATTTTCATTGAAATAAATCAAGGTTTTTATTTCTCAATCAATTAAATTTTAATAATACAATTTAAATGCTTACTTGGCAATTGTTGTTCCAAACTTATTTTCAAAAAATACATCTTGCCCTTCCAGTGACTGTGGTTTAAAATTATTCCATGAAAATCTAGAAGTACAGCATTAAAACATCACACATCATGGTTCAATTATTTTTCTATTACTTTCCTAAAATCTGATTTTATATAGGTGGATCTAATATTAATAAAGAGTTGTAGCATTGACAGTGCAAATCTGTATCTATAAATAATTACGCAAACGAGGAGGTGGGGGAGTGGCCATGGTTATTTTTTTTTTACTTATGGAAAATTGTTTTATCAATAACTTTTACATGCTTTTCTGTATTTCATACACTTACAGAGGTGTGAATCTGTCACAGCATCAAATTTTAATCAGAGCCACGAAAAATCTCATATTCCAACAAAAATCCCCAACGCATTTCAGGCCAAAAAAGTAAAGGTTCTGAATCACTTTTTCTCCTTTGCAAATTATGTTTGATGCTTTCGGCAGTATTTCAACACTTTTTTTTCTTTGAAATTTTTTTAAGGTGGTGTTTTTGGCATTATCTTTTACTGAAAGTCAAAAAACATTTTAGGTTGGGCATAAAAATGAGGTTCAGCCGGAAACCAGAAACAAACATAATATTTTGGTTGGCCTAATCGGCACAACCCTCACTTCCCCCTACTCTGAAATGTTGAAATCCCATCCGTGCCCACAATTACTACATGTATTAACGTATTAACGATTTTTTTGGGCTTTACCACGGAATACAAAATAATTTTCAAAAGCTTATATTTGTCATTAAAATTAACTCAGTATCATTGAGACAAGTGTCTATAAAATAACAAATTATTGGTTTGGTGCTTCTTCTTGGAACAACAATGTTGGATATATTTGATAACCACTCTCTGCGATTTGTTTGATAAATATATTTTTTGAAGTATGCATTCTGCTTTTTTGTGCCATTTTTACCGAATCGAATACCTTGTAAAAAACACTGTTATTTTGAAAAGTGTTCTTGTGTATATCGATAGCCCTTTCTGTAAGAATGCAAAAGGAAATGTTAAAAAAAAAAATACTGTCGAAATAAAGGAGTGCCTGTGTGGTGATCACACTGGCAATGTTTCCATTATGAAAAGCAATATATTGTAAATAGCGATATACATGTATTTTCTAGTCCATTTATTTTTTTGCCTGGTAGTGAATACATAATACATACCTGTGAAAGTTCAAACTTCCAGGGCAAATTGCACCACGGACTTTTGTAACACTAAAGTAATTATTAGTGTCTTCAGTACAAGAAGGAGGCTGGGTTCCAGTCGCAGCAATTACTTTCTTATGCATACCTGTTCCCGTCAAAGTTCCGTCTAAAATATAAGTAGATTGCAAAGTAACTATATCAAATTTATATAACACTAGCTGTGCCCAGCCACGAGTTGCAGTGGCAATACATGTAACTAACATGTAACACGTAATCAAAATTTGGCCCGTCTCAGCATTCAGCCTCTACATTGAAAAATACAGTTCTTTTTATAAATAGCGTAGCTGTGTGTAAAATTTTAATTGCTGTAAGTGATAGCTGATGTAAGCCCACCTTTGTAGGTTCACTTCACTGTACATGATGTACATGATACTCGATTGTAATAAACTTCCTTATATGTATCATAGAAGTCACTGCACGTCGGGAACACACACAAAATTGCCAGAAAACAAGGTGTAAATTCCATATGAATCCTGGGTGAGTGCATAGTCTTAACCAATCCCAATTGGCGCTTGGGTATTATTGTTGTGCTTTTTAAGTCGTAACTGCTGATGATATGCTAGTTGAAAAAATTATCTTTTTCAACCAGCATTTCACTAGCAGTAACGACGTAAAAACACAACATTAATGAGAGGACCTGCTGCCTTTCAAGTACTAAATTTAGCTTACATATTCATATTATATATAGATTAATGCAAGCGCTTTTGCCTGGTCTTTCAAATCGGTCATCAGAATTCTCATAACTTTAAAATACTATAAGGAAAAACAAATGGCAGTTATGCAAGTGGCATACGGGATGAATTCTAAAACGGAGTGATGACAACAATAAATAACATAGGCACTTGTGAAGTGGTAAGTTTAAGATATAATATATGCCATTGATCAAACAATCATGGTGGAAGCCTGAGCCGTATCTTAAACCTACAGCTGTGCAAATGCCCATGATACATGATATCACTTGGAAAGTAAACGAGCCACACTCGCCACTTACAGATGTAAAAGAAACAAGGAAAGCATTGAAAGCAATCACTGTGAAATATATCTAATTAGATTCACTAACCTTCATCGTCATATACGGCCTCATTGTCCCAATTAAAGTAAACTCTGTTTGGAGAGTTTTCAAATATCAACCCAGATAACACATAGCGGAAACCGCCATTATATGGTCCTGATGATCCCTACAAAAGAGTTTTAAATGTTCACGTAAAAGCCCAGGGACTTTAATATAGTTGCATCTTTGTCAATTTAGGGGGTGGGATTTTATGTGAATGGGTTTTATTGACATCTTAAAAGTGGTGACATTTGATACAATCTAGTTTTTATGATGAACCTTTAAGTGATCACAGACCCTTTCATAGTTTTTTTACAGCCATTTCAAATATAATATGTCTAACTAATGAAGCCAAGTTTATATATTCTATTTGTAATTTATAATTAACAATAAAAAACAAACATACAGTGATCTTAGCCATTTGGAATACTGCTTTGCCATCTTGATTGAAGTTGATGAACTTGACATTTCTAACTACCTGGCCTCTTGATAAGGGCAGTACAATTGCTACACTAGTTTTAGGATCCGCAAGATGACTGCCTAAAATCATAGATTCATAAATCTAATAATTATTTAAAAAACAGGATTATAATAATGATACACGCATGTGAATGAAATAGCTCAGAAAATCACAACACATAAGCTTACCCTCTAAATGTGAAATAATCGTAGTGTCTTTGATAGCACAAGTCTGGTCATCATCATAAGGAACTACCATTTGCAGCATTTTAATCTCAACACCTGCCAGTTCATTGTTTACAAACAAACTATTGACAACATGAATTGCTCCTGTACCTACACTTTCGAATCCTGAAAAATATGATTTGACATTTTTTAAAACATTTATCAGGAATATGTACTTATGTGTGTCACCAATTTACATTCCGATACAAGGAGTATATACTACAAAAGCTAGATCAAAAGTGCTCAGAGAGTATAGTGTCACTAAAACAACCTTGACTCATGGGCAATGAAGATGTTTATTTCGCTATCATGGCATAGTCAAAAAGTCAAAAGTCTTATTTGATGTGTGATTCACCCTACATCATTGTTCTTGCCATTGGATTGAAGGTGCTTTCAAAACATAGCTTCAGTAAATATCTATTGCCCATGGGTCCACATTGACATGGTGACACTATGCTTTCTGAGCACTTTTAATGTAATATTACCATTATGCCAATTTTATGGTCATGTTTCAAACAGTATTGAAAATATAATGGAAAAATAAAATAAAAATGATTACAATGGCTCTCTGGAAGATAAATTTTATTTGGCAAAGTGTCAAAGTTGAACACAGTTGATGTTCAGTAGGCAATGTAAGTATTACACCAAGATTGAACTTTTTCTTACAAGCATTAGCAAAGTTATATGGCCGAAAATGTTAAATATGGACAAAAAATGGCCCTGTGGAAAGCACACTTTAATTGCCTATTATCCCAAAATCAAATCACTTCGGTGTCACGTCATATACCAAATAGTTGTGTAAAGTTTGAATAAAATCTGTTCATATCTATAAATGCTCTAGCATGTCCAGAGACATACATGTACATACATGTACATACGCATACATACGCGTACATACACGTACATACACGTACGTACTTACATGTACGTACATACATACATACATGTACATACATACATACATGTACATACATGTACATACATACATACATGTACATACATACATACATGTACATACATACATGTACATACATACATACATACATGTACATATATACATACATACATACATACATACATACATACATACATATGTACATGCATGTACATGTACGGACGTACACGTACGCACATACGTACATACATACATACATGCTATTACATACATACTATTTATTACATGCATTGTACATAGTATTATAGTATTACATTACACACACACTCATCAAGCACGAACGCACGCATGAACAGACACACGCACATGTACATGTACGTATGTATGTATGTATGTATAGAAATAACCATATGTATATATGGAGTCATAAAAAAAGTTATTCACTTGAACTGTCGAAACAACCAACTTTCTTTGTAGACATTTTTTTTAACAGTCGAATCAATTGAATCAACGGTTATTTAAGGATTAAAAAGAAAAACCTTTATGACAATTCCAAGTAGTCAGTCCATTAAAAACAGCTGGCATTGGTTCTGTATCATCACAAGCTCCAGTTTTCGTAGGAGTCCACTTTTGAAATATCCAAACACCAAACCAGCCTTGTGAGTGGACGGTGTTATTCAGAAATTCACCCATTGGTACCTATGAAAATAACCATGTTTACTGTATATTAAAGGTAAAGCATGATACTGAAATGCCAGGATTCCCCTGTAGGCTTTTCTTGGTGAAAACCACACACACAAAATATCATTACAAATATTAGCAATTGTAGTGAGAGGGTATAGATTAGTAATCTCTAGTCTTGATGTTCATACTTTGAACAAACCCATTGAAGGGAGAAGTCTCTGGCAAAAATTGTTGGATAGCAACTTATGAAAAAGCCCAGACTTAGTAGTTTCTTACTCATTTAAAAGGAAAGAAAACTATAGGTAGTAATTATCCGATAAGGAAGACCTGAATGAGGCTTTCTAAACATCTGAGGAACTTTGATGCTGATCTTTTTGTTAAATGGAATAGTCAAAATTTCAAATGTCTACCTTTCTCTGACAAATATTAGGATCGAAGCTTGCGGCATCAGGGTGTGTGTGCATCCGATACCAAAATCCAAAATGAGTGCCCCCAGCAGCATGGTTGTGTCTCACTATGTTATTGGGGTTTGTTACCCAGAAAGCAGCTGGCGTAATATCATCATTCTGCAGGCTTGTAGTTTGCTTGACAAATACAGCCAAATTGTACTGCAATATATTTCCTAAAACAAACAAAATTCACATGGATCTTTGAAGATGCAAATTGTTTTGTATTCTCATTTGTTTTATTCATAATGAAATTGATATTGAATTTTTTCAAACATTAAAATTGAATGATAACCATATAATAGGTGGTTTCAATCATTTTCTTGTAGAGCTCATAGATACACATAGACAATTTGAAAATGATTTATTGTTACCTGTTTCAATACCATCTTCCAAAAATATTGCTCCACCCATGATGTCAAAAACAATATTCCTTTCTACAAGAACATTATGGGTTCCATGAATAACCACAGCTCTATTAAAACTTTTATGAATAGCACAACCTTTCACATACGATTTATACATATCTCCATTCAAATGAAAATGAATTGGGTATCTTCCCATTCTAAATGCTTGACCAACATAGTTAAATTCAACATTCTCTATTCTTCCAATGACAAGATTTTCATCACGCCGAACTGCATGCATGATGATATGTGCACCATATTGATCAGCACCAGTCTCTTCACCAAAACGTCCTTGGAAACACGTCTGGACTGTGAATTCCCCTGTAAAAAATTTAATGAAACCAGAATAATATGAAATCAAAATAAACAGCTAACTTTTTCCATCAGCTAAAAGCTTTTTAATAGCATATATTTTTTTTCACCTGGACATTTTTTTAACAAAGTGAAAATAATTTGATAAAACCTGTGTCAAAACCAGCTTCACAAGCTTCAATTTCATCGTGCCATTCTACATTGTCAGATCCTCTAACCATCACATTACGTGTGAGAAGCCCCACTTCGGCTCTAGCTTCGAGAGTAACTCCATTAACTGTCAATGTTTCTCCAAGATGTGTGTGCTTGAGATTAGCCTGTAAAAGTTAATTCATCAGCAACAGTAATAAAATACAGTTGATAGACTTTATTACAATTTATTTCACCCATTCATAAAAGAAGTTCATACATTCTTTGGACATTTTTACATTTACGTACACTAGCACCGGAAAAAAACGTAAAACGAAAAACGAGGGAAAATAAAACAGTGACGATCTACTCAAGACTGTCAAAATCAATTCATGTAATTGCGTAATATAATAATAACCTCTAAAGTAATAGTGAAACCATCTGCTGAAACATCAGATATAATAGCCTTTTCATTTTCAGATTGACTATGTCTCAGGCCAGTTGTTGCAATAACAATTTCATCTCCAACACTCCAGTCAACAGCATGTTTCAATACTAAGGTGTTTGTGCCAGAGTTTGCAGTTGATGCCAATAACGTCCATGTTACTTCATGAGGGATGCCTGAAAAAATAATACATTGATTGATTGATAATGATCAGAAATCGAACATGAATCTAAAAAATAATTTCAACACTTGGTAGAGTTTAAGAAAGATGTTTAAATTGGATTTACAAGAAAGCTATGAATGTAATTACCATGAAGATCTAAAATTCCCTCTCTGACAGCTATATTCTTTGCACCAAAGATAGGCAACTCTTTATTCCTTGGGTGACCAAGCAGTGTAATAATACCTTTGTTTTGAAAAGGTTCTTCCTCAGTTCCAATCTTTTTAAAATATGATAATGGGGTTCATTGGTATAAGAAGTAACAACAAATAAAAAGTGTACATTTTTTAAACATATACAATATTTGTTTTAGTATTTATAGGGATATCGTTTATTATGACCTTGTGATTCTAAGACACACTGCTCCCATATGGTACACATATAAAGTTCATGGAAGATAACTTTCACATAATCCATTATTAATTAAAGTTTGTACTTTATATTTACAGAGATCCTGAGTATAAAAATTATTCACAATCTATGGGACTAATTATCTATGGACTAATTTCTACCTGAAGTGTGCCGCCATCAACAATAAGGATATATTTTGACTGCAATTCCACATCTTTAGCATCAAATATTAATTTTCCACCTGTAAATATAGCCATGATAATACATAAAGTGCTACACAAATTCTTGACAATATTTACAGTGAAAGTTCTTCTTATTTAATTTCCTTAAGCATGACAGAAAAAATAGTACCTTGACAATATTGGGTGATTTTATGCAGTAACATATGCTTAAAGAATCATGTGTGTGTGTGCGTGCGTGCATGCGTGCGTGCGTGCGTGCGTGCGTGCGTGGATTTTTTGTTCCAATAAGGCTTTTTAACCAGAAGACGTAGAGTCTACCCACTCCAAATTATGTATGTACAATCAGGACAACTTGGTGGTCATTCTTTATCTACATTTCAAACCAAATAAATTATTTTTAATGATAAAAATACAAGAAAAATATTTTTTTAGAAATGTTTGTCATACAGCTTACAGGGCCATGTTTGGTAGATGTACATAATACATTAAATGTTTGTGTACATCAAACTTACGTTGCAAGTCACACATACAATCACAGGAGCACAGGACGAGGGAGTTGGGGAGGATGGTGATGGTGATGGAGGTGCATTTAATCTCTTCCGAATCTGTTTCGTGGATGGGTGGTGTCAGAAAGGGTGTGTGTGACCATATGGAGGGTGTTGGTGGTGGTGGTGTTGGTGGGGGGGCGAGGAACATCTTATATGTTCCAGATCTCATCCGTTTCAACCCGAGTAGCAGCAGGAAGGGGGTGATGGAGATGCATTTAGTCTGCTCTGGACCTGTTTGGATGGGGATGGGGTAGAGATGGTTGGGGAGAGAAGAGGGTGGTGGTGGAGGATGGAAGGGTAGGGGAGGATGGAATATTTAATCTGTTCTGCACTAGTTTACCAGGGGTAGCAGTAGCTGACGGAAGGGATATTAGAAGGATCAATAATTGCCATATACATGTAGTGTGTATATATGACTGTCACATATTATGATGGAAGGAAGGTGATGGAGGTGTATTTAATCTGTCCCAGACCTGTATACTGACAGAAGCTGATGTGAGGGGGCATCCAGCATATCTCAAACATAGCGCAGACATGTTAATCACTCACATTAGCGTTCACCCACCTGACCTGTACCTATTTAACGTGTAGGTACCACGGGGCAGTTTGCAACCTGTTAGACATAGGTTTGTTCAACACTCAACATTAGACCCGACCGGGAATCAAACCCACAACCTTCTGGTCATGAGTCCAACTCCCCATCAATTCGGCTACGGAAGTAATAAATAAATGAACAATAGAGTATGAAAATGCATTATGTGAGTAATAAAAATGAAATAAACTACCTTGAATAAGCAGCATTTCTAGTTTAGGGCTATTTATATCAAGAAGTACTGTCATTGTTTCTGGAATGACAACAAAATCACCATCTTGAGGGACACCTTCGACAGTACCACCCCAGGTAAACTTGGATGACCACAAGTCAATGTACTCAAAGTCAGCATTAGTCTGAAATACATCATATTAGAGTGGCATGTTACATATCATTGGAACGGAAAAGACCAGTTCTCTGCACTAGAAACAAGGAGGTTTTGATAACCACGGTAAAAAACTACCAAGCCCGCTATAAAGCTATTGTGAACAAAGCTAGAGTAGCAATAAGTCTTGCCCAGTGGATGGATAGGATTGTAGCATCCATCCGACTGGTCACAGGGAGTTAGGCTAATTAAGTACTAATTGATTGCAGAGCAATAGGTAGATAAGTCGTTAACACTTTCTTACATTGTTACATTACTGCTCGTTAGTGATATACATGTAGTACTTTAGGCCCTGGACTCGTAAATAAGTCTGGGAAGCAGGGGTAGCCCACAGTTTAGATTTGAGCGTGGTAACGGCCACATCTAGGGAATTATCATCCCCATATCCTGTGGATTTGAGGCTCGTTATCAGTCGTCACGCCTTAGCCCAATACACATTTTCATGGCGTACAATAAATTCTTAAAACTGTGACAAAAGAAATTTCATACTTGTTTTGCGATACCATTTCCATCAATCTCAACATCAACTTTAGTCTTCACAGACGGAGAACAGGGGCTTGTGTCACACTCAATTTTAGTATCTGTTATTGAACTCACAGTACATGAACACACTGTGCCAGCAAAGTTGACTGTAACTTTAGAACTATCAGTTCTGAAAATTAAATGATAAATATGTTAGACACAAAATAGCATATTATATTTCACAAAATCATTTCATAATACAAAATGTGTTGCATGTGTAAATTATGACACCACATTATGATGATCGTACCCAAAGCCTGATCCTGTGATAGTGAGAGTTGTGCCTCCTCCAGTTCCACCACGAGCTGGATTCACTCCAGTCACTTCAGGAGTGAGGCTCTCGTCATACGTGTAGGCAGCTGCTTTGATGTATTCAACATCATTCTCAGCTACAATCTAAAGAAAATAGAAACCTTTTACACAGTTTAAGAACTACACATAATTGAATGTTTATTTTATGGAAACTAACACTAGACATTAGCATATGTTGCTAAGAAATAAACATCCTTGACACTGTAAACTGTACTTCCTGTACTTCATCATTAACTAGGTTGGTACTCATTGAAGTACAGTCTCACACCTTCCAACCATTGGATTAACATACTCTACACAATGTATTAGAGTTCCTTTGAGAGACTACCCGCTGCCTTCTACAAAGCACCAAGGTCTATCTACGTCCACTAGTGTGTGTCTTTTTTAGTATCATTCATTATCTATCCTTATAGTTTGTCCCTGAACCTTTACAAGCCATCGGGTGCGTGCATGACACTCGACAGATCACTGCCCTTGGCTAATTTTCTTACAATATAGTGTACAACTGTTGCTATACATATATTTTATGAATAACTCCATGAATTGTACATGGTCTAATTTAGGTGTCACTCTAGATATTAGTGTTATCAGAAAGTTTGAGACCATAACTTTCGATAGCAATCTTCAAACTTTTGACCATTAGATTGCATGCAAACCAAAGTATAACAAATAGCCTCCCTCCCTAGTGTCACTCTAGATATTAGTGTTATCAGAAAGTTTGAGACCATAACTTTCGATAGCTATCTTCAAACTTTTGACCATTAGATTGCATGCAAACCAAAGGACAAACCCCCCCCCCCCTACTACTAGGCGTGAAACAAATTAAATAACAGTTCAGTGCTTTCACCTACCTTAATGTCAACTGCCGCAGCTCCTGATCCACTTTTAGCTGGTGTAATACATGTCAAGGTTCCTCCACCAAAATCATCGACAGGGCAATCATTGCCATCCAATGTTACTGTTGTCATAGGGTCTAAACCTTTGCCAGAAAGTGTGATTTTCTGACCACCAGCAGTACTTCCTGCAGTGGGATAATAATACATGTTGTAATTACCACAACAGATATAAAGAATAGGTTGCAAGCTTAATTGATATAATTATATGTCAAATGGCTTAGATTAACTTCAAACTTATTGTACAAAAGTGTATCACAATTTTTACAAGTAATAATATGTTAAACATCCATCCATTAGCCCATCTCCATAAGAAGGACACCTCTAAAATATATCAAATCATATCATATCAAAATCTGCACCGTTAAATTCTGAAATTCCAATGCTTTATGTGAAAGATAACTTTAATAAATTGACTTTTTTTCTATTAAAAGCCCATGGATGTTTGATCATATACAGTAGTATTCTGTAAAGTTACCTTTATTTGGATCGACATTGAAGACCTCTAATGAATAAGTAAATGTCAAAGAACTTTCAGCAGCACCTTTGGTCTCAACTTCAGCAATGACATTCTGTTCCCCTGCATAATGTGCACCAAGGGCACAGGTGGCACTAGTGTCACTTACAAATGAAACTGTGCACTCAGCATAACCAACAAACACCTTCAAGTCTGTATCTGATGACCCCAAATTCGTTCCTATATTGTAAGGATGATATTTGTCATAAAAAGTTGATTCCACATCAGAATATAATATGTAATGTATAGATAAGCCCTTGCTTGAAGCCCAAACCCCTTCAATTATGTCTTGTTTTTATGCTGAAAATTAAATAAAACAAAGAAATATTGTCAATACCCAGTATAATCTATTCTACGGGCTGTAATACGGCATATGTTTGGACAAAAAACTAATATACAACTTCAAACATGTAACTTTATTCTTATTATAACCCCTAGAGGATGATGAATAAATTGTGAGCCACCAAATTTCAAAGATAAGTATGCCTTGCCCTCCCGGTATTGTTTGAACGAATGTGAACACTAGACAGTGTGAAGATGTAAAGTGTTCCATACTCATAAATATGTACCATGACACACAGAGAAATGTGCACATACATCTCTAGTTTTCATACACAAAATTCATTTTTCATTTCGAGTTATTTTAGAGGAGTGATGACAATATTTCCCACCCATGGTTCGACAAAACTTTTGTGAGTGTACAGTCCATAGATGGTGTGATTATTCATTGTTATAAATTTCTTTCACATATAAAATCCATTGATTACTATAGTATATCTACTATCATAATTTCATTGTAAATATAGTTTAGTGAGGTCGCAAACAAATATACTCATGAAAACAAAAGTACTGGATTTCTCAACGTCTAGCATACATTCCTTGGATCTAAATGAATACATGGCTATGGAGAATAATGAAGGAATGACGTAAACCAGTACCTGTTGACGTAATGTAAACTACGAAAGTGTGTGGAAAAAAAAAACTGGACCTTGATTTTGTCTGAATTCTGATTTGACGTCACAGACTTCCAACTGATATGTAGTCTTAACCAATCCCAACTGCGGTTTGCGTATTGCATATTTTGATAAATAGTCCTGACAACTACATAGATTACTACTTATTAGTATCATTATGTCATTATGTCATGATTTTTACCTGATAATGTAATGGTTTCTCCTGCTACTCCACTGGTCGGTGCCACCGATGTTAATGTTGGAGTAGCAGCATCTGAGTATTCAAAACTGACTGCAGGAGCAAACTCAGTGCCATCGGATGTCACCACAGCATCGACTGTACCACCATCATGCCTGCCTGTCTTGCAAACTATTTGCGTGGATGAAATAGTCTTAATTTCACATGGAGAACCTCCAATTACAACAGTTGTGCCTGCTTTGGTTCCAAAACCAAACCCTTCAATAGTTACTGATAATCCCCCCAGCTTACTGCCCGCTGTAGGTGTTATGCTGGTAACTGAGGGTGTTACTGTGATGTCTTTCAGTGTACTTGGAGTAAAAGTAACAAGTCCAAGAGGTGTAGTGATAGACAGCTCCTGAATGCCAAAGACAGCATTTCCTGCATCACAAGTTACTTCAGTGTCCGTTTCACTTTGTACAGTACACAGAGTGTTTCCAATCATCACAATATTTTCTCCTGAAACAGTCCCAAACCCAGTTCCAGTTATTGTGATAATCATATTACCAGCATCTACTTCACTGGGTGAAACATCCGTAACAGTTGATGTGTCTGATCCACTGTAAACAAACTCACACTGACCAGAGCTTGTTGCACATGTGGGTTCAATGGCTTCTCCTTGATTATTTACAAAAAGTTTGACAGTGTATGTATCTACATTTGCTTGGATTGTTGTGCACATTACTTCTGAATATGCTGAACTGTCAACTTTGCATGGAATACTCTCACCTGATGACGCCTCAAAATAAACCTGTACTGCAGCTTCATTACTGTCACTGGCAGTACATTTACTGCAAAGACCAGCCCCACTTATTGTCACTTTTGTTCCACCATTAGCAGAGCCTGATGCTGGTGATATATTTGTTATATGGGGGAGAACTGTAAATGCTCTAGCATTGTTATCTGTAACGGTAACTAATGGATAACCAAAATTGTGCACCCTTAATTCAAGTTCCATTAATTGTTTAACTGGTAGACCATCACTGTTAGCATCAATTTTACAAGTAATTTCAGTGTCAGATTCAGCTGATATGTCACAAACAAAAGTTCCAAATTTCACAATATTTTGACAAGAGGTGGTTGAAAATCCAGATCCTGAGGAAGACAAAAAAGAATTATTACTTTTTAAATAATTAAAAATAATGTGCATAGTAACATCAATTGAAATGTAACATGGATGTAGTCCTCAATAAAAGTTTCACCTGAAATCACAATATCATCCAAAGTATTTCCACTAGTGGGTGCAATACCAGACACTGTTGGTGTGACACAGTCAAGATAGGAGAAATGGAACAGAGTTGCATCATCGGCTGTTGGTTTTGTACATCCTCCAGGAAGAGACATTGGAGCACAGCTTGAGGTGTCAGCAAGTGCAGATGCACCTTCATACAAAATAACACAAATAAAAAATGGTCAAATTAGTTGTAATTTAAGTCATTAGACTTGACTCCAAGTCAGGTTACGACTATATCACATAGTCACTTGTGGCATTTGAACCCACTATTAGTGGACTATACTGAAGTAGCCTGAACTGCTAGGCGATTTGGTCCTATGGGTTCGAATCCCACTAGTGACTGTGATATACAATGTAGTCCTAACCTGACTTTTAGAGTCGTAAGTCTAATGACTTAAGGCAGCAGACCTGAAAAAACAACTCGTGAAGTTCACCTTTAAAAAATCGGGAGCAATAAATACTTTACATTACATTTAATGATATTGTGCTGATATTTGAAAAGAAAAAAATGCACAACTGTAACCTTATTTTTTAGATAATGTGCATAATGAACAGTCAAAAAAAAGCTACATTAAAATTCTATCAGTCCTCCATGCAATATTAATTTGTAATGGGAGACTGAGATGGCTAAGTCATGTTGAGAGCAGCTCCTTGTGGATTAGCAAAGTAAGAAAACTTGTACTGGGTAGTAGTAGAAGGGAAGACAAAAACAGACTTGGGATGCAGTCATGCAGAAAGACCGAGTATGTCTGGGCATGGATCTAACAGATCCTAATGATTGAAAGACCTGGACAGGATGTTTGAGATGTAGGTTTGGCAACAAGGCCACATCTTCTTAATGAGGAATATTCAGAGCTGCCAAACAAATCAATGATTTGAATGATTGATTGATTCAAAAGTGACACAATATACTAATTGCTCTGGTAGTTTAACAAACACTTCACTATCATGCATGAACACTAATATATTACCTGATGAAACGTCATGGGTAGCAACAAAACCACCAACTGTCACAGTGATAGGAACTGTTGTATCCACACCATCGTCTTCAGCTGTGAAAGAACCTCGCAGCGTTTTGTCCATATTGTCGTCTGTCCATCCACTCCAGTAGTAGTGAGTCCCAGGTACAGTCACATGGTATTTAAGTTCACCTGTAAAATGAGTGTAAAGTTAGTTTCAATATACTACTGGTAGGACTATGTAAAAAATTAACTTCTATAATTTATGTATGTGGAGTAACTTGTGAAGCGAATTAAAATATTAAAAATAGAAATCAATATTATTAATGTGGACACTGAATAATTGAAAATATATTTTGATGAAAAAAACTACAGTTATAACCATTAGCGGTACTCTTTTCTCCACTTGTAAAACCACCAGTTTTAAGACTTTCTGCTAGAGCATCTGCAGTCTCTTCTATTCTATAAGTTCTGCCCGTCACTAAAGCTGGAGTTGTCCACTTCCAGTGAATAAGATCACCAACCTTAACTTGCAACTTTGGAGAACTCCATGCATATCCTTCTCCTAATGCTGAAATAGTTTCATATGATTTATCATAAATACATAAACACAATGATGCAGCAAGTTTGATTACATATTCGTATTTGTTTTTGTATATTTTTGTTTAAAAACAAGTCCATCTGTTCAGTACAAGATCCAAGAAGATAAGTATATGGTTAAATGAACAACTGACTCTCATTGACAATTTTTTTTATTAGGCCTTCTTACTTGTATGAGTACCATCATTAGTGATCAAATGAGTGGTTCCTCCTAATGAGCTTTCACATTCAATCTTATCATCAGAACATGTCACTGGTTGACACACAGAGTTTCCAAACTTTACTTCAATATCGGTGCAGTCACTAGAGAAACCTAGTCCTTGAATTGTCACTTGAGTTCCACCCATTTGCGAGCCAAAGTCTGGATTAATGTGTGTGATCTTACTAGTGTACTCAACCATATTGCCATCACTACAATTATAAAAAATGCTGCACATATGAATAATAACAATAATGTGTGTAACCTTACAGGGCCGGTCACACACCATCTTTCGTCCAAGAAGTTGTAAAACTCAGGTGGACGTGGTTGTCAGTGGGAAATTTTGGTCAATTTAGAATTTTAGACTTGGACGTGCTTTAAAAGTGATGTAGCTGTCTGGTGAAGCACAGTCTAACCATGTCCAAGCCATGTGTAAGATAATAATAATAATAATAATAATAATAATAATAATAATAATAATAATAATAATAATAATAAATAATAATAATAATAATAATAATAATAATAATAATAATAATAATAATAATAATAATAATAATAATAATTTAATTTGTAGAGCTCTATCCATAAAATGTTCTAAAGCGCTTAAACAATATATGAACAATAAAACAATGATGCTGTCCTAAAACAACAGTTAAAAATACAATTAAATTAATACAATTATTAAAATAATACAAGATCAAATCAATGAAGCGATCAAATTGCCGTGCCTTGTGCTCTTTTTTGGACAACCTGATTGTAGCCAGAGTAGTGCCTGCTGTTGTAATTACATCTTGTAGCGTCCCCCCACCCCATTGATCCCTGCCACAGCACTGATTATCTCATCTGTTTCAAGTGTGCTACGTCTCTATCACATCATGTACTGTCCGTGGTTGAAAGCAGAATCAAGTTTTGAACAGTTCAAAACTTGTTTCTGCCTTAGACGACCTTCTGATTTATCCACACGTCTTCCCACATGTATAAATAGGCTGTAGCATGTCTTAATCACGTCGATATCACAGAAAATCACGTCCACAAAATTTTCGTGACGTTTTGGACGTGGTTTGGACTTGGTTTGGACGTAAAGCACAGTCTGACTAACCCTTAAAAGCCATATTGATATTTTTATTTTGTTACTACCTAGTAGCAACAGTCTCTGGCACAAAGAGTCTTATATTAGTCTTAAATAGGTCAGCACAATACTGTAAAGAGTAATTCTTAAAGAGATGTTACCTGAAATATGCAAGTCCATTGCTATCAACTTGGAACAAAAGAGGGTATGTTCCTGCTGCTAGGGCTGGTAAAGTTGCAACAACTTCTGTATCAGTATATGAGGAGACTTGAGCTGCTTTGCCACCCACGAATACCGGTTTTCTAGTATATGGTTCATCTCCAAACCCAGTACCAGTAATGGTCACAACTGTACCTCCTATGATATAAATATGAAATTGTTTACAGGAAAATGGCTCCCAGGGAAAAAAAATTCATTTCTATGTGGCAAATACAAAATTGGTGATAAAACAAATACACACATGAAATGTTAAGTTTCCTAGAATTTTGGACTGCATGAATTGAATATGAGTAAAAAAAAATGAATTTGAAATATATCAAGTACTGTCCACGTATAAGGACCACAGTTATTTCCGTAAAAATATTACAGTATTTTCTGTTTCTGGAAATAACACAAATTACGCGTAATTACTGAAACTCCACCACCATGGCATCTGGAGTGACTTGCCAACCCAAAGAATGTATACATGCTACATCCAATTTGGACTCCAGAAATTCGTGTGTCTGTCCACCTGCAAAGTAGTCTACAAACATTTACACAATGTCTGAGCACAATGCACCCTCAGCGCAGTGTGGGTAAACTCTGCATTTTGTCTTCACTTTGTACGGATTCTGTGTCAATCCACCCATATACAATCCACACACGTGCAGCATATCTTAAACTAGTTTTGTCAATTATGCATTCGAGTCGGAGCATTTGCCGGTGAACAGTAATTTCTACAAATTACGCGTATACTGCGAAAAATGGTTGAGTACAAAGGAATTTTCTATAATTACTTTGGTCCTTATACGCAGACAGTACTGTATATATATACACATAACAAAACAAGACAGTTGAATAATTTGTTTTACCCAAAACTGATGCAAAACTTGCTGACAAGGTGAAAGTAGCACTTGTGGTTAAAGCCATGTCATATTCAAAGGTACCAATCTCATTTGTTGAACGTTTTCTTCTCCTTTTTGAACCAGGTTTATCCAAAACAATATTGACCTCTCCTGCACCATCCTGAATTTAGGGCATAAGGAATTTTCTAGCTGTATTATGACTTGCAGGTAAAGATTAGTAAAAAACAAGAAAGATAAAAACACAAGCTGTATGTTAATTGCTTTTTTAATTGCTAATTCTAATTCAAAAAAATAATTGTGTGTATATTGAATTTGAGTATTGATTATGAAAACAATAGGTGTGCTAGTCATATTGTGATCGTGTTGTAGTACCTACGTACTAAATGTAAGAAATTTTGATACTCAATAATCATAATGTCAGATACAATCATCTAAAAGTCAATGCTTATGTAGAGGCCACCTCAAATTTTGAAACATATCAAAATCTCGACCAATCAAACACCAAACAAATACACATTCATCTAAAAGCCCACTACATATGACAAATTTTCAAGCTAAAAGCCCATGGTACAGTTGTATATGGTATATACTCAGTATACAAGTTTTGAAATAAATAAATTATAATTTAATAAACCTGGTAGATCTACATCCATTAAACACTAATTTACTTACCGCTATTGGTATTGTGCAAACCAATTCGGTCATAGTTATACTTGTTATGGGACAGTCCTTTCCACCAATCAACACTGTAACTCCATCAAAGAAACCACTACCACTAATAGTAAGTGGTAGGCCACCTGTAAATCATATCATGTCATGATATCATTACACAATTGATCTAAATGAAACTAAAGGATCTGACTTAAGAAAAATTGACCATGTACCTCCAAGGCTCCCTTTTTCAGGACTGATTGTTGCTTCAGGAAGATCATAAGTGAACTCTTTTATTACATCATCAAGATGATAAGCCTCCCCTTGGCCAGTAACCACAAGTTCTACCTAAAATGCATAAAGCTGGAACCTTGTCATTATGTTCAACAAAATTGCAAAACACTCTATTTGGAATGCATTCCTACATGAAGAGTAACAATTGACAAGCTTGGTATAATTGTCTTTAGATAGGATATAATAGAGCTCATCAACTCTACAATAATTGGTAATTTCTGTTTTCAAATTCTATATGCAAATTAGATGATTTTTTATCAACTTTCTCTGCCAATTTATAGCAACAAAATTTCTTGTCCACTTAGAGCATACCTTGTGTGCACCCACAGGACCTTCGCCCACAGTGCATTCCACTTGGGTGGAAGTGGCTGTTGTTACAACACATGACACACCACCAATTGTTACTACATTGTTCTCAAGGGTCTGAAAAGGTACCATATTACATGGTATCTTAAAATTTTCAAAATATCTGTCAACTTTGCTCCCATTTTGTAAAAAGGAATGTGCTGAAACATTGCTTGGTGCAAATCTATAATTAAACAGCATTATTTATACAGGAAAAAAGTGCAATGTGAAGACAAAAACTGTAAAGTTACATACAGTATCATCAAAATCATTCCCGTCAATCGTGAGAGTAATTCCTGATAATCCAGATGTCGGATTGATTGCAGTAATTGAAGGTTCAGCTCCTGTGCTTGGCCACATGAAGCTGCAGTCACCGTTGCATTGGCTTCGGATGCCATTGACCACAACAGTCACCTGAGAACATCAATATGTATTTGTAGGAGTTATAAATGTGCTTATTTGTAAATGTGCTTATTTACAGTTGCAATGAACAGTTTTGCCATTTTCTAACAACTTTAAATCTACACCAACCCATTGGCATCCTTATCACACTATATCTTTCTCAACTTCCTAGGGAGCATATGGCACATTGCTGCCGTAGTGCTGAGGTGCTTATCACCACGGAGCAGTGTGCAACTGGTTATTGTGCTGACACCAATTTTGTTCTACTACTTTTTGCGAAATATCTTTTTTTTTTCATAAGACACTTATCTTAAATATTGTTAGGAATGATTAAAGTAAAATGCTAGACTTACACATAATGTTTCATGCTTCTAAGTAACCTAGAAAGATATTCACAGCAATTTAAGCATTTTCAAACTTTAAATTTGCAAATATACACATTTTGACCAGGTAAAGCCAAGTTAAAATGTAAGAGCAATTTGCATAGATGGGACAGCCATTGACTTAAATCAGTGAAGGAAAGCACACTCTCATTGGTTAGTAATATCCCAATGTATACGAGATTATATAACACCATTAATGTTTTTGCAGTGATTAGGTGTAGAATCTTGACCTAATATATGGATTATTTATATTTTTTCAAAGTTCATAAACACAGTTGTACCAATCATTGCCCATATGCCTCTTAACAAAATGGCTATTTTACCAAGTTAAGTCTGAAAATGGTGAAATTTTCTGATAAGTGTGCGCAGTTATGTTGACTCACAAAAATTCTCATATGGGTGCGGCATTTTCGTGTGAATCATTTCCCATTTTTTACAGAACAAGTGACTAAGGACACAATTTGCTACAAGTCAAAAAGTAGTGGACTATAATTGTTGTCAGCATAATAGAGGTAAGTTTGCTCAACACTCACCATCATAGTGATACCCAACCTCAAAACGAACCCACGACCTTCTGGTCATGAGTCCAACTCCCTATCTATTCAGCCACGGAAACACAGTTGTATATCCTAATTGTTGCCAGATTCTCCATAAATTTTAGAAAAAGCTGCCAATATAAAGTTTACTGTACCGTCGGATTTTCTTCAACTGACGCCAGCATATCACCTGGTATGGGCATTCGCATGACGCCACCTCTTGTGGTGATTTCTGCAGTCATAGATGCGCCATCACCAACAACATTAGCAGCATCCACCTAGACAATGTAATAAACCATAAATCCCTGTGCATCCATAAGAATAAAACTAAAATATCAGTATTACAAATGGTCGCCATATCAGTCTGCATAACAAATGAGCTACAGAAAATATTTTGTTTTTGTGAATGAATTGAGTAACTACATGGCACAATAAACCTAACTCAGATTAATGCTATGCTTAGTGACCAGAAAATTATATGATAAAGCAAAATGATGTTTTGTGCATGATGAGAATTCCATCTCTGAAAATATGTGTAATATAAACACTAGAATGATTTAATGGCATAATTGACAAAAATTATAAAGCCATCAAAACTAGAGATGTCAAACTTTGATATTCAAATCTTCAGCAGTGTGCGTGTGGATTGGGTTGGGGTGGGGCAGATCTACATGCGTATATCTACCTTAAATTGGTAGAGTTTAACCAAAGATTGGGGCCCTAACCAAGTGAAAACCCACGTCTAAGTCTAATTTGAGTGACAATACATTTGTTTATGCGATGAAGTGTCCGATGACGGATCTTACGTCCTAAGCAGGGCAGTGACGTCAACATATGAGGAGCGTGAGCGGCAAACGTAATCTAGCTATGCCTGAGGCAATCAAAGTTCTTAATTGGCTCACTAATTGTGGTGGATGCTAGAGTCCACCAGCCCCAGGCACCTGCTCTAGCTTTGCTCACAATACTAATAATTGCACAGTAATTTTTTTGCAGGAACTAATCATAATCTTTAAACTTCTAGGCAGTGGCCGCTGCTCTATACCTGAATAGGTGCCTTCTGTCCACCTGCCGTATTCCATGTGATATCCCAACTATATCCTGAACATCTGCCTGTTCTAACAACTGTTAACTGTCCCTCATCAAAAGCTTCTTCCAGCTTAGCTCGTAGAGCAGAGGCAGTTATATCCACAGGAATATCTGTATCAGAATAAAAAACTTAGTACTGTAACATTTAGGTACCGAAAGGAAAATTATACACACTAAAATATATGTATAGTAATCAGTGAAAAAGAAATTAATAAAATAACATGACCATAGAATATTTAGGATTTAGAAATATTTAGGATGTTTAAGTGTCTACTTTGGAAGGCAGATAACTTCATGTACTTTATTGGACCATCTAAAGCCCAGTCTCCTATTCGCTGTTCTGACACTACAGGGAATATCTCTCATTTCACACACCTCTAGCCAATGTGGCCAGTGCTATAACAGGAGCATTAGCCAAATATTATTGGCACCTGCCAAAATTTGGCAGGTGATATTGAAAGGGCACTGGCCAAAATCCGAAGTTGCTGCAAAGGGGAGAGCCGAAGGCGTGGTTACGAGCGCCATAGGCGCTAGCCTAAGTATAGCTAGGGGGGTCTGGGAGCATGCTCCACAGAAAGTTTTTGAAATGGGTGTCTAGAAGCTCTCTGGAGCATTCCTTTTCTGAGAAAGTATTTTTTTTTATTTTGATGAAATGGAGGTATTTATATCATGTTTTGTTTTTCAATGATTTTACACGTTATTACGGTTAACTTTAACACATACATGTATTTGATAAAAAAACTTGAAAGAAAAGGCAAACGCCAAAGTAGCAGGTGCAAATTGAAGCCCACTCGCCAAATGGATTAAGCACTAGGTTTTGGCTAGTGGCGAGTGTGAGAGATATTCCCTGCACTATGATCGTAATGAGCATTAGGATCATACTGGTGCCGTTGTGGAGATTTTACTGGTGGTTGGGTATAAGATGAAGAAATATGTCATGGTTTTGAGGTCAATGTGCATGAATCAATGCCCGAATTTGGTATTATAACACTCTATCTGTGACACGTCCCTAAATCCTGCATTGTGATTGGCTTAGAGCCAAATCAGCCAGTCACATATTTCTCCATAGAGACTGGGCAATAGTGCCCTCTAAAAGTGGGTCACATTTTCGACTATCTATTGAAATAAGTAAATCAATATTTAACTAT
>CM032663.1:22940488-22966907 GCA_019095985.1 Streblospio benedicti | reverse complement strand
TTTTATACATCATTATGTGGCATTTTACAATTAAAAGTTGAGACTGGTCGTTTGAGAATTGAATTAGAAAAACGTATTTGTATATTATGTGAAAGAAAGGAAATCGAAACTGAATTTCACTTCTAATCAATTGTGACCTATATAAAAGATCAACGCAACATGCTTTACACAAAAGCAAATGATAAATATAAACATTTTCATGATATGGATGACCAAGCAAAATTTATTTATTTAATGACAGAGTGCCAGTATTATGTAGCAAAATACATTGAAAGTGCCTGGAATATTAGAAAAGAAAAATTGTATTCCTAAATACATCTTATACATCTTGCATATCAAATCTGTACTATGTTTTCAATATTAAGAAATTGGATTATCAAATATTGTATAATTTAAATTATTATATATCATATTATTTACTGTATTTCTTTTTTCTTGTTTTCATATTAAACATAATTTGTATAATACAAGTAATTTGCTTGCCTGCTATATATATATATATATATATTATTGTTTTCAACTGACTTATAAGCCAGTATTGGCTGGGTGATAATATTAATATATTCGTACTTTGAATGTATATTCTGTATATCACATGTCAATATAATAAATGATTACTTGACTTGACTTGTACTCCACAGAGATGAGTGAGACGTTTACAAATATCGCAATGGCGATAGACTTTTGCTGTGCGTTGAACCCGATTAATTCCATGCTATTTTCGTGAGGCTTTTCGTCAAATATTATGTGCTAATGAGAGTTTATCATCATCATCATCATCATCATCATCATCATCATCATCATCATCATCATCATCATCATCATCATCATCATCATCATCATCATCATCATCATCATCATCATCATCATCATCATCATCATCATCATCATCATCATCATCATCATCATCATCATCATCATCATCATCATCATCATCATCATCATCATCATCATCATCATCATCATCATCATCATCATCATCATCATCATCATCATCATCATCATCATCATCATCATCATCATCATCATCATCATCATCATCATCATCATCATCATCATCATCATCATCATCATCATCATCATCATCATCATCATCATCATCATCATCATCATCATCATCATCATCATCATCATCATCATCATCATCATCATCATCATCATCATCATCATCATCATCATCATCATCATCATCATCATCATCATCATCATCATCATCATCATCATCATCATCATCATCATCATCATCATCATCATCATCATCATCATCATCATCATCATCATCATCATCATCATCATCATGTTTTTTGATTAACGTGCAGGTGCTGGGGTAACGTCCACATCATTGGACCCCCTTCCAGGTAGCTGGCTAGCTGCACGCATGGCTGTTCGTACACCGGATCTCCATGTGTTTTTCTCATGAGGATCGGTTTTTGAGAGTCCCCAGTCCCTCATATCCCTCTCAGTCACCTGCTTCCATGAAGTCTTGGGTCTACCGGTTTCACGTATACCAGCCACTTGCATGTCCCATGCTGTCTTGATTGCTCCGCTTGACCGTACCACGTGGCCATACCAACGAAGTCTTCTCTCCTTTAGAATGAGGTCAAGGTCCTCAAGGCCGAGAAGCTTCAAAAGCTCACTTGAACTGGTGGTGGCGACGTTCTCCGGCTTCACATTGCAGATCTGTTTGATCATTGCCCTGTCATTGCGTTGCAAACGTTGAAAGTTTGGCTTGGTTAAGGGCCATGTTTCACTAGCATGGAGCATTGCACTCCGTACACAAGTACTGTACACATGTCCCCGCGTCTTGTGTGAGAGATGGCGAGATGAGAGAACAGGCAGTAGCTCCTTAAACTTCTTCACTAAGCAAGCAGTTATAATGAATATATATAATGGTTTGTCTGTCACCATGTATGAATGCATGCCCTCATGTAGTGAATATTGCCCTCAAGCTCGGGCAATATTCACAACATTCGGGCATGCATTCATATATCTGTACATGGTGACCTCCAAACCATGACATATTTCTTCAATATTCACCAAATTTGGGCATTGATTCATGCATATTGACCTCAAAACCATGACACATAATCATTATATCACGATTAACCCTCATGATAACATGAGTAAATTTGTTCGGGAAAAAATCATTCTATTTATTTACTTATCCTCATAACACCTGAAATCCGTTCTCTACAGTGTACTGATCCATACTCCAGTACTCAGACCCTCAAATTTGTACTACTTGGCACGCCTGGTCCTTACATGCACTTTTGATATACAGCATGATTTAGTTCCTTTACTTTTAAAGTTGATAACTAGCACTGTAAAACCTAGCTTGCTATAGGGGATATTATTGGAGTTAAAAAAGAGCCTCCACATAGCAACTCACTGGAGAATAAGAAGGTGAGTGTTAGCATTTATAAGACTAGTATGATGTGTCTTACTTGTAAGACTAATGCTGTCATATGTGATGTCGAAGGTGCCCATCAGAGCAGCAGAAGCTGTCTGTGTCTTGGTTGTTGTGATGGAAGACGAGTCAGCATATTCAACAGTCAAAGTAGTTGCATCACTTGATGTCTTGAGAAGAAACATTGATAAGCATTTTGAATAAAATATATCAATTATGTTTCTCCAGGGTAGCTCAGATATGGTACTGAAATGTTGACTACTCAATGATTTATCAAAAAAGCAAAAATTTGAGAACAGTACATCTGGTTACTTCTGCATAAAAAATAAAATATATGTTCAAATCAAAGTAATTTATGCTTTGACAAATACCTCTGATGCATGTGCTATGGTTATCAATTCAAGATCACTCTGGCACTTTAAGGTATCCATTGAAATAGAATATTTATTTGCAACAGTGGTATCTTCTTCTACAGTAAGTGATTCCAAGATAAATTTGGATGGCCGCATACGCTGGTAGAGTGATATGCCTAATGAAAATATGAAATAAAAAAGGTAAACAGTATGAATACATTTTATTGAATATCTTGGGATAATTTTTCACTAATCCAATGTCTGTTATCAAATTCTTCTCACGTGTTTACAATTCAAGAAATTTCTAATGCAACTTACAATGTTTTCAATGAAACAATAAAAACAAGGCAATTGAGATTGGAAGGGAAAAAAGTTACATACCAGTAAAATCCTCGGTAATCGGAAACTTCGAAAAAGTGACCTCATCAATGTATATATCACTTTCTGCACCTTTATAAATTACAACATAATCCGCAGAAAGTTTTATGATTGGTTTTTCAGAACTTATTGTTGCTCTTGCAGCTTTACCAACATCATAGCAATTGTAGCTCCAGCTAAAAATTAATAAAATAGAAACACCTGTTGGTAGGATATATGAGGAGTACCTTTTGAAAACTCCCTAATATATGAAAAGAAAAAAATATACATGTATCATGTATTATGGTACGTGGTTTTTAATGATGTGATGATGATAAGATGTCTAGTAATAACAAAATTCACTGTAACTATAGGATTAGTGACACCTGATAGATGGTAATTATGATAATATAGGCCAACATCGATGGCAAGCATTCTATTTGCGCATTGAAAAAGGAATCATTGTGCTTTGATAAAATAAAGTAAGGATATTTAATTAATTAATGTAATAAGGTGCACAAACTCTTGATGGTAGATCTCTATGTGTGGGTTTGTTTGTTTTTGTATATCTATGGGCATATATACGAAATATTATGGGCAAATATAAAAAAATGTCTTCTAAAAAGATAGGCATGTAGGACTTATGATCTACATCAACATACAAATACACAATGTGACATTCATTTTATCACTTTAAAAGGAGATTTTTTAAAGAGTCCTAAAAGAAGATATTTGAAGAGTAACTGTTTTTAACAAGAACGTAATGATTTTTTATATCTATATATATAAATGTAGAGGTGATTTTTTGTATCACAAAAGGCTTTTTAACCACAAGATGTACACACTCCAAATCAAATTATGTACGTACAATTAGGACAACTTGTTGGTCGTTTTAATGTCACATTTCAAACCCAAAAAATTGATTTTAATGATAAAAACAAGAAAAAAGAATTTTGTAGAAAGGTTGCTTACAGAGCCATGTTTGTTAAAGGTACGTAATACGTTAAACGTTTGTATATGTCAAACGTACAGTCATACAACGAGGGAGCTGGGGAGGGTGGTGATGGTGATGGAGCTGCTGGGAGGGGTGGGGGCATGGCTGGTGGTGAGGCAGGGAGGAGCAGCAGAAAGGGGGTGATTGAGATGCAAATTTAATGGTCTGCACGTGTTTATCAGGGGTAGCAGTAGCTGGAGGGAGGTTATTAGAGGACAAAGCATTGCCACATACATGTAGTGTGTGTATGGCTGTCACATATGACTGTGGAAGGAAGTTGATGGACATGTATTTAATCTTTCACAGAGTTGTATAGTGGAGGGAGCTGGTGTGAGGGATGTGGGACAGGGGAAAAAATGGGAAGGGAGGAGCATTTAATATGTTCCAGATCTCATTCGTTTCAACCAGAGCAGCAGCAGGAAGGGGGTTCATTAATTATGGACCTGTTTAGATTGGGTTGGGGAGAGAAGAGGGGGTGGGGGTTGCGGTGGAAGGAAGGGTAGGGATGAATGGGACATTTAATCTGCTCTGCACGTGTTTACTATGGGTAGCAGTAGCTGGGGGAGGGATATTAGAGGGATCAATCATTGTCATATTTAGTACATTTAGTGTGTAAATGGCTGTGACAAATGACGATGGGAGGACGGTGATGGAGGTGTATTCAATCTGTCCCAGACCTGTATACTTACGAGGGATGTGGGACAGGAGAAAGGATGGGGAGGGAGGAGCATTTAATGTGTTCTGGATCTCATCTGTTTCAACCCGAGCAACGCCGGGTAAACAGCTAGTATATATATATATACACTTGTTCATGTAATAATTTTGGATTTTCATGTGTTCAATTTCAAATCTTTTTCTTTGGATTACACTTTACTCTTGCATTATATAATATTGTTTTAACAGAGTACCTTAGGAGCTATCAGTCTGTCCCAACACTTTCATTATTTCAGTCTATTTGTCTCACTATAGTGTGACATCATCCGTAGTGTTCAGGAAGCTGTTAACAGGTCTCATGTACCAAGTCTCCATCAAATTCAGCCTTGAGGTGGCTGATCCTAACTGTGTCATGTATATTTCTTTTGAGTGCTTGAAAAGACTTTCTTGCACCCGAAGTACCCGCCTTACGCATCAATAATTAATCAGAAAGTTAAAACCACATTACTTTTGATGATATTATGCCTTTAAGCACCTTTGAAAGAATGATACATGAGACTTTAGTCAAATGTCAGGAGCTTCAAGCTAGACCTCAGGTAGAATGTGGCGATTCTAGGCATACCAATCATCTACCACATCCTTACCATTACCAATGACCTCATACCACAATCAGGATACATACACAGGTTCACCATCATCATTTGTGATGGTTTTCATTGAATCAGTCAGATCCATTATAACAAAGTCAGACTTGGGTTCTGGAACCAATTCAATTTCATCTAGGAGATATACTATTCCAATTCTCATCTTTGGTTTAAGAATTCCAAGGTGTGCAAAACACAGCTACAAAAATTGAACAAAAATAATTGATGATTGTTTACATTTATCAATATTTTATATTTATAGAATTTACTGTAATTTTTACATGATTTCTTTTGGATCAGCAGAAAAGTAGAGGGGTACATTATTGCAACAATTTGCAAGGTGAATGATAAATGTGAAAATGAGACTTCAGTATACTTGAACATATCTAAATCATCATATTTTGAACTGTATTTGAACTGTGTGAATTGTAATAAAATCTAATTCAAATAAGCAAAATATGAATTCAGTGGGACATATAGAAATCATACCATTGGAGATGTAAGAAGATTGATATATGGTTTGCCATCACCATCTACTGTAAAAATTCTAGGTGGGTTTAATAAAGAGTGCCTGCCACAAAAAGGCTCTTGTAGATATGTTCTTTCTCCATGCTCTTTTCCTCTCACAGGAGAATCAGGCTCATATGTTTGCCTAAAAAAAATGATTTATGTGTCATTACTAAGTAAAAAGCATATTACGCACATGTAGCAGGTAAATCACACATGTAGCAAATAAATCGCATTATGTCTACAGGATTTGTTATCTACCAAAGAAAACTCACAATATATGATCCACTTAGCCACGACCTGGTGTGGCACAAATAAAATTAACTTTTTTCTAATTGATTAATTAATTTTAAGAATATATGAACCGGTTCTTAACAATCATATTAAAATAAGCATTTTTTTTCTAGAAAATGCTGTTCCGAGCACTGTAATAGTTCAATATGTATGCAAACTTTGATGTAATCCATGTTTTTAACACCCACAAACATGCGCATATTGATTGGTTGCAGTATTTATACAGCTAACCATAGTTTCATTCACATAGTGTACTTTGGAGCGATTGCGATTATGATTCCCTTCGCCCGTAGTAGATAGAGAAATTCTGACTTTCTCCCCAAAAGTATTGTATTAAAATTGTGCTAATCTTCTTATTTTTAACTTGGGATGGATGAATTCGATAACCTCTGTTCTACAACATACCAGAAGTATTCGCATAAATCATTGATAATAAAGATTTTCTAGGACATTTACTTTTCCATCTTTTTGCATGTACCACCAGATAAACATACTGCAGAGTCCCAACAGCACACGTCTGACATTCCAGGTACTGAAGAACGTTTATGTGATGAATCGGTTCATTTGTAAAAATATCAGTTTCTGACGAACCAGTTCATTAAGACGGACCGCTATTAGAAGTCTAATTTCTACAAGCATTGACCAGGTTTGGTGAGAATAAGGGAGCATGGTCATGATTATTCCAGTTGAGCTGCATGGATGGTAAGCTACATGTATAGGGATTGGAGTTGGGGTGGGATGACATCAGCATCAATTTTTTTTCAAATCATTTTGTAGCGACCTAGTTAAATGACTAGGTCAGGACCAATATGGCTTGGTCAAACCACATAAGGAGATCCCCTGCAGGGGTGCACACACGCCCTCACCCCCCTCCCTTTTTCCCACCAAAATACTTTATTTTCATATGGTTTTTGGCATGCCCATCATTGATCGCACATACAAAACCCATGAAATCCCAAAAGTGCGCCCCCCCCTTTTCCAACCAAAAACCTGGATCTGCCAGTGCAAACCATGCTTGATCTGGTCTAGCTGTGATTAAAAAAACATGCCTGATCATGACTTGCTTCAGTCATTGTCCTGATACAATTACACCAGATCTAGTTGGCAGTTAATCGTTTTTGTTGGCATTTGCATGAGACCTGCACGGAATCTACACATGATCGACTCAATAATCAAATCCTTATTCTCTTCAAAATTTTAACATTTTTCAGGAAATGATCCCCAAATAATTAGTTCATTCGTATTACTGATTGTAAACCATTGGGGGCCATTTTGTGGGTGCAACTGGCGTAATGACTTGGTCCTGACTAAGTGATGAAAAGATAATGGGAAAGCAACATAAAAACTCAATTATAATTACCGGTATGTTACATAAGCACTTCTTGGGTTGGTAAAACTTCTTGGACAACGCACTGAGAATAAATCATCCAAGGCATCTTCTAACTAAAAGGAGCATCATATAAGCATAATTGAGTTTTAATACCTCCATAGACAGTAAAACCAAATATCTTATTACATTATTAAGAATTTAACAATAAATAAATGAAAACACTACCATCAAAAGACTCGTAAGATTTCCCTCTGGTTTAAAACAATTACATATCATTTATCCATATGTATAAAGATGAAAGTACCTTTCCAACACCAACATTCGAGAATGGTATTACTGACACGGATGGAATTCCATCATATGATAGTTGGAGAAAATTTCCACTGGGAACTCCTTTTTGATCCTCAGTTGTGGAGCTATCAACTGATACTTCACTAGCAGGATCAACCATTACTTCTAGATCTGGAAAGTCACCTGAAAAGATATGGAAGTAAGCTATTTAAGTTTATGATTAATTTTTTACACAGATAAAAAAAAACACAGTTGGAAATCTTTGCGGCTTTTGAGTCTATGGAAAACAAATGCTTATCTATGATACATAAATTTTTATCATAGATGTCCATTATTGCTATTTATTGCCCTCTATACATGAGATGAAGATGGTGAACTTAACGTCAGCATCTACAATATAACAAAAGCCTACCTCTTTCAGATTCGAAAGTCACGGTAAGTTTAATGCCGGATGATGCAGTAGTACTGGCAGTTTTCTTTACGGTTACATCATCAAAAGTATCAGTGGGAGATATGAATGGCAGGTCAAGAATAGCTTTTTCTATATCAGTACTAGTAGAATCTCCCGTAATGACACCTAAATTATACACGAAGAGCAAAGTTACCACAGCATGTAATTGGTATCAAAAATGTGAATTCAAAAACAATAGACCTGATGGTTAAAGATAATGCTAAGTCATAACAATCATTTCCAACTTTCTCTCTCTCTAATCTCTCATTCAAACATACTTCTACAACCATATACACAGATGAAGAGAGATTTTACTACCCTACACTTTCATTTGACTACATCATATAGTCGTAAAAGTATTTTCTTAGTAAAAACTAGTATCAATAAATAATGCCTTTTCAGTTTTAAATGTATGGAAATTAAGATCTTTTTATTGTAGACTTTTCAGCTTAAGTACACGGCTCAAGATACTAGTCGAGGCACTCACATCCCATATTCTCGTGTACATTTCAGTGAGACTGAAGACCTATTCGACAGCCCACGGGTGGGACTTTGCACTGGTGCTGATGGCGACAGCTACGCAGGCCGTACAACAAGCCAAGATAGTGCTACAGAGATCAGTACACCCGCGAGCACATGCACTAGGGTGTACGCACCTAAATAGTACGTGAGTACATTGTATGGCAAAAGAAGGCCCCAAATCTACAAGATTTGGGGGTGTGGGTCCCTACATGTTGTTGCCACAACTTCTCAAGCTTAACTGCAGGATATTCCTGCTCTCTGACGTAATGGCCAGTTTAAGATGTAACTACGTAGGAGAATGCAAGCATAGGACGTACAGGCCATCATGAGGCTGGTCAATTAGGGTGTTAATTGACTATCTATTGGGGATGATGTTACAATTGTCCCACTCTGCCTTTCTACTCTAGCTTTGCTCACAATATTATATATATATATATATATATATATATATATATATATATATATATATATATATATATATATATATATATATATATATATATATATGGCTGCCCCTTCCTCCCTCAATAAAGGTAGGTAAGCATCCGGGATCTCAACTCAATTTCTATTTAGCTTTGCTCCGTTGGCTCTGATGTTGATAGCCTCCAGGATTTGCCTATGTTTGTCGCTTGGTTCTTTTTCAAGGATCTCAATTTTCTGCATTAATAGTGGAATGAAAGAGGGGGCAGCCAGGGGGACCCAGCACTGAACCACTCCTTCGAGGTTGTTACTTCCGAGTAAATGACCTCGTTTCTGTGAACAAACTGGACTGATAGTCATCTCAATATTATAGGAATTTTAAATTCCAGTAATTGTTAAAATGAATTCTTCAAATATATAGTATCAAATACATAGCTAATGAACTAGTTCTTAAGCTTTATTTTGATAATCAACAATTTAAAATGTACCGGTAATATCAACAAATGTTTGCCAGAATGGTGAAAAAATGAATTTTGACACAGAAGCAGTCCTGGTCTTGGGGGAATCTTTACAAGAAGAGAAAAATGGAATGAGGATCAAAATAAGTTGAACTGTCAAACTGCTGTTGAAACTCGCCTGTGTAAACATTATGAGCTCCAATTCTAAACTTTGCGCCTGCAATCATCTTTTCACTTTCAGCTGCAATATCAATGGTTTGTATTTCTTCTGTTTCTGTTTGACCATCTGTCCAACCACTTAAATCTAACTCCTAATAAAAATAACAATGACATATTGATTCAGATCTGAAAAAAAAAGTACTTTTTAGTGACTACTTCATGATTGACATAAAAAATGTACCAAGAAAAATGTGACTGTTGTGTTTACAGGATAGATGTAGAAGAATAACTTGTAACAGTGATTAGAGTTTGTGTTTAACAGAAGGACCAAGAAGCCAAGAGACGGTAATTTCAAATGCATCATTGGAGTTCTACATCATGTTGTAACCTGGGCTGCTGTGACACTCTGGCCAGTGACAAGAACAAAACATTCTATTAGGAACCAATTCATTATTTTTCAACTTCATTAATTTTCAATCCAATAATGTTAATTGTGTATATTGATTAAAAGACTATTTCAATGTTTAGTTGTTCATATTTTTTGTCGGCACATGACACAGCATCATCTTGCATATGGTCAGTACACCAGTCAGTCATGAATATTTAGGAACAGTTGGAGTAGCGGGCATCACGGATGTCACAGCATGCCCGAGCTTGCATGTGAAAGGACCTCACGGTGTTAAATGGACACAAGGTTATAGCATGGTGCATCATATATATCTACATGTACCTGAATTTCTGCCATAACATTTGATAAAGTAGTTATTGTTTGTGTTTCATCAGTGACATCTGGAGAGAATTTAGAGGTGTATTTTGTATTGAGCATTTGCACCCCCAAGCGAACTCTAGATCCACCAGTTCGTTGTACATGGTGAACTTCCACTTTGTAACTAAAATTTATGAAAGTAGCAATATGGTATTTAACATGCATTCATTATTTACACCTATTTAGTGAATAGTATGTATATAGCTTGCATGGTTTTCTTAAATATATTCTTTCAGTTAGATGTACTTGTATTCATGGAAAATGTCTGATATTTTCTTATCTGTGTTGAGACTTGCTAGCTAACGTCTCATGTGTTGAGTGGATACTTTCTGAAAGTTGACACAACCTCTATTGGGCACCAGAGGGCACTGTAGCCAATAATCCTGGCCACAACTGACTGAAATGTAAACTCCCTTATGTCCCTGTTATGGTAGTCAGGGTCACAAATACGAGAAAAATCATACTTGTCCATAGGACAAGTTTTCTGAAAAATATACCCGTCCTAACTAAGATTTACACATCCAAATTAACAAACTCCATGTAAATTCAATTGAAACTGATGTCTGGTGTGACTGAATATACTCGTCCATAGGACAAGTAACTCAAAATTTTTACCCGTCCTGACAACACAGATACCTGTCATGGACGATAGGACGGGTACTTTATCCGTGGCCCTGGTAGTTCTACATTTTGCGGATCTATGCTGCTTCCTTGCTTTATTGACCAAATCAACTAGCCGAGACATGTGGAAAAGCCAAAGCTCTCCGCCTCCTAGATCAGCCCTTTTTAGGTCAGCAATTTCAAAATTGGTAATTCAAATAAATACGTGTATAAAGAATATTGTAGAAAGGCAACACATTGAACACATAATCAGAGTGAAAATTATTCAGCTTTGTAAAACTTTGATTTTTGGTATGTTATATTTGCCATGAGTTTAAAAGGTGGTAAACAAATGTAGATCAAATACTTCTCCCTGTAGAGTCATAGGCAGATCCAGGGGGGGGGGCACAGTGGGAGCTACTAACCACCCAGACGCTTAGAGACATATTAACATATTAATACTGCAGCCAGCTTCTAAATCCACCTAGGGATTAGGCTTTGCCACTTGTATGTCCTATTTCTTTCTCTAGCTTCTTCTAGCCTCGATGCCCCGAACCTTTCAACTACGTCAACAAGTGTGTACAAACTGGACAGGTGTCATCGGTGCCCAAGGATACTAGACACTTAGTTTACAATAAGTCATAAAGTGTTCCCAGGAGAGAGATTAACACAAATTCATAATAATTTGTTGTTAAAAACACATCTTAACTTAATCAAAATTAATCCATAGTACACCAAAATCTAATCAGCATTGGAGAGTAGTACAATAAACATGAAAGCTAAATATGAAGTTTATTGATAATAGGTCAAATACATCTTCCTGTAGAGTGGTAAGAAGATAATATATATAATAAATATACACATAATACTCATAAATTCATGAAAAGTACACCAACAAGGTCCAACATCAATTCAGGTGTGGCAACTAAGATAGTGAAAAAAATTGCAAAATATAATGACCGTAGGTCAAATACTTTTCCCAGTCCAGCGATAACAAATGTTTTATTTGAATGTGCCATAAAATTTACAAAAGAAGGCCAAAGTACACAAACTTCAAATCGCCTTGGGAGAGTATTATAGGCACACAAAATGTAAAGTTTCGTGATAATAGGTCATAAACTGTTACCAAAGACAAATAAACACAAATTTGTGATAATTTGTTCTTAAAAAACACATCTTCGTAACGTAACTTCATCAAAAGTAGGCCAAAATACAACAAAATCCAATCAGCTCAGGAGAGTAGTAAAATGAAGCTAAAATGAATTTTGGTGATAATAGGTCAAATACTTCTCCCTGCAAAGTGGTAACAAGGTTTAACACGGAAAGCTCATAAGTTCATCAAAAGTAGGCCAAAGTACAAACAAAACATTTTTGAGAGATACTTTTTTCCTCAAACAAGACATATTCAATTTTCAAAGCGATTGCTCAAATAGTCTTGGCATTATGAGCCTGTTTTTTGTTTGTTTTTTTGTTTTTGTTTTTTATGGACATACATACATGGAGACCAACATACAGACGTGGACAGAAGCAAAGCAAATCTCCCTCCGGAATGGGAGAGATTTAATGACATGGTTGGAAGTCATCATCATCATCATCATCATCATCATCATCATCATCATCATCATCATCATCATCATCATCATCATCATCATCATCATCATCATCATCATCATCATCATCATCATCATCATCATCATCATCATCATCATCATCATCATCATCATCATCATCATCATCATCATCATCATCATCATCATCATCATCATCATCATCATCATCATCATCATCATCATCATCATCATCATCATCATCATCATCATCATCATCATCATCATCATCATCATCATCATCATCATCATCATCATCATCATCATCATCATCATCATCATCATCATCATCATCATCATCATCATCATCATCATCATCGGTGTTTTGATTAACGTGCAGGTGCTGGGGTAACGTCCACTTCAGTGGACCCCCTTCCAGGTAGCTGGCTAGCTGCACGCATGGCTGTTCGTACACCGGATCTCCATGTGTTTTTCTCATGAGGATCGGTTTTTGAGAGTCCCCAGTCCCTCATATCCCTCTCAGTCACCTGCTTCCATGAAGTCTTGGGTCTACCGGTTCCACGTATACCAGCCACTTGCATGTCCCATGCTGTCTTGATTGCTCCGCTTGACTGTACCACGTGGCCATACCAACGAAGTCTTCTCTCCTTCAGAATGAGGTCAAGGTCCTCAAGGCCGAGAAGCTTCAAAAGCTCACTTGAACTGGTGGTGGCGACGTTCTCCGGCTTCACATTGCAGATCTGTCTGATCATTGCCCTGTCATTGCGTTGCAAACGTTGAAAGTTTGGCTTGGTTAAGGGCCATGTCTCACTAGCATGGAGCATTGCACTCCGTACACAAGTACTGTATACATGTCCCCGCGTCTTGTGTGAGAGGTGGCGAGATGAGAGAACAGGCAGCAGCTCCCTAAACTTCCTCCAGGCTGTCTTCACCCGTGTTGTCGTTGCAGCGTCACAGCCACCGGCAGCCGAGAGCATGTCTCCCAGGTAACAAAAGGAAGCTACGACCTCCAACTTGTCGGGTCCCACCTGAACCTCACTCTGCCATCGATTGGTCTCGCAGTACCCAGGCAACGTCTGCACTTGAAACTTGGGTACTCTGTTAGGCGTTTAAGTCCACTGCATTTCTTATGCACCCACTTTTTGCAGCCTTTACAGAGAACGCTGTTGCGGCCTACACCAGTGCAGCAAACAGCACAGGGAAACTTGCCAGAGTTTTGGAGAACATCCAGACCTGAACCGCAGATCATGATCTTAGTCTTCCTTGCATTCACTCTTAGACCCTTTTTCTCCATGCCTTCCTTCCACAACAACAGCCTACTGACACATTCCTCAAGTGACTCTGTTATTATGACTAGGTCATCAGCATAAAGGTCCTCTCAAGGGACACCAGATTGGAACTCACGAGAAAGGGCTTCAAGCACTACGATGAACAGCAGTGGACTGAGTACCGAACCTTGGTGGACACCGACTTTCACCTCAAACTCTTCACTGTAACCATCACCAACGCGAACCTGACTGCGTGCATTCGCATACATGCTCTGGACTAGGCGCACAATCCACTCCTCTACACCAAGTTTCCTCAGTGCCCACCAGATGACCTTCCTAGGAACCCTATCAAAGGCCTTCTCCAAGTCCACAAAAGCCATATAGAGTCTTTTGTTGGCTGCAAGGTACTTCTCCTGCAGTTGTCTGACAACAAAAATTGCATCTGTTGTGCCTCTGCCTGGGACGAAGCCAAACTGGGACTCGTCGATAGACACCACCTGTCTAATGAGCCTGTCCACAATCCTTTCTAAGACTTTCAGGACTTGCTCAGTCAGCTTCAGACCACGATAGTTACCCCTATCCAGAGCATCCCCTTTGCCCTTGTACAAGCAGACAATGAAACTCTGCTCCCAGTTGGATGGGACTTTTCCGTCGCGTATGATCGCATCTATGAGGTCAAGGATCATGGAGGCGGCAGTATCGCCAGCTGCCTTAACCATCTCTACCACTATGCCTGAGGGTCCAGCTGCTTTGCCTGACTTCATCTGCGAGATAGCCTTCTTAACCATACTAATGGTAATTGGGTTTGACGGACCTTCCACAGGTGGTTCATCGGATAGATGGTCTGGATCCCAGTCAAACTCAACATTCAGGAGCCTTTCATAGTATTCTAGCCATGCCTTCTGCTTGGATTCATCACTCATGGACATCTCACCAGCATCATTTTTCACTGGCTTGTCACCCATAACATCTGCGTTCTCTCTTCGCATCTGGTTTGCAAGTCGGAAGACTTCTGGAGACTTGTGATCAATGTTCTGGTAGACCACCTTGTCGGCTTCATAACGAGCATGATGCACTATGCGTCTAGCCATGCGCTTGGCTGTATCGTATGCAGCCCTTGTGCCTTTAGCAGTCTTCCATGCTTTGAAAGCTTGACGCATAGTTGTAATAGCCTCATCGACGTTCTCATTCCACCACCAGGTCTCTCTGCGCCAACGGTGAGGGCGGGTTATGCCACACACCTCTTCAGTTGTCTTGAGTAAGCTTGTCTTGATGTTGTTCCATATGCCCTCAGTGGTAGCAACATCACTTGAAACCACACTTATGTGCGCGTTGAAGGTGTTATGGAACTGTCTGCTTACTTGTGGATCCCTCAGCTTCCAAGTTTTCAGCCAGAGGACAAATTTGCGCTTAGACTTTGGCGGCATGTCAATCCTCATGTCACAAACAAGGAGTTGATGTTGCAGGGCTATTTCCTCACCAGGTATCACTTTCACGTCTGTCACAAGTTTGCACATGTTCCTGCGATATAAGATGAAGTCTATCTGTGTAGCTGCATATCCTGACTTGTATGTGATGAGATGACTGTCCCGCATCTTGAAACATGTATTTCCAAGAAGAAGGTCATATGCTAGAGCATACTCCAATATTCTCTCACCTTCAACAAGTAGAGACATAATCTGTAATTGCTGACTATTTGATTGTTTCTTTGTGGCAATGTGTATGGGTTTTATGTTTAATCTATAACGTCAGTGTCTTTTCTATGTTCCTAGCTGTCTGCCTGTCTCTCCGACATATATAGCACTTACACAATATTCTGTACGCACACTCTGAGGTATTCAGGATAGTTTTTGCTTCAGGTAGACCACTTGTCTATAAGGACTGTATTGTGAAGTTACCCCTGCCTCTCTCAGGCCTGTAGCAAGGGATTGAAAAGTGGGGAGACTCAGCCGGCCAACCGTGTGGTTGGCACGCGGTTTAGCTAGAGGGGTCCGGGGGCATGCTCCCCCGGAAATGATTTTGGAATTTTATATTGTATATAGTGCATTTTAAGAGCATTTGACACCAAATTTATAGACATTTTATGCACCCATATTTTAGAACATTTCCAACTTTCCATTAAAACATTGAAGAGACAGCAAGCGGGGCCCTGCCTCTGTATGGCTGATTGATTGAGACAATGTTAAGTTGGTTGGCCAAGAGTAAACTAAAATCACACCTTTGATTAAGAAAGCAATATGGATTGCCAAAAGAACTTCAAACAGGCTTACATCTGTCAGCTGTGGTCAGGATTATTGCCTAAGATACATGTACCATCTGGTGGCCAATAGTGTTTACATTATACGGCTTTGAAAAAGGGTCCAGTCAGCACATGAAACATCAGCTAGCAAGTTTCAACACAGGATTTGTTTCCCCTAAATTTCTTGCATGGTGTTTATGCAATAAATAACATTCATGTGACTGATATTTTTGCAATTAAATATCACATCTATAATTAGTTTATGCATACGTACGCTTTATTTCCTGTTAATTTGAATACTGAACTAAACGGTTTATCACTGCTCGAACATTCCAGAATGTTTGTCTGAAAAAAAAAAGATAATTCACTGTCAATTTCAATTTTTTACATACAGGCTTCCTAAGTCTATATATTAATATGCCAATTTTGATGCTTTGTGCAGTTGACTCCTCACCAGCTGGACGCTGGGAGATTGTTCACAGACAAAGTCAGCCATATTGGAGTTATTTGACGTCATAGACACCAGAGGCTTCATACTGGTTCCAGGGAATGAAATGGCGACCAGCAGCTCGCCATAGTCTCCCAGAAAATATTGCATGCTCCTAGAAATTAAACTGTGTTCGCCAAATGCGACTTTGCAAAATCAGCTGTCAATTTAGTACTAATCACAATATAGCTCTGCTGCTGCTGTTGCCAGCTGCTCACCGATTTGTAGACTAATGGGAGCTTAGGCAGCAATATTGATTTTATAATATAGATCTGTTAGCAACTGCCAGTAGTTGGCAGCTGGCCAAAGTAACCCACGTACAGTATATACCCGGTTTACAGTGTGCATAATATTCCTGTTATGGTCCAGTTGTGATGTAAATTTATCCACTACTTAATGCAATTAATGCTTTTGAAAGCTCATTGTATTAAATAGGAATGATAAGCTTCTGTAGTATATCTAGATTAATTTATGACTACACTACACTACTACTTACTATTTACAACATGAACTGACGTTGCGGCGACCATCGCGGTGCCTTCAACCGAGTGACTGCTTTGGTACGATGACGTCAGTTCATGTTGTAAATAGTAAGTAGTAGTGTAGTGTAGTCATAAATTAATCTAGATGAATAGTCCTACTACTAGTAATAGTCTACATAAAGATTTATGTAGTATAGTTGAACCATGACCATTAATGGTTGAGAAAAAGGTATTTATTGCTACTAGTAAACCACTTGTATTGGCCACATAGCATTTTTCTCAATTGTTGCTTTTAATCAATCTTTTGCTCCCAGAATTTGAAATGGCTTATCCAACCTAATTATTTGTATCTTACATACAAGAACAATAAAAATAATTATGAATATTTCTAATTAATATTTTTTTCTTCTTAATATGTGAAAAGTATTTTTTTTTTTTTTTTTTTTCATTAAAAATTGGTCCTAAACCATCTTTAATCAATACATCAAGGGAATACCGACTGCTTAAATACATGTTACATATTTTATAAATAATTTTGCAAGATAATTGTAACCAATGCAGTGACATGTAGGTAACGATATGCTTCAATTTCACAAGTTTAAAGTTGTGTTGTGGTTAATTTACACAGCAGGCTTTTAAAATGAGCCAATATTTACATAAAAGAATGAAAATGATAAATAATGAAATTTCAATATTTTTTGGTTATTTTTTCATTAATGTTCTTTTATGACGAAGTGCTTTATACCATAGAAAAGAATTTTTAGAAATTTCAATAATGCACAACGTTAATTACACGTACGCGGTATTTGAAATTATTAATATTAAATGATAGGCAATTGCGCATTTACATAGAAGTTATTTTTAATGAATATTCTAATCCAAAATGCATTGACACGTAGTGTCTTTATTCACAGTGAACCAACTAATGTAGAAGCAGTATAATTTCAGATGGAGTTCATATGAAGCCAGGCAGTGACTCTAATAAGTCATGCTTTCCTTTCCAACAGTAGTGATCAATCTTTCTCCACATATAAATGCTTAATACTTTTAAAAATAAAATACTTCTTTTAGAAGAAATACAACAGAAACAATTCAACATGCCTGCTGTTTGATTCTCTATGATTTATACACTTACAAATTAACAAAGAGAGATAGACCTTTCATTTAAATTTTACCAATTAGTTTCTATGTACAATGATTGCAACACACTTAATCCTCTACAGTGACATTGTGTTGTGATAATTTTAGCTCCAGACTGGTCTCCGTTATGGGAGAGAGTGCCGGACGAAAGGCTGCCCGGCAATGTGGTGGTGAACAGTTATCTACAGTCATTGGACTTTTAGCTGTTTCCTCAAGTGAATGTGGATTCTCTTGCTCTGAAGTAAAAAATCTCGGCTCCTTGTCTATTGTGGGAGTGCTTGTCAAACAAGGCGTTGTGAGCACAGTGGGATCATGTGGTCGTGTGAAAGTGGGTGAACAAATGTTCCCATTGAGAGACTTTTGCAAAGTAGTAGTGGCGCAGGAACGTGACTTGCTGAAGCCAATTGTACTCCACAGCACATCGGGCTGGCGCTGTATGGTCGGAGTCTCTGGCAGTTCATGTTGACTAGCCTGAGCCTCATTACTAGCACAGTGTTCAGTCTCATCAACAGCCATTTCAACTCCACAATCAGGAGGAATTAAAGTGGTTCTGCTTTCTGTGATAGAAATTCGTACTCTTTTCTGCACTTGAACCGTTGCTGAAGGTTGGCTCCAAGTATAATGTGGCTTTTTGTAAGCAATCTCAGAGTCTTCTAAGTGTTCTTCCTCATTGTTGCAAGAATCTGTATCAAACCGTGGCCTTTTAAAGAAAGTTTCAAGAGTGTTATTCAAATGTGGAGGATCATGTGTTATGTCAACCAGGGATTTGTCAGAACACTGTGAGGTATTTATAAAATCATCTGATTTTGTGTAAGACGAATTGAAAACAGGTGGAGTTTGTGGTTGAGGAAAATTTGGCTTTCGTAACCTTTTGTTTTCAAAATGTGTATTCCAGTAATCTACTTGCTCCTCATAATTTTCCCTTTCTTTGCAATCTGCAAACTGAGTTATCGAGTCAGAGTGGCACATATCTTCAATTTCCATACTGGGATCCATATCATCTGAAATATTGTTACACGGTGCCTGGAAACCTTTTGATAATGGATTGCATTTGGAAAAGTCTGTACTGTGTGAATACTTTTGTGAGAACGATAGAGGCTCAATGTTGTCCCAGGAGCTCTGATCATTGAAATCTCTTGGTGACTTATCAATATATTGACTCCATTTATTTGGTCTTGGTTTCTTGACTCTTGGGTTACTTAAAAATTGAGGTTCTTCATCTTCAGTAAACAAGCCACCTCCAATACTCTCCCTTAAAGGTACGAGCTTTGCAAGAGCTGGATGAGCAGTGGTGACATCACGGATGGATCGCGCTGCTGTTGATAGAGGCTGCTGACTGTGCTCCGATGAGAACCTTGAGTCGAGTTTAACACGAGTCATGTTGCAAAAAGCATCGGCTGCTTTCATGTTTTGCATTTTCCTGTGAAGCTCCTGAATATGGTCCTCCATCGTGCTCCTCTTTGCTCTTGCTGCTGAAGCAGGTATTTTCCCCCTGGTGTTGTTTTTTTCCTAATTTTCCAGGAGGTGTTAAATCTTCGATACCAATTTTTGTTCTTAAGCTGTTAGATAAATTCAAATTTGGAACAGGCGCATCAGGTTTTAAAACTGGTATCAAAAGCTTATCACCACTCTTCTCTATTAATCCCCCAGCTAAAAAGCCTCTTTCCCTTACACCATCATCTTCATCATGTTGACGCTTTACTGTTTCTGATGTCCTGCACAAGGACTGCCTGTTCATCATCTCTTTTATATTTGACCCATCCGTGGACGGATGTAATTGCTGAATTTTTGCTTTCTTTAATGGAATGTTTTCTTTGTCCATGGGATACTTAACTGTAAATTTTTGCTTTCGCGATTTAAGCTTAGGCAAATACATCTTGTACGAGTCTGGTACAATGCACTCTTAAATTCTGACACTACACGTAATACTCTTTTTCTACTTTGTAGAGATCAAGATTATAACAGTCCCTTTCTGTATACCTCCTGATATTACATAGGCTACGACGTTCAACACAAGTAATGCAATCCACAGATCCAATTGAAGGCAGAGAAAAAAGTGAGTTAGCCCTGTGCTTAGCAACTTCTCCAATGACTTTTAACTCAAAATCCAATTGTGATTCTTTCTTTAACAATTCTTGCCAGTCAATGTAAAACATGATTAACATAACAACCACAAATAGAAAATAAAAGAGTACAAGTATTCCTGCACATGCTAGTCCAATCCCTTGCATTGTGCTAATATTACATTACCTCTTTGGTGTGCATTGACATAAAAAAAATCAGAATATGCAGACAAATTTATTCTCCGTTCTTCTTCAAGAAATCAACTGTGAATATTGAAAATTTTGGAAACATAAATTTCTTAGATTGGTTTGCCTGGGTCCATTGTGCTCTATTTTCATTGTTATTTATTTGTTCTACACCAAATTCTTGGACCGCTGTAGCTTGAAAATGATGAGACTTTATGGAAAAGGGTTTTCTGTCCAAGTCAACTGATCTCGACTTTTGTAGATGGTTGACTTTTACACTCATGTATTTTGGTCTATCTATAATGCCAAGAGTCACTAATCCAAAATAAATCGCTAGTAGTATAACAATGAAGATGTAGTACAATATCCCGATAACCATCAATTCCACCAAGTCTAAGCCCATAGCTCAGCAAAGCACAGTAATGTTTGACTTTCGTTATGTGGGTGCAACAATAAAATCTAAGTAATCAAATATTTTTTATTGTCCATAATGATGCGATTTATGAGTTACTTTGTATTATTTTATTTTTTGAAAACTTTTTCTTTCCCGGAAGAAGTATTCAGCTGACAACTGAATGTGAAAAGTAATAATACATTGTACAGGGTACGTCATGAGTAGCAGTTACAGGCATATTTATTTAAAACCCTGGATTTTTCTATGCCAGGGGCCCTGTTAAAATTTACAGAAATGATAACAAGAAATCAATCTAATAAACTAACATTAGATGACATCATCTTCAACTACGTCGACTTTATGCAAATTGATCGAAAATATCGCATTCTATGCCTTTTATATAGTAAATGAAATGGTGGCCCCTTGCGTTCAGAATTGGCTCCCAGATATTCAGAGTTAGGAGCCAAATGCCCCTTTACTCAAATCCTGATTTCGTGCCCTGTGGTTCAAACATTAATCTGCAACAGCACCTAACAGAAACATATTACAGCTACTTTTCAGGCTGTGTACAATAGAACCTTCAATTATGACCACCTCTATAAAGACACCACGTCTACAGTAAGATGATTTATTCCCAAGTCTTCAAAATAACTAAGTATTTGATGCTTTTATACACCCATACTCCATAGCATAACAGTCTGTATGATGCTCATCTTCACACTCTTTTCATTTTACAACGAACAATTATTCTGCAACTGTGACATACATGTATATACTCATGTATAGCTACACCTTGAAGCAACCCTGAAACCAAGACAACCCCAGATCTGTCATTGTACAAATAATAGTTCTGCTTCTTGAACATCTTTTTGTGAAGAGCAGAAGACTTTGACACTAACATATTTGTAGTATGGTTCATGTGGCAAGATTGAATGGATTATCATTTTCATGGAGTACATATCTTAAATCACATGTCAGTGGTACAGGTGAATTTCATGACTTTAGTGCAGACACCATTTTTACTGTGACAATGAGCATGGATACAGCGCATATACTAGCTCCCGACTCTACATGTATTTATTGCAACCCACAAACAATAGCGTGGGAACACATTTTCTATGCGCTTCATTAATTACTGGCATGATCCAACTAATTACATTTTCATTTCATAGAATGGAGGTTGAATTGTAATAGCGAAACTGTGTCAATGTCTGTCAAGCGCAGGACACGCAATTTCAAAGAAATGTGCATATTTTGAAATAATCGCTATTAATAATGTAATTGCATGAATTCAATAATTAACAGTTCGAATGACTTCAGTATTGCAATTGTAAATTGAAAGTCACTCGCCACACTTTGAAATGTCTACTTATATTCTCTAACAGCATCTGGTTCAAATAAAAGCCCATAGGCTTTTTCATGAATGTTTAGTGCATGGGCACTCATACAGTGGTAGGTTAATTCCAAGATTAAAGACCCCACGGCCCTGATAATTGTTTTTTCCATGTCCAATAGAATATTATAATAAGTCTATAACACTAAGATAATAGGATATTATAGCACATGTAGATAAGAAAAATAAAGGTCACAATGCTGAGATCTGCATCTCTTGTAATAAGCCTACCACTGAACAAGTGCCCATGGTTTAGGGTCATGTATATATTTTATTGATAAACATATTTAAGACTAGCCTTTGCTACTTCATCTCCAGCTTCATCTACCCACACATATAAATATGCTTCGCCACTACAATCCAAGTAAAACCTGTAGTCATTATCCTCTGCTGGGATGAAGTATCCCAAGCATTGCTGAAGCATGTAAGTCATGCCAAGTGTTTGATCACTGAAATTAAACCAGCAAACGTATTAATTAAGGAGAGAGCTTAATTCAACATTGTAGTTTATACATTGCTCAGATTCAATCTTTGATAGAATCATTATACATCCTAGTGAATTTGTGCCACTGAGCAGCATCTTATGAAAAGAACATGTCAGTAAAGACACATCTACAGCATTTCTCTATAAACACATACCGTGCATCACTGGACCAGGATGTGTAATCTGCTGTAGTGGAGAAGTCAAAACCATCTCTGTCCTCATTGTGTTTATTATCCCAAACTTTACAAGTCCATCCTCGCCCACCTACATGTAAGCGTAGAAAAGAGATTGAAAAAATGTCTTATGCATTGCTAAATCATATTACCGGTATTCTATAATTTGGTATGCAATTCTTCTTTCATCAAGGCATCTTTGTTTAGTTAGGTTGGTGCAAAATGTTTCAAATGAGTATATGTTTGTCTAAACAGGTGTGTTGGATCTTGATGTGGAGAGAGACAACTCTAAGCAAATATACAGAAGTAGAGATGTTGTAAAACAAATGTTGTCAGATTGTTATAATGAAAGAGGTGTCACCTTCAGATGTGACACTCCGTTTTAATTGCATACATTTCAAGGACAACCCCCTATGTATACTTCTCACTTTTAAAATTTACTTGATCAACAATGAATACTAACCTATATCCAGAATCCACAAGTTTTTAAAATATTTCATGTATTTGGTAATTAAATTTCCCTCAAATTTCGGAATATATATGATCCCATCCGAATATTTATAATGTCAAAATTCAGAAAAATTCTGAAATTTTGAAATGGTTGACACGTCTGCATTTTATTCCCGGGATTTTATTTTACAGGCAATAACTACTTACCAACATAAGAAATCTCGTCAGGTTCTTCAGGAATTTTACATTTCAAAGTTGTGCTATCAACGCGGCTTACTCTAGTACAATCAGCTCCTAAAATAAAGGGTATTAAAAATTTATTGATTTGACATCATATATCTTATTTTTGGTTTGCTAAATCAATTAGGACTTATACCAGTTCATTGAATATATTCATAAAATATGCTATGTCTACCATATTTTCAAATGTGAGACAATACTTTACTGAATATTTCTGCATTGCTTACAATGTACCACTAAATTTTTCAGTTCAAATTCCCTGAATTTTCCCTGATTTTCCGCTGAATCATCACATATGATATTTTAAGTATTGGGAGAGTAATATTTCTTGTTTCCAACCTTGCAAGTGGCATAAATACCATAACAAACAAATTCTTACTTAAATATCCCAAAAAATGGTCCATTTTAAAAAACAGTTTTTCAATAGCATGTAGTTATTCTCTTAAGATTTTTAGATTTTAAACAATTCATTTGTAAATTGTAAGAGTCTTAGATGAGAAATAAGTTACTAATTTTTTTTTTTAAATCTCCGAATTCTCTGAGAACTTTAAGATTGTGGCATGTGAGGAGGTTGAACTCTGTAGCAAAATCAGAGAAGCATTAGACATAGATCTGCATAAGACGCCCTGAGATGAACTGCAATACCAGCTATGACCTGCCCCACTATCTACTCGTCATGGCTGTCATGTGATCGCCGCCACCATGGTTGTCATGTGACAATCTAATGATTTGCATTCGGCCCTGATGAAGTTGTTGAGACAACGAAAGTCTCACCAAAAATGACAGGTTTGGTTCCTATTGGTAGCTGATAATATTCTGTATAAAATGAACAATTTAGTTATTTTCAGCAACAAATACGCAGTATTCTAAGCCATGGAATGATTCTTGTTGGACATGTAAGAATTTTTGTTAGACATGTTTTCCCAGCGTTATACTTTTTAAAATCATTTCCTGTCTTGGCACTGAGCAGTAAAATACGTTATTTACACGTGTCTACAAGAAGGTAAAAATAAACAATGAGACTAAGACCTGTAAACTAGATCCACAAGATTTTGTATCTCTTGAAAATAGATCATTCAATTTCTTCTATGATGATACTTGTACAGTTTTATCAATCATAAAAATACCGTTATCCATCTTACGAAAAAAAAAAGTTACCTCCAACTTGAATAGCTATTTCTGATTCTGGCAAAATGTAAGCTGCATTGCTTGTGATGATGAGTTCGTCACCTTGGCCACTAGTTTTTGGACTAGTATCAGTGATCTGTGCATATGTTTGAAACATAGCAATCTCATTGCTGCCAAACACTTTCAAAGCAGCACTTGAATCTGCCCTGAAAATGAATTATTCTACATAAGTTTATCATAGTTGAATCATGTTGAATTTAATGTGTTTTTCCCAATTTTGCTTATGGATACAATTTAATTCTTCTCTCTCTCTTTTTCCATAGAAAAGAGAGCAGGGAGGTAGCATAAATATATGCACTGTACGCACGTGCATACCTTTTTGAAAATCCACCATAATTTTTTGGGGACCTACCTTTTTGTGGCAATAGGTTCATTTTTTCAATATCGGCGAAAAAAAAGTAACCCAAACCATCCATTGTGTATAAATGGTGTGTTACTTAAAACAATTAAAGCTAATTAACCCCATTGTGTAATGATATCCATTGTGTAACCCAGGTGCAAGCTATGAAGCTAACACTTGACAGGTTAAGGCTGACCTTGTAGATAATTACATCAGTCTGGTCAATAGGTGCTTTGAAGTTGCTTGAAGATGGTCTAACCAATGTTTTGACCAGTCTCTCTGTAAGTAAGCTGCAAGTTATGGGTTACTATGCTGCTACTTAGAATGTTGTCACACTTGGAACAGTTGAAGTTCTAATAAGTAATTATCTTAACTAAAGAAGGTGGTGGCCTTGAAGTTGCTCTACACTTTAACAATGGCAACAATTACATGTAAGTAACATGTAACTAATTCAGTGTTGAGGTTAGGTGAGTTATTGTTTTTAAGATGCTTGAAAGTGAGAACACTATTGTACAAAAAATAAAATGAGCTGAAAAAAATGTCTCAACTTATTCTTAGTACCAGTACCTTAGGATTATCTGCATATCATAAAAAATTCTATCAACAATTTAATAATGATAAAAGGGAGATTAATGATATTGATGCCATATAAACGCGACACATGTCAAGCGAATGTCGCGCTGCCCGCGCTTTGTTCCCTCACGGTTGCAATTTGTGCGTACCTTTTTAAAAAGTCAGGCTACCCCCCCTGAAAGAGAGAGAAGAATTTTTTTCCATAGAAAAGAGAGAGAAGAATAAAATTGTTGAATTTAATAGCATCCACATTAATTTTTGTCTAATAAATATATGATACCAGGTGAGTGCAAAACCTAATATTAGGTATTATAATATCTAAGCCAATCAGGCTGGATTAGTAATATCCTTCAATCCTTCAACTTTATTTCCGAAAAAGCCAATGGCCGTACTGGAAATTTTCATCAACTTGCTGATGATTATAGGAGAGAATTAGAGTAAGGCCATGGTGTTTGGTACATGGACCTCCAGAGCAGGTTAGGCAAACAACGGAGCCCTGGGGTGGAGGGACTGCCATTAGCTATTGTTTTCAAACTAATGAGTT
>CM032663.1:22924779-22940388 GCA_019095985.1 Streblospio benedicti | reverse complement strand
CCCTTTTTTAAAAAAAAACCCAAAACCCCCTCTAAAAAAAATTTTAAGATGTTTTTCCCCCGCTTAAAATAACTGTTTTTGATGTTTTTATACCCTATACTCCATAGCATAACAGTCTGTATGATGCTCATCTTCACACTCTTTTTCATTTTACAACGAACAATTATTCTGCAACTGTGACATACATGTATATACTCATGTATAGCTACCTTGAACCTTAACCCACAAAACCACGACAACCCCAGATCTGTCATTGTACAAATAATAGTTCTGCTTCTTGAAACATCATTTTGTGAAGAGCAGAAGACTTTGACACTAACATATTTGTAGTGTGGTTCATGTGGCAAGATTGAATGGATTATTATTTTCATGGGTACATATCTTAAATCACATGTCAGTGGTACAGGTGAATTTCATGACTTTAGAGCAGACACCATTTTTACTGTAGCAATGAGCATGGCTACAGCGCATATAACTCCCGACTCTACATGTATTTATTGCAACCCACAAACAATAGCGTAGGAACACATTTTCTATGCGCTTCATTAATTACTGGCATGATCCAACTAATTACATTTTCATTTCATAGAATGGAGGTTGAATTGAAATAAGCGAAACTGTGTCAATGTCTGTCAAGCGCAGGAGACGCAATTTCAAAAAAATGTGCATATTTTGAAATAATCGCTATATAATAATGAATTCAATAATTAACAGTTCGAATGACTTCAGTATTGCAATTGTAAATTGAAAGTCACTCGCCACACTTGGAAATGTTTACTTATATTCTCTAACAGCATCTGGTTCAATTAAAAGCCCATAGGCTTTTTCATGAATGTTTAGTGCATGGGCACTCATACAGTGGTAGGTTAATTCCAAGATTAAAGACCCCACAGCCCTGATAATTGTTTTCCATGTCAATAGAATATTATAATAAGTCTATAACACTAAGATAATAGGATATTAGCACATGTAGATAAGAAAAATAAAGGTCACAATGCTGAGATCTGCATCTCTTGTAATAAGCCTACCACTGAACAAGTGCCCATGGTTTAGGGGTCATGTATATATTTTTATTGATAAACATATTTAAGACTAGCCTTTGCTACTTCATCTCCAACTTCATCTACCCACACATATAAATATGCTTCGCCACTACAATCCAAGTAAAACCTGTAGTCATTATCCTCTGCTGGGATGAAAGTATCCCAAGCATTGCTTGCTGGAAGCATGTAAGTCATGCCAAGTGTTTGATCACTGAAATTAAACCAGCAAACGTATTAATTAAGGGAGAGAGCTTAATTCAACATTGTAGTTTATACATTGCTCAGATTCAATCTTTGATAGAATCATTATACATCTAGTGAATTTGTGCAACTGAGCAGCATCTTATGAAAAGAACATGTCAGTAAAGACACATCTACAGCATTTTCTATAAACACATACCGTGCATCACTGGACCAGGATGTGTAATCTGCTGTAGTGGAGAAGTCAAAACCATCTCTTAACAATGACAAGTCATAGCACGGGCCAGCAGGTTGCTGAGCATTAGGCCTACTTCTCTAATTTGTATAATATATTTAGACATTGTCATAAAAATGTAAACTAAAACCTGACATGATGAGCGCATAGTGATTCAATATTCAAAAAAAAAAATAATATTTCAGATAAACTTTAATGCAACAAATACTGTTATCATTCTCTTATGGCTGTCGATTATTTTGTACATAAGAGTGACTATCATCGGTAGTCACAGTTGTTTAGAGGGGGTATATAATAGCCTTGATGAAAATCCATTCACCAACATTATTTGCCTAATTCACCAGTCACCAATACATTTCATTGTCTTTCACCAATCAGAGGAATTGTAATTGAATAGGTTTCATCACATTTCACACACTTAAATACAGGCTATTCACGCCCAAGATTTAGGGCAAATCACCAATCACCACCCTTGTATTAAATGAGCAGATCACCAGTCACCAATGATACGTTCCATCACATTTCACGCACTTAAATACAGGCAATTCACAATTCACGCTCAAGATATAGGGCAAATCACCAATCGCATTTTTGCTATAAGACCCCCTCTTGTTTGTGGGTTTGGCGACCCTGGATATTCTAAATTTAGAACACGACCTATGAAACGTGCAAAATCAATGTTGCTGGTTTTAAGAAGTTAGTCTGAACTGCGTGGGAGTGAATTTGAACTCCAATGCAATGGAAAAGAAAACGGATATCGATGTTTACGTTGATTCCAGCCTCGTTTAACCAGACTCTGTATTGCATACAGAGCCTGGTCCAGTTTGACACATTTGGTTTTGTAATTCTTCATTTTCCAGTTGCGCAGAACGTCATGCGCAGTGGTATTTACAGGTGCGCTAAACGTTCATCGCACAAAAGCTACGATTTTTGGTCAACACGACATTGAATATTAAAAGGTTATTTTCAAGTATGTTTCGTCGTATTGTATACGTGAAAAGTATTTTTTTCTAATAAATTTTGAGTGAGGAATACGAATCTGTAATCAGTTTACATTACTATGAAAATTGACTGAGATATAAGGGGAAATACTGATCGTAAACAAATATGACAGACGACCCGGTTCAGCAGAGAAACTTGGAAAACACAATATTCTGATGAATTCACGCCTCAAATAGACATTTTTGTATACATTTCCAAAGTTTATCAATGTGACAGCCACCAATTTTCCATACAATACCTTATATCCATGATCTGGCATGAAATATTTTTTTCAAATGGGATTTTAACATGTACCGGAAGTCATATGGAACGTTTGTCGCAGCTAAAAATGAAAAAAAAAAAAAGACCACTGCGCATGACGTTCTGCGCAACTGGAAAGTGAAGACATTGCCGCCAGTTTATGTTCCTATTGACAGATATGCGGGGCACGTTATTGTTTGGAGGGTTGACGTTTTAAGGAACACGTTGAACGCACTGTGTCCTACTTTTTTAACGTTTTACGCTATTTGTATTCTCGTAAACATGCCGCCATTAACATTATTGTAAACAAGCTAGATATTTTATTGGTGATCTGAATTTCGGGCATTTTAGTATATACGTGTATTGTTAGTAACGTATACAATGTGTCGAATAAAATATATTGTAATCAAAATATCATGGGATCATTCATAATACCTAGATATGGAACCCAATTGACGTTATTAGGAAGGAAAGAATCGAATCGGCAGTCTGTTGTCAACATCAAGCTGTCAATCACACGTCACGTACAAAAATAGCCTCGTTCAACCAGACTCTCTATTGCATGAAATGAGCGCCGCCATTACAGAGTCTGGTTGATCGAGACTACATACAAAAAGGGACTAGTCCGTGAGCCACATTCTCTTATAGTTACTTTGGTGGAAGTGGGCGTGGCATCATGAAATAATAACGCTCTTTTTCTGAAAATATTTCCGGGACTTCGCGGGGGTGAACACTAAAGGCCGTGCCTGCCGGCCCGAATAATTTGGTATGCAATTCTTCTTTCATCAAGGCATCTTTGTTTAGTTAGGTTGGTGCAAAAATGTTTCAAATGAGTATATGTTTGTCTAAACAGGTGTGTTGGATCTTGATGTGGAGAGACAACTCTAAGCAAATATACAGAAGTAGAGATGTTGTAAAACAAATGTTGTCAGATTGTTATAATGAAAGAGGTGTCACCTTCAGATGTGACACTCCGTTTTAATTGCATACATTTCAAGGACAACCCCTATGTATACTTCTCACTTTTAAAATTTACTTGATCAACAATGAATACTAACCTATATCCAGAATCCACAAGTTTTTTTAAAATATTTCATGTATTTGGTAATTAAATTTCCCTCAAATTTCGGAATATATATGATCCCATCCGAATATTTATAATGTCAAAATTCAGAAAAATTCTGAAATTTTGAAATGGTTGACACGTCTGCATTTTATTCCCGGGATTTTTATTTTACAGGCAATAACTACTTACCAACATAAGAAATCTCGCCAGGTTCTTCAGGAATTTTACATTTCAAAGTTGTGCTATCAACGCGGCTTACTCTAGTACAATCAGCTCCTAAAATAAAGGGTATTAAAATTTATTGATTTGACATCATATATCTTATTTTGGTTTGCTAAATCAATTAGGACTTATACCAGTTCATTGAATATATTCATAAAATATGCTATGTCTACCATATTTTTCAAATGTGAGACAATACTTTACTGAATATTTCTGCATTGCTTACAATGTACCACTAAATTTTTCAGTTCAAATTCCCTGAATTTTCCCTGATTTTCCGCTGAATCATCACATATGATATTTTAAGTATTGGGAGAGTAATATTTCTTGTTTCCAACCTTGCAAGTGGCATAAATACCATAACAAACAAATTCTTACTTAAATATCCAAAAAAATGGTCCATTTTAAAAAACAGTTTTTTTCAATAGCATGTAGTTATTCTCTTAAGATTTTTAGATTTTAAACAATTCATTTGTAAATTGTAAGAGTCTTAGATGAGAAATAAGTTACTAATTTTATTTTTTTAAATCTCCGAATTCTCTGAGAACTTTAAGATTGTGGCATGTGAGGAGGTTGAACTCTGTAGCAAAAATCAGAGAAGCATTAGACATAGATCTGCATAAGACGCCCTGAGATGAACTGCAATACCAGCTATGACCTGCCCCACTGTCTACTCGTCATGGCTGTCATGTGATCGCCGCCACCATGGTTGTCATGTGACAATCTAAGGATTTGCATTCGGCCCTGATGAAGTTTTTGAGACAACGAAAGTCTCACCAAAAATGACAGGTTTGGTTCCTATTGGTAGCTGATAATATTCTGTATAAAATGAACAATTTAGTTATTTTCAGCAACAAATACGCAGTATTCTAAGCCATGGAATGATTCTTGTTGGACATGTAAGAATTTTTGTTAGACAAGTTTTCCCGGCGTTATACTTTTTAAAATCATTTCCTGTCTTGGCACTGAGCAGTAAAATACGTTATTTACACGTGTCTACAAGAAGGTAAAAATAAACAATGAGACTAAGACCTGTAAACTAGATCCACAAGATTTTGTATCTCTTGAAAATAGATCATTCAATTTCTTCTATGATGATACTTGTACAGTTTTATCAATCATAAAAATACCGTTATCCATCTTACGAAAAAAAAAGTTACCTCCAACTTGAATAGCTATTTCTGATTCTGGCAAAATGTAAGCTGCATTGCTTGTGATGATGAGTTCGTCACCTTGGCCACTAGTTTTTGGACTAGTATCAGTGATCTGTGCATATGTTTGAAACATAGCAATCTCATTGCTGCCAAACACTTTCAAAGCAGCACTTGAATCTGCCCTGAAAATGAATTATTCTACATCAGTTTATCATAGTTGAATCATGTTGAATTTAATGTGTTTTTCCCAATTTTGCTTATGGATACAATTTAATTCTTCTCTCTCTCTTTTTCCATAGAAAAGAGAGCAGGGAGGTAGCATAAATATATGCACTGTACGCACGTGCATACCTTTTGAAAATCCACCATAATTTTTTGGGGACCTACCTTTTTGTGGCAATAGGTTCATTTTTTTCAATATCGGCGAAAAAAAAAGTAACCCAAACCATCCATTGTGTATAAATGGTGTGTTACTTAAAACAATTAAAGCTAATTAACCCCATTGTGTAATGATATCCATTGTGTAACCCAGGTGCAAGCTATGAAGCTAACACTTGACAGGTTAAGGCTGACCTTGTAGATAATTACATCAGTCTGGTCAATAGGTGCTTTGAAGTTGCTTGAAGATGGTCTAACCAATGTTTTGACCAGTCTCTCTGTAAGTAAGCTGCAAGTTATGGGTTACTATGCTGCTACTTAGAATGTTGTCACACTTGGAACAGTTGAAGTTCTAATAAGTAATTATCTTAACTAAAGAAGGTGGTGGCCTTGAAGTTGCTCTACACTTTAACCAATGTTTTGGCAACAATTACATGTAAGTAACATGTAACTAATTCAGTGTTGAGGTTAGGTGAGTTATTGTTTTAAGATGCTTGCGTGAGAACACTATTGTACACAAAAAATAAAATGAGCTGAAAAAAATGTCTCAACTTATTCTTAGTACCTTAGGATTATCTGCATATCATAAAAAATTCTATCAACAATTTAATAATGATAAAAGGGAGATTAATGATATTGATGCCATATAAACGCGACACATGTCGCGAATGTCGCGCTGCCCGCGCTTTGTTCCTCACGGTGCAATTTGTGCGTACCTTTTTAAAAAAGTCAGGCTACCCCCCTGAAAGAGAGAGAAGAATTTTTTCCATAGAAAAGAGAGAGAAGAATAAAATTGTTGAATTTAATAGCATCCACATTAATTTTTGTCGAATAAATATATGATACCAGGTGAGTGCAAAACCTAATATTAGGCATTATAATATCTAAGCCAATCAGGCTGGATTAGTAATATCCTTCAATCCTTCAATCCTTTATTTCCGAAAAGGCCAATGGCCGTACTGGAAATTTTCATCAACTTGCTGATGATTATAGGAGAGAATTAGAGTAAGGCCATGTGGTGTTGGTACATGGACCTCCAGAGGCAGGTTAGGCAACCAACGGAGCCCTGGGGTGGAGGGATCACATTAGCTATTGTTTTCAAACTAATGAGTTCTTTTGCGTGCAGAGGGGTGGCTCTCCTCTACACGGGACATGCCTTTTAAAGAGGCTTCCAAACCTTACGCTTGGTGTCGCCACAATCTAGTAGTAATACTGAACTGTGGCGACACACTATGTCGAGATCAGCAATCCAGTGGCAGACGTACGATGTAACGGTTTTGGCGACACTAAGTCTGCCATGGACGGGCTGTGAACTCACTACGCAGGCAAATCACGTTTTGAGGACGTACGCTCTTACCACTGTACCACTGAGGACTACAATACACAAAATCTTGAGACGCAAGGACAAAAAGGCAAGGGAATACCGCAAGAGACAAGGGATGTTTACATGAAATCAGATTGTACGTGACTAGGAATGGATCAAACACATGAAAATGATCAAAAGTCTTGGAGGATTTGATTGCAAGAAGGACTGGGGCAACCTAGCTACACACTCAAAATAAGGAATAATGTTTAATAAGGAATAACGTTAAATATACATGCAAAGTATAATTGTCTAAAATCAGTAATCTATTGAAGTACATACCATCCAAATGCGGCATCAACAAGTAAAGTGATATTGTGATTGCCAATGTAATTGCCTCCAAGTTTACACTTCATGTTTCCCCATACACTTTTTCCATTTTTATCTAGTAATCTTCCGTAGCTGAAAATCATACGTTAAAAATAAAAATAATTCCAAAAGATAATGTAATGTCATTCAAGTGTCAGTATGTATCTTTTTTTATTGTAAAATGTCAATGAGCTTATGGATATTAGCACTATAAATACCTCCACTATTATTATGACCGGGAATCGAACCCATGATCTTCTGTTCACAAGTCCAATTCCCTATCTATCAAACCAGAAAAGTACACATTACTTACTATTCATCAAAAGTTCCTTCAACAATTGTTTCACAGATTTCTTTATTGTTGTTAATTCTTTTGATAACAGCGTCAATATCATTTGGACCAGGTGCCTCATTAGTGCCCACTCTAATAGTGTACAGCACACCTCTGATGTCAACCACAGTACCTTAAACATAACCATCAGTTAGCCCTATGAATCATGGGCATAATTGAAAATTCAGTACCCTTATTTTAACTAGAGATGGGACCTACAAAGGTTCCAGACACTTTACCAAACAAACCTTTGAACATTCGCTGAGGAGATATCATATGTAAATACATTGAACTTATGACTCTCAGTCGGAGATAAAAGTTGGTCAGGAAAAGATACAGTAGAACCTCTCTAAGACAAAACAATGGACATGTCTCAAGTGGGTGTCAATAAGCTGTTATTCCGTAATTGGAAGCTTGGCTTTGTATAGGCAAAATTAGAGGCAGGTTACTGTGATTCCAAAGGTTTGGTGAAGGAAATAGCCTTTGAAGGTAAGGGTAGGTGAATGAAGCTTCGAAGCTTTACCCCATCTCTAATTTTAACAGTCATTTAAAATTTGAAACAGTAAATTTATTAATGTAAAACTATAATGTACTATATACCTGGAATGCCATCTACAGGCGTAAACTCCATTATTCTTGGAGTTTTTCCAATGGTGGACTCAAAACTACATAGTCTACCCTTCGCAAAATCATGGTTACAATGACTTTTGGCAGGAAGTTCTTTCCCATCAACATAAACTCTTACATAATAAGCATCAGGCCACATTCGTCTGTAATTAGAATTACTGCATCAGCTTTTGTTATTACTTTATTCTTGAATCCTAGAACTACTATAAATAACATGACCATCCTTATGTGCCCCTGTGTCGAAAGCGGTAGTTGAATACAATTTATAACCCCTGTACAAAACATGCACAAGCTACTCAAATTAGACTATAAAATCATAGAGTATAAGATATATATTCAGTACAGTAAATATTGTATTCAACCATTCCTTTCAATACTGGAGCATATGAGCATCCTCATTCTGATAGTTTCCATCAGTGACAGTGCACCCCAGTTCTGTGGCAATATACATATATAGAACAAAGTGATTTGCCCCAGTTTTGCTGGGTGTGACAGTGTGGCTACTTGACAAATCATTTAACTTACCTTGTGGTACACACAATCTGTCTTGCTGTGCAACCATGATGATGGATGTCACAGTCATATTCAGTGGTATCGCTCACCAACTTTACTTTATTGCCTAGGTTTTCATTGCCAGTACCAAAATTGAACTGAAAAGTGTTAAGTTCTTGCAAGAAATAGTACAAAGAATAGTTCACAGTACATGTACATTGTACCATACGAGGGCCCCATTCCCAGATATTTAAGAACGTTATATTAGTAACTTGCTATAATATTAGTAGAAAAAGTGTTTCCATCAGTGAGATGGCCCAAACATTTTGAAAAAAAAAATGATAACATTGTAGAACTGGAGAATGAAAGTGTTCCTAATTGCTGTGTCCCTATCAGTGATGTGTCCCCGCAGAGACGTTTTACTGTATCACAATTACATTGCTCTTCATAAATGTGTGCAAGGGTGTGGGTGCAATAGTACATGTGTGACATTGAGTGTTTTGTTTTATCAAATAAGACTTAAATATTACTAGCAATTCACAACACACAAATTTTGTACCTGATTTAGTGAAAAGCCTTCCCCCTTAATTGTGATTTGCGTCCCACCTTGTATGGACCCTTGTCTTGGGTTTATTTCATTCACTTTAGTGTTTGTGATACCACCACCAACTGAAATTTTACATACAAAAAATTAATATAATGCAAAATATAAACAGACCAAATTTACAATAAACAAGTGGTTACCATACACAATGGACCCAGAGATCTGTAATTCAGAATGATTGAGCATTGAGAAAATTTTAACACATTGTTATGAAAGTAATAATAAGGTACCTACCACAAAGGTCATTTTTACACTTGAATCCTGAAGGACACTCAGAACAAGGAGCACCAGTTTTGTACGGTAATTGTCCTCTAATATTCCCCCTAGAGATGGATGTGACAATATATTAGTGACAAAGAGAACAATTTATGCAGTGTCTTTCAATCATAAATACCGGTATATCAAAACTGATCATAAATACATTGTGATGATTATATTTTAACTGATCTAAATTAATAGGTGAATATTTCTTGGTCAATAGCATTTCTAGGATTTGAATTCTGGCTTCATCAATTATAGTTCCATCATAAAAATATTTTCTTTGTAAAAACTAGAATATATGCAGAGTATGAATAATTTGAAAATTTGTGCACGGACAGCAGGGCTGGCAATTATGAAAGTTACCAGGCCCTGACAAAGGGTCTGGCCCGTAACTATGTTTCTTTTGAAAGCCCAAAAGCTAGTCAAATCATGGGTTTCTAATAGCAGACGTAACAGTTATTCATTGGAAAGATAGGGAGGGATAGGTGCTTCTTTACATGTATCATTTAGTTATGTATGATCAGTGTTGGAAATAGCTGTCTGCCCCTCTGCCCGGGGCAAGTAGCTTTTATGCAGGGCAAGTAACATTTAGAGTAGCTTGCCCTGATGTCAGACAACTTTTTGCTATTAATTTTCAACAGTGAAATCAGTATTGTATCCAACACTAACAATTAATCAACAAAGCTTATTCACTGACACACTTGTGTCAGTTTGCAAATGTGATATATTAATTAATATTTCATATGAAATGGCACAAATTGCTCACAAGACCATGCAATTTCAAATTGTCTGTCAAGACAATGCCCTCTCATCCTTTTTTGCAACAATATTGTCAGCGCAAGTAACTTTTATTCAGGGCAAGTAACTTTTCATTGTTACTTGCCCTGATGTCAGACAACTTTTAGCCATGAAATTTCAACACTGGACTAGATAAAAATCGACATTTTGCTGCTTGTGTTTTGATTGCTGTCCTAAAGCTGGACTTTTATGGAATGGTACTTATTACTGTTGTTTCTTAGCCCTCTTTGAATGAATGGAATTTTCATAATCAGAGGTTGAAGATTAAGCTTCCCGATGGCCCAGGGCAAATAAAATTATGGTGCAGACAAGACTTGATAACGTATCTTTGCCAATGGGCAAACGTCTCTGCAAACACACAAATCCATCATCTTTCGAGCTTCCACGGCAGCTTGTAAAATTTGGTGTCACAATTCATGAGTATATCTTGTATCAATGCGCTTGTGCAATAACTGTCACTCTGTAAAAGTTGTACTGCAATGCTATTTTCAGTGCTTTCGTGTCACACAATTTTTTCAAACGCGTAAATCTTGTATATCTACGCTAACTGCGCCCAATAAAAGTTGTACCTCAATGCTGTTTTTAACACGGGAACGCATGCGTGAAAATAAACTGGTTTACTAATGAAAACACTCTGCTATGAATGATGAAACGATAAAAAATAATCCTTTAAGCCAAGAGAAAATAAAAAGATTTCAAGAGCAAGTTAATTCTTAGAGGGTGCTTTCCTTCAAATCTAAACTTCGACCCCTGATAATGTACAAAATACATCATATTGCTTCTATCTAGCACTTATTTGTCTACTGATCATAAACTTTAAACATGATTGGTGTCTTACTATTTTAGATGTAATAAGATATTATATACCTACCCATTGCGGTAGTTGCAGGCAATAATAGCTTTTGAGTACATTGCTCCAGCACATATTGTCATACCACACCCTATCTCATCAGTATTGGCCCACACAACCTGAATGCAGAAAAATCAGATAAATCATGCATTTCCATCTATGATGCCAATGATGCACTTGTAATTGTCATTTAAAAATGCTTATATTAGATCCTGACACAAAATCCATTATCATTTTTTCATGGTATCAATTTACAGTTGGTATCAAGTGGCCATCTCTGGTTGCAGATCACTTGTCCACGGCAAGTAGAAATACCTTGAGCAAGAGCCAAATTCTCATTTGTTGCCCCAAGAACAAGTAATACTGCAACATCTGGCTACATGACTTTCTCTTGACTTACTAATTTACCCCTGTGGGCATATCAAATTCTTATGTGTGGGCAAGTAAAAATATTTTGTATGCAATCCATAAGGTTGGTGGTTAAAAAGTTAATTTTGAACCCTGGCAGCTAAGGCTTTACTTACTTGTGTGTAATGACCAACTACTTTGCCAGGAGTATGAGGGCCATTGACATAGTAGTCATACCACTGCACCTCATTATACCATGCTTGAACAGGTTTACTAACATCTATAGTCTCATACTTCATTGCAGCAGAACTTGATCGTGCAAAGAGATTCTGCCCCGTATATCGACCAGAGCAGCTGCAAAAGATTCCTTCATCATTTTATGCATGAGTTAACATTCATGATTTTAAGATTCTTGTAAAATTGTACTCCTTTGAACTTAATCTATTTAGCATTCCATCTTAAATTTCAAAATTGAGTTCTGTTAAGACATTTGTTAAAACGAATTGGACAGCAAATATCTTAAAGTGAGTTGAACAAGGCTTGCAGCACTTATGAGGATGTCCACGAAGTTGAGTCTTTCAAGTTGGGGATCTATCTCATGTCCAATGCATCATAGAATATGTACTAAATGTGTGGGCTTCAACAACAACCTTACCCTTCAATTTACCAATGCATCATAATACATAACATGACTATGGTGTCAACACAATGAGTCTTTTTGTATGAAAAGTTGTTTGACTTGCCCTGAAGTATGCATTGGTAAATTATGGGCTAAAGTCCTGATGTTTAATCTTTATAAAGTTGAAGTTCACTTACTCTCTTGTTTTGTCATGTTTGAAGACACAGGTGTCGGTCAGCGACTGAGCAATGCGTGCTAACTCATCAGACCACACCTTTGAATGATAGGCAAAACACATAAACAAGCACTTGTATACAGCAATATAGTACCAGTAATATTATGCAATTATTTAGCACGTACCACAATAATGTATCTAATGTATTTCTCATTAATTCATGACTCATTTAATACTTCTGTATGTAAAGGTTTTTTAATCAAAACTAAAAATAACTATTCAATATTTAGCAATGCATAATGTATTTGCGGGTATAATATCACATTGGAATGTCACTTTCATATATCTTCTTTTTTTGCAGCTGTACTCCTTTTTATTTTTTAAGTTGTACCTAAATTTGCACCAAAAAACAATCATACAGGCTCCAGTCCAGGTCAATAAAAACACATCTACATCATAGAACACTCATCAATCATGAACCACAAGCACATGCTTTTTTGAAAAAATTGGAAATGATTATCTGCTTTGGCGAAGTCTTATTGTTTAATTAATTAATGTTATAAAAAATATGTTGGAAAAGTTACAAGAAAGACAGTTAATGATAGATAGAAATGCAGACCGGTAAAAGATGTATAGATGGCTTCTTCCCCATCTGGTTTCCTGCTTCTTTTTTTAAAGTAAAACAATAAAGAAAATTTATTCAGCGGTGGATTTAAAAAAATACAATTTTTTCAATTTTATTTTTATTCTGAAATCCCTTTTCTTAGCGGCGGGTCTGTAAACCGAAAAATTAAAAAATAAAGACCTGACTAGTATTGCAAAAGTTCCTATTTCTCCAAAAATGAATACAATTTTACATATAAATAAATACATAATTACATATTCTATACCTTACGGTTTTGACAAAAGATGGTAGTCTGGTGAACAAGTAATAGCCTGTTGATTTAATAATAATCTCTGACAATTAGACGATTATTTATCAGTGGTAACTCTTTCATCTGGTTCATTATAACGTATAGAAATAGTACTTGTACGATGAATTTTAGCTATCTCATCGTTTTATCATATACATTGATGTGTGTTCACTCATGATTTATTTACATAAATTAGAAAAAAAATATATGAAATTGTTTAAATTCTTGTATTACCAGTGCTCTCATGTTGGATGCAAGTGGCTTCACAAGTTTTCTCAGTCTGTTGTGCTCATTAACCACTGTTTCAATGCTCTCCGCAGTAATCTTACTTTCTGGCAGCTCATCGTATTCAACATCATAATATGGACATGGTTTCTGAGATGCACCTACAGAAGCAAGCGCGTAAAGTGATATAATTGAACAATAAATTGATTTGATTATATGATGACATATTCAGATTATGGCGGTGCATTTGTTCTGCACACGATGTTATCAAAACTCTATTCTCCGAAATTCTGATCTGCCTGATGTATTACCAACCAGCAAAACTAGGGTCGCATCAGCCATCACTTAGATGGCCGCACCAGCACTTTGACATGGAATTAGCAGTTTGGCACTTATGTTATTCTGTGGTTGTACTGATACTAAAGAAGTATCCTCATAAAAGTTTCTAATAAACAAGGAGGCATTCACCCATATTATAATCTAAAATGCTGCAACACGCGGAGTTGGCTCACAGGAGCAATTTAGACAGTCATCTATGCTTGTTCAAAGATGCTTAGGCTCCGCATCAGTCGAACAAGCATAAATGACTGTCTAAATTGCCCTGGCCCTGAGGGTTGCAACTTGTTTATTTTTGACAATTTGTACCAAAGTCAGGTATCACAGTGTCGGTGACATGAGACATGACTCATGAGTTGGCTCAGTTGTAACACTTGGCTTGGGAGTTGGGCCACTTAAATTTTCTACTGAGACTACTTTCAAATTACTGCATAAACAAGGTAGGGTATAGTACTAGTAACTTACATAGTTTCAGCAAAACGACATTGCTTAAGATTGTGGCCAATAGCAGTTTAAAAGCCATTAAACTGTCTTCCAGGGAAATCTGTTTTCTATTTCAATCTTCCCAAAAGTACACAGGGAATCAACTAGTCATAAACGCCAGAAATCCTCGCCGTTGTAACGAAGGACGGGCAAGAACAGAAATGCAATACTTATGCACTAAAATTATTGCTTATATCAATAAAATGATGAACAGAAAGTCAAATATTTGAAAAAATTGTCTGCATCTCATCTGTTCAACAGCACAGTCTAGATACTCCGTAGATGTAGTATCATACGTCAATATACTTACGTCTCAATGACGTAAGTACTACTTCGTGTTCTAGCCTAGATCCACGCGATCCATATCGGCATTTGCTAGGTAACGACTGATTTAAGCATTAGACGATTCAGACTAGAATCTAGTTTCAAGTGCAGGCAAAGAGCATTACTAAACTATCTCTGGTGCAGGTAGTTAATTGGACTAAAGTACAAACACGCATGTCCCGCGTACTGCAGCCAAAGATTAATGGAATTCTGACGACGACATGCTAGCAGTGAGTGAGCAGATTGCAGCGAGCCATTCGGGAATCCTCGTATGTTTCTGCTACTCTCACAACAAATAATTAAACCTCTGTAAATAAACCACCTCTCTAATCATTGATACCACCTAACACTGATCTCAAAGGTGCTCTTAAAAGAGAGGTTTTACTGTATTTACAAAACAAACGCTATTCGTATTCATGTAGTATTCTATATGAATAAGAACAGTGTTTGTATAGTAAATATATGATACATGTCCCCCTGTGGCTCCCATTAGAATAGTGTTTGTATACTAAATATCGGATACATGTCCCCCTATGGCTCCCATTATGTGTAGCGTGATACTAATTCTCATGTGTCCAAAGTCATGCATGATATCAATGATTGAAAGATTCATGAGAGCAAGAGATGCACATTATCTTAAGATAAAGCCCTCTGGGTGACGTTCACATAGGTCCATCCCGCCACAACCCAGGGGTGAAGGGGGTAGGCGAGGGAAGGGGGCTATGGGCACATTTGCGTTTAGGAGTAAGGTATGAATTATACAATCAAATCAAACACATTTTCAAGCATTTCTATTTTATTCATTTAAAATTAATTTCGTCCATCTGTTCGTCAATGATGATATGTACCTGCAGTGTTTCAATTATGTATCACTCTCTTCTCAAGATGCTGAGTCTCATGAACACAGCCTTTCTTAAATTGTACGCAAATATGTCTAATTTTACAGTATTCTTTAAAATACAAGCCCCACACTCACTGCTCCCTGTTGCAAGTACAAGCTAGCTAGAAC
>CM032663.1:22913681-22924679 GCA_019095985.1 Streblospio benedicti | reverse complement strand
ACACACAAGATAAATGAACAATAGAAACATCTATATATCTTTAAAAGTCTCCAGTCCCATTGAAAAAAACGGAAAAAACTGGCACTTTGGCAAAGGATGGGAAGATGAAAACCATCCCTAGTGTGTGCGTAAATCAAGCTGCGAGAGTGTTTTGATTTCGTCAAGTAATAATACCTAACTGTAAAACACCTACCAACTGTACATCTGTTTTTATTTGTTTTTGTTTTTTTTTAAATTTTTGCTTTGTAAACATATGCTGTCTAAATCAAACAGCACTATTTTCTAATTACTTTCACTGGTTTCACACCTCTTATTATATAAGGGAGCGTCCATAATTAATTGTATAGGGGCGATGGTCATATGGTATTGATGAGATAAAAAAATTGAACGCCCTCCCTAACTCTTTACGTTAATATTGAATGCCCTCCCCATATGAACATCAAGAAACTGAGCGCCCCCCCCCCACACACACGGATAAATATCAACAATGACATACTGTAACACTAAAATATTTCGTGGCTATTAAATTTTGCTCTTTCATCTATAAATCATTTTGTGACTATCTAATTTTGCCATTTTTGGTCTATCATGGACCTACTTTACATAGGCTATTAATGTTTGCTGACTATTTAAGTTTGCGTTTCTGCACCTACCCACGAAATTCACAAATTAAATTGTGAGCAAGCATTTCTAGTTTTACAGTACTTTCGTTTTATAAAGTTTGATATTGGACAGATTCCCTGAAAACTGTTTAAAGTGTATTGCAATGAATCATCCACTGTCAATGGTCAATGAATACATATTTAGCAATCTATGTGACTTGTTGACATTACAATACCGTTAAATAAAAAACCATGCGTATTGCAGGAATGCATAAATTCTTGACAAAAGTGCGTAAAATATTACCTTTTCAGTTTGAGAATTTAGTGCCCCCCTTTCTGTTTGAATTAAAATTGAGCGGCCTCCCTTCTGTGACCAAAGAAAATTGAGCTTGCCAAACCACCAAATGACGGCCCCCGTACAATTAATGATGGTCGCTCCCCCTTTCTGTTTGAATTAAAATTGAGCCCCCCTTCTGTGACCAAAGAAAATTGAGCTCCCTCCCCAAATGACACCTCCCCCCCGGTACAATTAATGATGGTCGCTCTCTAAGCAAGTACTGCAAATACTCGATAACGTTTCACGTAAAAACTGTATAATGACGTTCTGTTAAAGAACGTTAAGAATACACGTCGCATGTTAGACGTGAGCTTTCCACGCATTTAGTATACACAAAAAAGAAGAAAGCTGCTAATTTCATAACAAGTGAATTCTTATTAATGATACATAGTTGAGAAACAATTATGCTTGCAAACCCTGACTATTCCGACCCCGAGGAAGATGCGTACATTGATGATGTAGTTGCAAAGGCAATAGCTGATGCACAAAAGACGTTATTGATGGAAGCTGATCTGAATCAAAGTGACAGCTTAGTTGGCAAAGGTGATACAGGCCTGCATAAATCAAAGCAATCGAGAACTAACCCTTCAGAATATTCACTTGATTCGCAAATCTCCGATGAAATGGGTAGTTTAGAATCCCAACTTTCTAACACAGGACTTCGCCACAAAGTCCGTAAATCCACAGGAGAGATGCACATTGGACACTCGCGAGATGAATCAGCCGAAAACCTCAATAATGATAACCACAATACCAGCCTGCATACCACCGCCAGCACAAGCGATTCATTCGAATCTTGTAGGTCACTCACATCAAGCTCTGGTATGTTGGATTGCGAGGACACTCCACACAACACGCAGGTTTCTGTTTAATACATTTCTACATTTTACCATTTACTATTTAGTCATTGGAGCTGTAGTACTCCACAGACTGTCTTCATTTGTTTCCTTTTACACCATACCAATGATTTCTTAACAAAACGTCTTGCAAAACGTATTGCTATCATACTGGGGATATTTGCTTGATTCAGACCACTACTATTTAGAGACTACCTCTGTAAGAAGACAATTTTTCTTGGTTCCAAACCTGCATAAAGAGATTAAATCTATACCCGATGGACCAGTGGTGGTCTTGATATTGAGGTTCCACCATAGCAAACGTAACAGGCCTAGATATTTGCAAATGTGATCACATGTCACCTTTTTTCATTATCAGGAATATGATACCCTTGGGACAAAGAGTTTAGATGCAAGCAACTCCTTTGAAGACCATCACAAACGAGTTACTTACAAAGCATTGAGTGCCGGGAACGTTGACACAGAAAATCAAGTAAATTTGCTTCTTTTAGTTGGTGACATTTACATGCTGTTTGTTCCAGTGTTTTATACACTGGCTTGTACCCAATTAATTGCGTCCGTCCGTCCATCCGGTTTGTTACCCCTCTACAGGTCGCATCGTTTGAGCTAGGATGCTCAAATTTGGCATGTCTGTTGGAATTGGTGACCTGACAGGAACCTTATTTCACATTGGCCCAAACGGTCAATATTTGGGTCAAATATTGATTTTTGAACATCTTCTCCATTGGTCCATTTAAAACATTCATGTTACTTTTAAATGCACAATTACAGATCAATATTCTATCAGCTTCAATATAGACTGATTGGAGCTGTTTGCTATTTGCTGCTATAAGATCAATATAATAGCATGACGAAGCCAATATATAGACAGTGGCATTCCAGTGTTTTTCCAGTATTCTACATGGACCAAAATGGTCCAAATGGTCCCAAATGGACCTTTAAACACTGGTTTGTCCCCTAGGGCTGCTTTTCATATACATGTATGCCATCAAAATAGTAAGTCAATTATGGTAAAGTTACGATCGTTACCGATCTCTCTACGATGTCGTGTTACTGTTTGCCGTCGCTAACAGTATCTGTCGTACAATTTGCGGCTTATAAAACTGCAAATCGTCGCTAAAATCGTGGTTAGGGCGTCGTTATTAACGACCACATTCCTTTGGTTGTTAAAGCTTAATATGTGCGTCGTTACACCCACAGCACCTCTACACATCAGCATACAGTTAACAAGTGATGATCCTAGATTAAACACAGCTTGTCACAGCTTGTCAACTCTTATTTATGTGTTTCTGTACCAAAAATAGTCCTCAATATATTTCAAATAGAGAGTTAACAATAAATTGTTTCTAATCTATTTGGACACCGTCTTTATTTTTAGAAAATTTATTTTTTCATTAATAAAACATTTAAATAAAATTATTGGGACTAGTTGTGGTTTGGTTTTGTTGCGTTTGACAGAGAGCACAAAAGTGACGTTAGTTGTTTAGTTATTATTATCGTCGTTATTATTATCGTCGGTTAAGCAGTGTTACAGCAAAAATGCACCCGTTGCTAAGATTCTTTATAAGTCCGACTCCTGGCGGGTGTTATTATTTGAAGGGTTGGCGTTCAAGTTCAATGAACACGTCAAGCACACTCTGTCTGGTCTAAGACATTCCACGAACCGTGTCGCCATTAGAATTGGTGTAAACAAAATAATGGATATTATCAAACACACTGAGAATCAATCCAATACCCACGCCCCGATTGAGTTGGTTAAGACTATACACACGAGGTCTGTAAGGTATGAACCGATCTCAGAATTCAGCCAAAACCGTGACCCAGTTTTGCTTTAGGTTTTGAACGAATGACGTACAGCAGTTCAGTCTGGATCTGGATCTGGATCTGGATATGTAATTCACAAGTAAGCCAGTCTCAGATGAGAGACTGGCCTCCTCTTATGAGGCAACGCGTGAATGGGAGGCCACGTGGTGTTTGTACATGTACCTCTCTAGAGGCAGGCTAGGTAGCCAATTGAGCCTCAGGGGTGGGGGATCACACTAGCTGTAGTTTTCAAACTAGGTGAGTGCTTCGGTGGAAATCAGCAACTCAGTGCCAGACGTACGACGTATCGGTTTTGGCGACACTGTGTCTGCCATGATCGGGCCGCGAACTTACGACGCAAGCAACTCCTGTTTTCAAGTCGTACGGTCTATTCACTGAGCTACTGAGGACCACAACAGTTAACTACCACACGTATGTTGCTAAACGTGGTCACTGCACCTGCAAAACTCAATCATGGATAACGTTTTGAAAGAATGAGGGAAGCTGGCTTGCGCTGGCAAATCTTGACAGTGTCGGACAACTGGTTAAGATTTTCAGGTTGTTTATATACCAATCTATTAGCACAACATTTTCTTTAAATATATGAATCATCTATGGACGTAGAAAGGCAGGCTTGATCTGCTGGATACTAGGTAACATTATTGTGTGGAGCACTGACAGTGTTATATACGTGAAGCGTCAGCACTGCTCGGATTATACTGGCAACATATAAGGATAATATGTCTTTCTTTTCAGTCTAGCAGACAAACCTGTATGGCTGTATGGGCATATGTAGAGGATTGTCGACAATCCTCGTAGTATTTATGCATTTTCAGTGTTATGAATATATGCCCCGGTTATATATATATATATATATATATAAAAATATATATATACAATTTATTTATAATCTATTAACCAGACATATATATATAACAACAAACAAACTATTTGGTGTACATCAATGTTTCATGCTTTTTATTTGCAATTTTCAACACAAACAATATTGGGGTTGCATAACAATTATATAATATTTCATTAGAAAAATGTACAAGCTGTTGAGGTATAAGTAATCACATTTCGTATATATTACTTAGAAGATGACAAGTTATTATATTGTGTTAGTTCTATATATTCTTTGTTACATGAATATACTGATGTAGTATTCCATGGCCATGGACGAACATTATTCCCACTAGATTTATAAAAAAACATATAGTCATAATGCACTACATATGAGGTTACATTTTAGAAATTTTATATTTTTACACGGGGACTATAGCTATAGCCTTGTACTACACTAAATACAGAATGTTACATTAATGTTTGGGGATCACGGATTGAAGTATGTTATATTATGATATGCTAAAATGATAATTTCACATAAGTTTCTAATTTTACATAATGGAAACCCAGCAGCAAGACAGTTTGTTAAGTGTATACCAATCAAGTAAGATGACAATGTCGAACATAGAGATATGCATGCTTAAACAATACAATACAAATTTTCGCAAATTTTACCTACACATACATAAAAAACCAAAAATATTTTGAATTCATAAAATATTGAACAAAGAGCATTGAATAGTACTAAGGTAATGTCTATGGGTGGATATGACAGCTGAATATTAAAAATGCAATTTTTTATATTTTATTTTATTTGGCTATATATTTTAAGTATTTTCAAAGAGGTGCTTTTTTCTGTGTCTACATTCGGTGGCTAGTTCATTCCTATTGTTAAGAGATGACATATTTGGGTGGCAAATTATGAAATATTTTTCCCTAATACATAAGTTACATTTTTTTGAGTTCGTAGAGTATGGCTTACATTGTGACAGGATTTTCCAATTTATAGTGTGTGGTGTATTATTGTCCTTTAAGGTCCAAATGTGTTGGCTGAGTTTAGTTGAATTACATTTATCTCTATTGTTGAACGATGCTTTGTGTTGTGTGTATCTTGTTTTAAAAGTATTCTCAGATAAACCTACGTATGTTTCTTCTTTGCCGGTATGATTGTTTGTGACTGTGGCCTGGTATACTATAGATTTGGTTAAACATTTGTTTTCCATTGGGCATTGTTCTGGTATTCTGCAGTTGCAGCCGGTGTTTGTGGTAACGTTCGTATTGGCTCTTGCTATAACTGTCCTATTGTGGTTTGTGATAATTTGTTTGATGTTTGCCATGCAGCTGTAGCTTATTTTAGTAGTATTTCTATTAAATACTTTGTGGGGTGGGTTGGTTTTAGGGAAATGTTTGTCGATTATTTTCATAAACTGCTGCCCAATGTTTGTTTTTACATTATTGCTGTAGGGTGGGTTGTACCAGGTTATTTTTCGTTTTCGTCTATTTCTATTTTCACTTTGTTGGTTTGGGTTGTATTTTAGGTTGTACTTGTATCCACTATTGTTTAATGCTTGTTGGTATGGGCCTTTTGTGTTATTGAACATAGATTCATTTGATGATATGTTTACTAATCTTTTATTAATGCTTTCAGGTATATTTTTGATGATACTGGGTGGGTGGTTGCTGTTTTTATGTACATAGCTAGGGTTATTGTTGTCCTTCATATATGGTTTGTACGTGCCGTCATTGAGATTCAGAGTTACATCTAGAAAGTTTGTGGATTTAAAGTTTGCATTTATAGTAATTTTGAAATTTTCAAGGTCCACAAACTCAAAATTTGACAAATTTTCAAACTTTTAAATCCACAAACTTTCTAGATGTAACTCTGAATCTCAATCACAAACCATATATGAAGGACAATTCTGCATCTGGGCTAACTATGTACATAAAAACAGCAACCACCCACCCAGTATCATCAAAAATATAACTGAAAGCATTAATAAAAGATTAGTAAACATATCATCAAATGAATCTATGTTCAATAACACTAAAGGCCCATACCAACAAGCATTAAACAATAGTGGATACAAGTACAACCTAAAATACAACCCAAACCAACAAAGTGAAAACAGAAATAGACGAAAACGAAAAATAACCTGGTACAACCCACCCTACAGTAATAATGTAAAAACAAACATTGGGCAGCAGTTTATAAAAATAATCGACAAACATTTCCCTAAAACCAACCCACTCCACAAAGTATTTAATAGAAATACTACTAAAATAAGCTACAGCTGCATGGCAAACATCAAACAAATTATCACAAACCACAATAGGACAGTTATATAGCAAGAGCCAATACGAACGTTACCACAAACATCGGCTGCAACTGCAGAATACCAGAACAATGCCCAATGGAAAACAAATGTTTAACCAAATCTATAGTATACCAGGCCACAGTCACAAACAATCATACCGGCAAAGAAGAAACATACGTAGGTTTATCTGAGAATACTTTTAAAACAAGATACACACAACACAAAGCATCGTTCAACAATAGAGATAAATGTAATTCAACTAAACTCAGCCAACACATTTGGACCTTAAAGGACAATAATACACCACACACTATAAATTGGAAAATCCTGTCACAATGTAAGCCATACTCTACGAACTCAAAAAAATGTAACTTATGTATTAGGGAAAAATATTTCATAATTTGCCACCCAAATATGTCATCTCTTAACAATAGGAATGAACTAGCCACCGAATGTAGACACAGAAAAAAGCACCTCTTAGAAAATACTTAAAATATATAGCCAAATAAAATAAAAAATAAAAAATTGCATTTTTAATATTCAGCTGTCATATCCACCCATAGACATTACCTTAGTACTGTTCAATACTCTTTGTTCAATATTTTATGAATTCAAAATATTTTTGTTTTTTTATGTATGTGTAGGTAAAATTTGCGAAAATTTGTATTGTATTGTTTAAGCATGCATATCTCTATGTTCGACATTGTCATCGTACTTGATTGGTATACATTTAACAAACTGTCTAGCTGCTGGGTTTCCATTATGTAAAATTAGAAACTTATGTGAAATTATCATTTTAGCATATCATAATATAACATACTTCAATCCGTGATCCCCAAACATTAATGTAACATTCTGTATTTAGTGTAGTACAAGGCTATAGCTATAGTCCCCGTGTAAAAATATAAAATTTCTAAAATGTAACCTCATATGTGCAGTAGTGCATTATGACTATATTTTTTTTATAAATCTAGTGGGAATAATGTTCGTCCGTGGCCATGGAATACTACATCAGTATATTCATGTAACAAAGAATATATAGAACTAACGCAATATAATAGCTTGTCATCTTCTAAGTAATATATACGAAATGTGATTACTTATACCTCAACAGCTTGTACATTTTTCTAATGAAATATTATATAATTGTTATGCAACCCCAATATTGTTTGTGTTGAAAATTGCAAATAAAAAGCATGAAACATTGATGTACACCAAATAGTTTGTTTGTTGTTATTTATAAAATGCTCCCATCCAGGTAGAGCACTATAATTGTGTATTCTTATATATATATATATATATATATATATATATATATATATATATATATATATATATTATATATTATTTTCTAGGATAGTGACATCTCTACCCATCCAACAGGAGGGGCAAGACCAAAAACTGCATACCCTCAATATTCATGTGGAAAAAGTAAAAGCAATCGACGACTGTCTAGCACGATAGTCAATTCAAATAACGGAACTGAAGGGTATGTATATGTTATTTTCTTTAATTACACTATATGTTCATCTATAGCTCCTTGCTAACATCTAATATAACATTATTGTTACAACATAATCATAGATAAAACTATTGAGATCTATGTTCTACCTATCAGAGTTACAGAGCACTATGATGATTGTGCAATGGATTCTGACAAAGAAGAAAATACTTCTGATGAGTTGAAAATTACAAGCATCAGAGACTTACAAACTCTTGAAGAGGAAAAGTTTATTCGTCAAGCATTCTGGAATACTAGTAAGCATTGGCACATTCTAATCATAGAGTGTTAGTAATATATATAGTGATAACTTATAGGGAGATATAATAAGGACTAACTATTTACTGTTTGCAAAATTGATGTAATTTTGAAAATTTATGTTAACTTTCATGTGTTTATCAAAGATGTCAGGTATGCTCAAAATGGAGATGATGCTGATAGCGAGTCATGTGATGAAGAGGGCTGTGATAAAGATGAAGTTCATCAAAATAGCATTTCTAAAAATGAAAATCATCAAGAGGTTGATGGTCTAAATAATGCAAGACATAATAGAAAAGCAAGAAAAGCAACCGAGACTAGTAATGACAACATTCACACAAAGGCACATAATACTAGAAATTCAAAAGGAGGCCATAAGGATAAATATACAAAAGATAATGAGTGTAATAAAAACTTTGATAATACGGCTGAGAATTATATATCTACTTTGGATTTTCCGACAATATCAGAACAAATGGATGTAAGTAATGAGTACTTTTTTAAAAGTTATGAGTACACTGTCAATGTTTTAAAAGTAATATTTAATCAACTACTGTATGATAAATACATAATTATGTTTTCATATTGGATTTTGACAACATGAAAATAGTTACTCTAAAGAGGAAATGTGAACTGTGCAGCGAATGTTCATGACTTACTAAACTTTGACTTATTGTTTCATTTAATCAACATTTCATTTTGATGTGTCTTATAAGAGTTCACTAATGGTATATTTCCTCCTAACAGAACTTGGACAAAACCGAATTGATAAACATAATGAAAATACTCATCCAAATAGTGCAAGAAAAAGAACCATCAGAAGATACAGACGAAGATAAAGGTTACACAATTGATTAATTTCTGCCAATTTTAAAATTTTGTTTGTAACTTGTGTGATAAAATGAATTTAATTTAGAGCATCTATATTTCGATATAAAAATCAAATTTCATAACAATTCTTTGGTTTAAGATTATATTGTAAATATGTGTACGTGTTAACTTAGTATTTGTATACATTTCAGAAAATGTTGCAAAGCAGAAAGAAAAATTAGCATATGCATACAGGCACTTACAGCAGGTGCAGATGGAAAATAATGAATTGCAGGAAGAAAATATCTTGTTGAATGTAACTACTTAGTAATTCATTTCAGTATATTCACGCACAACCAGTACTGTAAAACTAGAATATTTTGTGACTATTACATTTTGCGATTTTCATCTATAAGTGATTCTGTGACTATCTAATTTTGCGATTTTAGTGCATCCTGGACCTACTGTACATAGGCTATTAATGTTTGCTGACTATTTAAAGAGACATGCACAGGTGAATTTCATGCCATTTCAACCTTTTATGCCAACTAAATAGCACTTGCTGAGCCATTTGAATATACATACATTTTTGTCTATGTGCAGTGTTCCATTTCTTCATAATCAATTAATTCCCTAATTTGCTCTCATGAAATGTACCTAACAATCTACTGTGACTGTGTTTGTAAACAGTACTAAACACTGATACCTTAACAGCCTTAATAGATATTTCTGAGCGGCTAATTTTGACTGTCGGCTCACGGGTGACGGCTCACAGAAGTTATTAGGAGCAACATGTCAAATGTATCAAAAAACATAATTATTTATTCAATCTATCTAAGGAGGCATTTTCTGTGCATATCCCTTTAAGTTTGCGTTTTTGCACTTACCCACGAAATTCGCAAATTAAATTGTGCACAAACATTTCTAGTTTTACAGTATTCAGAAAGCAAACACATGAAACAATACAAAAGTACCGTTTATCTTGAACTTGAAAGGGTATTCAGAAAATTCTAGATGACAAATATTTAAGGTAACCAAATTGACCGTATTCTAGACAATGTGTGAAAGATTATCACTGATTAACGTAGATCGAAACTAACCTAGATAAAAGTGCTAGTGGTTGGTTACCCAAAACTTAGAGTTCCTAAGTCAGATAACAAGCGTGGTCAACAGATAATTGCGAGTATTAATACTTCTCATTCACAATTTTGCGTGTAAAAATATTAGATTATACCACTATATCTAGGGCACACCTTTGAATACTGTTCGCTGATTGGCTGAGATCCAAAGTCAGCAGGGGGATAATTAATGCATGAACGCCCGGTGCCGGTGGATTTTGCGCCGAGACGGTTCCTTTTGATTCTTGAAGTCTTTATGGCAAATGGAAATTTTTGGGTTATATAACATAAGCAGATACTGTTTTGTAGATGCATAATAAAGGCTTCAGTAACTTTTAGTTCAATACTCATCTCATACTCTTACAGTATTAGAGTATGGGGGATTATGATCATTTAAGCCGTTCTGCACACCCAACCGTGAAATGTTAGCGTTGTACTGAAATAAATTACAGCAGAAGGAATCTTACATGATTCAGAAATAATGTGTTGGCAAAATTGCTGCTATATCTTCAGAATATTATAAACCTAGTGTCTGATATTAGTTTCAGTGA
>CM032663.1:22851868-22913581 GCA_019095985.1 Streblospio benedicti | reverse complement strand
AAAGGAAATATCTATGATAGTATAATACAACCAATATGATGTAACTACATCCTTCAATATAAAATAAGCGGATAATATAATCTTCATATAGAATTATTTTCTTACTAAAGTTTTACGCTAATGCACAAAAATGTGTGCATAGTGCTTGAATTCAATGACATGAATACTTCTGACATATGCATATGTACTGCGACAATTTCATTAAAAGAAATTTAAGGCTTATAGGTTCTCAACATAGCCATACATGTGTTAAGCAAATATCATATATGCATAAGAAGTAGTTGTCTATATTGTAACTAAAACATTCAACATAGAATAACAGGAAAATACAATCTTCATATATTTCTTATTAAAGTGGTAAGCTAATACACTCTACTATTATAGATATTTCCGTCAGCCCCCTAGCTTACAAACTGAGGGTAGACTAGGCAGCCGAAAAATGTCGGCTCCGTAGCCTATCCACAGTGGGTTGGTTACAGAGCCGACGGCGGCTCCCTAGCCACTTCCTTTGGGAAAAAGGACAGCCTATTGTTTTAAACAAAACTCTATTGTGGGTATTGAAGTTGACATCAACAATAGTGATAATTATCAAAAGCAATGCAATTCTCATTTGGATATGGATGTAAATGAGGCCACCGTGGAAACTGGTTCTTATCCTCACATGGTGTTCGTCAATGCTCAATGCTCAATGTTCGCATTTGAGTATACATCGACGTCATGTGCTCTGTGATCTTAATATTTAATTATCACAGTTGTGATTCCAGGTTAGTATTTGTACCAACAATGTGTGACCTAATGCCTAATTCAATGTGTTCACTGGAGCAGAAACAATAAGCCAATCATGCTTCGGACTTTACGGCTATATAACTGGAGTGGCTGACGAAATGCCGCTGAGTTCCTGGGCATCCGGTCATGCCATTTGGACTCTCAACATATATATTCGTAACACTCTTATCATGGGAGTTTGATATTTCGATAGAAGTTTGTGTTTAGAAATATCATGGTGAATCTTACGTCATGTTGGCTCGTGGGTGCGCTGAGCCTCATAGCATTGTGGCAGCAAAGTAAGTTACTTTTTTCTTCTATCCAAAGTTTTGCATTATTTGCGATAATGGCATTATACGATAATTTTGTTCAGTTTTAATTTACTTTGGGTAAATAACTTGTCTGTAGAAAGCTAAATAGGAAGATATTTATATTAATTGATTACGTTACCATTTTTTATACAAGCTGTCAATAATCATAAATGTAAAAACAGAAAGAAAAAGTGACTAAAACGTCACGACATCGATAATTGCAATAGTCAGCAATAACACGGCATATACTTGTACATTATTGAGTCATTCGACTGCAAAAGCAATGTTTGTTTGTTTTTGTTTTTTGTTTTTTTTTTGTTTTTTTTTTTTGTTTTTTTTAAATCAGTCAATTCATACTTTTGATAATTTAGGTTCTACTTGCCCTCTTGATCAATTAACTGAGAGCAAGTTAACTGGGGACAATATTGCTAAAATAGTGGACGTCCATAATGAAAAGAGACTGATCCCGAGCGCCTCCAACATGAGGAAGTTGGTGAGTCTTTTTCAAACAATCTTCGCATTCAAGTTTTAAAAAGTATATATCATTTGAGCATTTACATTGTTAATCACTTTCGTACATTTAATGGAATGTTAATCCCAGTTAAATTATCGGTCATCAACCATAAGTATTGTTACAATATCTCGATCTCTGATGTTTTCAATAGTGTAAGCAGCCATTACAATAATGCAGAATCACTAATGTTTGGCTCACTTTTTATATTTCCTAGACATTCTTAGCAAGTTTCAATACCCTGTCCTGGGTACATTATTTAGAACCGGTGAAGGTTAATTATTGTTTTTCAACCTACAAGTAACCCAAATGCTGAAAAGCAAAAAAAAAAAAAAATGACTGTTTGAAATGCCGCCACTAGGTGTGGTCTGACGAGCTGGCAAGTCGCGCTCAAGAATTGACGGACACGTGTGTTTTCAAACACGACAAAATGACAGAGTGAGTAACATCGACAAATATTATTTTTCACAATAGGATTTTTTTTTTTTTATTTTTTTTTGTGTGGAAAGGGTATGAGTGTGTGCGTGTGTGTGTTGGGGGGGGGCAGACGGATGAATTTCATGGAGTTTGTACATATTTAAAATCTCGCAATGTTTAAAAAACTGGAAATTTTGAAAATTTAGAGGAAAAAATAGGGGGCGGTGGAACACTCTTGAATTTGCCAATGGTGAAATATTTTTCTCACTTATTGCAATCACTCATCGTCAGTTTCCCGACTTTATATTACATTTGACGTTGACCAGTCCATGTATCGTATCTAGCGGTGAGAGAAATGCACTGATTATATTATTGCGGAAGGCCGCTGAACATTGAACACTTGGGCTTTTGATTGGTTAGATTTTGTGACCAACTTCCACGATTATTAAGGGATTTGAATCACGTCTAGCAGTATATAACCGTGAGCTATGATGATGGTAATTACTACTTTGCAGCATTCTTTCCTGTGCTTCTTGGTGAAAACCATTGGCAAACGCCACATGTCTATCTTTGGAAGTTGATAAATGAAATTTGAAAACAAGCACCATATACTTGATAACAGAAACACCGCCATGTTGCAATAGTCAGCAATAATGCTTAATGTTGAGTTTGGAGTAGTTTTTCAATCTATATAATTGTGTATATTCGCCGATATACGAGTAGTTTATTGCCAGTACGTAAGCATCCACTCGTTCAGCCACACATACAGTCACACTCTCAAATAGTGATCAAATCTCATATGTTGTGTTTGATTGTGACCGTACTATGCAATACATTTTCTGCACACCTGTTTCATCTGGTATAGCTAATTGTGGCCTATTGATAAATAAAAAAAAAAAAAAACAATTAACTGGGATTGAACGGTGTGCGGTAGCCTATGTGAGGCCAATAAGCTGAGGGTGTCCAAAGCCATTACGTACACACAAGTCTCTAACTGTACAAAAACAAGCAAACAAACAAAAAACATACAAAACAGCCTGCAGTTGACATATCACAGACCCTCTGTTCCCCTGCTATCAGCTGTGCCGGTGGCCGTCTCGGGCAGAACCTGTTCACGGCCTCCTCGTCCATGGAGATCACGCTGGACACGATCGACGTGCGCAAGTCAGTGGAGGCGTGGTACAAAGAGCTCCAAGACTTTGACTACAGCACGGCTGCGTCCGACACTATGGGTTCTGTGGGCGGCAAGACGGTGGGGCACTACACACAGGTACGTCAGTGCTCAGTACAGACAAGGTAGTAACAAGGATAATCAAAGGAGTCAGACTCCTGAAAAGCCGAGCTTGCTGTTATAAGTCTCTCTTGAATGAAATGTGCGTGAAATTACTACAACATGCGATATAAATCGGAGTTGTTGCATGCATGCCGGATAGACAGAAAAGAACAAACACACGAGCCACATACGTGTATATGTAATGGCGTATTGATTTTGATCGGCTGCAGTGTAATTGGTGTTTGTGCCAAGCTCATTAACATCGGCGATTGTGGTTCCATTGATAAATTCAAATTGGGCACTAATTTCAGCGCGTATGTATATGTTTATAGTATGTAGTGGCGGTAAAGAGGGAACATAATGAAACGCCGACGTCGACTAAAAAGCTCGAGTCTTCTGCGAAGCTCGGCTTTAAAAACTACTTGCTCTAGTAAAAAGGAACAGGGCAACATAGCGGTTTTCAAAGTCTCATTGATAAGCTGATTAGGGAACACTGTATACTTGTGCGCTTACTTCTTCTCTGTTCGGCTGTATACCATGCCATGCCAGTGAATTATTGAATTATTGAAATTTAGGAGCATAGTTGATATTATCTATGACAACCAGAGTGTTTGCAGTGAAAGTATGGGTACATCTTTTGTGCTTGCACCATGAACCAACTATATACGTAGGCTAACGTGCAAACTGCAATCAAATTCAAACGAATGTTGCATTAAGATTGTAACGTGTCTAAGTCTAAATAAAGAGAACTTGCATATAAAGATTTTCCATGGCACGCATCCCTGGCAGGTTGTGTGGGCCAACAGTGATGAGGTGGGCTGCGGGATGTCACTGTGTCCGTCTGGCGGCTGGTACAAGTACATCCTGGCCTGCAACTACCGCTCCCCGTGAGTATGATGGACGTTGAGGTGTTTTTTAAAAGTTGGGAAGGACTTTATAAGTAAGTGGGAAATTAGACATTTTCAAAGGTGCGTTAAGTCTTAGGTATGCGTGTAAAGTGCGAGCCGTATTCCAAACATGATCAATGCATTATTTCTAATGTTTCATCAAAACTTACACTGGATAATTTACACCTACTATCGGTTTGTACTATAAGGGAATGATCATAAATAATGATACTGGGGGTCTTCCAAAAAGTTGGGGGGGGGGGGTCGTCCAACTTTTTTTATTCCTTTTGGGGGCGGTCGCTGATCTTTTTTTTATCGTGCTACGGTATATTTTTTTTTCAAAAAAATGCTTTTATTAATAATTGTCTATTAATGCAATGACTATGTAGAGGACTTTTGCTTTAGCAGAGAGGGGGGGGGGGAGGTCACTCAACTTTTTAAAATGTTAATGGGGGGTCAGTTAACTTTTTTTTCGAGGTCCAAAAAAATGGACGACACCCCCCCCCCTCCAGTATCGTTATATATTATCATTCCCTAACTATAGCGCACTGGAATACGGGGTAGCTGAGAGCTACACCGCTCAGAATAATTTCTGCCTACTGTCTTCTCAGTACATTGGTCAAAATATGTGTTGTACTTGCATTCTCTACTTGTATAAGTCTACCTTTTACTGTATGTATCCTATTCTGTTGTCAACAGTGGGAACTGGAGAGGCCAGTATCCTTACAAACAAGGAACTGCGTGTGGAGAGTGTCCCTCTGGATATTCATGTGACCAAGGTCTTTGTGGTATGTGCAATGTGTAACAACAATTGACATTTATGCAGCATGTAACAACCAGCAACTAAAAAATATCAAACAGAGCCAAATCTATAGATGAATCACTTATTATTCGCCAGATATTATTTTCACGGCTTTTTAATTTATCATGTGGGTTAAATTTCATCTGAAAATAAATCCTATGATAGGGCACATCTACAAACCTCTTTACTTCAATTAAGCTATGAGTATTTGCACGCCGTCACCGCACTTTGTCAAATGTACCAAACAAGCCATGACAGCCAATTACAGCAGTGCAGGTGCCACAAAGTTCGTAACAAAGAAAGAAAGAAAGAAAGAAAGAAACAAACAAACAAACAAACAAACAAACAAACAAAACAAACAACAGAACCACACAAAGCAGCAAACACTGTGTCTGTAGCGGCCGGCGGCAGCGGGGCGGGCGCGCGGGTTTACAGCATCACGCCCAGGCTCGGGTCCCTCGCAGGCGGCACGACGATCACCATCGATGGCGTGGGCTTCTCCGCCAACCAGGTACGGTGGCTGTGGGCTGTGGGCTCAGGCATGTGCTAGATCTGCGCATTTAATAGTGTGTGCTTATGCGACTTGCAACTGTACTTACAGCACAATGATACGAACAAATAATGATACCTATACGTGCAACTCGTGGATAAAGTATTCTAAAAAGAGCAATTTGTTTTATTATCCAAAATGTGATTTCAAACGTAGATTTACGATGACTATTAGCAGACATGGACGCTTTATCACAAGGTTTACCCACACAGAATTCGGCGAATCAGCCATTCATGCATAGGAACGTTCAACTAGTTCACCTTTATTCTCATTTCGTTTGTGTGATTCAGAGATTCATACATCAAACCGTGTACCTTGTCCTTTGAGCATATTTAATCCAAGCCTTCTATGACTAATCCATCCGTGATTCGAAGGCCCTGTCACCATAAAGGCAATATTGTATCCGTATTAATAAATATGATACACATTTATATTGATCAATGCTGGGTCATAAGAGAATGAGGAATCTTTATTACTCAATGATTCAGATTAATTGAACCAGTAACCTTATATAAGGCTTTTACTAAACTTTGATGTTCCCTCTTATTATTACTTCAATTTCTACAAATTACACCCGATATAACATAGTTTGAATCATTCAGTTCAATAAAAATGAGTGAATTTTTTAAAACTTCAGTTCAGTTTCGGCGCTGGGAGCGAGCACCGCGGCAACACGGTGCTGCTGGTGAGCGACACGGCGCAGTACGACTGCCCCGTGCACCTGGACGGCAGCCACGAGACGCAGGTCACGTGCATCACACAGTCAGTACCCGCCCTAGTCTGAAATAACCTTGTTTCAACTAATGTGTGGCTTATGTTTGTCTAAAAATTCTCCCTGTGTGCGTTGGGATTGGGGATGGGAGGGGGCGGGGGAATAGAAATGTGATCAAATGTGAAAAAAAAGAAGCAGCATCGTGAGAGTACATAGTAAGAGTAAGGCGAGGGCTTGTGAGATATGTGATGTGTCATGGTGGTTTGTGGTTGGGGGACTTATGAGTTATAGATATGGGCCTGAGAGGTAAATCGGAAAGGGCTCACGAGAGATGGTGAGATGAGAATGCTCAGGGGCTTGAGACCCCAAAGACCCGCCGTAGATCTATCAGTGCGAGTGCATGATGATTTATTTTGGACAACCACTTTGGTTATGTTTTCATTACTTCTGTGGTAATGAAGTGTATGCTCTTATGGCAAGCAACTAGGTTTTCATTTCCTTCAAACAAACAAACAAACAAACAAACAAACACTCATACCTAGAAGCAATGAATTAATCCTCTAGTATCCACGTGTTCGGGTGAATTAGGCATACACTTTTGTCAGTTTGAGCTTACTAGATGCTTTATTCAAGGCTATAGCTAAGTGTTAAATCATACTAACATACACCCTCTCACTCCAAGGCCCATGCCGGCTGCAGTGTATTACGTGCGTGTGTACGTGGACGGGAAGGAGGTGCCGCTGCCGCATCATTGTAACCACGCTGAGGGTCGCCACCACCGGTGCAGCTTCCAGCCGTATATCTGGAGCACACCCACCATATCGAGTATCACGCCTGCTGAAGGAACGCCTGGTAAGTTCAGACTACTCTTGTTACCCCTTCTACTCCTTGATACTTGCAACCCCCATCTCCAAATCTGCCTTTCTTTTTTACCAACTTGACCACGTTCTGGGCCAGGTGGATTGCTTGGGACTTGCGATTTGGACGCATTTTGGACTCACCACACCTTCTGTGCAATATTAAACGTATATTTGTAGATGTACAGTTTACCCGTATTAAACAAGTTCATAATGTGCATGTGGCAGGTACTGTGATCGATATCAGAGGAATTCTGTGGACCATTCGAGTTGGCACCAATGAGGCCACCAGTCCAAATGGCAACGAGGCTCTCATCAGAAGAATATACAACAATGGCCAACTATGTAAGATGGTGAAAGAAGGAGGTGTTGATGAATAGTAAGTTCGTCCTATATGATGTACCAATATAGAATATATGTGATAAAATAACATTTTTATTAGTATAAGAACTGCAACAGTCATAATGTAAAGATGGCAAAGAATAAAATTGTGGATAAAAGCTAGTATCTGAAATACATCAACTTTTGTACATTTTCCAAACTGCATATAGATATATCAACACGATTTTTAAGAGAGCATCAATATTGTCATTAGAGCCACATGATAATTATCTTTTTCATGTGTTAACATACATATATGTATGTATAGATCTTATTTATACAATTTATAAATTTTAGAGTGCTATTACTAATATCATTAACACACAAAGCATGGCAATAATAAACTGGCCTGGATAATACACTGATGACAAATATGATTATTATTGATCACTACTTGTATATGTAATTCCTATAATTATGATCATAAATTCTAACTCCTGGGAATAGAATTCTGTTAATAATGCATGTCTTTCGTAAATGGCCATGAACTTTAATTTTGTATGAATAAGGGCTATTAACTTATACAATGTATTGAAATACTAGTATATGAGACAGTTTTGTTAAAAGTTGTTGATGATTTATGTCCTATTGCTTATACCGGTAGTTACTAATTTAAAATTCAAATGTTCAACACAAATGGCCATTGTCTGCCAGTTAACTATTTAGATAATGTATTCCAGATTGTGAAGTAGACACACATGATCAGATTTTCAATGATGGAAGTAGTTTTTCTGCATTAAGTTTGAAAGAGGGTATTTTTATGTCTGTTGAAACAAGTTTGGTCCCATAACCTGCCAATCAAGAAAATCATACGCCTTCTAAAATATATGCTTGTCGTTTGAGGGGCTGTGTGGATAAGAAATTCTAAGAAATGTCTAATTATAATTAATTTAATTAAAAAAATATTTTTACATTTTAACATATGTTATCTTTTATACAAATGTATTACGCTGTATATTTGATGACTAGTTACGGACGAAGTCTTGATAAAGACGGAACAAGCAACTGGGGGAACGTGATGTGCAAACTTGGTGGAACTTACGTGGGCAACCACAACATCAGCTACATCATTGATAGTAAATATGGAAGGTGTGTTCACGAGTTCACGATAACTCACATTCTTGTACTATGACAAAGAATAAAATTATACCATGTATTTACTTGTACCATGACATTTACAAGCTGGCATTTGATCATAGAGATAACAATAAAGACTTTCTGTTTATCCTATTGTGCTAAAAAATGCTAGTATTGAATGTGTCCAGCATTTCATGATTTCTCTTCAAAGTTCAAACACAGATACGTTTTAGACACTTTATTTTTCGATCTGCAGGTCACAGTCGAAACCTTCAACGATGAAGGTGTTCAGCAATAATCAGATTGGCATGTTCCAAACATATGCAGACATCACTGGGATCTCCCCAAGTTCTAGTGGAAGTCTGGGAGGAGATGTCTTGACTATCACAGGCAATCACTTTGATGAGACAGATGCTAAAGCCGAGGTCAAAGTTGGAGGTACTTACTTTCCTTAAGGCACTAGAATAAGGTTTAAGGTTCTAGCAAGCATAGTTCTATCAACGATAGACATACATGTAGCTAAAGGCAGGTTTTACAACCTTAAGGGGCAAAACCCATAGCGACGTATGGCAGGGGGGGGGCAATTGACACGATCATGACGTACGGCGTGTATGCTGTTGTGTGGTTGTATGGATCATTTTAATGACTTTTCTACTGGGCAAAATCCATACCGATGCATCGGTATCAAACAGGGCCTTACGACAAATCACTGTTTTCTAAAGAAATCAGGTGTGCTCATTACAGAGCCATACGGCAGTCGCACAGCAATTTTAATACCGTGGGTTTATGATTGCGTACGGCAGCCGTATGGCGGCTATCCGTTGATGTGGGTTTTCCACCTTAGTTTCCATGGAGTCATGAGTTCGAGTCTGGCTGGCCACTTGATATAATTAAATGGAAGCTTACGGCTGTAAAACCTGTCTTCAGCTATGTCTATCGTTGGTAGAAATATGCTTGCTAAAAAGATGTGTGTGAGGGAGAGAGAGAGACGTTTCAAAAAATGTGAAATGCATAATCAAGCACTTGGAAATATATATATATATATATATATATATATATATATATATATATATATATATATATATATATATATATATATATATGTGTTATCATTATATATAACACTGAGGGATTGGCAATGTCAACAGTTTGGCTCTGATGAGTGGTGTTGTAACCATGAAACAGGCTTGTAAGCCATGAGTGTGTAATTTTCATACAAATAAACCAATATACTTGGCTCCCTTATGGTTGAGCTCTCTTTCCATGTGTGAAACATAAGAACCGTATATATATATATATATATATATATATATATATATATATATATATATATATATATATATATATATATATATATATATATATATATATATCCGGATTGTTATATATATATATATATATTTATATAAAATATATATATATATATTTATATATATATATATATATATATATACGGATACAGCATATATTTTAGGAATATATATATATTATATAAATAATATATATATATCTTTTTGAAACTTTGTTAAGAATCTCTAATATTTTTACAAAAATTCTGTTGTGTATTTTAGGATCCACATGCACAGTCATATCTGTTACGGATACAGAAATCAAGTGTAAAATTCCACAAAAACCTACAGAAATTTCCAATGTTGGTACGTTCATGGTTGCATAGATATGCCACGATATATTTTTTCTTAATCTAACATTAACAATAATCTAGTGATCAATGTTTACAAGTTATCGTTGAATCCTTACTCATTCTCTCACGGTGGTTTTAGGAGGGCGTGGTTGGAATTGTAACATTTGGAAGAATCAACACAACGCCGATAGGAGCACGTTTGACTTCACTAGTACACCAGACAATAGTTCCTGGTCTGGCGAATCCAGGTATACATTTGCCACAAGTTGTATTAAAATGGCTGAAAATTTCTAATTGCCTTTGACAAGGTCGAAGTTCTCTCCTTGCAAATGTTTTAAATATTTGCACGTGTAGATATTTTATACAAAATCGTATTAGATTTTGGGTATCACAGACATTGATAAAGAGCTTAGCAGAGGCCGACTTTTTGCTTGTTTGATTATATATAATAAACTACACATTTTTTATGTTGTTTGTATATATAGAGATAACACACAGTGGGAGTTCAATAACATCCTTCAACAATGCACGGGCTTCTTCATCCCAGCAGAGGACAATGACTACAGGTTTTACCTGGATGCTGATGACAAAGCAGATTTCTTCTTGTGGGTTGACGAAAATGGAGATCCAGCTAACAAAGTAAGCACATACTACCTAGTAACTCTTGTGTATATATTGTTCCAAATTAAAATGATTAACAATGTGACTGTGTTTTTGTCTATTTTTCTGTGACACATGTTCTCTTTACTATTTGCAGACCAAAGTTCTTGAAGGCACATGGCATATTAAGCCATACAGTGCAGCGTACAAACTGAAAGCTAACACGGCGTATGTTTCTTGCTGACCTGTATTTAATCGGGGGATTGGGGGGGGGTGTACTTCAGGGATGGGTAGGGGGTGCCACTCAAGGTGCAAAATCATACCCAATAAGCATTGCCATATTGCCATAAGCAATTTTCTTCACTATATCACTGATGCAAACCAGAGCAAACGAAACAGAATGTTGTATAAGACTACAGCTGTGCATTATTCAGGACATTGTCTATACAGCCCGAGAAACGCACCGAATCACACAATTGATCAGAGTGATTTATACATAGTATGACATTGTGACATTGTTGGAAGCTGTAAGGAAATTTGTCTCTACGAATAACACATTCTAATAAATAATTACAAAACTTTAAACCAAATATATGTGACCGTGTTATGCTATATTCAGGATCATTACAATAGTTAAGCATATTGAACAAACTTCGACGTGAGAGCTAACTTCTATCAAAGCCATTAATAATGGAAGTACCCTTTATCTCATTATAATCTCATTTCCATTGGAAATTAAGTGTTTATGTACCAAGTTGTATAATTGTTCATTATTTCACCGCTTGCTTTGCAATTAATGGTTTATATATGGTCACAATGATGGTTGATGTCAGCATTGTTGATATTGACAATAGATGTAATAACTATGATAATTGCTCCCTAAAGACGCCAGCTGATTGATCCTGTTGTGAAAGAAATTGATTATAGATTACAATTCATTAGGCAGTCCAGAGATCAAAATAGACAGACAATTGGTTATGATCCTTCATCATGCTTAATCTAAAGGCCCTTCTTACAATAAATAGAAACTAACATTCGATATACATATTTCGGTCATGGACAGGAGAAGCTTCGCTGGATGGACCGCTTCTATTAATATAGAAAAAAAACATGTGTAACAATTTCTACTCTAACACCAAACCCTCATTAACGCTTCCGTATGGGATGTCATGATAGAAAGGTCCCAGTATGTTTAATTGATAATTGTGAAATACATAATCGTAATAAATGCTTACAATACAACGCATGTTGCAATAAATATTAAGTAAATGTATAGTTAGATTTGAGAAAACAGCCAAATAGAAGATGTATTTTTGAATGCCTTACACAACCAGCACATGCATCGTAGAGGGTAGAAATCACCTGAGACTAATGAGTGGCCGTTCTTTCTTTTCCCGTACATATATAATGTTTACTTATAGTTTAATGTATTAAAACAATGAAGGGAAAAGAAAGAATGGCCACTCATCAGTCTCAGTTGGCTTCTACCCTCTACGATGCATGTGCCCCTGCCTTACACCCCCTTATAATTACCGATTTCAGTTACAAAATAGAAGTTCATCATGTTGAGTACCAAGGATTTTCTAAAGTCAATTTGGGCGTACAAATGTTGAACACAAAATACACATCCAAGTACTCAGCACACGTTTCAGATGAGACACAGGCGTTGTTTACTACTTCCACGGTGTTACCAGAAATCCAGGTATATGTCAGAAGTTACAGTATTCTTGATTCGTCTTTGACAGCCATGTTGACTGTGAGACTCATACACTTCGTAAAATTTGTGACACGATTATAGTTTGTTTTCTGTTCTGCTACTTTTCAACCCAATATTTTCAAGTTAGTTGTATTTAATATCATTTTATTAAACTTTTCAAGATTGTATTTCATGAAGACTATTTCATATCGATATAGATGTTGTTTTTGTTGAAAATTTTGAAAAGGAAACTTCAATCTTACATTTAATAAAAGTATTTTGTAACTTCTCTCACACATCTTTCTACCAAACAAATTTCTACCAAGATAGATATAACTGAAGACATGTTTTACCACCCTAAGCTTGCATTAACTATATCACGTGGCCCTGGCGGGTTTCGCCACTTTGGCCAGGTCATCCCAAGAATTTCAAATGGAAGCATAGGGCTGTAAAACCTTTTCTTCAGCTACGTCTATGGTGGTAGCAATATGCTTGGTAGAAGGATGTGTGTGAGAGAAATTAGAAAATGAATTTCAAAACCATTGGGAAACACATATACCTCTAGTTTGATAAAAAGATTATACAATTTTAAAACTTTGGCTTGAAAAGTAGCAAAACAGAACAACAAAACCATATGCTACACACCAAATGGATAGAGGTATATTGTAAAACTGTATTTCATGATGAAAGTTTTATTACAGCATTTGAATCTAAACACCTGGACAACTGCTACAGCAGTTGCTGAAGTACAAACTCTAGAGATTCGAGCAGAAACTGGAATGATTGTTGCTGGTGCAAAATTTAGAATTGGTGCCTACAACGTTTACACGGGTAAGATTATGCTAAATGTGGATGTTATATGATTTTAAATGCAGCTATTTCTGATGTGCAGTCTGTACTTGGCTCATTGGTTAGGGTGCCATAGTTCTTAAACTCAGGTCACATGCTTATTTAATACTCCTTAAAAATGGGAGATTTTTCTACCGTATAGCTTCATCCAAGTACTATTATTACTATAGAATAAACATAACAGTTTACCACCTACTACATGTTATACAATTAATGATAAACTGTAATGATGAATAGTTACATTTCAAATTCAGACGTTATTTCGGGAGAGACACTGGCTACTGATATAGAAAAATCTTTGATCAACTTGCCATTTATTGACCGTGGTGAACAAGTGACAGTATCAAGAGAAGATATTAATGATGGTGGAAATTCTGGGATCAGAATTTCAGTCACTTTCCCAGCTGGAAGAGGTAGATTGTATCGTATATCATCTGCAATGAAAATAGAAAAAAACCTGTTATTTGAATCCATAATTGTGAAGGACTACTACATTACCAATATATATCTACATATATAGATGATTTTGGCATTTCGATTTGAAAACAACGGAAAAATTTGACTTTCAGGTGACTTTCCTGATCTTGATGTGATTGTGGATCCTTCAAGTCCTATGGATATTACTTCTAAAACAACAGAAATTACAAAAGGAGTTGCAAGTGGACAGTATGTCCAGTTAACATATGGAGGGATTCCATCAATGAAGCTTGTTGAGCACTCAGCCATTAATGCAGAAAAGGTATCATAATGCTTTTTACACTTTTATATGTAATACATAGAACTTGTTAGATCATTAGACCACAACCACTTTTCACTAATTGCCATAAGTGTTTAAAACACAGTACCATAGCTCCCAGTATGCATTCAATAGAAATCTACCTAGCACCAACCTCACTTGCTGGATATGTCAATGATTCCTTGTTTCAGGTACAAGCTTCAATTGAGGATATGTTTACCGTGAAATGTCCAAGTAGTTTCACAAAGCCTGTGGGTGTGTATGTAGCATACAGGTAGATGTCACATGAATTTGATATTACCTAAACTGTAATATTTCTTAACATTTCTTCAAATCTACCACACAGTTTACATGGCTTTTGTATGAGGTGTCAACTGATGTAATTGTGATAAGTTTAACATGTGCAGCAAGCACAGTGACAGAGTACACATATGGATTGATAAAATATCCCTTTCATGATCACAAGCTATTTTAGCTATTGCCATCTTTGAAATTATCAAAATGTAAAGATTTATAAAATTGTATCATTGAACGACTATAATATAGGCAAACCTACGAAAGTGATTCCTCTGAAAAGGGTACTGAAGAGGGAACAAGAACTAAACAACACGAACCATTCTGTGGCAGACAGTCTTCTTTAAATCCATCCAAGATTTTTAGTACTAATGGAGATAACAAGCCTGTAATCGACCTTTCAAGATTTCCATATGTAAGCATCTGGTACAAAGTTAATATTAATACATTTATGAATTGGTGTATACTTTTTTTTCCACCTATGACATATAAGAATTCAAATTCTCCCTTAGATTGGAACCTTTTTCTTTTAATCTTTAGCTGTGTTTTGCACACATGGGTAAACTTCAACAACTCTTGAAGCTCCGAACAAACTATATCCCAGAAAGACAAACAGCAAAGAAGATTGGTACGTTTACACTCAATGTCACCGAAGAGATGAACTCATTCGTTGATGCCAATGGAGATAGTGTGTATGTATAAAATGTTTCTTTTTTATCTCATTTACTAATGAGGAGTAGTGGCAATGGATTTACTGGTACATTTGTGACATTCGGTCATTTGTTTACTGTTTAACCTCTCTATCAAAACCACCCAAGGGATTGGCCTCAACTAGTCTCAAAATACATCAATTCTAATCTGCCACATCCTATGCCGAATTTTAGATGGAGCTACAGTTGCTTTGACCTTGGATCAGCTATGAAAGAAAAGCATGGTTCTGGTGTCACTGGATTGAAAGTTGTGTTTGTTCAAATATTAAAGGCCATCAGCACGGAAGATGTCTTTATTGATGAAGTTTTATTTTCTAGTGTACCAGTCATTGAAGATTTCATGGGTAAGCTAGCTTATACAATCCGGCCTCAAAATGTGGTCTGTGTAAAAATAACATTCTGGCCCAATGAGTTTTAGCAATACTATCCATATATGATCTCATTGTGAAGAAGTTGATGATGAATATTACCATTCAGTAAACTAATGTAGCTTGCTAATTTAAAAATGCAAAACAAATCAGTGGTAAATATATAGATGGGGGACCACTTATATTAATTATGTATCTGCCACTACAAATATGTATTATATTTATGTCAACTTTCCTATTGTGGATTAGGTATCTCCCTCTATGAACGCATGCGCCCATTTAAGTTCAGCATGGACTCGGTTTCTGTGGAAGGATCTGGTGATGAATACAACATCACCATGGATGTACTGGACTGTCATGACAATTTGCCATTCATTACAATTACAAACTCAGAGGTATCAAATTTCAAAATGTAGTATGATTGTGATTATTTTCTCACTTATATCTGTTGTAAGAAGTATTAGAGTCTATCGAGTATAGATCATCCTCATAGCATTCATTAACTCATTAAAATAGATCCATACATTACAAATTGATTTACAGTTGAACAATGCCTTGTATAATTACATTGATTAGATCTACATTTAGTAGTAACAGGCCCATAGGAAGGACTAAGTTCATGAGGCCAAGGCCTTACAGATAATTTATGGGTGGAAATTTAAAACATCAATAATTCAATCATATGACGTTAACAATTTCTTTTGGGAAAATCATAAATCAGCAATAATCTGCAATAATAGTCCAATCAAATTTACAAACATATTGGTCATTGTTTTCTTGTTAGAATACAATTTTCAATGGCCTTACCAAACGCATTTTGCTTCCTGAGTAATACCACATGACACATTAACACTTTACTTTTTTTTGTGCAGGTGACTTCAAGTGATGCATCAAGCAAAGCGGTGACATTTTCACCTGGTTCTTCCATCACAACAACCAAAACACAAGACGCCTCTTCTCCTATCACAGGAACTTTCGACATCACATATGGCAGCAAAAGTCTTAAAAGTAAGGTTGAAAACAGTAAGGTTTGTATGGGAATTTCGATCATGCAATGGCAGGCCACCTTCTTTAATAAGAAATGGAAGGTCTATCAGAATAACATTATTTAAGTACAGTCAAATTAGAGTTTTAGGTAGAATGCAAGTTATTCACAAGTAAAGAGTAATAAGCATTGTTATGCTAGTAGCCAATTGGAATGACAAGATTGAAATGCTTACTTATATATAAATGTTATACAGACATTGCTGTGGATATAACTGCCTCTGCTCTACGAGCTAAGCTAGAAGAAGCTTTTGATGAGGGACAGTTGACGGTTGTTAGAACAGGCAGCTGTTCAGGATATAGTTGGGATATCACATGGAATACTGCAGGTGGACAGAAGGCGCCTATTCAGGTAGGGTCCAGAATGTTCTATCAGTAGCTACCAATGCAATTAGCATCTGTCTGAAACTCAATTCTATAGAACAACAATGAAGTAATGATACAGTCTATTTACTTTGGTATTTTAATATTCTAGAGTTTGTTATGCTCTAAAGTTTAAACACGGAAGGCTGTATGTGGTATTTACTTTTATGGAGTATAGGTGGATGGTACCAATGTGGCTGGTATTGATGCAAATATTACTTCTAAAGTTTCGACCAGAGGGGGTGTGATGAGATTTCCCATACCAGGGGATATGGTGGCAACAGATGAAGAGAATCCGCAGGTTAGTAGTCTTTGTATCTATATTGTTAATAAGGTAATAGTTTGCGTGCAGCAATATGTATAAGCAATGCAAAGAACTAATTAGGCTATAACTAATGTGAGAAGCCATGAGTTTGGCAATACATGGAGGAGAAATGACGTGTGGCACCAATGACTTGTAAATTGCTTGACCAATTGTGCATGTTGTCGGGTACTGTATTCAAGTAATGGGCTGTATGCGTGATGCTTGACATTGATAGCATTGTCATGTAAACAGTAATGCATGGAACCATATAGCTAACTGCTTATTTAGATACACAATTTAATATTTTAGTTTTGTTGGTTTCAGGTCACTGTGCTAATTAATGGTATCCGCAGTAGCTGCAGTGGTGACTGTAGTTTCAGCTGGTCTAGCGCAGACACACCCAGCATTACAAACATAAGTCCCACTTCCGGATCCAACTCAGCTGGCACAACACTCACTATCACGGGCACCGGCTTCGATACGGTATGTTGGATGTGCACTTCCCTTCATGTACTCTAGGCAAAGGGATTAAGTGACAGCAATTCTGTGATGCTTCACCATGAACAAATTAGGAATATTGTTCTTTTTTTTTCAGAACTACATATGATGGTTTTCCTACTAGCTCTTCCTTCATTACAATCAAATTATTTTTAGAAAATTCACTATTTCATGGTGTAAATTCTAAGCAACGGTTTCCCCCGATGTGTATTGTGTGTGTATACAAGGTATAATTATTGATATCTGCATGTAATTGTTTCAGACCCTTGAGAACAATATAGTAACAATTGGTGGTGTGTCATGTGTTGTAACAACAGCCACTTCCACCCAAGTGGAATGCACTGTGGGCAAAGGTCCTGTGGGTGCACACAAGGTATGTTGTCAGGAGAGACAAGGTGGTTGAGGGTTATTGGGTGTAGACACTAGGCAGGTCAGCAGGTAAAAAGGTAGGTCAGTGTATAATGGCAAGCCATAAGGAACGGACAAGTTCAATAACTCTAACTCGATTGACCTAATTAGGCCATCGTTTCAAATGACATGCATGGCAAATAATATGATGCCTTATAAAACTCAACTCATAATTCTTAAAAGTTGACAATCTTTCCACAAGTGTCCATTTCATTGTTTGATAAAACAAAATATATATACGAATATGTTATGCAAAATAAGCACAATATAATAGGAATTATCACTGTGTACACCAAGCAGAGCAGGTAGCGCAATGCATATGTGTGAGATATCTATCAATTCATATTGCTCAGGAAAAGTATATTGGTCACAGTATATGAAATATTTTACAGATTGAGATGGTAGTTACTGGCAAAGGTGAAGCTGAACACGATAGTTCCACCAAAGAGTTTACTTACGAGCTTTCCACAAGTGGTATTAACCCATCATCAGGAAGTCTTGGAGGTAGACAAGTTATTATTCTAATATTTCATTATTATTAACCTATTTCTTGTATATAGTATACATGTCATTTGGTTTAAACATATTTCATTGAACAATATGTACAATTTGGATTAGGCAATAGCTAAATGTAATTTAATACTTTAATTAGTATGAGTGAACTATATGATCATAATCATATAGAATACAATTATCAACTAGGTTGGCTTAGAGCAAATTTTGGATGATGTAGCGAATGAACAGTTTGTTAGAAAGGACTACCGATCCTAATCTTCTAAGTATGCCCTGCGTAATGAATTAATTTGAACATTTTTTGGTTCATCTTTCTTTGTTCACAACACTATATTTTTAATTTCATTAACAGTTTCGCCAAACACCTGACCGAGGATCGCATCATACACTCGCAAGAGTTGGTGGCCCCCCTCATGAGTGTACGATGTGATCCTCAGTCATGATCGGAAGATTTGACCTGATATTGCGCAGGAAGAACATTCTGATATGCCAACAGGTGTTTGGCGAAACTGTTAATGAAATTAAAAATATAGTGTTGTGAACAAAGAAAGATGAACCAAAAACATTTTATATCAACGCAATGAACACATTCAAGAATAATTTGAACATATTCACGTTTCATATGATATGGCCTGTTTTTGTGATTGCTAGCAAATAACTTTGATATGTAAGAATGAACGGCAATTTCTCTCAAAACAATTGATGTATACTATGTAATTAACACAATATTATATTCAGGCGGCATATCCCTCACTATTAGTGGTAATGGTTTTGGAGTTGGCGTGACTGTTTCTGTTGGCGCAAAGAACTGCCCCATAACCAGCATGACCTATAATGAATTGGTTTGCACCATACCACTAGCGGTAGGAATTTGTCTTCAAACATGATATCATATGAACATTTTAAATGCTTTCTTCGGATTAGTTTAAATATGATTTTATTCGATTTTTTCTATTGCAAGATTTAATATGACATTATGATGACTGTGAACCAAAATTGCTCGGGCTTTGTCCTCATACGAGGATGTTGTAAGCCCTCACCAAGTTTTGACATATTATAAACCATGGTATTCCTAGATTCTACAATCTTTATGTATTGTTATTATTTGTAAACCTTTTGGTTGATGCTATAAACTTGCTAGTTTTATCCAGGATGAATTTGTTAAGGCTTTCATCCAATGTGCTTGACCCGCAGAGAAGAGGCGTCACATCAATGGGAAAATTTCACAGATTGTGCCTTAAAATAGTGAAAAGTGCCCTATGCTGGAGAATGTGATTTGGGCAGCTGAGAAAGTAATGGGCTGTTGTCTCATTTAAGTCCCCACAGTTACAGGCCAGTGAATCTCTGAAGTTTCTCGAGTAGAGATTCCCATTCAGATCTGCATTGTTGCACCTCAGTCTGGTGATTAATATGTCCACTTTCCTTTGGCTTTGATGCAGGTAAGGAGCAGGGTGGATTGCATGTGGTTGTATGCTTCTCTTGAAAGATTAGTGGTCTTTAATACCCTTAATATTGCTGGCCAAACTATTCCAATTGTTTATGGTTTTGTGGGAAGAAGCTTTTGTAGTAGAGATCGGTTCTGGCCAGAGGAGTACTGATGTTGAATGGAGAGCGTCTAGCGTGAGCTGTGGCATTACGTTGTTTGTGTACTGCTAGTTCCTCAAGGGGGCTTCTGCAATGATAATTCTGTGTGGTTGTACTAATCATGTCTTTTCTACAAACATCAAGAGGTACAAGTCCTGTTTCTTCATAAAGTTTGGTATGGCTGGTTCACTTTTTACATCCATTTATAATATGTGCGCCTTCAAGTTGCACGTGTTCTAAAGCATAGGCCTTCTGTTTTGTGCAATTATCACATATAGTGCACTCCAGATGAGGTCTTACATGAAAGATGTATAATCCTTTCAGACTATCGAAGTCGAGTTGTAGCATCTGCATATGTCTAGATGTTTCTTTCTTTCGGTGATCATACTTGAAGTTTAGAATTTCCATTCGCCATTTACATCAATACATTATATACCGAAATGCTGATGTGTTGGCACAAGATTTATTGCTTTCCACACAAATTTGATGTTAAGTTGACTGTGGACGATTTTTCTTGCTACCAGTAATTCTTCAGATTTGTTTGGATTAAAAATCATTTTCTAGGCCCCAATTCATGATAATGTTATAATAATTTTGCAGATTAGCCTCATTCTTCACTTCGTATCATCTCATAATTTTTTTAAACAATTTATATGTGTAGCAACTATTAATAACACCATTTTAGTGGTTTTAAGCATAAACCCATTTTAGCTTTATTGATATTTCAGAATGGTGCTGGAAATGTGGATGTCATTGTTAATCAAGGCAGTAGCCTAAAAAGGCGAAGACGTTCCACCACAACTGCTGGGCAGTTCAACTATGACAGTGGCATTACAGCAAGTTCTACATTAACACTCTCAGCCAGTCATGCATCTGTCCTGGGTAAAAATTGAAAATTGTATTTAACTTTCATTAATGCATATTAATGTAGATATCCTCAAATTATTCTTTAGGATAAATATCTTTACTTTTTGAAGTTAGTTTTAGGTATTATGGTTCCCTAAAATATTGCATTAAACATGGATGGTGTGCACATTATAGGCGGTACACTTGTGACTATTACTGGAACTGGGTTTGGCGCTCAAGCTTTTACTAGTAAACCAATAACTGTGGGGGACAAAGTTGCTCAAGTCTCCTCTTATACCAATACGAAAGTTGTTGCAACTTTACCAGCCCTAGCTGCAGGAACATACCCTCTTTTGTTCCAAGTTGATAGCAATGGACTTGCATATTTCAGGTAATATATATTTAAAAATTAGTGTCAACATATTTCTGGTTACACCTAAACAATATTTTAGCAAATAGTTTGATAAGTGCCTATGATTGATGTGAGTCTAAAGATAAAGACAAAGATTAGTATTTGGTAAAGATATATGAAATAAAAACATTGTACCATTCCATTTTGCAACATTTTTTATAATTGTAGTGCCGGTAATACGGTTGAGTACACTAGTAAAATCACACACATTAATCCGGATTTTGGCTCGCAAATGGGTGGAACTCAAGTGACAATTCAAGGACTAGGTTTCTCTAGTGACTGCAACGATATTGAAGTAAAGTTTGGAAACTCTGTGTGTCAACCAGTGACATGTTCTGATGATAAGATTGAATGTGAAAGTTCTTTTGGAGGAGCCACGCATTTGATCACTAATGATGGATCTCATACAAGTAAGTATAGGAATAGATGGAAGTATCTGTCGTCTTGGACAGAATTTCTACAAGAATTATCATTTACACATTGCAATATTTTTATCTTATCAATACTCGTCCACGATGAGTTCTAAATTTCAGTCACAAACACATATGTTTTGATAGCATTTGGGATCCAATCATAATTACTTTTCAGAATGCCTATATAAGCCTATGTGGACTCGATAGAAAATATTGTATGGTAACAGTCCATTGCCAATTTGCCCATTTCAGCATTAGGAGAAGGATATGCATGGAATTCACCAAATCTGCACGTTAAAGTTGGTGATCTTATTCACTGGAAGTGGACGACTCCAGCTTTAGTGACAGGCAGAACTTATAGAATAGAAGAGACTGCAGATGCTCTAGCAGAAAGTCTTAAAACTAATGGTTTTAAAAGTGGAGAAAAGAGTACCGCTAATGGTTTGTGACTTTCTGTTATTTGGGTCTACATCACAGGTGCTCGCATCAAGAGACTATACTATGCTAAACTTAGGGAGTTGAAAAGAGAATTTATTTAAAGAATGACCTTTCAAATTTATTTTTCTCAATTATATAGTCATAGGGCTAATAACAATTTAGTGTACTGATGCGACCGCCTATGGTCTACATATCTATTTGATGTATACCTCATTTACATTTTAAACAGTTTTTTCTCTAATGCTACACATACACATGATCGTTTTATGGTCCATATTTCATGATTGTTTTATGCTCTATATATAGGGGGGGAGGTGTTTATAAGCAGTCTAGAAATCCCATATCCCTCTTTTTTGGCCCTTTTTTCCCTTATCCCTCTTTTGGCCCTTTTTTCCCTTATCCCTCTTTTTGGAGATCCCTTATCCCTCTTTTTGGGGGGCCCTTTTCCCCTTATACCTCTTTTTTCAGCATTTTTCCCTTATCCCACTTCCTTATAACCCCCCCATATATCCCCATGTATCATGACTTGATATAAGTAGCTATTCTACAATGTTTATTACATAGGTGAATTCAAATATCATGTAACTGTCCCTGGCACTTACTACTACTGGAGTGGATGGACTGATGAGGATATGGACAAAACACTAAGAGGTTCATTCACAGTTGTGGATTATGCATCTACAACAGTCCCGATCACTGTGAAAGTGGGTGCTTTTGCCGCTACACATGAAGTTTCATCAGGTAATCTAAGTATTTTTAACATAGCATTGCCTGCTAGTTAAGTATGTCTTAGATAGCATCTGTCCATGATTATTTCATTTCATTCATCTTACAGGTGCATCTGCACTTCCTGACACCTCAAGCTGTGCCCCAATGTCTCTTCCTGGAGGATGTACAAAACCTACAGCCGATGATGCAACTCTGTTCCATTTCTCCTATCTTGACTGTGTCACACCAACAGTGTCTGGGTTCACACCTGCTACTGGAAACACACTTGATGACATTGTTATAACCGGTTAGTATGATAATGTGATCAGTCATAAAGAAAATACTAACAATAAAATAATGCTGTACATATTCTACATTATATACGTACTAGACCAACTAAACTGAGATATCACATCAGTTACAAGTTTATTCTTCTCTCTCTCTCTCTCTTTTCTATGGCAAGCAAGCTCCTACCACTATTCTGACATAGTCGAAGTCAGGTTTTTCAACCCTAAGCTTCCATTTGACTATGTCAAGTGGCCTTGACGGAACTCGAACTCACGACCCCAAGGTTGTGAGACCAGAATGATACCATCATCCCAAACAGCTTGGGGGTTGAAAAACTTGTCTTCAGCTATGTCAGAATAGTGGTAGGAGCTTGCTTGCCATAGAAAAGAGAGAGAGAGAAGAATATAATTGCATCCACAAGCAAAACTGGGGAAAACACATTAGAAAAAGTCACAATATTATATGTGTATTTGTGTTTCCCAATGTTTGTGACCTTAATTTACAATTTTCTCTCACATTTTTCTATCAAGCATATTCCTACCACGATAAACATAGCTGAAGACAGGTTTCATAATGCTAAGCTTCCATTTGTCTATATCAAGTGAACCTTGGCATCACAACCTTAGGTTTGTGTGTACAAGTCCCGTCACGACCACTTGATATAGTGAAATGGAAGCTTGGGGTTGTAAAACCTGTCTTCAGCTATATCTATTGAGGTAGAAATTTGCTTGGTAGAAAGATGTGTGAGAAAGAAGATTGAAAATGAATATTATACGTGGTATATTTGTTACTTGAATATAACATTATGGATTGGAATTTTTTATTCTATTATAATCAGGAACTGGGTTTTCAACGACTGATTGTCAAAATGAAGTTAAATTTGGAAACTATGACTGTGCTGTATCTGCTGCATCGGCAAAAGAACTGACATGTAAACTAGACACAAACAATGGTGGTCTGCCTGTTGGACAATCACTTCATCTTCAACCAAGATTGAACAATTTTGGCAATGGTCTAATTGGTATAACTGACAACACAGCAATAGGGTTCACACCTCTTTCATATATCGCTAATATAGATCCCGATAACGGCTCTACTAATGGTGGAACAAAAGTCACAATAAGTGGATCTGGTCTCTGCAGTAATTGTCCATCAAATGCCTGCAATGAAGATGCTGTGAAAGTTTATTTTGGCTCAGTTCAATGTGCAGTGACATGCGCTACATACTCAACAATTACATGCCTATCTGGTGCATCAAGTGAAGCTACAAATGATGTATCAGTCTATGTCAACAACCAAGGAGAAACGATTAACTCTCAGTGTGCATCAGGTGCATCATGTGAATTTGCCTATTCAACATCATCAACACCTACTGTAACAGCTATTTCAACGACTGTTATAAATGCTTCTAGTGAAGTTTTAACCATAAGTGGAACTGGATTTGGAAGTGTCACTGCAGATTTGAGTGCAATGATTGGTGATACCCCATGCACCATACAAACTGCAACTGACACTCAAGTAACCTGCGATGCAGGAAATCCAGTATTTGGCACTCAGGAATTTTCAATCTCATCTGGCTCAGGACTTGCTACTTTTACTCCAAGTACACTGAAAGACATCACAGTTACACCCTCAGTTACCAGCATAACACCTACATCGGGCAGTAAGTTGGGGGGATTATCAGTTACTATTGAAGGGTTTGGTTTTGGAACCAAAGCAGGCACAACTATAGTAATTGGAGGTTCTCCATGTGAGATTAAGACTGTTTCATCCACGCAAATAGTTTGCAAGACAGGCAGGCATAATGGTGGTACAGTCGATGCTGTGGTGACATCCGATGGCACTGAGTTTTCTCCTGCTGTCAGTTTTGAATACTCAGATGCTGCTACTCCAACATTAACATCGGTGGCACCGACTAGTGGGGTAGCAGGAGAAACCATTACATTATCAGGTAAAAAGATGACATAATGACATAATATGTAATTTATATCGTTGTCGGGTATATATATAATAATATATAAGTGTTATATTCTGTTTTGAAATCTGCACATTATAACGTATTTCATCCATACAATGTAGGAACAAATTTGGGGTCATTAACGTCAGAATTGAAGGTGTTTGTTGGTTATGCGGAGTGTACAGTTGATAGTGCAAGTGACACAAGTGCCACCTGTGCCCTTGGTGCACATTATGCAGGAGAACAGAATGTCAGTGCTGAAGTTGAGAGTAAAGGTGCTGCTGAAAGTTCAGTGACATTTACTTATACATTAGAGATTACATCCGTCACACCTGCAACAGGTAAAATTATTATAATTGAAGAGTAGTTATTCTTGATATAACTGTTATATTTTAATACTCTCATGTTTTAGTATTAATCAAAAGTCTAAAACTGAAATCTAATATGTAAGCATTAGAGGTACATTGTATACAAATACCTAATGACATTAACCTACACTTGGTTAGTAGTTATTTACACTATACACTTTAATTTCAAATCATATACATGTAATATTGTACCTTTTCCAATAAAATTAAAATATCAAAGAAAGCAACAAATGGAGTGTCTGCCCTCAATTTATTTTTATACTCGCTCAGCAGCAAGTGTTAAACTTTGTTATACAGTTCATTCTTTTCTTTTTTCATTCCAGGAAGTATGGCTGGTGGCCAAAAAATTACAATTGAAGGCAAAGGTTTTGACCCAGCATCTACAATAACAGTTGATGACAGTCCATGTTCTATTGTTGATGCTGTTACTGCCACTACATTGCAGTGTATTACACCTGCCAACAGTGCATCAGGGACGAAACAAGTTGATATTAAAGTATGCATTACTATAAGTATTATTTTATACATTTTGTTAAAGTAAGAATACTCAGAATTTCCAGCACATCATCGCCAGAAAAATTCATCTTAATAATATAAACCTGTCAGTCTTTTCACTAAATATTGCTGTTGACTATGACTTTAAAAACAAGACACAAAGGGTCCACTCAAATTTACATACTTATCAAAATTTGCTTAATGGAAAAATGAATCAAATCGAATTGCTTGGATTTTGCAGGTGGTGGTAGAAAATGGAGTAGAATACATCAAAGCAGCTGCCTACACGTATGACGAGAGCCTCACTCCTGAAGTGACTGGAGTGAATCCAGCTCGTGGTGGAACTGGAGGAGGCACAACTCTCACTATCACAGGATCAGGCTTTGGGTAGGAGCATAATATATATCTCTGGCATATCTCATATGTAGCAGAAATCTTAAAGTTATACAATTTGATGACTTGTGAAGCATGAATCATTTTAATTTTCAGAACGGATAAATCTAAAGTTTCAGTTAAAATAGCTGGCAAAGAGTGTACTGTTAATTCTGTGTCAGATACTGAAATTGAATGTGACACAAGCCCTTGCTCTCCGTCGATAAAGACAAAGGTTGAAGTTGAGATTGATGGAAATGGAATTGCAAAACAAGTAATATTTCTATTTTTCATTACTACGACTAAAACATTTATTTCAAAGGAACGTTTACTACAGCGCAGTTATGCTAGCTTATGCTACCATTTATTTTGCCACCATTGTTCTAGCCTTAAAGTTACAATAACAGTATGACATAAAATAGTTCCATTCTAAGATTGGTAATGATATTTTTCAGACTAATGCTGACTTTGAGTACATTGATCTGTGGTCATCCAAGTTTACCTGGGGTGGCACTGATGAAGGTGTCCCTCAAGATGGTGATTTTGTTGTCATTCCGGAAACAATGACAGTACTTCTTGATATAAATAGCCCTAAACTAGAAATGCTGCTCATTCAAGGTACAGTGTATGTATTATGATATAACCCAACCTAATGTGCATGATTATACTGTGAAAGAAGTGACTCTGATTACGCCCATGTTAGTAGTTAGGAGTTAATAAGTCGTAGATACAGTGGTATCACACATGTGCCCCGATGACTGCTACGTAAATAGTCGGTAGTAGTAGGCTGTGATTGATGACTAAGGCTGCAAGGCTAGTAGGCTAATAATAGTATCAAGGCGGGAAAGTGCTATTGCGTAAGATTGATACCGCTTCAAACTGAAATGTGTGTACATCGTCAAGGGAGAGTAGTTCAGTGTTTAGAACGTCCGCCCATGACATATGACTTGTCTGAATCATGGATGGGAGACCGTGAGTTCGATTCCACGATCTTCCAAATAACTTTACATAGACTACCCGATCAGATTATTTCACAACACACCATAAAACATTGATGCACTATTTCTTTCAATTGTCCTCAACCCAACATCACTTTACCTTGTAAGGTCATGTTATTTTACCAACATGCATAATCACAGATGTGATCTTTGTACAAATTAAACTACATTCAATAGCATAAAAGCATAAGATATTTAAGATATTTGGCACTCTTGTAATGTAGGTGGAAAACTTATATTTGATGAGAAAGATGTGGAATTGCAGTCAAAATATATCCTCATTGTTAATGGAGGAACCTTGCAGGTGAGTAAATTGTGACACTATCCATACTACTGATTTTAAAGTGAAGAAAATTAAGTCAAGTTACTAATTGTCATAGAAATTTCCGAATAATTACTTACACTTCCTAGGCAAACCCACTAAAATACATTTTTTGTATGTAAACAATTTTAGGTTGGAACAGAAACTGCACCCTTTCAAAACAAAGGTATCATTACCCTTCTTGGCCATCCACGAACCAAAGAATTACCTATCTATGGAGCTAAGAACATAGCGGTCAGAGAAGGAACTTTGGATCTACATGGTATTTTAGATTAGACTTAGGACATTCAAGATTTGAAAAAGTCTCAATGATAAGCTTGTATTATAGTCTCATGTTTTATAAACGTATAGGCAAACCGCATGAAGTAACATGGACGTTATTGGCATCAACTGCAAACTCTGGCACAAACACCCTAGTATTGAAACATGCTGTTGATTGGAGTGTTGGAGATGAAATTGTTATTGCAACAACTGGACTTAGACACAGTCAATCTGAAAATGAAAAGGCTATTATAAGTGCTGTGTCGGGGGATGGATTCACTCTTACTCTAGAGGTAAATTTTAGTGGGGAAAGGTCTATGTCACAGTCTACGACAACTTTATTTCAACTTTATTCCAAGTATGGGATGGAAATGCAAGTACGCCTAATGGTAGTATGAATTCTTAGAATGTGTTTGGTGATAAAAGTATTGCATAACCTTGAATTTGGGAATGTTAACAAAGCATGCATTTGAATATTTTCGTACATGCGTAATTCATAGTTTTAAAAATAAACTCAGTATGAGATTTTTTTTCAAGCTGAGTGATCAACTTGTAAAACAAATAAACAATTTACAGGCTAATCTCAAGAATACACATCTTGGAGAAACATTAACAGCTAATGGAGTTACTCTCGAAGCTAGAGCAGAAGTGGGGCTTCTCACACGTAATGTGATGGTTAGAGGATCTGACAATGTAGAATGGCACGATAAAATTGAAGCTTGTGAAGCTGGTTTTAATACAGGTTTGCATAATTTTTGATAAGATGTTTAAGAAAGATTTCAACTATGTGCCATTTGAAAATGATTGATAATTAATTATTACTAGCTTATACCCGTGGGGTCAAAGAGTCATGCTGAGAATCACATTGAATCAATCCAGTTTCATAATCGTTTAAATAGATCACAACTACGTCATGGTAAGATCGATTAACTTGGCATCTAAAACTAAAATGTAAGGGAGGAAGTGTTAGTGTCTATGTAAATGGGAACACAATGCCCTCCGTGGACATAGAAAAAAGACATATTTGGTGAGTGTATAAATATGATGTTTTGAAGCATTTTATCTTCAAGTACCCTTGTCTTGACGACACTTGCCCACGTCCTGACAGCACCAGCACCCATCCTGAAAGCATTCTGACAGCATCCCCATACACACAACATCCAAGATCAAGCCAAACCGTCATTCCTTGAAAGGCAGTAATTTGACTATGTAAACGTGGCAGGGTGACCATCCTCTGTAATAGCCACTGAAATTCAAAGGTATTGTGATTTGCCCCCAACGTTGGCCACTCAACCACTGGTCTACACCATCCACTCCCACCCAGACACATAATGATAAGAAATTACTAATCTTGCAAGCATCTATAATAAGGATTACGATACCGTGACTACAGTAACAGTCACCCCAAGTACATGCTTGTAAAAGCAGGTCTCACCAAGTAATGTTAGTCACAGCTGAGGTAGGAAATGTTCATGTTTTATGTAAATGAGAACATAATGCTCTCCGTGGACATAGGAAAGGGATTTACAGCAGTCTTTTTTTTCCTCAGCACCCACCCTTGTGCAAACCACGGCCATGTGTGATACTATGCAACATTGACTCTGACCAATTTCACAAATACGTAATATTGTCACTTCATTGCAATGACAACTTAGCAAAATATATCTTATGTCTGAACTAAACAGTTGCCCATCCCCCACCTACACCCCACTACTCAACAACAATTATTACATAGCACGGGTCTACACTATTTGCACTGTCATGTCATCCCACGCCTCATCTTGACAGCACGCCCCTCCCTTTGCTGAAACACCACTGTCCTAACAAAGCCCATTCCACAATCTGACACCCGACCCTCACCGCCCTGTCCTGATAATACCTGCCCACATTCCCCATCCCCACAACAAATATTGCATAGCACGGGTATACACCATCCACTCCCACATATCGTCCTGACAGCACCCACCCTTGTCCTAAAAAGCTCAGCCCCCAATCTGACACCAATCGCCAAGTCCTGATAGCATGCTTCCCATCCTAACAGCTTCCAAGTATCAACTATGATATGGAGACCGTGTGGTTGGGAACAACCATTAAGACTGAAGGTAAATTGAGAAAGGGGAGTTTTATACCACAGTTTATAATCTTTTCTAATGAGCAAGAAGTCAAGCAACTGACCAAGCTATGAATTTCTGAGCGTGTATGTAGTATACTTGGCGCAGATTAAGAACTACCTGGATTGACTGCAACTTGCAGATCATATGAGCATTCCTCAAGTAAGTCAATGATCACTGCAAATGCACTTGGCATCTAATGTGCAAAAGCTCTGGGATGAAAAATTAGTGTCTATGGCAATGGGAACATAATGCTCTCCATGGCATAGATATTCTCACACACTTCAGTAGAACATCCCTATTAAGACTGCCCAAGGACTGGTGTCAAGTGGTTTAATATAGAGGTGGTCTCTTTAGGGATGTTTGCAATGGTCTTTTTTATGAAGACTTGGGAATGTTATAAATCATCTTATAATAGAGGTGGTATATTTATAGAGGTGGTCTTGATTAAAGGTTCTAATGTACACATAGCCCACTTGGCAACGTGGTGCTAATCCCTATAGTATTTGATCCGATGTGTGACGCCTTTGGCGTCTTTATGACATCACACTACTCCACATGACGCTGTCATGGCTGCCGCTGTCTGCTATTTTTGTTATAAGACCGTTAATTAACAACCATCAGGGCCATCTTGACGATGAAAAACATATTCGTGCAAAACTACACAGTACCATGAACGATCTCCTGTAGTTGGATGGCGTCCAGCTAGTCAGGTTAAAGAGGAGATAGCCGAACAAAGTCCAAAAATTAGCGTATTAATATATAGGATGATTTCATAGTATCTGTGTAATTTACTGCTACGAGTTATATCCAATATTAAACAAAAATAATCTTAAAATTTATCAAAATTCCGAGCTCATAGACTCCTCATCAAAAATTTTGAATTATTGATCAGGAGTCTATGAGCTCAGAATTTAGATAAATTACAAAGTTATTTTTGTTTAATTTTGGATATAACTAGTAGCAGTAAATTACACAGATACATGTACCACGAACCCCTATGCTACATACCTAATCAACAGAACACTTGATTATGATTTCAATAAGATTACCAGTAATAAGCAAATGCAATGATAATACATTCTACTTAATATAAGATGAACTTTGCGTCAGTATTCTACAACTTATTTATCACTTATAATACCGGGGTATCAATTTTTAGTTTTGCTCTTTATATTTGCCTTATTATGATCATTAGGTGAATTTGCAACACAGACATGCTTTCAAGGACGTTTCGGTGAAGAGATTGGATCAGACCAATATGGTGCGCAAATCATCATGCATGCACCAAGGTATGATGAAAACCTTGTTGTTGGAAGGATTGAAAATGTAGAATTAAATTATGTTGGTCAGGCGTTTAGACTTGGAAGATATGCGATCCACTTTCATTTAAATGGAAACATGTCAGGCTCATATGTGAAAGGATGTGCTATCCACAAGAGCTTCAATAGAGCTGTCAATATTCATGGAACTCACAATGTCCTCATTGAACGGAATGTTGCGTTTGATATAATGGGTGGTGCCTTCTTCATGGAAGATGGAGTTGAGACAGGTAAACACTGTTAACAAGTTTTCTTTCCAACATGATGATAAATGTTCATACTAGACATTATTGTTTTCATATATTGTAGGCAATATCTTCCAATACAATTTGGCTGTATTTGTCAAGCAAACTACAAGCCTGCAGAATGATGATATTACGCCAGCTGCTTTCTGGGTAACAAACCCCAATAACATATTGAGACACAACCATGCTGCTGGAGGCACTCATTTTGGATTTTGGTATCGCATGCATGAACACCCAGATGCCGCAAGCTTTGATCCTAAAATCTGTCCAAGAAAGGTATAAAGTCTCTTTTAAAAATGCTTATTGATGTTTAGTTTAACTTTCGTCCAACAAATAAATGTCGTTTTAGCATGTATAATTGTCTCACGACTACTAGTATGTGTTAAAACAAATCATGCAGCCTCGATGCCACTGGTTCTTGCACTGTATTACCACACACGTATAGATTTGGTTTGAAAATGTTTTGAACAATATGTTACGAATATGTAAAATAATGGGCACTTTTGTTATACTAGGTCCCACTGGGAGAGTTTCTCAACAACACCGTACATTCACAAGGCTGGTTTGGTGTTTGGGTGTTCCAAGAGTGGAATCCTTCAGTGACTGGGGCTTGTGGAGATACAGATCCCATGCCTGCTATTTTTAATGGACTCACAACTTGGAATTGTGAAAAAGGTAAGTATTAAAATATTAATGCTATGACAAATGTATGACAACGATTTATTAGGAAAAGTGGATATGAAAAAAGATATATTCAATATATTTAAAAAAATATATTATATGATATTTTCTACTGACACCATTGTAATGTTTAGGTTTTGAAAGTGTCATCACAGGATCAATACACGTAATAAATAGTCTGTTTGCAAACAATGAAAAAGCTGGTATCGAAATCAAAGCATTGGATATGGTTGTGCCTTTCGTTGATGACAAGACAAGCCTAATAAAAGACACCACAATCATTTCGCATTTTGAAGGTTTGTCAGAAAATTGTAGAATCGTATTAATAATGCTACATTTGTTATGATCAAATGTTTTTTAAATTCTACTTTAGATGCCAATGCATTGACATGATTTGATTGTATGCTTGTAGGAAACCATCTTGCAAACCCTAAAACAGCACTTGCAATTGTTCTGCCCTTATCAAGAGGCCAGGTTGTTAGGAATGTCAAGTTCATCAATTTTAACCAACCAGGAACAGCTGCATTTGGAATAGCTAAAATTGATGTAGGTTTTATACATTCTGCTTTTCATTTTCATATTTTGTGAGTGTCAAGAATTATCATTTTTTTATCCTAATACGTTTTAGGGAACCTCAGGACCCTTTAATGGTGGATTCCGTTATGTGTCATCTGGATTGACATTTGAAAATTCTCCAAATAGAGTGTTTTTTAAATGGGAAAACGAAGCCGTGTATGATGATGAAGGTGAAATTTGTGGAGATTCTATTCAACTATTCTATACTATGGATATATAAAGATTCACTTGTGAATTCACATGTTATAAAGTGTTGATAACCAGCTTTGATGTTTACTGTTTAATTTTGGAACTGTTATTAATTATTGACAAGGAATCAAGAACAATGAATTAACAATGAACTGTAATTTTAGATGGATCTCTAGTTGGAACAAGTACTGCTAGTAAAGTCATTGCTGCTACTGGTGCCCAGCCATCTTCTTGCACTGCAGACACCAATAATTACTTTAGCGTCAATACTGAGGTCCCTGGAGCGATTTGTCCTGGAACTATTAACTTTCATAGGTTGACATACATAATCATTAGTACCAATAAGAATGTTCCCTTGATTTGTTTACTATATGTTGCTAGTATTTATGTATTTCAATGTAAATTTGATATAAGTTCTTATTAAAACGTGGTATATGGTCCATTGCACGAAGTGGATTATTAGTGGGTTAATTGCTATTACAATTAGGTGGAAAACCCACAGCAACAGATCGCCACCGTATGGCAAATCTGCCGTACGGCGATCATAAACCCACAGTTTTATATTTGCCGTGTGCCTGCCATACGGCTGTGGAATTAGCACATCTCATTTCTTGATTTGGCGTAAGGCTCCGTTTGATAACAATGCATCAGTATGGGTTTTGCCCAATAGAAAAGTCATTAAAGTGATCCACACGAAAGCATACGACACCATACATCTCGATCGTGTCAATTGCCCTCCCTAGGCGATTGATTGAGAATTCTGTCATATGGCATCCGTCCGCTGACGTATGGCAGAATTTCACTGTGGATTTAACCCTTTGTAAAATGCATTGGAGCAATCGGCACGAATTTTTTACACGCCGTACGGCAGCTGACATACATTGCTATGGGTTAAATTGCCCCTTACACTTCTTGCTTTTGTACAGATTTTCATGGAATAAGTTCAAGCCACAGTCACTTGAGGGCCAGGATGTTTACTTTGAAAATGAGTTTGGAGTTACCATTGCAAAGTAAATTTTCTTATAATTATCGTGTTTAATAAGATTGTTAAATGGTTTAAACTCTATGGTTGTATTAACTAAGTAAGAATCTAATTCATTATTTAAAGAAAGATATACAGTCATGTTTCATAGATGATGCATTGTAACAATAATAACAAAAGTCTCAAATTATGAGATTATATATAACCTGTAAGGGTCTTTACTAGCCCTTTCGTGCACCATGTATATACAAAATCTTTATATGTGTATTTTTTTTTAGATACAATAAGAAGCGTATGACACATAAAATGGGATGGCATGTTCTTCTTGCTTCTGGTTATGCTTATAACATGAGATACGATCATGGTTACCATATCACAAACCAGACTTTTGATGGAATCTTTTATGACCTCAGAGTGAGTTAACAAAATCTGAAGACCCATTTTATGACATTACAACATGCAGCAACATCTGAATTTCCTTGTCAAAATCATGCCATTTGTTTCACATAATGAAGAACATGGTTTGAAATTCTATTTCAGCCATCAGATTTTCTGGTGATGCAACAAAATTTTACTGACAGTCCGAATATGATAAAAATAACAGGCGAAGATCGACCCGAATCTGAGACCACCGTAAATGATTGTACCAGTCATGCCAATGGGGATTGGTCTTATGAAAAAGAAAATAAACTTGTGCACTATGCTAGTAAGTAATTTTAATGACAAATTATCACTTTTAGTTACCTTTACCTTGGAAATATTATGATGCTGTAAGTACCGAACATCAAGCACAATCTGCATTGATTGAAATATCTTAATCACGTGACATATATATCTTTAATGCTGAACATTACTTCAGAGTTTGGGGAAATTAACATTTACACGTAAATAGTCTAGCAAATACTTCAATAATTCCAATTGGTCAGGCTGTTCAGATACACTCACTGCAAGGCAATTTTTGTATTCACTGAAACTTAATTGGTAGAATTTAGTTCTTCATTAGAGTACTCCGTACTGCAAGACTTTTAGTGATGCATAAGCGCATTTCACGTGTACATATTCGTTGTACAGATTCACATGTAATGCAGTTGGTGGAAATAATCCTGGGTTTTTTCTTAGCACACATCACTTGTACCAAATAAAAGATGCAACTTATAAAAGTAATTTGATACAGTGAAAGACTTTTAATGGGATTGAGATATATGTAATCTCATCCATTTTTTTGTAGTTTGCCCTAAATCAGGAGAGGCTAGTGTTGACCGACCAATAATGCTTCGTGTTTTACGCTGTTTTTATGAGAATTGTGCACAACCAGTAGGAGGAGAGCAAATTTCCATGAATTCATCAAGGTAAGCTGAATTCAAATGTTGTAGGTATGATGGTGAGTGGAAAAAAAAACGTCCATGTGATAATGGCTTATAAGTAAGTGGTTAGTGGGAAATGTGAAAAACAGGTGGCTAGTGAAACATCAGTCAATTAAGTGAATACATATCCCCATTTATTTTGGTACAAACAAGACTGAAGATTCATGCCTCTAAACTAATGTGTAAAACATTTTGCTCGACATACAACAAACTGTTTTAATGAGGACAATGAAAAAAAAAAAAATCTTTAGTGGAAAATTAGTTTTTAAAAATTCTTGATTATTTTTGCTCCAGGCCCTCTGATGCAGTAAAATGGTCTGATTATGCAGCATGGAATGCAGGCAATGAACCAAGCAGCTCTGATGATGTAGTAATTCCGAAAGGTAGGATATCTGCCAGTCATCTCCTTTTCCTTGAGGCGTTGATATTTAAGTGCACTGATCTTCATCGTTATAAACATAAATAAACATAATTAAATTTGATACACATTAATTTGAATCAATGTGTCATAAAAACATTTCAAAATAATGTAGGAAAGTGGGTAGTTTTGGATACTGAAGATATAACAGTCGACAAACTTACGGTTGAAGGAGTGTTAGAATTTGAATATATGGCCAAACCATCATCAGAGAGACGCAAAAGAGCTGCTGAAGAAGAATACTATAATTTTGTCCTTCGTGCAAATCATCTGATTATTGCAGGTTAGGGAAATATTTTATACATTTGTACATCAGGTATAAGCTGAAGCCATTCAAAATAATTTTGATTATATAGTGACCCTCTATCTTTTCTTTCAGTATCACCGTCTATTATCAGTTATGTGGTGGAAAAAAAGTATATTACCTTCATAGATATACCTTATAGTGTTGAATTTTTGCGATATATGTCAACCATTTTGGTGGTCTGAAGGGTCTATTTTCATTATTTTGATATGCGTTGAAGTAGTATGCAAAGTTGTGCTCAATATACATTCTCTCAGCCCCCCAAATCAGCTCATTAGTCATATAGACTCATAAAGTCTAAATATGTAATAAATCAAGCCGTAATACTGTTACTGACAGTACAAGTAATGTACAATCCTCTTTTCATGATGATTGGTCATGCGAGTTGCAAATCTAAAATCTAAAATGTGTTTTTTAACTCTCAAAAAGGTGGTTCGCGATTGATGATTGGTACTGAAGATGAGCCATTTAAAGGAACTGCTGAGATTCGGCTTCTTGGAAATCACAGATCATCAGAGTATCCAGTCCAGGGAGGCGCAAATGTGGGTGCCAAGGCTATCGGTGTGTTTGGTCATCTTGATATGCATGGAATACCACGTAGTGTGGCATGGACACAGCTGACAGATCCCATTGCTGTTGGAGATACAAGTTTGAAAGTAAAGGTTGCAGTAGATTGGGTGGCTGGTGATCAGATTGTTGTGGCCAGCACAAGCTTCAATGGATCTGAAACAGAAAAACGAACGGTTACTGCAGTCTCTGATGATAAACTCACTATTACAGTTGATTCTGGATTTGCTTTCAAACATTTAGGTAAATATTTTATATTGTACATTATGTGTTTATTTTAGTTGTGCAATATTTCTATTTTGATTGCTGTAAATTAGTTTTTTTTCTATTGATGTATTATTTGTGTGTATGCACTTCACAAGTCGCCACAGAGACAGTGGATGGCAAAGACTTTTTGATGGCAGCAGAAGTTGGACTTTTGACCAGAAATATAAAGATTATAGGTGAATCGTACAGTTCTCAAGACACTGAATCTTTTGGAGCTAGAGTGCTCGTTGCATCTTTTACTGATCTAGATGGTGACTCATACACAGGTTTGTTTATTGATTCATTATAATTGATAATTACGATGGAGTATGAAAACCAAAAAGACATGTATGAGGTTCTTATTGGGTGCTTAGGTCTGCAAAAAAGGCTACATTGTATTTATGATATCGATGCTCTTAGTGAGTGGGGGTTAACGTGTTTCATTCGAGGCAGGTTTTTGTTGCTGTTCATGTATAGACAAAACGATTGCCACAACAATTATATACATTATCCAACCATACGATTTTCTAAAGATTTGCATGGAATGTCCTCAACAACGGAAGTGTGAGCAACGGAAAACCTGAAAAACTGAAACTTTTGTCATGCATTGCCTAATAAGTAATAAGTAAGTACATTATGGAGTAAACAACGGAAACTGTCTACAATGGAAGGATTTGTGACTGCAAAATTGGGTTCAGTTGTTGAGGACATTCACTGTATTACTGATAATTACTTATATGAGATATTACTGCAGGTTTGCAATTTAAGAATATGACTTTTAAAGCCTTACCGGTATAATGCTATATATATACTGTTTCTAGTTGATAGTTTTAATGTGATAAATATATTTTCTGCAGGTTCTGCCAGAGTGAAAGATGTAGAGTTTGTAAGAACAGGTCAGGAAGGATATACAGAGTCTTATGACCCAAGGCATTCTATTGCATTTATGGATGTTGGTGATGCAAATTCAGAACAGTCTCCTAAAAGCTATGTGAAGGACTGTACTTTCCACGAAGGTTATGGATCTGCTATCGGAGTCTATGGATCTACAAATAACTTCACTGTTGAGAACAATGTCATTCACAGAACAGTGGGATCAGGTAAATTGGTATCAGAATGTCTTCAATCATTTATTAAAACATTCACCGTATGTCTTTCCTTTCAAAGGACAAACATCAATGTCTTAAATTGTTTATTAAAACATTTACCGCATGTCTTTCCTTTCAAAGGACAAACATCACTCAGTCATTTTATGAGATTAACTGTTAATTCCTATAATAATATTAGGTTCCAACAGTATCCCACAATAAAATATGTTTTACTTAACATTTCTTTGATTTGATAGCTGTGATAGATTGGGGAACTGCCACTTTCATGAAGAACAATCTGGTGCTTGAAGTTCTGCATCCAGGCACATACATGGATAGGAATAACCTACAAGTAGGCCAAATAGAATTTTAAGTATCATATACATATACATATTATTGAAACAGGGAGCTGAAATAATGTATGATAGTGTCTTGTGTGAAAATTGTCCATGAGATAATCTCCACATAACTTGAACAGATATATACAAGAATTTTAAGATACCAACAGAAACCATTGGGACTCACATTTTGGCAAGACTTTCACTCTTATCGCAAGAGCTTCTTCAGGCCGAATGACAGTCCTTAGTGGGTCAGCCGCCATGGCGGTCACATGACAGCAGTGGCAGGAAAATGGGAGGCAGGTCGTAGACGGTGTCTCAGTTCATCTCAGGGCGCTGTACACGGATTTTACAGCTTCCCTGATCTTTCTACGGATTTCAACACCATTAAATCCATGTTGCCCACTCCAAAGGACAAGTCTTCGGATGACTCGAAATGTGGTATTATATACGAAGTACAGTGTCCACAGTGCCGGTATACTTATGTCGGTGAGACCGAAAGAAAGTTAAGTACTCGTATCAAAGAGCACCTGAACCCCAAGAGAGTGCCCACCGCTGTAGGTGACCCAATTAGAGACACGGGCCATACCATCAGGCCCAGAGACTTCAAAATTGTGGCGCGTGAGGACTTAGAATTCCGTAGAAAGATCAGGGAAGCCGTGGAAATCCGTGTACGGTGCCCTGAGATGAACCGAGACACCGGCTATGACCTGCCCCTCGTTTTCCTGCCACTGCTGTCATGTGACTGCCGCCGCCATGGCGGTCACATGACCAGCTAAGGACTGTCATTCGGCCTGAAGAAGCTCTTGCGATAAGAGTGAAAGTCTCGCCAAAATGTGAGTCCCAATGGTTTCTGTTGGTATCTTAAAATTCTTGTATATATCATGAATGAAGAAACCCAAGATGAGAGAAGTGTTCATTCTTTGAACTTGAACAGAGTTAACTTATCATCCCTCTTTTTTAGAAATATGTCTGTTACGGATGTTAACTAAGACTTTTGAAGTGATGATTTGAAGAATATGCTCCTGTTTTGAGAATAAATGGATGCCGAGTAGCAATCCATGTTATTTTAGTACAAATATCAAGAGAAGTAAGAGCAGAGAGTAGGACATGAAAGTAATAGTTACAACTTTCAAAAATACTCTTGCACCGGAACCTTATGTTTTGTATAATAAGATATCAATGAAACGTTCAATAGCTGCTCAATTAAGAGCAGGCATTTTCACCTCTACACATAGAAACTGGACGATTTAGAAATATTGAAGTTGAAGACCGTACATGTGCCTTATGTCAAAATAATGAAATTGAGGATGAATACCATTTTGTATTTCAATGTAATCAATATAATGTAATCAGAGCTGCTTTCCTAAGAAACATCACAAATGTAAATTCTGACTTTGAGACTCTGCCTAAAAATGAGAAATTAGCATATCTTTTTTCAGTGTCTTGCCATAAAAGCACTGCAAAATTCCTAAATGAATGTTTTATTAATCTTCGTAAACAAAAAATGTACGAATTGTAAAATTTATATTGCTTGATGTACTGTTGTATATATATATATAATATATATATATAATATATATATATATATAATTTAAAATTCATTTTTATATTAGTCAAAATTATCATAATGTAACAGTTGTATAAGCACTTATTAAGGTGACTCTGTAGGCCAAATGTGGCCGGGTCCAAATTAATTTTGATATTGTTATTGATGTATATGGGATGTTATTATTTGGACATTGTCACTATAATAAACTAGATCAAAAGTGTTCAAAGAACACTGCGTCGCTAGAACGATGTTGACTTATGGGCAATTAAGATGTATACTGAAATGATGTATACTTTACAATCAAGAAATGAATAATTTGAGGAGAAAACATCAGAATGAATGAAAATCAATATACCCAGGCAAAAGATATTTGTGTTGCAATACAATAGTACTGTTTGAATAACAGATACTAATCAATATCAGTTTCAAACCCAATAATCAATATTTGCTGCTTGGGTTGGAATATGGATTTTTCTTGGTGCCTTAATTGCATTGAATATCAGTAAGAATATCATGAATGGGCTTCTAGAAACCACAGTTTAATTGGCAGATTGCCCAAAATCGAATCACTTCGGTGTCGGCTCAAACCTCATAGTTGTGTAAAGTTTGAACGAAATCGGTTCATCGGTACGCCCGCTAGCTTGTCCGGAGACATACATAGTTAGTTAGTTACATAGTTAGTTACAAACGAACCAAACACAATGCTTGCTTCAGCAGCTGAGCTGAAGCGACGCAATAAACTAAACTAAACTACAATGGAAAATATGACTTTATTGTGTGGATTTGTTAAACAGTTGAAACACTTATCCTTATAGTCTACTATAAGTAATCAACATTGCCCAAAAAATGAACATACAGCTTTAGTGAATACATTTAAATTGTTTAAATTATTTATGTTATGACACATTTATAAATCCCAACTTTGAACAGCAATTGGGTGAGCTTGATTCTTTTGGCTGTACGTCTCCTGACATCTTACAATCATATAACATTATATCAATACACATAAATACTTACACACTATTTTTTACTTGGTTTCAGAACTTGTGGGAGTCTGGGTTTGACTTGTTCTATTCCACAAATCCCATTCTTGAAGACAACGTTGTGGCTGGAACAGAGCGTGCTGCATACCACGTGGATGGACAAGCTTGTGAAACCAGCAAGAAATGGTCCAATAACCAGGGTCATTCCGGTATGAAAACACAATATATAGTTCTTTATTTGACATTTATTTGTGGACTCGTTAAGTAGGCCAAATACTTGCATCCATAAAAAAATAATTTATTTAGTGGTAAGAGATTTGTCTAAGGCAGAAAACCCACAGCAACCCACGAGGCGATTATAAACCCTAAATGCATTATCATATAAGTTGCCGTACGCCTTTTTTAAAGGCTCTGCTTGATACATATTTGATACTTGTTAAATACCTGTGCATCAGTATGGGTTTTGCCCAACAGAAAACTCTATCAAGCAAATGACACGTTGCCGTACGGCACTCGTACAGCACCCGTGTCAATTGCCACCCCAGGCGATCGGCTCCGCATGGTAGCATTTCACTGTGGGTTTAACCGCATTCAAAATACATTGGAGCCATTGGCACAAATTTTTTGTTCACCGTATGGGAGCTGCCGTATGGCACTATGGGTTTTGCCACTTATCTTTATTCAGTGTCTATACTTACAGGTCTTTTGGGTGTGATTTTGCTACCAGATACAGCAGATGGAGTAGATCCATGTACACTCATCACAGGCTTCACACTGTGGAAGTTTTATGATACAGCTGTGTATGTCCAGACAAAATACGATGTTGTAGTGGACAGCAATGTATTAATCAGCAATGGTTTTGGTCTGTATCCTCATATCTATACACCAAGTCCTACTGGACATGCATTTGCAGATCGCAAATTCACAGTCTCAAATAATGTGTTTGTTGGCAACAGTGAAGTTGAGGACTGTACAGACACTTTAGATACAAGTGATCCCAATATGGTGACCGGAGGAACAGGACGAGGCATCAGACATGGCAAAGATGGAAAAGTTAGCAAGAGTTTAAGCTTTTATTGTACATTTATTTGCTACAAACACAATAACATACACTTCCAAATATCATCCACAACACTCAAACACCCACACCTAAAATAGTAATAAAGTTTATTTCATTTCTTTCTTTTAAAATGCTTATTATATTTTACAAAGTTAATGATTGAAGCAATCTAGTTATTACATTAGGGGATTCTTTCTCCAAGTCTCTATGGCTGTATCACATAGCCTCTGCTGGGTCTCAAACCCTGGGCCTCTAATGGCAATACTTGCATCAAAGTCAATTACTTCCAATATATCAATCTATTTTAAGCATGTATTGTTATAGATTGGTCTTGTCTGGCCTACATTTTCCGGAGCTCATAACAAGGCTGGAAAGACAGGATTTCCTTTCATAAACATTATGAGCTACAATGCTATCAGAGGAATTATGATTATGACAGGTACATACGTGTAACAAAGTATTTCTAATCTGAGCTATATCCATCTGTGCTTAATTACAGTGTCTGTTATTGGTTTAATATAAAAAAATTAATTACAAATTGATAAACTTGTGTAAACTCAAATTGTTGAGTCTTCTTGGTGCATTTTAATATAATGTATCATCATGCAGGTAACACATTTGCCAACTTTGGAAATGGGAAATGTTCCGACAGTAATGATGTTGCACTCAGCGGATGTCCTAAGAATGATGATCTCCAACATCCAATAGTCATGTCAGGAACAAAGCTTTTTAATGTTGATCAAAATAGTAAAGTTTTCATACCACGGCCAAATGTTGGGAAAATAAACCCTGCAGATTGTGTAGATATGGACTGTGATGGTTTGAAAAAGAATATACTTATTGATAGTGATGGCACTTTTGTGACTCTTGGAACACCTACAGCAACTTTCTCAGAGTCTGAATTTGAATGGGATAAAAATCCCAAAAGGGGATTAGGTGATTATAGGATTCCTATATCAATGTTAACAATGACAAATGGAAGTAGAATTGCACCTGCACCAAAGAAAGGTATATTAATTTCTACATATATGGTGATTAATATTTCTAACATGATTCAACTTAAATTGGCTTTGAATGGAAAAGCACGTTGTGTATTGAAAACAAAGTCTTAATGTATTGTAACAGGTATTGTACGAGATGAGGCCACATGCACATTGAGTGCCAACAACCAAGCCTGGACATGCGAAAGCACCAACTATTTCTTGATGCAGGTTGAATCTATGGACCACGATACAGAAACAAGAAGGATATCGCCTGCAGCTCTCCAGACTGGTGACTACGTAGATCTGGTGAATGGACCTCAGGATCATGGCTGGTGTGCAGGATATACTTGCCAGAAAAGGCTTTCACTTCTGCCATTTGTTGTGAAATCTGGTAAAGTCATACGAAATTTCACCCTTCTTTTCTGTCTGTCCTATTTCATGTATTTTACTTCATTACTATAACATATATTATGCCTGGTTTACCAATGTTTAAAAAATATGAATTTGCAGGCCTTAGTTATCTGCTACATTTCTCTGGAACTACTCCGCAAAATCTGCGTCTTCACTTATTGAACAGTGAAGATTCTGATGCTGTAACTATTGCCATATGGTTTGCTGCATCTTGGAGATTAGATGTTTATCACAATGGACAGTATATGTTACCAACTAATGGTGAATTGGATGAGAATAAACAGGTACAATTTTAAAAAACACAATAGTTTATTCTATGAAGAGTAATTATATATATAGGAAGAACCCATCGATAAGTTTATGGTATAAAAAAAGCAATTTTTTAACAAAGAAGACATACACACTCCAAATTATGTATGAACAATCAGGACAACTTGGTGGTCGTTATAATGTCTACATTTCAAACCAAATAAATTAGTTTTAATGATAAAAATAAGAAAAAATAATTTTTTAGAAATGTTCGTCATGCTGCTTGCAGCGCCATGTTTTTTTTAAACATACGTAATACGTTAAATGTTTGTGTAAGTCAAACGTACATTGCAACGTCACACATGTATAGTCATACAAGGAGGGAGCTGGGGGGTGGTGATGGAGTTGCATTTAGTCTGTTCCGGACCTGTTTTGTTGAGGGGTGATGGCAGAGGATATGGTTGTTAGTGAGGAAGGGAGGGGAAGTGAGGAGTATTTATTCTGTTCCAGATTTCATACGTTTCAACCCAAGCAGCAGCAGGGAGAGGGCAATAGAGATGCATTTAGTCTGTTCTGGACCTTTCCTGAATGTGTTCATTGTGTTGGTATGAAATATATTAGTTCATCTTTCTTTGCTCACAACACTAGATTTTTTTTAAATACATTTACAGTTTCGCCAAACAACTGTTGGCATCCTCAGAATGTTCTTCCCGCGCAATGTCACAAGTCAAATATTCTGATCCTGAACAATGATGGAATCATAAACTCGCGAGAGTTGGTGCCCCCCCTCGTCCCTGTTCATAACCTGCTTGCAGGTTCGGATGTGTACAGATTCTTTGATGGTCCTGGTTTTCCATTCGCTTTCTCTGTCTATTATTCTGGCTCCCTCCCAGTCTATCTGATGGTTGTGCTGGTTTGCATGGTTCGTGATGGCACTCTTGTTTATTTCCATTTTTGACTCTTTCTTTGTGGATCTGGTGTATGCTCCCTTCTGGTTTGCTTCCACATCCTTCTGATGTTCCTTCAGTCTGGTACCAAACTTTCTGCCCGTTTCCCCGATGTACACTTTATCACATGACTTGCATGGAATCTTGTACACAATTTCACATTTGTCCATCTTATCTATTTTGTCTTTCGGGTGTACTAGGATGTTCCTGATAGTCTGCATTGGCTTCACCGCCATAGCTACTAAGTGTTTGTTCAGAATTCTGGAGATCCCTTCTGTAACACCTTTCACATATGGTAGGATAACCTGGCCTTTTGATCTTTCAGCTTCTTTTCTTTTCTTGTTCTTTTCACTCTTCCTTTCAAGTTTGGTTTCTATCTGGTGTTTCAGGATCAGAATATTTGACTTGTGACATTGCGCGGGAAGAACATTCTGAGGATGCCAACAGTTGTTTGGCAAAACTGTAAATGTATTTAAAAAAATCTAGTGTTGTGAGCAAAGAAAGATGAACTAATATGTTCTGGACCTGTTTAGATGGCGATGGCGTAGAGAGGGTTGGGGAGAGAAGATGGGGTGGCGGCGGAAGGAAGGAAGGTGGAACACTTAATCTGTTCCGCACGTGTTTACCAGTGGTAGCAGTAGCTGGGTGAGGGATATTAGAGGCATCAATTGTTGCCATATACATATTTTAATCTGTTCCAACCTATTGTGTGTGTGTTTGGCGGGGGGGGGGGGGAGAGATGGAGTTCCAGATCTTATCCGTTTCAAACTGAGCAGTAGGAAGGATGTGATGGATATTCATTTAGTCTGTCTCTGTTCTGGACCTGTTTGTATGGTGATAGGTGAGAGAGGCTGGGATGTGGAGGAAAGAGGGGGACAAAGGCGGAAGGAAGGGTGGAGGAGGGTGTGGGGCATTTATTTGTTCCAAACCTGTTTTCCTGGGGTAGCTGGGGGGCGGATATTAGGGGCAATTAATCATTGTCATATTATGTGTATATGGCTGTGAGATATAACGATGGAAGGGAGGTGATGGAGTTGTTCCGGACCAGCTGGTGGGAGGGATGAAGGACGGGGAGGGACGATCATTTAATGTGTTCCGGATCACATCTGTTTCAACCTGAGCTGCGCCGTGTATCCAGCTAGTACCGGGTATTCATATAATCAACATAGGTAACATAGTAAGATAGTGTTATATGTTTGCAGCTAGTTTTAGAAGACACAAAGGATATTCCAGATCCTACGTCAAATGCTGTGACAGGTTCAAACTTTTACAATCGTGATGAACAGACCTTGCATGTGTTGGTTCGAGGAAGTGACTACATTGACATAAAGACAAATAAGGTACATACCTATATACATACCTATATATATATAAATCTTATATATTAGTTTGTAATAGCACACATAATCATTTGTATTTTGAAAATGCATAATTAGTATAATGTACAGTAATTATATTTTGAAGTATCTACCATTGAGTACTGGACTCCTTTTGCATTAATATTGCAGGTTATAATTGTTACTTTTGGAGTTCCTCCAATGACAGTTGATGAATTCTTTGGACCCAAGATAATAAGCAACTTAGCTGCATTCTTGGACATTCCTAAAGAAAGAATTAAGATTGCAAATGCTGTCAGTGAAAAGAGTAGAAGACGAAGATCAACTATTACAGAGGTACACATAATGTGTTGCTATATATTTTCAAAACCAAATTGAATTTGCTTAAGATAACAGTGCATTTTTTCAAATTTTATATAACCCTTAGATTGAGGTAGAAATTTCTAATCCACCCCGTAATGAAGATGAAGTTGTGGCAGATGATGATATTTCTGACACCAAGATGTACTCTATTACCTCGACAATAGTAGAGGGTTACCAATTGGGCACATTGGCTGGAGTCTTAGAAGTGGCTGAAATAACAGCAATGGGTATTGTTGAACCACCTCCACCATCAGACAGTGAAACATGGACAAATCTAGCTAATTCAGAAGTAATTTACGTTTGTTTTTATTTACTATGGTAAAATTGATTTAAATTCAATAAGAAAATGACTTGCGATCTAGAAGTTATGTGTTTTCATTTTGGCGACGTTTGTTAGCACACTGAGGTAGGCAACAAGTGAGGTAGCATTTCTTAACAATAGGATATAGATATTTGCGTCCTTATATATAAGTACCGATCATAACCAAATAAATTTTAATGGACAAAATCATGCATTACAAAACACAGCTCATCAGCAGCCAGGATTATTTGGGATGGGCGACTTGTGCTCCAATGAGTATCTTCCAGTCTTGTTTATGTAAAATTTATCTTAATTCAAAGATAGCATTATATCATCATTTGCAAGACACAATAATAAGCTACGCTACATCTGATCGTAAAAATTTGTAAACAGAATAACCATGCTGGTAATTTTGCTTCACAATTTAGATTACACCAAAAGTCTCTGTTCAAGTTCCACACTTCATTGAAATAACTAAAAATGTTGGCGATGCTGAAGCTGGAAAGAGGTTTACAACACAGCCTGAACTTAAAATGAAAGATTCCAATGTAAGTTTGTGATTTAATAACTTCATATTTCAACTAGAATTATATATATATATGCTTGATTAGAGTGAGTATTTTATTACCGGTAAGCCATCTAAATTATGTCTCTTGTAGGATAATGTAATAAGTCAGCTAGGATCAACAATGTCTCCTTGGAAGCTCACTGCTACATTACGTAGAGTGACTGGGTCGTCTACAGCTATACTTGGGGGAACAAGAATAGTCAGCTATCACGAAGGAGCTTTCAGATTCACAGACCTAACAATTAGCCATTCAGGCACTTATATCATAGACTTTGCAGTCAGTGAGCCAACTGGTAAATCATTTTGTAACTTGTGAGTTTGTGCTAAAAGGAATTAGTCATATAGTTCAGAATATTGCATTAAAATCAGTTAAAATTGTTGCACGAAAATACATAAAAATATATATATCACATTTTACGATTCTCAATACATAATTCAAGATACTGCTCAATGTTTGGAGCTTTAATAATTATAGTAAAACTATGTTAATCAAGATTTATTTGTGTGTAAAGAAATAAATCTTGATTAGCATAGTTTTACTATAATTAAAAATATAGATAGATATAGGTTCAACAGCTATACTAGTAGTTAAGGTAAATTACATAATTTTGATAATGAATATATAATTCCAGCTGCATCAAAATTTACAATAAACTCTGCTAGTTTTGTGGTAAAAGCTTCAAGCTCTTCATCTGGTTCTAACTCTGGAGGAGGTGGTACTGGAAGTGGTACTGGAAGTGGTACTGGAAGTGGCTCAAATTCAGGAAATGACTTGGTAAGAAGCAGATTTATACTCCCTATGTTGCATGATATTATGATACATATGTAAAATCCATTACATGTTTTGTATTTCTATATCAGCTCATTTATTGTATGATGGTAGAATTATGATTTTATAGAGCTTACATTATGAAGATTAAAAAACAATTTCACATCCTTAGAGCTAGGTCAACCACAGAATAAAATTTGATAATAATGATATATATTTACAGAAACTAATCTGATAGACATTAGTAATCATTTTGTAATCTTCATTATTTCAGAGCGGTAATTGGACATGCAGTGTGACACTCCACATGCCAGAGCTCTATCATGGTGCCAAGCTTCAGTCAATACCCAAGAATGTAGTATATGATCCCGTCAACAAAACAGCAACTTTCAGTGATTTACAAATGACCAAACCTGGAAGATATATCTTTAAATATAATTGCACCACACCTACAAAGCAGAAGAATTCTTTTGTCGGGGAGCCACTTGATGTGTCATCTGCACAATATGTCAAACCTGTAATAGAAGTAACCAAACAGGTATAAACATTACATTAAACATTACATTAAGTAAATAAAATGTTTACCTGCTACATCATTTGTATGAAAATGTCTCATCTCGCGTGCTTCATATATTCTTTTCTTAATTTTAGGTTAAATTGAGATTTGAAGGAAATTTTACTACTGTTGTTCTGGGAAATGAATTGCATTTTGCTACATTGTTGTACAATCGATTTTATAGTGAGGAAAAGAAGATTGTGTTGGAAGATTTTCAGTTTTCTGAAGGCAAGCTAGCAATAAATGATATTATACTGTTAACACTAGTGATTTTTCTTATTCAGAATCTTTCTTGTTAATTGACCATGGTATTATGGCTTATTTCTAGGTAGCATCATTGCCGAGTTCAAAGTAGGAGGCTCTGCCGAAAATGTTGATAATGCACTTTCATCAATCAGATCTGAAATTAATGATCTAACATTGACTTTCAATGGCTACACAATAGAGTCAGACAACCTGATGTGGGTTGATCAAGAATTGTTTCACACCAATGTTAGTTTGTATTTTGCTAAATGCATTTTAAGTGTTTTGAAAATGTAGTATTTATTTCTTTAATCAAAATATAGTAAATCTCACACATCTTTTTAACAAGTATATATTGAATGAAATATCAAAATAGTCTGGATCTAGAGAATGCATTTGATTAGGTTTCCAGACAAGTCATTTGGTGGGCTATATGTAAGCTAGGCGTGGAAGAATGGCGGTTAAGTTAGTCCAGTCAATGTAGGGCCATGTAGATAGCCGTGTTTGTGTTGGACTTTGGAGATGGCTACAGTGAACAATATAGTGTTATTATTGGTGGTTATCAGGATTCGCTTGTTAGTCCACTGCTATTCATTATGGTCATAGAAGTCTTCTGTGAGGTTCGCACGGTCATTATGGCTGACTCTGTTGAAGAGCTATCAGAAAAGGTGTACACCTAGAAGATGACGGTGGAAGCCAGGGGAGTGTGTGTTAACATGTGTAAAATCAAATAGCTGGTTTCTGGGTTGCACCTAGAAATACTATGCACAAGTGGAGAATACTGGTGTGCTGTATCATTATGCCTGCGGGGGTAGCAAGAAACTCCATTTACCATGGTAGGTGTCTATTGTGGGTCACCTGGCTGGGTATACAAACGATGGAGTGGAATTGAGGGGATTCTCAACCCTGATCCTGACTACATATGCCCAATGTATAAAAGCACCAGCAGGTCAATCAAGAAAGTCTAGTTGGTGAACACAAGTTAAAGGTTGTGACAGTTTGATTTCTTAAGTGACATGTTGTCCAGTGGCAGAGGCTTTGAACTGGCTGTAACTGTTAGATGCAAAATAAATTGCCAGTGGCAAATTTCGTGAGCTCCTGGCATTTCTCACCAACAGGCACCTTTATTTTTTAGAGGTATAGTGTATTCTACTTGTGTATGCAGTGCTATGCTTCATGGCTCTAAGACAGCATCCTCCTGTACTGTAAATCGCCTGAGAAAAAATGACAGAGCTATGATCCACTGGATGTGTGGTGTGAAGCCTAACAATGATACCAGTTTAGAGAGCCTTGTCGAGAAATTGTGTATCACAGATATTGATGTAATAAGTGACTGTAATAAGCGATGTGTATTTAAATACTATTGGCTCTAGCACACTTAATATAGTATCTTGTTTTTCCCCTAAAATATTGTGATTACATCAGCAAATTGAAACATGTTCATAATGTTGCAAATTTTCTCTTGTCTGTCCTCTAGAATATGTTGTTAAATGTTATGTAGAAGTTGTCGTATGAAATTATTTTCATTATCTATTGACTGATTTTAGACTGGCCTCAAACCTGGAGAAATTGCAGCTATTGTCTTGGTTCCAATAGTACTTGTTGGAGCAATTACGTTGATCATTGTTCTGTGGAAGCTAAAATGTTTCTCCAGAGGTACATATATCAGTATGACAGTGGTTTAGTAGAAAAATGCAGAGTATTTGTCACAGTTGGTTTAACTTGTGGGTTTGTCACCTACTCTGTATATACATTATGAAATATAGTTATACATGGAAAAAAATATGAATGATATATGCAGATAATATAAACCTGTATAATAATGAGACTTATGTAAATCAAATTTGTTTTACCAAATAAGTAATTCTTATCTGTGTTATTTACCAGCAGGTTCTGGAAATGGCTATCTTGATAGTAACTTGAGTATTATGGGCTCAAGTGCTCCAGAATTTGAAGGATGTGGGCCTAAAAAACAATCTAGCTCCAGTAATCTGGTCGTTGGATCAAATGGTTCATCCCCTACAGGCTCAACCAGACCATTAATAGGGCACAGTGGTATGTGTCCACGAGGTTGATTTATATGCACAAGTGTACATTATTGGGTAAATTGACCATGTGATGTCCATGAAATTCTATTTGGTAAGGTCAAGTCAATGTGCAATGTGCATTGTATTTAACTTCATGAGGTGATATACAATATTTACATTAACATAATGTGATATTTACATGCTTTTATCTATAATTTAAATGTTATCATATACTGTATACATGAAGTGGCAAATGTTAAAAGAAAATTCTAGATGAAGAATAAAGCTATTACATTGTACTCTACATATCTTTAAATATTGAATAATGCTACAATTAATGTGTTTAGGTAAAACATTTGAAAAGAAAATATCAGATAATGCTACACCATTAGGATCTACAGTATCGGTGAGGGCAGCGACACCGAATAAGGCACTAGGTATGCAAAATGTATCATATAAAGGATCTTATACATGTATATTCTATTAGTCATCCACCATCCTTAATCATATCATATTGAGTCAACTAACAAATAGGAAAGCTTAAATGAACAATTTTATTTTTGGATTTATTAAATCAACATCATGTTTGGTAAATTTCTCATTTGTTGGCTTTGAATAAATAGGAAAACCTGGAGCTCCAAGCAAAAAGGAATTGTATCCGAAGTCCTCACCAACCAAATCTACAAAACAGTTAACAATAGCTGGACCTAGCACTTCTCCAAACGCGACATCCCCAACTCCCAGCATGGCTCCATCAACATCAGTGTATGGGAATGCCCGCTGTCTCTCTCCGGCTGATATTGCCAGCGACAAATTGCAGGTCTTGGTTTTTATTCCATTTTTTTTTCAAATGATCATTACCTAAAATTATATGATATACATTAATAAATAGTGTAAAATCGAATGTACCTGGTATGTAGCATAAGGTCTCATTTTATACACAACACTATTCTATTCACTGCCTTTATTTCCAAAACTCAAAACAGTATATAAAACTAGTGTTTGAGATCCTTAGTCTCCTTTTCAATAATGTTATTGAAAAGGAGACTAAGGATCTCAAAAACTAGTTTTATATATTGTTTTGAGGTGTTTTGAGTTTTGGAAATAAAGGCAGTGAATAGAATAGTGTTGTGTATAAAATTAATAAATAGTAGATCTATTCCTTTGATGTTTGCCATTAAAAGAGTGAATCAGATAGGTATGGTTAAATACTGGTATGGTTAAATAATTTTACAGGTAGAATCTCAGGTCAGCCTTGGCAGACCAAATGGACCGATGGTATCCACACAGTGCCGCCGAGACTCCAAAGACATCCCAGTCGATTTCAAGATGCCCGGAGCAGAGTAGAAAAGATTTATCACTGAATAATTATTTGCTTAACTCAACTGAACTACTGTGTGAGAAAAATGTGTGATGATAATTATAGGACATAATTATACATACTTCTGTGACATTTATTCAACTGTGATCTACAAATTTTTTTCAGCATTTCATAAGATGTGTACATATTTGTATTCTAGATTACTGTGATGTATATTAAAGTAATTATTTACATTTTCTGCTTCATATGTAAACATCTACAATTTATTATGTATTTTCATAATATCTATGGCTACGGGTTTGGTTTTACTTCCATTTTTACAAAATTAGCTATGTCATTTATGAAGCATAATAGTTTGTTCTGATTTGTGTACACATGTATAGGGTTTATTCAATTTATTACCAACTTGACGATTGACTCTGTCATAAGTTTTATATCATATCAATGAATATATCTTATTATTGTATGTTTTTGTTGTTGCTTCATATGTAAAAGAATCTACAATTTGTTATATATTTTCATGACATCTGCAAATGGGGTTTAGAAATACAATTATGCACGATTAAGCATAATTGTTGGTTCTGATTATTGTGATAAGTGCTTATTCTATTTATTTACCAACTTTATAATCGACTAACACAAGTTTAATATTTGATCAATGATTGTGTAAATTTTAAAATTTCAATATAAATTGTTGTTATCTGGACATAAACATGTGATTGCTAAACGAATATACTGGACATTTATAATATATATTTGCAATTTTACATGGACATCTATAATATATATTTGCCTAGTTTTAGATGTGACTAACATAGTACATTTTTGTAATATTTACAATTGTTTGACAATATTGAGATAATAAAATTTTGATCATCTGTATTGAATTCTAAGCTCATCATACTAAAGACACTGCAATCATCCATACTATACTTACTTTCTTATGCCTCAGTCACAAAGTCCGGCAGCTACTCGGAAGCGGTGGAGCTCGGTGGCTTTTTTACTTTTCACCGAGTTCTGCTCAGTGATGTGAACGGTTACTGGACGGGAATCGGCAGGCGACTGAACAAATACCGGCGGATGCCCAGAAGTCTACATAATATTTTATGACCGACCAGGCTTCGACAACCGCCCGGTGGTTGGCCATACATCGGCGGGTATATCACCGACACTCGAACAGACTACATGACGCCGTGCAGCCACCGGCCGAGTTCTAACAAGCTTTGGACACGCGCCGGATGTGTAACTCCGAGCGTGGGTGATGGACAATGCCTCCGAATTATGTCTACCTTTATCTGACAAATTATAATGATTATTGCATACAATATCAGTGAAATACTTACATCTTGATTTTGACTCAACATGGCTAAAACGTTTTTGATATTACACTCGATAGTGTAACATAGAAAGTGCCTATGAGCTTGAAATAAAGTACAACTTAAATGAGCTCAGATATTTAAATGAAGGCATGCACTCCTGTTCATTTTATTTATGCTGTGTGAGAACATACAATAACACGTAAATCTATATGCATTAAAATTAATGTTCATACAGAACTCTAACCGATCTCTATTATGATAACAATTATCACGTATTATTATGTGACACCTAGTCGGCAGTACACCGGCCGTGTGTATTTCGACTTGGTAAGGATCTGGCAGCGATGGGAGAGCTCGGTGAGAGCTCGTCTGATTTTTAACTTCAAGTTAAAATTTTGCCGATCTGCCGCCGATTTCAGCACGAAACGCCGGCCGGTGACCGCGGGAGCCCGGCCGGTGTCTGGTCAAAACGGGAGAAAACCGCATCGGTGGCAACTCGGTACCTCATCTAAATGGATTTGTGACTGAGGCATTACTTATGAGTAGCAATTCCTTCAAGTACCACAAGTATGTTTCATATGAAGCAGGTAATTAAAAACTTGTTACAAATATCAAAATTGTTGCCCATTTTTGTAGGCCATTTTGAAAATCCAAGATGGCTGACCCCTAAAGTGATGTTTTATAACACCTTACATTCCTGAAAACATGGTTTTAGACACACATACCACGCCTCCAAGTGGCCTAGAAAGTAGCTTTAATGGCATATTAAATATCCAAGATGGCCGATACCTAACGTGAATTTTGGATATCTGAAACCATGGTTTTGGATACCAAGATCATGCCTCTAAGTGCCCTAGAAAGTAGTTTGATTATAAGATATGGTATTTTGGTGGTCATTTTGAAATTCGCCATTTTTCACAACTTTGCCCGGGACAAAAAGTTTTTTTCCCTTGAAATAGTAGGACATAAAGAGCAGAATTCAGTTGAGAAACTTTTGTAAACAATATTGTCCCAACTAAACTGATCGTTGACTGGCCTGTATGGGAATTTATGAGTTAAGATGACAAATGTACAATACAAGTCTCTATGTTGCATTAAGTTGAACATTCAACCAGTGTACTTGGTACTTGGAATCAAGTACTTGGACTGGATATGAGGTGTTAATATGTACTTAGGCACATTTCTGCTGTCCACAAGAAAATAACGTCAGTGGATATGTACGTCAAAGTAAAAGCTTGAATCTATGCTATATGGTCAGTCAAATCATTTCCCGTTTGCATTGTGTCGCAAAGGCTTGCTTACAGGTAGATCATGTGGAGAAAAGACCATTTTGAGTTTGAATTACATGATAAAAGAACTCATTTTAATACTGAGAAAAACAACGTAGCTCTACAAAGAAAAGTCTATCGCATCATTCATTTAACATACTCAAGACATTTCTCACCTCACCAAAAAACGCCAATAACCAACAAAACCAGCCAACTAGAAGCATTTGAAGTACCCCAATGAGTAACCCGACAATCCGGCTAACCATTTCGATGAATCTCCATTTACATATATAAGACTCGCTAGCTGTCTTATTGTCAAATGTATTTGGTAACCCAAAGAGTATTCTTAGGAAAGAGCTATGAGACGTACCCGAAAAGAGCCAGGCCTATTATCCATGATCTGCTGGTCTCTGGTAGAGAACGGCCTCAAATTTCTGTGGATTCGGGGAAGAACAGTTCCAAGTCTCGTGTCAGAAGTAGCAGACAAGGATATAGGTGGAGTCAACCTACTGAACTCTTACATCCAAATGATTAGGAATCTGACAATGAAACCATGACAAAGTGTAAAGTCGTTTATAGCTTGCACACTGGTTAATCATCTGGACAGTTAGTTTATTTGGAGTTCGCATTGTGTAGTAAAGACTCCCCACTGCGAAGTATTATCATGGTGAGGCGCGCAAAAAGGCGGACAATGAGCTATATAGGAATCACAATGAAGCCTTAAAGATAGCAGAACTTTTTAAAATCGTAATTTGAAGAACACCATGTATGTAGAGGCAGATCCACGTACGCTGCCACGATGGGATCACCTGTCTGGATGATTGTTTACGATTTCTGGGTTTACGGTGCTCTTAGGGTGGATATAGAGTAATGAGAAATTTCCACAGTGCCACATCCTCCCTTTTGGTGGTACCTATATGTAGGCCACACTCACACAAAATTGGACTCCATACAGGTACAAGAGTTCACCTACCACTTGAACTCCTAGCTACAGACTCGGACATTATTAGGTTCACAACTGCAGGAGGAAAAGACGTTGATGAACTGGCATTCTTTGATATATTCACAGCAAAGAGAAAAGAAGATGGTAGTTTAAAAGTTGAAGATCTATCGCAAGCCGTGCTGTGTAAAGCTCTATATAGAATGTGTTCTTCAAAGTACGATCTCAAAGAAATCCGGACTTCCATTTTAACTCCAAATCACCGCCTTGAGCTTATACTAAATGTAGTGAGAACTTTGCACCACATGGCTAGTACAGTTGTCATTGAAGACGTGGATGGAGAAGCTCAAAGAAACATAGAAACACAGAATGGTGGAACAATAATGAAATGTGGCTACCTTAGCCGGTTGATCAAGATAAGCACAACCATAAAGGAGAAGGATGACACCAGAAAGAAGATGGATTAAGCAGACCATACACGGAAGACTGGTAGATCGTCTGGAGTCTGGACAGTCAAAACATTTCTAGTTTGCATTGTGTAGCAAGGGCCCACATTGACCGATCATCTGGACACTTAGTTCATCAGTCTGCATTGTGTAGTAAATGCCATTTTGACAACGGCTACCTCCTGGGATATACACTAAATGTAGCGAGAACTAACTTTCCATCAAAGGGCGAATACAGTTGTAACTGAAGAGGTGGACAAAGAACAAAAAACATAGACGGTGCATTGATGAAATGTGGCTATCTCAGCTGGGTGATAAAGAGAGTCTCAACAATAAAGGAGAAAGAAGAACTAAGCAGACGATACAAGGAAGACGATTGTATTCCTATCTGGTGCAGTGAGATGTACAATGGGAGACTATGGATGCTATGCATACGTTAAACTCAAGGAACACTCTCCGGCACGTCAAATATCCAGCTAAAAAAAGAAAAACACCCGTGGTGTCGTGTACTAGATAAGCTGTAGGGGATCCTAGCCCCAAGAATGCAGGAGGCCACAGGGTGTTTGTACATGTAAATGGATCTCCTTTGCCTCGGGGTGAGGGTCACATTTCAAAAAATATTTGGGTTATTCTGCGTGCAGCCGAGGCGTGCAGTGAGTCGACTCTCCATGGGACACGCCATTTTAAATAGGCTTCCAGGCACGATCACAGAGTCCCAATGTTTGTAGTTGATGGGCTATGCTTGTAACTGATCCATTACGACCTCCTTTCAGCTACAAACATTTGGACTCGGTGATCGTGCTTCCAGGGTTGACTCCCATATATTGGTCGAAATGAAAGCAAATATTTTTGGACAACAGACTGTGCATGCGTGCGCGCGCGTGCATGGTGTGTGTGTGTGCGTGCGTGCGTGCGTGTGTGGTTCAACCAGTTACCCACCTATGTGTGTGCGTGTAATTAAACCGTACAACAGTTGAAGATGGCAAAAAAAGAGACAAAAGCCGATAACTGTTTTCATTGTTTTTTTTCTCGTGAATTATATACCAAAGCAAAATTGTACATGTTAAAACGCTCTCCAAATATTGTCATACAATAAAGGTTTCAAAATATACATGATAAAAATCAAATCATACAACATTTTAATATATCTCATTATATATCTACTAAAGAGCTTTCAAAATGTCTTTAAACAATAAATATTGTAGAATATGATAACAATATCACAACAATTAAATTAGTTTTACAAAAGTCACTACATGACTAGAACTAGAACTACTTCCTAATGAAATACAAGCCTTCTGGGCGCTCTGGACACAAGACCCATGCAGTACGTCGTCGAAATCGCTACTGGCGGTGAGTCTTCCGCGTCGGCACTTCCATTCCTGCGTGTACCGCGTCGGTGGCGGATCCAGCAGAAACAGGCCGCCATAGAGTTAGCCAGTCACAGATTGTCTTTACTGAAAAAGGCAAGGGAGCACACATGTCGGGTATTTCAACCTTTTCATAATTGTTGAGACCTATTCTATGTTACAAGAGCTAATAAAGAGCGAACGAGGGGACAAACAATTTGAAATGTTCCTGTTATAATGATTTTTTAACACTTTTTGGCCTTCTGCTAGCCAGGGTGCTTTTATTTGTTCGCGATAAAAGGACAATCCTCTTATATTAATTATTTTTAATGTGAACGATGTATATTCACCTATATTATGTCCCACCCCCGAAGTCCCAATCCAATGTAACTTAATAAAACACATTCTGGTAGCCATATATGATGGGTGTGGTTTGGAGTTGTTGTATCACCAGACAAATCGTGTGCGTGCGTGTGGTGCAACGAATGAATGATTGTAACAAAAATTAACAAAGTTAAACTCACACTTTCTGTTTAAGTCTTGTCACTTTTATGAGGTTTGGTCCAGTAAATGAACATAAAAAAAACATCTTATGATGGACGAACTTGTTGGCAATGGTTTAACGATCGAACTTGGTGGAATTATTGATATGTGTACTTTTGTATTAAAAGCATATTGCTATACATCCCAACGTGCATGCTTAAAACGGCTTGCAGTATAGGAATGTAAACTACCTGTGACACATCGTACATCGCTGGACTTCGACCAGGATGTAAGAAACAACAGAATCCCACAGCACCACACACTAGTACCAGGATATTCTGTTTGTTTGTCTCTGAATGAAATTGCTGCTCACATATGTATATATAAAAAGATTGGTTACAAAAATATATATCTACATCGACCGTGTGTGCAGTGAAACATGCATTTATTTGCTATAGTGATGCTACTTTCCTTACGGTGGACCGCCGCAGTGGAGGAATGCAATAGTGACAGGAGTCAGTTGGTTACTGATCAGTTAGTGGTAAGGATTTTACACAATATATTCCCAATAGGTTCAGCACCGAAATGGGTGGTCAGATACATGTACAAACTAAATGCATCTACACTGTTCACAATGCAAAACCTGAATACAGTTGCCATCCTTATACAGATAGACAGTGTCTACAAAGTGCATTAGACATTTCACAGTAATGGCAGATCCAGATTTTTGGAAAGGGGGGCGCACTTAAGGAAAGGGGGGCGCACTTAAGGAATTTGATGAAAACCCCTAGGAAAATGAAGTATTTTGGTGGGGAAGGGGGGGGGGTCGCCCCCTGCGCCGCCCCAACTGGATCTGCCTATGCACAATAACAGGTTAACAGATCTATCAGTTAAATATATAATCAATAACAATTGTAAACCATATACATCAAAGGTGCAATTTGTTGAAATTTATACGGTGTAATCAGTGCTAATTAATGGTTATCATTTATGTGAAAATGGTTATTATCAAGCCTTAAATAAAGACGTTCAGTTGTGATCCTATCATTTTATTTTTATTATTCTATAACATTTTTTTATTCTATAACATTATTTTTATTATTCTATAACAAAATTATTTTAGCATCATTTAGCAAAGGTTTTAGAAGACTTGACTCTGTTAACGAATGATATGAATTCGGGCCCTCTTGGTGGATGGCATTTGGTAGAAGATCTTAGAAATATCATGGTTTCTATGAACGCATCTCTGTATGAAAGGATCCAATATTTGGAAACAACGCTGCACGAAGAAATAGTATCTGTATATGAAAACATGACACTGTTGAGAAATATGCCAGCAATTCCGCCCACAAATAGTGCTAGCACAAACAGTGGTGAAAACATGAATGGACACACACAATATGGTGAGCCAATTAATTGATTCTTGTAATCATAAAGATATATAACTACATTTTTGTAATTACTTACTGTTACAGACGGACAAAAGGTTGTATGTTAAAATGTGTATTCCACGGAAACTTGGAAATTCACTGTGGAAGCACTCACTTATATTTATTTTATTTTATGTTGACATGTTGCTTTGTTAGCTTTTTTCCCTTTTTTTTTTATAAAATTAACTTCATAGCTTTACCGTTTCATTTCATCATAAGATAGATCAGAGACCGAAAACAATATATGCGAAGAGTTAACATTCACATAAATATTGATGTAGGGGCAGCTCGCTGTGGAAGTATTCTAATCGAGCATCCGCGCACGAAAAATCTCGACGAGGGCAACATATTGTGTGTTCTTAGTAAAGAAAACCCAGCCCACTCTGCGTTCGTATCGACGCCGTGCAAAGACCTGATTTGGGGTCTTCCTGGCTTTGTCAATGTCAATGATTTATTAGCGTCTGGTGGCAAATTTGGCTGTAGGAGAGGAAACTCTGGACTCGAAGATCCCAGTCTTGCTCTTTGCCACATAGGGCAGGGGCAAGATTATGAACTTGCTTATAGGTATGACAGTTTACAAAGTTTGTGGTAACTATCAAATTTGAATTGTTTGTACACATGCACAAAGTAAAATCCAACTGTACGTCAAATATTTCCAGAGGCTGTCACCCAGCGTGCGACACACTTGCGGTGTGCATTCAGTATCCAGGAGCAGACGTCAGCACGCTGCCCAGCGTTACTACGGTCTCTTCGGTTTCAAAATGCGGGCCAGATATGGTTGAAGTTGCGCTTCCTGGCGATGAGCGTTTGTCTGGTTGGACAGCCTGTCAGATTAACAAACGAGAGAACGCCTCTTTGGCAACAATGGCGTGCAGGTTGGTAACATTGTTTGTTGGCGATGCCATTTGATGTTTTACTGGTAGTATCTTTAAATTAAAAGAAAATTTCTTTTTCTCCTTGAAATTAACAAACCTTTTTGTTTTTGCACAGTTTATTTTGTCAGCTGGATATACTGCATGATTAATATCTGTAAGGTTATTCAAAATATGTTTATACAAAAGTGCATAGTTTAATCTGTTGTATACATATAGAACATCATCAACACACGGATTTGTATAATATGAATGTCATTTTTTAAAGAAATCTGTGTGACCATTTGCCACATGCTGTTATAGATGTAATAATTAATCGTTTATATATCTTGAGCAACATATAGTGAATACAGTAAAATGTCCAGCTAAGAACATCTTTTTTACAGAGACCACCTTCATGCATCGAAAGCAGGGAGGTAGCATAAGTATACGCACTGTACGCATGTGCGTACCTTTTTTAAAAACCACCATAAATTCGAAAGCCCGGTCATTCAAAGACCACTGCCTATTGTCTCAGTTTAGACCACATGAGACCAGTCCATTGGGGCTATATTATATATACTGTATTGAATAGAACATTTCATAGCCATTTTGAATACAAAAGAACCTCAATTACGACTACCCATGGGCTGGCGTCCACTGGTTTGAATAAAAAGGTGGTCTCGTTATGAAGGTTCTCTAAATTTTGAAAGCTTGATACAGCGAGAAATTATGCCATAATATACGCGGTCTCTTTATAATTATAATTAATGGTTTATTGCAACTCATATTTCTGCTAAAACAGGGACGTCGCCCGCACTCTCGGCATCACATCGTCCGCCGACTTTGGCTGCTACCGGAGCCGCTCGACGTCTGACCTGAGCGTGACCTCCTGGCGCCGCACGTGCCGCGCTCGCTACCAGCACGCACTCACGCTCGCCAGCTGCACGCACTGTGACGTCATGCTGCTGTGCTACAAACGACAATAAAATGATGTCGACCTTGTAAGAACTAAGGAAAAAAAGAATAATTCTGATTTTTTGGGGAAAAAACGTCTGAATTATAACTGCTGGGTTCGAAGTCCAATCTTTGTAGACATCAAAATGTTGAATTATCAGAAGAAAACAACAAAGAACACATAGATATAGTTTTACTGCTAATTTTATTATTTCTGATGTAATATGAAAGTAGCCCAAAACAGAGATGAGGCTTGTGTAGCTGAGGTGTAAATAAATATAAAAGTGAGCATTTCTGTTGACAACTCAGCAGTAATGTTATTATTATATTAAACCTAAATAAAAGTTTGCTTTTAAAAATTATTATGCTGATGTGGATCTTTGATATAAAATATTTTCATTACTAAATCTGTTGTATTTTGCATTATGAACTGGAATTATTCATCAACATTTATTTGAATAAGCAAAAAAGGAAACGAATAAACACTACATATCATTGAGACAAAGTGTTTTTTTAAAAAGTCTTGCAATTACAATGTG
>CM032663.1:22817785-22851768 GCA_019095985.1 Streblospio benedicti | reverse complement strand
TTAACATTTGTTTTTGCAGTTTATTTGTCGCTGATATACTGCTGATTAATATCTGTAGGTTATTCAAAATATGTTTATACAAAAGTGCATAGTTTAATCTATTTAAGATATAGAACATCATCAACACACGGATTTGTATAATATGAATGTCATTTTTTAAAGAAATCTGTTGGCACCATTTGCCACATGCTGTTATAGATGTAATAATTAATCGTTTATATACTTTGAGCAACATATAGTGAATACAAGTAAGATGTCCAGCTAAGAACATCTTTTTTTACAGAGACCACCTTCATGCATCCGAAAGCAGGGAGGTAGCATAAATATACGCACTGTACGCATGTGCGTACGCTTTTTAAAAACCACCATAAATTCGAAAGCCGGTCATTCAAAGACCACTGCTATTGTCTCAGTTTTAGACCACATGAGACCAGTCCATTGGGGCTATATTATATATACTGTATTGAATAGAACATTTCATAGCCATTTTAAATACAAAAGAACCTCAATTACGACTACCCATGGGCTGGCGTCCACTGGTTTTGAATAAAAAGGTGGTCTCGTTATGAAGGTTCTCTAAATTTTGAAAGCTTGATACAGCGAGAAATTATGCCACAATATACGCGGTCTCTTTATAATTATAATTAATGGTTTATTGCAACTCATATTTCTGCTAAAACAGGGACGTCGCCCGCACTCTCGGCATCACATCGTCCGCCGACTTTGGCTGCTACCGGAGCCGCTCGACGTCTGACCTGAGCGTGACCTCCTGGCGCCGCACGTGCCGCGCTCGCTACCAGCACGCACTCACGCTCGCCAGCTGCACGCACTGTGACGTCATGCTGCTGTGCTACAAACGACAATAAAATGATGTCGACCTTGTAAGAACTAAGGAAAAAAAGAATAATTCTGATTTTTTGGGGAAAACGTCTGAATTATAACTGCTGGGTTCGAAGTCCAATCTTTGTAGACATCAAAATGTTGAATTATCAGAAGAAAACAACAAAGAACACATAGATATAGTTTTACTGCTAATTTTATTATTTCTGATGTAATATGAAAGTAGCCCAAAACAGAGATGAGGCTTGTGTAGCTGAGGGTGTAAATAAATATAAAAAGTGAGCATTTCTGTTGACAACTCAGCAGTAATGTTATTATTATATTAAACATAAATAAAAGTTTGCTTTTAAAAATTATTATGCTGATGTGGATCTTTGATATATAAAATATTTTCATTACTAAATCTGTTGTATTTTTGCATTATGAACTGGAATTATTCATCTACATTTATTTGAATAAGCAAAAAGGAAACGAATAAACACTACATATCATTGAGACAAAGTGGTTTTTTTTTAAAGTCTTGCAATTACAATGTGCTGGAGTACATATAGTATAAGGATTTGGTAAAAAATATTTCGGACATACATTCATATTAACTAGTGAATTATATACATATCTACAGCCCATTAAATATTGTGTCAAACATGTTCCCTAAAGCTATTTAATTACCAACCAAACATAATTGCTTCATCTAATAAAAAAAAAAAAACAAAAAAAAACAATGGTGATAGGAGAAAAAACGCGAAGAGATTTAAATCATTCACAAACAATTGTGAAATGAACATCTCTCTCATATCACCAACAAATACAAATATCTATAACAAAAAACAAAGAAAAAACACATTAAAAGCAAACCCAGCTAAAGTACAAAAATAAAGTGGGTATTAAAAACGATTCGAATAATAGACATTTGATGTAATTCGTGATTGATTGGTTTGTACTCCATTGTAATGTTCTTATTAAAATGTTACCGTGAATATTCTTGGTTTGTATTTTTATAAAATGATTATCATTAGAATAAGAAGATAAAAGTATACCTAAATATTCCTAAGATTTTTTCACCCATTCTATAATACACTAGCTGTCTACCCAGCGCAGCTCGGGTTGAAATAGATGAAATCCAGAACACATCCCTCCTCATCCATTCCCTCTGTCCCCCATCCCGTACAACAGCTCCCTCAGTATACACACTACATGTACAGACAATGATTGATCATTCTAACATCACTCCCACCAGCTACTGCTACCCTTGGTAAACACGTGCAGAATAGATCATCGAGATAGAGCCAAACAATTGACTAATATATTTTTATAAAGATTTTCCCATCTGCGCAAACAATGTTCCCTGAAGATATGTGCTATTAAGTTTGACGACCACGCCTATCAATATACATGATACGGGAGTATCAGTAACTTATAAATTATAGCAAATTATAGCTGTATCACTGGCGCTCCTCGGGTTGAAATAGAAGAGATCCGGAACACATTAAATCCTCCTCCCTCCCCATCCTTCCCTCTATACCTCTTCCCCACACACCTGCTCCCGTCAGAATACAGGTCTGTGACGGATATACACCTCCATCACCTTCCTCCCATGGGCATAAGTCATAGCCATATCACACACTACATGTATATGGCAATGATTGATCCCTCCAATATCCCTCCCACCAGCTTCTGCTATCCCTGGTAAACATGGGTGGAACAGATTAAATGTTCCACCCTCGCCTACCCTTCCTTCGGCCGCCACCCCCTCTTCTCTCCCCAACCCTCTCTACGCCATCCCCATATAAACAGGTCCAGATCAATCTAAATGCATCTCCATCACCCCTTTTCCTACTGATCGGGTTGAAACATGAAATCTGGAACAGATTAATCCTCCTCCCTTCTCCTCCCTTCCTCACCAACATATCATCTGCCACCACCTCTCAACAAATCTTGTCTGGAACAGACATCTCTCTGTACCCTATCCCTCACAACAGCTTCCGTCAGTATACATGTCTGGGACAGTGTATGTTGAATATACTCACCTGCTCAAGTTTGTAATCATCTATACACTTTTTTCAACCAACTTTTGAGCTTGTTTTAAGCATATCTATGATGGCTTTCAATCCTCTCGGATCTTCGTCACGCATCCATAGGAGGGTAGACACTACACTTTGTGTTGTTATACTATAACAATATTTCATATTGTCCTAGTTGCTGGGGTGCCTGTTTGACAGATGCATGGACATTGTTTCAGAGGAAGAAGATGGGAGGAAAGAGTAACAGCATGTGTTTGAAGCCTTGAAGAGACATGCACAGCAAATGCCTCCTTAGATACCGGGGTAAATTGAATTAATAAGTTTGTTTTTTGATAGTTTGATATGTTGCGCCTAATAATTTCTGATTTTACAATTATTAGTATGCGTTTTGATAAAATATCAATGTCCATAGAATAGTGTACTGTCACGTTCATATCTCCCCTGCAAAAAAATAATGAAATTGCAACCTCTATCACCAAAATTAGCTGCTCAGAAATATTTATTAATGCTGTTAGGGTATCAGTGCTTAATCAGTACTGTTTACAAACACAGGCACACTATATTCATGATATTTGTCGGGTACATTTCATGAGAGCAAATTAGGGAATTAATTGATTATGAAGAAATGGAACACTGCACATAGATAAAAAAATATATGTATTCAAATGGCTCAACAAGTACTATTCATTTGGCAAAAAAGGTTGAAATGACATGAAATTCACCTGTGCATGTCTCTTTAAAACAGTGTGGCTACCCAGATGGTTTTTTTTCGAAGAGTTATGAAACAAATATCAACCAAGCTGGAAAGGAAGAAAGAACGGGAAAAGGAAAGACGCTGAAAGATCCAGAGGTCCGTTCATATATACTTCCAAATGTGAAGGATGTCACCGAAGGTGTATCAAGGACTTTAAACAATCAGTTTCAACAGCAGTGAAACCACTGCAGACTCTCAGAAACATTCTGGTACATCCAAAGGATTAAGTAGACCCACTGGAAAGAAAGATAGTGTGCAGGATCCCATGTAGATCATGTGAGACTGTGTATATTGATGAGACTGGTAGAAAGTTAGGCACTGTACAGTGTCACACCAAGTCGCCCGTCCAAGGCATTGTTAGGTGCCAAGCTAGCGAGGACTGGTGAGTCTGAAAGGCGATACTTAACGAGCAGCACAGATGGATTCGGCAGTCTGTATTAATGAATCAAGGAAGAATAAACAACTCAGCAGGCTCTTGGCGTTTCAACACTTAACACTGGTGGAGATGTCGGGGATTGAACCCGAGACCTTTCACACAGGCTCTTGGCGTTTCACCACTTAACAGCATATGAGACTGAAAGAACATGTGATAGATGTGGATACCAACAGAAATTAAGAAGAAATACACAAGATTTTTTAAGAAGGAATCTCTGACTGAGGTGAATAAAAGTGTGATAACGGACCATGTCAATCTCCACAACAATACTTCACTAGATCTACTCAGTACTATAAAGGAGATACTTAACCATCATGGGCATACGTTGGACGTAAGACATGACATCAGAGCTAGTAGTGGGTATCAATACGTCATTGAAGCAAAGGTTTTTTAGCCTTGTGGATGTGGCGTAGTTGGTATAGCGCTGGCTTTGTTGGCTAGTCGCTAAGCGGCGCAGTCGACCCAGAGGTGATCCCCGCCCAGGCCAAGTCAAAGACTGTATAAGTCTACTTGGTTCTGAATGTACTAAAAAGTACCATTCATGTTAAAACTCAACTATAACCCTACTAAATTTCATATCAAAGCATGCGAATCTCCACAACAATACTTCACTAGATCTACTCAGTACTATAAAGGAGATACTTAACCATCATGGACATACGTTGGACGTAAGACATGACATCAGAGCTAGTAGTGGGTATCAATACGTCATTGAAGCAAAGGTTTTTTAGCCTTGTGGATGTGGCGTAGTTGGTATAGCGCTGGCTTTGTTGGCTAAATTTCATATCAAAGCATGCGAATCTCCACAACAATACTTCACTAGATCTACTCAGTACTATAAAGGAGATACTTAACCATCATGGACATACGTTGGACGTAAGACATGACATCAGAGCTAGTAGTGGGTATCAATACGTCATTGAAGCAAAGGTTTTTTAGCCTTGTGGATGTGGCATAGTTGGTATAGCGCTGGCTTTGTTGGCTAGTCGCTAAGCAGCGCAGTCAACCCAGAGGTCCGGGGTTCGATCCCCTATAACCCTACTAAATTTCATATCAAAGCATGCGAATCTCCACAACAATACTTCACTAGATCTACTCAGTACTATAAAGGAGATACTTAACCATCATGGACATACGTTGGACGTAAGACATGACATCAGAGCTAGTAGTGGGTATCAATACGTCATTGAAGCAAAGGTTTTTTAGCCTTGTGGATGTGGCGTAGTTGGTATAGCACTGGCTTTGTTGGCTAGTCGCTAAGCGGCGCAGTCAACCCAGAGGTCCGGGGTTCGATCCCTACCCAGGCCAAGTCAAAGACTGTATAAGTCTACTTGGTTCTGAATGTACTAAAAAGTACCATTCATGTTAAAACTCAACTATAACCCTACTAAATTTCATATCAAAGCATGCGAATCTCCACAACAATACTTCACTAGATCTACTCAGTACTATAAAGGAGATACTTAACCATCATGGGCATACGTTGGACGTAAGACATGACATCAGAGCTAGTAGTGTGTATCAATACGTCATTGAAGCAAAGGTTTTTTAGCCTTGTGGATGTGGCGTAGTTGGTATAGCGCTGGCTTTGTTGGCTAGTCGCTAAGCGGCACAGTCGATCCCCGCCCAGGCCAAGTCAAAGACTGTATAAGTCTACTTGGTTCTGAATGTACTAAAAAGTACCATTCATGTTAAAACTCAACTATAACCCTACTAAATTTCATGTCAATCAACATAACTATGACGTGGATAGTGTTTGCGTGATTGACAGAGAGAGTGATCGGAAGACGAGAATGATTAAGGAGGCTGTACACATCCGCACCAACAGGCAACTAGGTCATTAACCAGGACGAGGGGACCCACCATACTTGTATTGTCTTATTGTTTGTACTGTCTTGTTATATGTGTTATTTGTGTATATTATTGTCTTATTGTTTGTACTGTTGTGTTATCTGTTTTTGACATGTTCACAAAAAATTCCTTTTTGGCTAATAAATGATCCTTACCTTCCTTACCTTACCAGCTCTCATATGAATCTATGACCCACTTCTCGCCGGCGGTGCCGGCAGAGATTATTGACTGCCTGTCATGCGCAGTCGATCATTTTGAAGATGTCAGCAGCAGCTGACGAAACTGTCAATACTTTTTGTAGATCTAGAGTTAAATGTGGTGTGATTATTAAGAAATGAGTGTTTTAACAGAGGTTTCATATTCGATACATTGACCCACACAGTAATATTTGAGGTGTCCTATAGCTACATCGATAAATATAGCACATTTGACGAGACACTTGCTCTGTAGGACCAGGGTTTAAAAGGCGCACCACTCAACGAAACAAACAAACACACACACACACACACACACACACAAAACCTGGTATCCAAAAACATAATGATATATATGTGTTTCCCAGTGCTTGCGGATATATTTTTATACTTCTCTCTCTCTAGGTGTCTCTCACACGTCTTTTTAGCAAGCATTTTTCTACCAACGATAGATATAGTTGAAGCAGCGAGTTTGGGATGATGGTATCATTCTGGTCTCACAACCTTGGGGTCGTGAGTTCGAGTCCCGCCAGGGCCACTTGATAGCGACCGCTCAGGGAGCATGTTTATGCAGGGAGCCAATCGTGCAATTTTTGTTTCAAGATGGCGGCCAAGTCATATTTTGCAGATACTTGCAAAAATTCAGCGCTATCCGCTTCAAGCAGAATGCTCAAACCTGACACAAAACTAAAACCTCAATAGCGCTATACAAATCATTCATCTACTTAACCAACAACACTGTGTATAACCACGAAATTGTCCAGTTTCTGACAAATTTTGATATTATTTTGCCCACCTAGCGCCATATTGAATCTCCAACTCAAGTCTCGCGAGAGTGAAGTTAATATTGAGTTTAAAATCAAAACACTTTAAAACAGGAAATCAATGTTTCAGTTAAACCTTAATTAGGAAAAGGTTCCCGATTATTATTGTTTTAATAAATATTTTGTACTAATTTCAGTATTCATTCTCCGGTTCCCATGGAGAAGACAGGTGCTGGAAAATGGCAGAAACATAACACGCCCCCTTAACACACAATACAATATAAATGAAAGACCCGTTTTTCTTATTTAAGAACAGATTCCCAATAGAAAATATCATAAATACAAATAGTTATTTAGTTTATCTTCATTTCTTTCACTATGATTAAAACAAAATCGAATTAGACACCATTTTAATTTTAATATCATCAGGGATTTTTTTTACATTAGCAGATGATACTTTTTGAAACCATGCAAAAATCAAATATGGACAACACCGGTAAAAAAAGTTGAATAAATATTGCTTTATTCTTTAAAAAAAATAATTAAAACATTTTTTTTTACAATACTGATATATTAGACAATCACTATGTAAACTTAAAAAGATTTTGCGGTTTGCATTGTGAATATCATAATCAATAATTACTAGTGCTGCCAATTCAAAGATCACAATGCAACCGTAAAAACTGTTAGTACACTGATGCCAATTTTAATGATGTACAATTACTATATATCCATTAACCTATTTCCAACAAACCATATTTACCAGTACTGATGCATATTTTAAAAATAAAACTGTATTTTAGACCATACCTATTGTCATCCACCTAATACCTACGGTCAAGTGTCCCAGTTTGATGTCTGTGGCAATGTTCACCAAGGTACAAAATCTTCAATAAAATGATAATGGCTTAAAGAAATCATACAAATACAATTCTGTCAACCTTCTTGATGCATATTTTCAATATAAAACTGTATTTTAGACCATGCCTATTGTCATCCACCTAATACCTATGGTCATCCAACTAATACGTACGGTCAAGTGTCCCAGTTTGATGTTTGTGGCAATGTTCACCAAGGTACAAAATCTTGAATCATCAAAATACATAAAATTAATGATCGTCAATGTTTAAACTTGAAAACGAATGTGGCTATTACATTCATTATGGGGCCTTCATTATGTTCATACATTAACAAAGTACCTACTGAAGTATGATGAAAAACAAATTTGTTACAGGTATGATTGTACACGTATTGGTGAAGTCTCAAGCCAAGACCTAAAGCTACAATCTGAACATCATCATTATCATCCAAGCCATTGTAATTGCAGGTATATAGTCATTATTTCTACCAATCTACTTTTTAGGCAGACGAGAATCTCGCCTGTCTTTTTGTCACCAGACCAATAGCGGCTTCGGCAGTCAGTGGACCCTCTTTACCGCCATCGCCATTTCAAAACCCTGCTCCCACAATATAGTGGACTACACTCCGACAAAACGAATGTGATATTAATAAGCAATGGCTCGTGTTCACAAAAAGAGATTGGCCCATGTTCACAAAAGACACCAGCCCGTGTTCACAATGTCAAAAGACAACGGTCGGCATTTCGAAACCCTGCTCCCAAAATATAGTGTGCTATAGTATTCTGAATATTTTGATTTATTGTTGTTTACTTCTTTTGTTTGATAAAATCCCGAGTCTAGGATTCAAGTTTTTCTTAAAAAATTGTGTTTACCGTGCCTTCTCCCACTTTCATGCAAATTTATGAATGAAACAGCAGTGGGAGATTTTCTTATCTCACACAGCTGGCTTGTGAAAATTACACAAATTTACTTATTTCATATCTAAATGCGTCAGGAGTGGGAGAAAAAGGATATTGCATTATGTTAGAGTGTGAGATAGAAAAATCTCTCACATCGTGGAGTGTCACCACTCAGAGATTTTTCTATATCCTATGCCAACACATTCAATACCCTATTAATCATATACTTGTATCAAATGGAAGTTTCCAAAGATCGATGGTACCGTATGGAAATTAGCATTGATGAGGATATTTTAATGTGATGGATTGAAGAAAACGATCAAGAAAATAATAATGAAAGTAATGTGAGCAAAGACTGATGTCTGACGTCTGACATATTTAACACCTCCATACATATGATAGCATCATAAAAATATATATCGTATAAGATCATATGAGCGGTCGCTTCTAAAGGCTTTACCTTATCCATATATATTATAGTCAAATGGAAGCTTAGGGTTGTAAAACCTGTCTTCAGCTATATCTATCGTTGGTAGAAATATGCTTGCTAAAAAGACGTGTGTGTGAGAGAGAAGTATAAAAATACGAAAACATAATGTAAACATATTACTACTCGTCTACAGCTTTGTTCGACATACTCGTATGATTAATAAAAACCTTTTTTGTGAAATTAATCCATATAATTGAGAAAAAGTAGGTGTATTTCGTATTTTATCTTCTTTTATGACAGTAAACTACTACGTAATAATAAGGCGTCTTAAATGGATTTTGTAAAATTGGTTGCAAAGACCAATGTTAAATAATAACAATGTTCGAAAACTGCGATAATACAGTACATCAATATGTCACGCGTGTATAGTCATAGATATACTAGTGTTTTGTCTTCACAGTCTAATATTCCGTAAATGCATCCTAAATGCAAATATACATCTTGAATGTATTTTGAAAAAGATTTGTTCGTAACCATTTCTACTATTCTGGTAATAGCTTGTAAAATTTCAGTAGTTTGAACTTGTATTTAAATGTAGTACAATATATGTAATTACACCGAATACTAAAACACGGATTTGAAAACACGGTGCGGAACGGAACACGGGACGGTACATATGTACATAACGTACATAACGTCCCGGGGTGTCCCGTGAGTTAATTAATGATGATATTCATTGTTTTCTATGGTTAGCTACACTGGGATAAAATTGAAAAATTTTCAAATTTTTTTTTTTTTAATTTGAAAAAATTCTACGTCTCATGGGAATCATTTTAAAAAAAAGATCACCAAAATCCGACAAGAATTGACAAAGTTATTAATATTTCTTTGTCTGTTTTGGGGGGGATTTTGTAGACACGATTTTCCCATTTACCCATGTTATAACGCATTTCAAAATCTGCACCAACTTTCGACGTTTCACGTTGCAAAAACAAGTAAAAAGCTGCTGTTGCGCACTCACCACATATAAGATGGGTTTTTAAAATTATTGCTGTGTTTTGACTATTGTTTCATTTTATGTAAAAATAAAGTATGTTATAGAAAAATGCATTGTAGTTCTTATTCTTACCATCCCAACACACACAATTCAGTGAGTTTTGTTGCATTATTGCGCAAACATCGTCATGTGTTATCCCGCCAATCACGGACTGTCAAATATGACGTTGCGAGTGATTGATGCTCAAAATAAACTATTAAATTAAAATAATTTCATACGCTTATTTATATGAATGGAATCGCATATTACTGCAAATTATTTCCATCTAAATTATAAATTTTTAGGACAACTGATGACAGAGATATGATGCAATATTTGTGTGGTGTTTTTCTTTTGTCAACTGCCACTACGACGGCCATGCGATGCTCAGGATTTTCCGACCATATCACTTATTTTTTCATTTCACCAATAGGAGGAAGAAGTAAAACTAATATAATACATACCATTGGAAAGAGAAAAAAATTCTGAATAAAATACTATTTGTTCAGTGATCGCTCTGGAAAATTGTCAAACCGAGACACGTGTCTCACCCAATTTATAAAAATGAGACAGATGAGAAAAAAAGCGAGACAAAATGTGGCAATCTTTTGGGAAATTGAAACAAAATTACATATATTTAAAAAACTAATTGGAAGCATGTAAAATGTATATTATGTTTTCATGTTACCATCTCAAATGGGGGGCGGGGGTTGAACATAATGCATGCAGTCACTCTGGGCCCACCCTGGGGGGCATTGTCCCCCTGCCCCTCCCCCCGGCTGCTACGGCCATGTATATGAATAAAAATTGCCAATTACTATGAAACTCAGCAGCATGGCTCCAAAGCGCAATCTATAGACAAAAATATAGCTAACTATACCATGTTACTCATATGTTGTGATATGTCAATAATTAGTTCAATCATGGTACTACGGACATGTGGTAAGCAGGAGTGGGGTGGGGTGTCACTCGGTAATAAGCTATTTTTATTTCTGTTCAAAAAGCAACACACTCAGTCACACTTCTTTAGTGGACACCAAGCCGGTTTTTTTAAAACGCTGATTCGAATTTGACAGCCGGCATCAGATTTTAAAGTGCGTAGTATCAGAGCTTATACTAATCGTAGCAACACTTGGTTTCGGCTTCAAACCAAACACAGCCTAAATCATCATATTCTTATGATAATATACATTTAATCAAAATATTTTGCTCCATAAACGCCAGCAAACATCACGATAGTAACTGCCAGCCACTCATCTTCGCTAAGTACGATTGGAAATGTGATTCGTTTTGTAAGAAATATTAGGTCTCTGACGTCCACATTTGATCAGCAGTTTACCAATCGCTTTTCTTGTTATCCGAAATACAAGATATAATTAGATGAGGCACGAGAGACGCATAATATTGAGATTTCGGAACAAAAATGTGACTGTTTATCGCCATGACAGTTCCTTACCTGCATCGACAAATGACTGCTTTCATTGGTCGAAATCAGGTCACAGCCTCAATCAAGCGCGCAGTGTAATGTTAGATTAATAAAGGCGCTATCCATATAGAGGCTGGTTGCACTGTAGCCTAAATCGCATGCGTTTCATAGCGATTTTTGCCAATGGCGGCGCTACGATTGGGGTTTCGTATGCAAACAAACATGGCCGCCTCCATGAACGATATTACATCTATTTCTTTTTATTTTTAAGTCTGATAATAAACCAAATAAAATGCGACACAGACGTCGCGGCCATAGTCTAGAATTGCGACAAGCAACATTTTTATGGGGAAAAAGTCGCAAAATCGCGGTCCACAGCAATCACTGTTTGTTGTCATTTTTTTATCACTCTGTAATTTAAGTTAATTGTGCAGTTTTCATTGGCACATGCCTCAAAATCAAGGCGAACCTCCCGTGACCTTGCATCATTCTTAGGCTTATGTTCGCCGGAGCAAACTAGATTAAACCTTTATATTATATATCATTTGAAAGAGGAGAAAATAAGGATTAGGAAAATGAAAGCAAATCCAGACATTTGCAAAACATAACATTCCAAATAATGAAAAAAACCATGTGATCAACACTTTGGTCGTGAATTCAGAGAGGAGGGTTTCCCAATTTTAGAAATTTGCAGCCTTGATTAGGTTCTGCATACGATTTTACGACAATTAAAACCAAAATGGATGACATAGTCACATTGGCTCCGGCAAACATTCCCTCTTCAAAAACACAAGTCTGAAATCTTGATTTTAGTGGTAGCGCGCGCCGAAACTGTGTTATAAGACAATGCACGAGCGAGAACAGAAGTGTTTGTAGTTAAATGCACATAGCTTTCAAAGTAAGTGCCGGATTTTATTCAAATTTTCCCAAGATGTTCTGAAACGCCTATGGAACAGATTTCTGCAAACAGTTATATAAAAATTTAAATGATGCGAGTAGGATAGGGCGATTTTCATGAACATCTCGAATTTTGAAATCTTGTCCCACACGGTAAATATCGATCTCAGCGTAGCTACTATGGTAGATATAGTGTTCCGTGTTTTCAAGGGCTACGGGGCGTCCCGTGAGTTAATTAATGATGATATCCATTGTTTTCTATGGTAGATATAGTGTTCCGTATTTTCAAGGGCTCTGACCATCAGACATTAGACATGTAGATTTTATGTTGAACGTGGAGCATTTACAAAAACATACTTTGAATTTACTGTACTGAATTAAGTGATGTAATGAAAAGGAATAATTAAACAAAACAGATGTACGTCATTTATTGAAATAATCATGAATCCATATATGTATGTATGTAGCAGAACATATTCTTGGGTTGTCAGCGTTCCGTCCCGTGTTCCGTTTTGTCCCGTGTTTTGGTAGACACCTGTAATTACACCTAGAGGAAGTGCTCACGTTATGGGCAGTGCTCACGTTATGGACATTGTGTATAAGTGGAAGCGATCATCAAAAAAAATTCTTAGAAATAAAATACTTTGACAAATTTAGTACTGAATTATTGATAAAAGATAGAACATGAACTATACTTTAATTATCTGTTAAAATATCATATATCTATTCAATATTTATGAAGGAAATTACATAATAAGTGGGAAGTTTCGGAAAACTGCCCATAACGTGAGCACTTTCTCTGTCTTGCTTGATTGGTGCTTATGTAAAAGCTCTTTTTTCAGTAACTTCATCATGATCATCCCAATTAGATGTTTTACTTGCGGTAAAGTAGTTGGCAACAAATGGGAAAGCTACCTAGGACTTCTTCAAGCAGATTACACAGAGGGGTACTGTATGAGTAGTTTTATCTGAGGCATATTTATTTGCCTTCTCTAGTATTTCGTAATATAGTGATTCCCCACCCGCCCTGTTATGTTATATGTAAGAAGCTATAATATTAGATATTCTTTATTTGTTCAAGTCTGAAATGTCAAGAAAAGCCCACTATAAAGGTTGATTTTTTGTAGAAAAAATCCAGGCTTTTGTCCAACCTGAACTGTAATGTTTCTTGGAATTTTTGTGTAATACATGATTAGACCTCTAGCAAATCAAGATATAATTAAATCTCCCCGGACAAAGTCCGAAGGGGGATTTCTTGCTTTGCTTCTGTCCGTCCGTGCATCCGTGCGTCCGTCCGAAATAAACAGGCTGATAACTCGAAGACTACTTGAGCTATTGATTTGCAAATTGAATATGTCTTGTTTGAGAAAAAAAGTACCTCTCAAAAAAATTTGTTTGTACTTTGGCCTACTTTTGACGAACTTACGAGCGTTACGTAATAAACCTTGTTAACACTCTACAGGGAGAAGTATTTGACCTATGGTCACCAAACTTCATATTTAGCTTTGTTGTACTACTCTCCAGAGCTGATTAGATTTTGGTGTACTTTGGCCTACTTTTGATGAAGTTACGATGTGTTTTTAAAAACAAATTATTACGTAATTGTGTTTATCTGTCTCCTGGGAACAGTTTATGACTTATCATCACCAAACTTGACATTTTGTATGTCTATATCACTCTCATCACGTGATTTGATATTGGTGCACTTTTTTGCCTACTTTTGAACTTACAGCGACAAGTGTTTGACCTATGGTCACCAAACTTCATAAACCTTGTTAACACTCTACAGCTGATTAAGTGTTTTGACCTATGGTCACCAAACTTCATATTTATGACTTAGCATCACCAAACTTGACATTTGTACTACTCACTCCAGAGCTGATTTGATTTTGGTGTACTTTGGCCTACTTTTGATGAAATTAACCTTGTGTTTTCTAAAACAAATTATTGGACCTATGGTCAAAACTTGTGTTTATCTGTCTCCTGAGGAAGACTTTATTACCCTATCATCACCAAACTTTGTGTTTATCATTTGGTATGACTATTTCACTCTCCTCACGTGATTTGATATTTGAGTACCTTGGCCTACTTTTCAAAAATGGCCTGATCAGGGAAATGGCCTGATCGGGGAAGGGGAGATTTACGGCGTTCCCGACGACTACTTGTTTTAATTAATTAGATCAATAAGAAAATATGTTGTAGAGAGTAAATATCTAAAGATCCAACTATTACAAATCCATCTACATTATATTGCAACATTATTCAAATGTCATTATATAATTTAACTCCAATCCATAAGGTATGAAGTGAAATGGTTGAAATAAGTGTTCTTTGTAATTAGGCGATTTTTTTTGTCTTTCGAATTGACTTTTGTCTTTCAATTTGAAAGTAACTAATGAAATTCAAAGAAATTTATTTTCTATTTTTAGAGACGCTTTAGATGCCCTTGGATTGAAGCGGTATTGTTGTCGACGTATGCTCTTGTCTCATGTGGATCTCATTGAAAAGTTGCTCAACTATGCACCTTTGGAAAAGTGATATGTTGGCGGACAAATTATTTTGCTTTCATCAACAGAACTGAAGATATTGTATTTGATTCCAGTTGTGTATGAATGAACTGTTGCATTTATCCATTTCCATTATTTTGTATTTGTGGGTCTTCATCAACTATGAATTTCTTCAAAGAATTATCATGTGCATATAAAACATAAAACAATGTTTGTTTTGATTTTCATCTGTATTTAATGTTAAAATAAATCATGTAAATTATAAATTTTAATGCATTGGTTGTTTACAATTTTATCATATGTTTAAATTTGAATGTTTTGGGGGGTGGGGGTGGGGAGTTAAAAAAAATATTTGGGTCAAATGTTCTGATTTACAGACTTTTTAGGGGTGGGGAATGAAATATTTGGAATTATGGCATCATCAAATCTGGCACATTGAACATGGATGTAATAGTATGGAAAATAATGGACATATTCATCAAAAACAATAAAACTCTTAATCTTCCTGTGGAATCTTCAGCACTCCTTCGAGATTGTTTACTTCCAATTCCAAGTAAACAACCTTCTTTCTTTGAAAAAGATGGACTGACCACTCGGGAGGCCACAGCCGCAAAAACACAGTACTCTATGAAAAATCAATAAGTACCAACAACTCATGATTCTGCAAACTTAGACACCATTAAAAATCACTCTCCCGAACATTCTCAATGTTTGGTGTTAAATTGCAAAAATGCGTCCATCGAGACACATCTTGGAAAGGGTCTTAATCGTAAGTTTGACCTCTTGTCTACAACATATCAAAATATTAATCTTTTTGGTCGGTGCGCATGGTCCGAAAAAAGCAAGTATATTTCGTAACTTTGGCTATTTCTAACAGCTTTCCCCATTTAAACACATTGTAAGAAATCTGACCTAGATAACTTCTGGTACTAGTCGCATGAATAACAAACTTAATCGACGTGGACACATTTTGTTAGTACAAGATAGCTCTTTAAAAACGTTTTTTCATGTAGGATGGCATTTCAGAATTAAGATTCGAGTGCGCAAGCATCGTATTTTGGTAACAAACTTGGGCTAAAATGTGCATTTTGCGAGAGATAACAAGCCGAGCGCACCTGCCACTTCCAGGAAAAGACCGAACTTCAAAGAGATCACACACTGCTGCGGGCGTAACTGTGTAACGACTAACGTAAAATACTGCCAAAAACCTGATCTTAAAATAACATTGCAGGGGTATAGAGTGGTCTCGGCCTGTGACAGTCATTGAAATATTGGAGGTATTTTGATTTGATTCAGCCAAAGAATTATTAAGCTATATATAATATATATATATATATATATATATATATATATATATATATATATATATATATATATATATGTGTATAGGGGGGGGGTGTCATATATTAGATTCGAGAACACATGATAGTAATGACTCCGCCCTTGAAGCATCAAAGGCCACGTGTTGCTGATTTTGATTATTCATTCTTGTACGTTTTAAATACAATAATTTTTCTAATTATACATATTCTGAATCATAATTTAATGATTTTAATCTTAACATGGAATATATGCCTGGTTTGTCTTGACTACTCGTTTATTGCTGGCATCATTGATTTTAGTTCTAAATTACACAGCTACAAACAAATCACTGTAAAAATCATCCAAAAAGTACAACTTTTGTTGATTCAGCATAAACAGAGATCTTGACAAGGATATTGAATTTCCGTCTCTTGTGGAGGGGGCCTCTTGTTCATTGTGATCTTTGCAGACAGGACAGGGTAACTGGGCGTCGCAGCATGCTAGCATGGGGTCCTCCACAAAACACGAAGGCCAAAAATCCTTGTTCCTTTCTTATAATTATATTTATGTCAGACATGAAAATTGACCATGTTGCCAAAATGTAATTCATTTAAGTTTTACTATTTAAGGGGAGGTGAGCGATTTAGTACCATCAAGTCCCTTTTGGTTAATTCCCTATTGTTAACTAGGATGATGTGTACGGCAGCCAAACCGATACTAACATGATTTAGCGACATCAGTTTGCCGACTATTGCATCCATAAAATTGTTTACTAACATACTGAATCATTGCTCATTTAGATGACATTTTTATGTTAAATCATAGCTATTTGTGAATACTACGTCATAAAAAGGGTGATAGTTTGAACATGATTCAAATGATGCATGGTCGATAGTTATTCAAACGTTTCATGCTATTTCTTACAAACTAAACTGTTCCATGCCAACAATGGAAATTTAAGTTGGTTTCTACAAGACTGTGAAGTAAATATACAGCCTATTCCTCTTTCTGATGAAAGATGACTGAAAGGTCACATTCGAAAATATTACGCGTCTTAAATAATATATCTTATATATGACCTCAGTCCTCTATTTGATGAAAGATTGCTGATGGCTCATATTTGAAAATATTGATTTTAAATTTGTTATTTCACTCAAAATTACCGGTATCAATTATATTTTAAGAAGAATCATTCAATCATTCCGTGCAGAAATCACCGCCAATAACCCACGCTGATTGGTCCATCAGCGTGCTCAATTTTGCGATGGAAAACACGCTCCAGAGCGCGCGGAGACGACTACTACGGCGCTAGTCTAAACTCATATTATCAATACAGCCGCTGACGTCGCAAGGCGTGTTCCGTGTAGCGGAGAGCATAAGTTTAGACTAGAGCCGTCGTAGTGGTCTCCGCGCGCTCTTTTTTGGCAAAATTGACTTGCAATGAGAATGTTATAATATGATTTATTTTAAACTAAAATTGATTTTAGTCATGATAGAATGGTGATCGACCACTCGATTGTTGTGTCAATCGCAAAATTGAGCATGGCGTCTGATTTACCCGAACGAAGTGAGGGTAAATCAGACGTCAGCATGCTCAATTTTGCGATTGACACTCCAATGTTGTGGTCAATTCCTACAATATCCATAAAAATGCTGTTTATATGGCACATAGTTGTATGCTGGATAGCCTTCCACCTTTTCAGTTTGTGTAAACATTATACATTGTAAACTTGAGGATTTATAAAAACGATTACATCATGCATATGCATGTGCAACTTGTAATGAATCATATAGTAGAAGCTAGGTTTTTGTTTTCGTATTTCAACATATCCATAACACTTAATTTTCCAACTCATCCATGTAATAGTTTATTAAAATATATAAATTACACATTTTGCTACTTGCCTAATTGAATAGTAATAAACTTTTTAACAGGTGAAAATTATTGATCAAGGTCTTTGAAAAGATCACTTAAATCGATTATAATATAATCATCCACAATCTTTCTTTTAAATTTCTTTGAAGACGTTCACAAAGCCATGCATACAATAACTCATGAATACATAAAAATGAATATCAAGACAGGCATGCACAATTTTTTTTTGAATAGACATTTCAGTAATATGTATTTCATCAAATAGCAATTGTCTAGCATCTGAGTTTAATTATTTTACAGGATCTTGAGAAGCACCTATTTTTAAATACATGTATAGCATTGTGATCATTATGTTCCTTTCATTTGTCTTTGTATTCTTTGAGCTTTTCTGCAAGTTCATCTGCATCTTCCGTAGTTTTGACCCTCAGTAACATACCAACAGCAGTGTTCTCATCTGGTTTCTTTTCATCAAGAGGGGGGTTTGGAATGCACATAGTCATCACATTATTCTTTCCCGTGCGGCTCACTGGCATTGACTTGTTTAACATGATGTTCAACAAGATGTTACCTACAGTCATATTTCAATCATGCATTAAATACACTAATAAACATTCAAAATATCACTTATAATCAGTTGGACAATGTGAGTAACATGAACGATAGTAGTGTAGGTGCAGCAAATTTGCAAATTATTTTCCCAAGAACGCTAGCAACATTGATTTTTATTTGATATTAAAATGGTATTGCAATGAGACCAAACATGTAACAATAAAAATATTTTACCTATACTCGTATCGGCTCGAATTAGAAGTTGTGTTTTGTCATCACAAGGCTTTAAAAACAATAGACCTACTCCTCTATCCTTCCAATCTCCATCTTGTTTGAAAAATAACTTCACCCTACAAATGGCAATGCAAATTAGAGTAGTGAAACTAGTGATGATTGTATCGACCCATTTCACGGACAAGCTTCTACACTTATCTTCACTGGGGAAAGCCGTGAAGGTTATAATTGAGCCACGCCAACAAAGATGTAGGCATATTCAAATGTCTGTCTGTTGTTAATTCAAATTTCTGGTATTAAAATTAATGGTTTAATTACGTGTGTACAGTTAGATTGCTTATATTTAACATGAGTCAAACACTTCAATAAGATCACTAATCAGGTTTAAAATTTGCTGGGTGGTCACAGGATTTTCATTTTCATATGCCTTGATTTTTCCCAGCTTCACTCACTTCAATTCTAATTTTCCCTGATTTATTTAAGTTCGAACCAAAAAAAGAACACAAAAATTTTGAAAACAGATTAGTTTTAAACTATTCAATCTATGATCTTTCTGAAGCGAGCCAAACTAAAAGTTGGAATAATTATAGTATGTAGTGTTACAATCATTCTAATAAGTGTCTCACAGATATGCTTCATTCTTGGATCAATCAGTTAATAAAAGCAATACTTTTATAAAGACTTTTAACCCGAATGATTTTTTCCCCACTAAAATACAAAATTCCCTGATTTCTCTGATTCATGGATATCCTGAAATTGTCATATACATGTAGCCTGTAACTGAACTTTTGTTGGGAGTATTAAACTCCATGTGGTGCACTACAACCAAGACGGGAATTTCTAGCTACATATGTCATGTGTGGTTTAGACATGTGCATGGTGAGAAGTAATAACAGAACCAATGAGCAGTTTCTATTCTGTTTATTGACTGTCTTCTGGTATTATCCAATGATACACTGGCGAGTACTAGCTTTTTCCGGCCCATTTTCCAATCAATGGCAAATACGTCTTCAGTGTGTTCTCTAATCCCTTGCTTATATACTAGCTACCAGCATACCGGTGTGTGTGGGCGGTAGGCGGAGCTGGAAGCGTGAGACTTCCGGCGGTGCCTGAGTCTAATCTGACTCAGCACTTTCGTAACTTTACATTACCTCCCGCCCCCCCCCAGAAAGACATATTTGGAAGTATCACAAGAAATATGGCTTTTAACGACACACACCAAAAATAAGGCTGGTGGACATAACGCAAACAGGAACCTTTGTCTTCTGAATTCGCTGGTCAGTTATGGACCAGTTACAAATGACAGTTTTTAAACCTGATTTATGAACTCTTTGATGAGTTTGACATGCGTTCAAAATGCACAACCTAATTATGCACACCTATTGTTGATGCTTACCTATTAAATCATGAATTTTACTACCAGACATTGAAATAATCAACGGAAAAACAAAAACATTTGAATCAACAGACTACCGATATGCCTCCATGGTTGTTGAGATAACTCCTGAAATATTCACAAAGCCAGTAATCAAATATACAATTACCTTTTATTGTAAAATGCATCTTCTTCAGTAATATTGCTAGACTCTGGTTTAGGTGGGACATACTCTTCTAAAAAAAATATTGTTATCAATGAGAATGTGCGCAGTCATAATTTTTAAAGAGACACAGTGATAACATAAAAACTACATTTTTTGATCTCTATCACCATAATTCATGACATGTATAATATTGATGAAAAAGTTCTCATACCTTCTTCATCTGCCTTTGCATCACCAGAATTCGAAGGTTTGCTAGTAGCAAATGAAAATGCACCAGTCCCAGCAGCTGTACTGCCGAAAGAAAAGCCAGATGTTGCAGAGCCTTCTGGTTTTCCAAATGAAAATCCTCCGGTAGAACCAAATCCTGCAAATCCAGAGGTTGCTTTCTTTTCATCAGAAGATGACACCTATAAATTGATAAAACATATGCCTGTTTAAAATAACTAATTCATCTAAACTTATACCATGTTGTAGGGTTATCAACTTAAAATATGATTTACGAGCTCACATATTTATTTCTATCACAAGTTTCTGTATCATATTGTATTTGTTTCACATAGGCTGTTAGCCATGAACCAATCTGGTCTAGCAAACCAAAGCACAGGGTATGATCACAGACACCCTTATTAACATCCCCTAATAACTTGATGGTATTATCCAATGATACACTGGCGAGTACTAGCTTTTTCCGGCCCATTTTCCAATCAATGGCAAATACGTCTTCAGTGTAGTCTCTAATCATCTTCAGTAAACCGTGACTTGAAAGAGTCCATAAACTTATGACTCCATCACTTCAGCCAGAAGCAAGTATTGTCCCCTTAGGTCCTAAAGGCTTAGGATGTCACTTGATAGCTAGATCCTTGGGACAGTTTTCGTGAACTTTGAATATCACTGGCTCACAATGCTGATTGTAAAAATGGACATCATGCTCAAAGCATACTGCAAACATGTCTGAATCTTGCCAGACTAGATTCATGATGTATGTGGATGAAATTATAAAAGATAAAAATCACATAACAAAATGCTACTTGTATAACAGTTTATGCAGAGATAAAAAGAATGTTTTGTAAAAACATGTCAATTTCCAAACACATTTGATAAGTGCATTACATAGGCAGATCCAGGGGGGGGGGGCAGGGGGCAAGCGCCTCCCCTTTTCCCACCAAAATACTTTATTTTCATAGGGTTTTTCATGAAATCCCATAAGTGCGCCCCCCCTTTTCCTTACGTGCGCCCGCCCCCCCATTTTCTAAAAATCTGGATCTGCCTATGCATTATCGCATTTTTTTATCAGTTACTATTACTCTAACACTTACTGTTGTAGTTGTTCCACCAAAAGAAAATGCTGGAGTGGAGGTTGTTTTTGGAACAGAAGCATTGCTACTGAATGTGGAGAAAGAGAATCCGGGGGGCTTCTCTGATGAGCTGACTGTATCTGTCCCTGGCATAAGATTATTAAATATTTGTATAGAGATTTGACAATACGAAACCTAAAGGTAACGTTAAATAAAAATATAATGTATCTGGTATGATCTTTGATACAGCATGATTCTAAATTAAATTATTTATGCTAAATGCATGAAGCATTGAATAGAGATGTCTACCTTTCTCTTTTTCTGGTGTTTTCTTCTCTTTGTCTCCTTCACTGGCTGCTGCATTTTCACTACCAGAGCTCTCATTTTTTGTACCGTATTTTCTTTCTAATTCAGCTAAGTGAGTCTGTCAATTGATATAAAATTAATTCAGGCAGGGCCACTAGTCTCAAAAGTTTGCTGCTTGATGGCCATTATTGCCTGTGCAGTCGTCCGTGAAGAAATTTTCTCGAGATTCATACCATTCTGTATATACATTAGCTTATCTAATAATGTTGAAAATATTTCACTACTAGAAACAGTAGTAAATAATGAAAGCATTTTAAATAGATGTAAAATATGAACATTTCAAACCTTGTAGTCTTCAAACACAGGGGTGAGAAGGATGTAAGGGTTTTTGTCAACATGGTCTTTTATCCACTTTGTTACAGTCTCATTCAATGCCTTGAGGTGCACCATATATTTACTGGATGACAAATAAAATATTTATCAGTTTATGTTTATTTTTAGATTTTCAGATTATACTTGCACTGACAAGCTTTCCCTTTAGAGTTTATACTAAACAATCATCATCACTAGAAACTTTGGGCTTCCAATCTGTGTGCTTTGTCAAAAACTTAGCTTACACACTAATGTGTCCACAGCAAGTTCATGGAGTAACATTTTCTATCAGAACTAAAAAAATGGTAAAATAAAAATTAAATGAATGAAACGCCTTTTTTTTGCCAGATCTACATTGTAATTTATATCATTCTGATTGGTTTACATAATAGTGAACACTTACATGAAAATGGCATTGTTTTTAGTCTGTGAGAGACTAACATTTTGAACCTTTCTAATTTGAGGATATGGTAATATGGTTAGAACAGCAAAGATTGTTTATATTTTTGATTTGCATACACATATTACTGTATCACTTGAGTGACTAGCCATGTGTATGCAAATTGAAATACTGCTTTAGGCCAGTATAAAACAACAAAGAAGTTTGCATATTGAGAGCCACGGACAAACAATCAGGGAATATCTCTCGTTTCAGGGACCACCAGCCACTTTGGCAGGTGACTTTTTCAGATCACCTGCCAAAAGTAATGACCACCAGCCAAATTATGGCGGGTAATATTTTAGAAGCACCGGCCAATGAGTGCCATAGGCGCGATTCCCTGGCGCCACAGGCGTGAAGGGAAACTAAGGGGGTCTGGGGGCATGCTCCCCCAGAATCTTTTTTAAAATTAAGGGTCTAGAAGCTCTCTGGTGCACCCTTTTTGAGACAAAGTAAGATTTCAAAGCTTCATAAAAAGAGTGGTTTTATATGTAAAATTTTGTTCCTTTCACCATTGAATTTCTCTGGTAGGTTGGAATATGTGCAGACTTAAAAATAATAACAAAAAAAAAAAAAAAAAAAAAGATTTGCATCATTAACATTTATTTAATACCCCTTATATTTCTTAACAGTTAATCACAATATCTACTCTAATCTATTCCAATTTGTTGGGAAAAAAACACCCGCCAAAATGACAGGCCCATATTTAACAGCACCCGCCAAATTTGATATGTCCCCGCCTGGGCAGGCTGGCGATCATAAGAAATATTCCCTGAACAATGAAAGTAAAATCTCAATAAATTACTAAAAACACTAACCTAGAGGTTTTTGAAGATCCATTTTTTATTGATGTATTAGCATCCTCTTTTCCGTTACTACTAACAGCTGTTTCAGAAGATGAAGGTGTTTCTGCTGAAGGTTTGCTTCCAAACATCAATCCTCCAGAGCCCAAAGGTTTAGAATCCAGTCCACCAAAAGGTTTAGATTCTGTGCTGCTAAAGCTAAATGCAGGTTTTGCTGCTGTATTTGTAAATCCAGTAAATCCTTTGAAAACACCACCAGTTCCACTAGTTTCCTACAAAATAAAGAAAACATAAAAATAATAGTCACTCCTAGTTCAATTTAAAATCAGCCATTTAATTAATAAAATTTACTGAATTTTGCTCACATTTGATTTTTCTCCTAAACCTTTTCTTTTGGCTGTTTTGATTTTTCTTGTTTTCAGGGTGTCAGCATCAGCTTGCTTGAATTCTCCTGCCTATGAGAAGAGCATAAGGAATCAGTGTATCTTAATCGCAGACATACATGTACATGAACATTTACATCATTGGCAAGTAGTTGATGTGACTTTCATTAGATACTTAAATTCAAAATTCTTACTTCTTCTTTCTCATCATCTTCATCGTCCCAATTGTCATGGGTGAGATAGGATCCAGCACCTCTTTTTGACATGATTTTCTATCTAAACTGTAAAATAAACATTCCATGTATATATATATATATATATATACAGTGACAAAAATTTGGGAGTAGCTAAAACTGGCCAGACGGGCCAGTGTTTGGAAATCTTCACTGGCCCTTCTGATACCTTACTGACCCTGCAAGTGCCGAAGGCGCTAAGCATCACTAAGGGGGTCTGGGGGCAGCCATTTTAAAGCATTTTAGAGGGTTTTAGACAAAGCAAAAAGGCAACCACATTAAGTTAAATCATACTTATTTGAATTTATTTACAAGTGTAATCAGAAGAAAAAAATCACACTGTGATAAAAATTTAATGTGACTAAAAGTAAACCATTAAAAATGGTTGCCAAACCAAAAACTGCTGAATATAAAATCGAGCGCTAAATGCTGCATAATTTTTTTACATATAAAATTGCACAGCGCAGATGAATTTTGAGATTAAAATCCAACGAATATGATCAAATTAAGACTAAAAGTTACTGGCCTTTCCAAGGTTGTACTGGCCTCGGGCCGAAGGGCCAGTGCCAATTTTTGTCACTGTATATATACGTAACATAAAATACACACACCTATAGTATCTAAAATCAAATATAAATTATTAAATATAAATCAAAATATGCACTGCCTTATAGTACTGTACTACAGGAACTATGATGAGGGAGGTTTGCAATCTGGTCACCTTGGTAATACAAGTAAAGGGGGCCTATTCTCAGGAATTAGGTCACCAGCCTTACATATCGTATGACAAATGTCTATCAGGAAACTACAAAACCAGTACAAAAAAGTACTGGCTCCCTGAAGACTAAAGAGGCCATATTAAATGAAGACGAAGCCCTACAAGGTGTGTGTAACAGATGGGACTTGAAGTACCGAGACAGAGCAAATCACTGAAGTCTTCTTCATATTCTGCAACCAGTCGCACACATAGTTAAGCACTGCAAGCCTAAACAGCCTCACATCAAGAGTCGGCTATCTGCCAACCCTTAGGCAGAACGTACCCTCTCTCCATTCACGCGTTGCCTCATTAGAGGAGGCCAGTCTCTTATCTGAGACTGGCTAATTTGTGAATTATCCATCCAGATCCAGATCATTTTTGTTGAAATATTCATATAGTAAAATGTTCCCTATATCAGCTGATGTGTACGTAATGCATTTGTGGGGAGGAGTTTAAAGTCCGTGATATACCCTCAGTGTGTTGGACTGGGTTTTGGCTGGCAGCATTTTTCCCTTCACGAATCTCTTGTCATTCGGCATCTCAATTTTAAATCCCTATGCCTTGAAGTCTTCTTTGATCGTACCCCGCCAAGATTTTCTGCGTCTCCCTTTCACTTTGTTTCCAGCAATCACAATCTTGTCACACCTGTTATCCAAGCACTACTTTTGTGCACAGGACCAGGCCAGCGCAGCCTATTTTGCCTTGCAACTGACTCCAGATCAGGAATATCAATTCTTTTATAAAGTGAGCCCGAGCTAATTTGTGACTCAAGTTCGAAAGCATTGGCAGTAGCTCCCTAAACTTGCACCAAGCACATCTGCATCTTATGATAATATTGGCTGCACAGGGTCAGCCTCCATCAGCAGGTATCTATTACCTCAAGAGAATGGCCATCAACGAGAATATATATGTTTCAAATGAAACCAATTGGTCTTCCATCAAAGGTTCTAGAGCAACAATCGCTAAAACCTGGCCATACTCATAAACTGTAAATTTTACGTATGACTTGAAATTTAGTGACCTCTACAACGGAGTTCACGTCATACGTAAAATTCACAGATTGTGTGTATGGCCCAACTCCAGTGCGATTGATGCTGTAGTGGTGTTTGGCAATGACACCGGCCTGTACGTTAGATGCATACCAACTCCTTATACGTAGATACTGTAAATAACAATAGTTCAACAATTTTAATCTTGTATTTATTTTTGGTAGCTCCATAGTGTACCTTCCGAATGGAGAACGTTATGCTTTGAAATGACTGGAACTCCAAATTAGAAAAAAGAACTGGTAGCTGGATGTCATGTAATATAATATGATGTGGGGTTGATGTATTAACATAACTTGCCATAGCGACTATATGAATCTAACCCTCTTTGATCGCATTTAGTTTTAAATCCTGATATAATGAAAGTGCTTTTTATAATGAAGCCAAACCCGGGTTCGCCATCAACGCATGAGGCACGTTGAATATACAATATCGACGGCATTAAAAGAGGTTAACAAGCTTAAAATGATCATATACTAACAAGGTCCAATGTATGATCCGTCTGGTAATCTCGTAAATCACATTCAATTAATGAAGAAGGGAGATTATTAAAATTGCGCGAAAAGAAGACTTTTTCATATGGAGGCTGCCATTTTAACCACATCACGCCCTTTACTTTGTGTTAACATTCGCGAAGATGAGGTACATCTTAATAGCTAAAACATTTAATACAGATTTCCAATACATGCATTGTATTCAGTTTATACAAATACCGTTATATACCCACAAGTATGAGGTGATGACATTTCTATACTTTATATTTAAATATAAACATTTGAGTTAACCTTATTTTCAGAAGAAAATAGTTCTGTCTACTTGTAAAGTAGATCTACTTTTGTTCAAGTCTTCATGCGCGGCCAGTGTTTAGTGAAAACATATATAATGTTTTAATAAACATGATTATTATTTAAGAACAAGGATTTTTGTGACACATTATTTTGCGTGTATACGTACAACTGTATATATAGAATTTGTAGTTATAGTTTGAAAAAGAAAGATCGGATGAAAATAACTTTAAATCTACTTGTTTAAAGCTTGCGATATTTCCTCAGGTTCAATAAAATGAACGTGGACATTATGATTGACAGCTGAGCCAAATTGTTAGAAAATATTATTGACTAAACTTTTAAGAGATAACACTCAGTGCACATTTTAATATTTTCAAAGGCTTTAGAATATACTTAGAGGACCATCAAGATGTCCCGAAGTGATCTTGATCAAATACAGGCACAGTTGAAGATAGCAATTCAAAATCACCAGGTTTGTGTATTAGCATCTTGCTTTACTTTGCTCTGCTCCTTTTTAGGAAGAGTAGAGACTAGTAAACTTGCTCCACTATTTAAAGAGAGCAACAGTTCTGTAATGGTAGATGAAGTTAAGTGGCTGTGTTTTTAGGTGTTTTATGTGTTATAAGTGGTACAGAAATTTACTGTTCTTTACTGAATCAAGTAATGAAAGCAGTTATATGATCTGGTTGTTATATGTGCAGCAAAATGAACTGTTCATTGCTCCATAATCGACATATACTACAACAGGCATTATTTTCCAATGTGATTGCCGGCAGCCTACTGATAGTACCTTGTAGTGGTAATTTTGTTGTACTAGTTGATGTCACATTCTTTATACTGATTATGTATGTTTCCATATCATAAAATAATTGTGAATCATCTTTTACACACAATGACATAGGCATGTTCAAATTCATGCTGAAAGTCCTTAAGTTTGCTAAGCTTGTATACGGACATTTTGAGGCCAGGCTGTTTAAGTCAGAAAACCAAGTCAATAAGCTTGCAACTTTTTAATTGGTTCTTTAGTGATTGTTATTATCAAGGGCAGGTGTGCTATATTGAAAACTTAAATTTTACATTCTTGCAATATGCATAAAATTATGCTTAAAAAGGTGTAGTTCATTTAGGCTGGTATTTCCTTTCAATCTATGACCGAATGTTCATATTTATACACTAAGTTTCACATGATTTTTTAATGAGTTTTTATAAGCATTATGATAAGAGATAAGTAATGAACGTTATTCATTATCAATACTTAACTTCATATTTGATGTTTTTTGTCTTTGTCCACATTTTAAAGATTATTTTAAAGCTGGTACGTGTTATTGGTTAATATTAGAGTTAAAATTTAATGCGAATTTAGAACTTAATTTTATTTCAATTATTTTTACCGTTGTGATTCCTCATCAGGAAATCTATATAATAAGTATATGTATTTATATGTATTTCCTGATGAGGCCATTATCAAAATGTGAAAAGTATGTGAAATGAAATAAAATTGTAAATTCTGATTAACCAATAAAACCAGTTTTAAATGAATCTTAAAAAGGTGTACAAAGACAAAAAACAAGAAATATGAAGAAAACCACCTATTGGGAAGTTTTAAAACAAAGTTACATTACAGAAAATACTCTGCAACTATGGTATTGGTCAATAAATAACTGTATTCAAAATTGTATTGATTTTATAGATATTGGTGTCACGGTTGAAAAACGATCCACAGGTAAATATATATAACATTCTAATTATTTTGCGCATTCAATTAATGTATATTTGAAATTTGATTATTAATATTTAACTATCAAGTATTGTATTAAAGTTTTGTGACGATAAATGTTATTTATTGTGATAAAATGTAAAATGCAAATTTTTTTGGGAAACATAAAACATCGAATGTGATGAATTTTGATACTTAAAATTACACTATTCATTTCATGGTTAATTCTGGACTCTTGCATATTTTCTTTGCAACAGAATTATTAAGGCCTAGGCCCTACGCAATAATATTCTGACTCTTCCAGAAGCCCAGAATAATGTCTTTCAAGAGAGTCATAAAACTTTGAAACAATGTAGTCTTTATAGTATTCCTTTGGCAAATAATCAAGGTAGAAGCTTGAGCTCTTTGTCTTAAATCTACCATCGTACAAGTGCCCATGGATCCAAAAAGCTGTCACAATTTAGTTGTTCTTGTGTCACTGTGTGTCCTGCTATTTAAGTCATTATTTCTATTGCCTTTCACCAATCTAAAGGTTAGGTAGTCACACCACTATGTCCTGTTTTCATTAAAAAAAGACCCAGCATAGTAGACTGGGGTATCACCTAAGGGGAGATTAGAACAGCAGGGTATTAGTACTATCAATCTCAGTGCCCCATACCTAAGAAAAGCCAAATTGACTGTCATGGCTAGGAAGACGATGGACATGTGCTTTGTTTTGAATTATTAATTCTGATGAGATTGTTTCTTGCTTATGACAAGATTATAAATGTTTTCAACTTTATTTTATTGGTGATAGTTGTGGTTTCATTTTTACATACAGAGGTATTAATTGACATTTATAAACCTTAAGTAAATCTTTGAAGTGAATAATGATGCTGCAGTACTACCATACCCAATAAGCACATATTGATAACACAGGCTGCATTGCCTTGCAAATAGTCTACATAGGAACAACATGAGAAGTACAATAGAATAAATGACCTGATAGTTATTCTTGCATTCTCTGTGGATTCAAAACTCAGACTACTGCAACTGCTCAATAAAGACTTTCGAATAAATAAAGAGTAATTCCAGTAAAATTTCTATTTTACTGGAGATTTTTTTTTACTGGAATTACTCTTTATTCGATTTTGTTTTGTTGAGTGGTTAAAAACATCCATCTAAATTTATCTAAAAGTAACAGTGAACTTGGCAATCAATTATTGTTAGCATTCCAATATATAAAACTTGAAGAGATAAAATTAATTAATGATAATTATTTGATGGAGTCATGTGGTAACAACTACCTGGTATATTTTTACTTTCAAATTTAGAATAAGTGTAGGGACCATTCTCTTCCTTTTACATCAAGTATAATTAACCTGTGTATAGATGGCATGTGTCTTGTGAACACTTGGTTTCTCTCTAAAGTATTCAAACAAGACGACTACTGTAATACTTGTAAAATACATGTATTAAAAAGATGTTATTTATCAAAGTGGTAAATGTTGATTGTTGTAGAATGCATCAATTAAAAAGCAATTGCACGAGGTGCAAACACAAATACGGACTCTCAGTGAAAAACAGGTGAGACAATTTATTGATGTAAATATTTTTTTCTTATGTTAGCTTGCCTTAACTTTTTTAAATACTGCTCTCTTAATTCATGAAAGGTTCATGATATCAATTACATTTGATTTCAAATTGAGATGTATTCACTGTCTTGAACTACATTGTTCATATTTCCTGTCAACTTTTACTTACAGAAATCAGTTGTCCAATTGTTGAAGGAGTTGGTCATAAAGAAAAATGAAAATGAGGTAGTGAAAGTTTTTAGTTGTATTACATGGTCATTTTATCTCTTTAAGGTCGTCTATGACAATGAAGTGATTATTTTAGCTGATATTTCTTATGTGAACGAAATTTTTCTTTATCAGAAAGTACCACCAAAGAAACCCACAGAAGAAAATGTATTTGGCAAAACAGCACCAAATAACAACAATGATAAAGGAGAGTTGCTCAAAGTACAAAAATCCATTAATAAATCTCCTGCAAAATCATCTCGGCCAAAAGCCAGTCAACCCATCTCCACAAAACCACACGGACAGCAGGTAAAAAAATGTTCTCTGATAGTTGAAAACTGTAATACTGGCATAGTTTGAGAGAACTCAACACAGCTACCATTTACTCTCTTTCTGTATTTGTCACCGGCAGGCGAGCATGCTCAATTTTGGAAGTTGCTCATAAGCTGAATAGCTCCAACTAAAATCTTAAGTAGCATCCCTGTATATGTAGCAAAAATCTTGCTCTTTATTCTGTTCATCAAGTTTGTGATTTACTTAACAATTGTACATTATGATATTTATTGCTATAACTACTTGTCTATTGTTGAGTTAACAGCTAATTTTACTGCTCAGCTCACACTTTTGTTAGTTACCTACATATGTTTGATAAGTACATATAACTTCTTCACAGATATGTTGTTGAAATTAATTTACGTTTACAGGGATGGACAGGGCAAAATTTTCAATTCCTGCTATTTTAAATGTTTTAACACAAAGAAGACATGAATATTGCTGAAGGTTGTTGAGATATTTGTATATATCAAAGTTCAATGAATAAGCTCGAGTAATGAAATATGCTCAGATACTTATGTTGTTGATACTGAAGACTTGAATATAAGAAATGAAAATTCCAATTAATTCATTGAGTAGGCATACTGTGCTTAATTAAATACACTCAAAAATACTGGAAAACTGCACAATGTGATTGTATATTAACGAGCAAGGACTTTACTTTATAATACTGAATATTCATACATTTAACACTGCAACTAAAATCATTGAATTCATGATTGATATATATCTTTCAATTATTGTCATAGAAGTTGTAACAACTTGTTGGATTTGTATAAGAACAGAACTTTTACATAAGTATGTTTTGTATTGCATTGACAAACTCCTAAGCAATGGTATATATTTCAGTATGCAAAAGTACCATGAGCATTAATTGGCACAAACATTTTCTACTGTTATCAAGGTACTTGAAATAATAGGCAAACATTACAAGTTGAAAAGACATGATGAATGCTATTTAAGCTGTGATCGAATTTCATATATGTGAACTCTCTCAGCAGACGACAGTCAGTAAACCTCTGCAGCCAATATTGCCAAAGCCAGCACCGCAGCAGCAGGTGTCTTCTGCGGCCCATGCAGCCTCCAACAGCAACAAATCACCCATCAAGGTGCCGCAGCTTCCATCTCATCACAGACCCTCTATATTGGTGCGTGTCTGCTTACAAACTTGCTGTATCAGTTTTAATCTTCCTACATGCCAATTTAAAGTGAGGCTTACTTTTTACTCAGTAACTGATCGTTGTGTTGTTGTTTTCAACTTCTGTACAAATTTTGAATATTACTATATACATGGCCAATAACTTCAGCAGAAAGTCAAGAAACTTGAAGAGTTTTTCCATGTTTTAAAGTTGAAATACTAAAAGTTAGGGAAAATGCACATGGTTTGGTGAAAATCAGCTGAGCATTTTAATGCATATTAATCTTTCATTGTGAGAAGTTTGGGGAAATGTTTAGATTGAAACAGTGAAATATGGAGAAACGTCAGCACATCGTATCTTCAAAAGTATGAAATGTAAAGATTAAGCTCCTAATAAGGGCAAATAAGATACTTAGAAGTGCTGAAATGTTTGTAGTTTTAAATCTAATACTATCATGATTAAAGTAGGTTATGAAGAAGATTGCATTGCCATTATAGATAAAAACCTATTAAAATCAATTCATTTACCATATTTTTCAGGGAAGACAATCTCTTCGCTCTCATCATCCAAATTCTCCTGTGAAACGGGAAAATTCACTGTCTCTCAGCAACACTGTCTCTAGTCTCAAACGCTCTGTGTTAGAAGGTCGAAATAAAGATCTTCACCCAGCCGAAAGAGAGGTATGGTTGACTTTGATATTTCCTAATATCAAAAGCTAATAATAAAATGCATTTTGACTTGTATTATTTAGTATTTGTCTTTTTAGTTGCCTTCTTTTTGCAATAGGACCAATTGATTATTACTAGCACGTATTCAAATTGCTTATATAATATTGTGCTCAACCAATCGTTGAATGTATAAAAAGAAGATGTATTTATGGGTTAATGTCTCATCTCTTCTAAATCACGAACGACTTGTTCTTAAAATCAAAGCTGGGCGTCATATGTTTAATAAATGTGTTGTTTTCACTGTAGAAACATGAGTACATGGCTTGTCTAGATCTTATTACCCCAGACTTGTTAAAAGGTAAGTACAGAACTTTATTATTTTTATTATATTGGTTATAAGATTTTATGATTATGACATGATTGGCATTGAAGTATGTTTTCTGGAAAAATAATGAAAACCGTCCATTTGAAAATGAGTATTTACTGTCGATGTGTTTCTCAAGACTTACAGAGCAGACGTTCAGAAAGAAAACGAAGAAGCACAGCAAATCCACAATTTGCTTATGGCAACTATGAACTAGAGGTAAACTAATGCTAAATTTATGCTTGTTTAAAAGTGGTAATATCTTTTTGGTGTTATTATTCGTTAAAAGATAATTTCCTTCTTTAATTATATGACATGCTTTTCGATTTTGTTTATTTGTGGCATGAAATTATAGCATTAGAACATACATGTAGACTATGCATGCAATTTTGTAATGTATTTCACATGCAAGGTATGTCAACTTCATTCATAAGCCAAGGTGAAGTATTTGTAAGTGTTTAGAACCTCAGTGATATTGATATTGTATGGATGTTTATGCAAACTGGGAACTGAATAATATATATAATTATATGATCCACATTGTTAAGACAGGGTTACTGGTAGTACCCGGTATGTTGATTCCAACAAATTGAACGCTTTTTTAGGCCAAATCCATATTGATATGATTGGAAGTTAACAGACATCTTTCAGCAGAAGACTACTTAATGTTGCACTTGTGTTATAATTATGTCAATGTAAATCATTATTGGCATTCTCCTTCCCAAACTATTGTCAGTTGCAGTTTAAATTGAATTTATTCTCTAAATTAGATTATGTTTATCAATTTATCAATATTAGTGATCTGTATCTAAATTTAGGTTATTCCGTGCTACCTTTTTTAGGTTACTCTTTGTCATAGCAAAGTGGATCATTTATTGGTACTTTTAGTTTGAGTAGATTTTCATGTATATGACAAACTTTGTTGACATAGCGTCGAAGGCCTGTGAACTACCTTGTGAATATGACTCCGAGACCCAAGAAACCTCCACCAGCCCCTAAGCCAGCTCAGCCTCCAGCACAGCCAAGAAAACGAGGTATGCATCACAAATCATAGATGAAGAACTATGATTTATTTGCATACTTCTTTTAGAAAACTTATTTTTGCAGTCTGTCCCTCTGGGTTTGTTTTTTCAGTATTAAAG